>CM062290.1:124917367-125517367 GCA_031216915.1 Pictodentalium vernedei
TAATAAGCCAGGGACTCAAATTGAACAAACTTGAATCTGATCCCTCTTGATATGTTACAAATGTATTTTTCCAAATATGAAAGAATTCTGACTGGTGGATCTGAACAAGGAGGTTTTTTAAAGAAATGTCCTCACACTGCATTAAGTTAAACGTTGGGCTCAAATAGGGAGCCAAAATATTAACACAGGGACCCGATTTGAACAAACTTGAATCTGAACCACCTAGAGATGTTGTATACCAAATATGAAAGGATTCTAATTGGTGATCTGAAGAAGAAGACTTTTAAAAGAAATTTCCTCATATTGCACTAAGTTAAAAAAAAAACACAAATATCAACCTATACACCAGATTTGAACAAACTTGAATCGGACCCTCATAGAGATGTTGTATACCAAATATGAAAACATTCTGACTACAGGGTCAAAGAAGAGGATTTTAAACAAGAGGCCCCCCAAAGAGCCTTAATCGCTCACCGGCCAAAGTGGTTCAAAGAAGTATTTGGGGTCACATTCAGTTAGACATTGGTTCATCAACACTACAAAGGAATGAAGTCATGAGAAACAAATTTTATGGAACTAGGGACATGGCTTGAACAAACTTGAATCTTACCCCCCTAAGGATGTTGCATACCAAATATGAAAAGCATTCATCTGCTGGATCTGAAGAAGATTTTTAAAGAAAATTCCTCATTTTGAACTAAATTATTATTATTCGGGCTCCCACAGTGAGCCCAAATATGAACCAAGGGACTTGGCATGAACAAACTTGAATCTCACCCCCTAAGGATGCTGCATGCCAAATATCAAAACATTCCGACTGCTGAATCTGAAGAAGAAGATTTTTAAAGAAAATTCCTCATATTGACTAAGTTATAATCCCACAGGGAGCCCAAATATGGACCCAGGGACTTGGTTTAACAAACTTGAATCTCACCCCCTAATGCTACACACTACATACATTCCGACAGCTGGATCTGAAGAAGATTTTTTAAGAAAATTCCTCATTTCGAACTAAGTTAAAATTCAAGCTCCCACAGTGAGCCTAAATATGGACCTAGGGACATGGCTTGAACAAACTTGAATCTGCCCCCCCCCCCCCCCCCCCCCAAGGATGCTGCATATCAAATATCAAAACATTCCGACTGATGGATCTGAAGAAGAAGATAAGAAGATTTTTTAAGAAAATTCTTCATTTTGAACTAAGTTATCATTTGGGCTCCCACAGTGAGCTCAAATATGGACCTAGGGACATGGCTTGAACAAACTTGAATCTCACCCTCCTAAGGATGCTGCATACCAAATATCAAAACATTCCGACTGCTGGATCTGAAGAAGAAGATTTTTAAAGAAAATTCCTCATTTTGAAATAAGTTATAATTCGGGCTACCAAATATGAGCCCAGGGACTTGGCTTGAACAAACGTGAATCTCACCCCCCCCCCCCCACTTCCCCCCCCCCACCCCCCCCCCCCCCCCAAGCATGCTGCATATCCAATATCAAAAGATTCTGCCTGCTGGATCTTGAGAAGATGATTTTTAAAGAAATTTGCCTGAAATGCACTAGTTCAAATCTGGGCTCCTATACTGAGCCCAAATATGAACCCAGGGGGCCGGTTTGAACAAACTTGAATCAGATCTACCCCACAATGTTGCATACCAAATATCAAAAGATTCTGCCTGCTGGATCTGGAGAAGATTTTTTAAGAAATTTGCCTGAAATGCATTAAGTTCGAATTCAAGCTTCTATAGTGAGCCCAAATATGAATCCTGGGGGCCGATTTGAACAAACTTGAATCAGATCCACCCCACAATGTTGCAAACCAAATATCAAAAGATTCTGCCTTCTGGATCTGGAGAAGATGACTTTTTAAGAAATTTGCCTGAAAAGAACTAAGTTTGAATTCTGGCTTCTATACTGAGCCCAAATGTGAATCCAGGGGGGCGATTTGAACAAACTTGAATCAGATCTACCCCACAATGTTGCCAACCAAATATCAAAAGATTCTGCCTGCTGGATCTGGAGAAGATTTTTTAAGAAATTTGCCTGAAATGCACTAAGTTAAAATTTGGGCTTCTATAGTGAGCCCAAATATGAATCCATGAAATCAGATCAACCCCATAATGCTGTATACCAAATATCAATGATTCTGCCCACTTGTGCTGGAGAAGAAGATTTTTAGTAATTTTTCTAATATACATAGGGTGCTATCGGAGTTATGCCCCCTATGGAGCCCCAAGTGGGCATGTCCATTCATTTGAACAAACTGGAATTGACATATGGTAATGAACATCCATACCAAATTTCGAGCAAATCGACCTCACGGTTTCAGAGGAGAAGTCGTTTGAAAAATGTTCATGGTGCCGGACGACGACAACAGACGACGGACAGCAAGTGGTAAGTTTAGCTCCCTTCGGTGAGCTAAAAAAAAATTCCCTATACTGCACTAAGTGGATATTCAGGCTCCCATAAGGAGCCCAAAAATTTACCCAGGTAAGCAATTTGAACAAACCTGAAACTGACCCACCTCAAGATGTTGTATTCCAAATATGAATGCATTCTGACTGGTGGATCTGAAGAAATAGATTTTAAAGAAATTTCCTCAAATTGTGCGAAGTTAAACTTTGGGCTTCAATAGAGAGCCCAAATACTAACTCAGGGACCCGATTTGTACAAACTTGAATCTGACCCCCCTATAGATGTTGTATACCAAATATGAAAGCATTCTGACTGGTGGATCTGAAGAATTAGATTTTTAAAGAAATTTCCTCATATTTCACTAAGTTATAATTCGGGCTCCTACAGGGAGCCCAATTATTAACTTAGACATTCGATTTGAACAAACTTGAATCTGACCCCAATAGAGATGTTATATACCAAATATCAAAAGATTCTAAACGGTGGTTCTGGAAAAGGATTTTTTTAATTTTAAAAAAAATTTTATGGGTGCTATCACAGTAATGCCCCTTGTGGTGCCCCCTGTGGATGCGGAAAGTTTATTTGTACAAGCTTGAATTGACATATAATAAGGAACATGCACACCAAGTTTGGTTCAATTTGGTCCAGTAGTTTGGGAGGAGAAGTCGATAATGTAAAGTTCACGACGCACGATGACAGACGACGACGGACGGCAAGTGATAAGTTAAGCTCCCTTCGGTGAGCTAATAAGACAGAATTGTGATAATTGGGAATATGTTAATTTCTGTTCCCTGTATGCTATGTTTTTACTAAAAAATAATATGTGGTGTACACGGTATTAAAGAACTGAGGGGTGGGTTAATATGACCTCCAGTTAATGGATGTGGCACTCACAGTTAACGTATGTCAACGAAAGTTACCAAGTTACAGTGAAATTATTCCAAATGAGTCATCCTATCAAGTTACATTGAAATCCCTTCATAAATGTGGCCTGTAGACTGCGCTAAAAGTTTTCAGGCTTCAGGCCTGTGTAACCATAACGGTAGACCGATTGCAACTACTGGGGAATTCTACTAAGTTACAATGAAATCCCTTCACAAATACAACCTGTAGTCTGTACTCAAGTTTTTCGGGGTTTTGGGCTCAAGAAGCCATCATGGTTGAATGATCGTGACCAAAAGTGGGCATTGTCATCTGGGCATAATCTGGAGCAATCTTACGAAGTTACAATGAAACCCCTTCATATATATGACCTGTGGACTGTGCCTCAAGGTTTTCAGGCTTTGGGCCCCTGCAGCCATCACAGTTGCCCAATTGCATCTAAAAGGAGACGTTTTCATCTAGACATTATATGAAGTCAACCTACTAAGTTATAATGAAATACCTTCATAAATATTACCTGTAGACTGTGCTATAGGTTTTCAGGCTTTGGGCTCAGGCGGTCATCATGGTTGAATGAGCACAACCAAAAAGGGGACATTCTCATCTGGGCATCATCTGGAGTGATCCTAAAAGTTTCAATGAAATCACTTCATAAATATTACCTGTAGCCTGTGCTCAAGGTTTTCGGGCTTCGGGCCCCTGTAGCGGTCACAGTTGACCAATCATGACCAAAAGGGGATGTCATTATCTAGGCATTATATGGAGTCAACCTAACAAGTTACAATGAAATCCTTCCATAAATACGACTTATAGACTATGCTAAAGGTTTTTGGTGGCACGGGCATCCATCAAGGCTGAATGATTGCGACCAAAAGGGGACGTTCTCATCTAGACATTATTTGGAGTCATCCTACCAAGCTACAATGAAATCCCTTCATAATTATGACCTGTAGTCTGTTCTAAAGGTTTTCGGGCTTCGGGCCCCTGTAGCCGTCACAGTTGCCCAATCGTGTCCAAAAAGGGACGTTCTCATCTAGACATTATATGAAGTCAACCTACCAAGTTAAAATGAAATCCCTTAATAAATATGACCTGTAGACTGTGCTAAGGTTTTCGGGCTTCAGGCTCGGGCAGCAATCATGGTTGAATGATTGCAACCGAAGGGGACGTTCTCCTCTGGAGTGATCCGACGAAGTTACAGTGAAATCCCTTTATAAATATGACCTGTAGACTGTGCGCAAGGTTTTCGGGCTTCGGCCACCTGCAGCCATCACAGACTCAGTTGACCAATCACAACCAAAAGGGGATGTCATCATCTAGGCATTATATGGAGTCAACCTAACAGGTTACAATGAAATCCTTCCATAAATATGACCTTTTGCCTATGCTAAAGGTTTTTGGGCTCGAGCACCCATCAAGGCTGAATGATCGCGATCAAAATGGGACGTTTTCATCTAGACGTTATTTGGAGTCATCCTACCAAGTTACAATGAAATCCCTTCATAAATATGAAATGTAGACTGTGTTATGGTTTTCGGGCTTCGGGCCCCTGTAGCAGGTCAGAGTTACAAAATCAGGACCAAAAAGGTGACTTTCTCATCCAGACATTGTATGAAGTCAACCCACCAAGTTACAATGAAATTCCTCAATAAATATGACCTGCAGACTGTGCTAAAGGTTTTCGGGTTTTGGGCTCGGGCAGTCGTTACGGTTGGCAGATCACGCCCAAATGGGGAAATTCTCATCTAGAGATCATAAGGAGTCATCCTACCAAGTTACAATGAAATCCCTCCATATTAAACATGACCTGCAGACTGTGCTAAAAGATTTTGGGTTTCGGGCTTGGGCAGGCATCACGGTTGATATATCATGCCCAAAAGGGGATGTTCTCATCTAGGCATTATACAGTGGCATCCTACCAAGTTACAATGAAATCCCTTCATAAATACGACCTGTAGACTGTGCTAATGGTTTTCGAGTTGGGGCTTGGGCAGCCATACCGGTTGCCCGATCACGACCAAAAGGGGACGTTCTCATCTAGACATGACCCCAAACCTGCATATGAAATTTCGTGACAATCAGACAAGAACTGCAGGATGTAGCCCGTGCTAAAGGAAAATGTGAACAGACTCACAGACTAACAGACTTCCGCACGCGTGATGGCAATAGCTTATCTTGACTATGTCAAGTTGAGCTAAAAATGAGAGGAAAACATATACAAAAAATTTTGCATTTTAGAAACAGGGGATGCTCTGCTCCAGGGTTGGGTAGGTGGGGTTGGTGGGAAAATTCTGCTTTTAAGGCTGCTAGGTGGCTGAAAATGACTGGTTTCGGCATTTTTTCATGCAATTTTTCAGGCTGAAGTCTTGCCTTTGACAATAAAT
Source organism: Pictodentalium vernedei (assembly GCA_031216915.1). Lineage (NCBI taxonomy): Eukaryota > Metazoa > Mollusca > Scaphopoda > Dentaliida > Dentaliidae > Pictodentalium > Pictodentalium vernedei. Next base: position 124,923,049 of record CM062290.1, read on the forward strand.
TATTCCACCCACATTCAGATTATTTATTTCTTCTTAATCAGATAGTGTTATATGTTTTTTTGCGGATTTGGGAAATGTAATACATGTTATGGGTTAGATAACTAAGCTACAGAATATTTGCATCTGAAGAGACTGTATGGCCTGTCATATTTGGAAATGCCTGGAAAACTGTGGAGCGGAACCAAAAGAAACGCACGTTGCGCTGCATTTGTCATTCAATTTTTAAACTTCAATTGCTTGTAAAGCATAAATCAAAATTGTTGAAGGCTACAAAGTGACACGCTTGTTAATAAAAATATCTATGAACAAGTGTGTCTGCAAGAAATTCTAAGTATTTTCCTTTCGCGAGACCTTTAAAAATGACGAGCCGATGTTTTCTCTCATTTCTGACACTATTTTTTGTAAACAACAGGTTTACCCCTCTCGTGTTTATGATGATTTCCTCTGGTAGATACGTAATATACAAGTAAAAGGGGCACACAATGGGAATTCTGAGACTTTGCTCATCGTACTTTACAGATCGTCAATTTTTCCCCCATCTTTCTGATGCAATCAAGTTTTTGGAAGGATTTTTCCACTTAATATTTATCAAGAAGTACAGTACAGGTACCTAGTAATGATATTTCGAACGCGATCTTTCCATTTTTGAGGTTTTGAAGTGATACAGTGTTACACCCAAGCACCTCCACTGCAGTGGAAACTCCACAGAAAATTGTTGCTTCTTTCGGATTGACCCACTTTTGAGTCACGCGGAGATTCTTGTGACGTTGTATACCAATTTTGGCTAGGAAATGCAGTTTGCCGATTTCGGGCTGTGATTGCAAGAGAAAATTATCAATACGTGTACATGCAGTGTTGATACATTTTGTTGTTGAATATAAAATCATTCAGTAAATAGTTCATGACTAATTCCTTCGAAAGATAAGGAAGACCATAAGGTGAACTGCTGTCGTTTTTGATCAGTGACCGAGTTCGATTAAACACCGAGTCTGTCGGTCTCCAAATGAATTTGCAATTTAAATTTTCAGGGGACCAGCTAAATGGGACTACAGTCGACAGTACAATTACAAATTAAAGCGTCGGAATTAATTCTATAAATTTGATACCAGACAATTTTACTTCCACTCACAGATACTGAATTCATTTATCTGGTCCAAAACTTTTTACATGACATTTAACAATCCAGTGGCGGTGCCACTCGAGGGAAATTGCTGCCCCTCCCACTTTCCCTTCCCCCCTCAAAGCAAACTTCAAATTTCTGTCTGACCGTGGTTTTCCCACCCAATTTCACATCGCAAACGACACACAACAATACACGTCATGTCGGGTGTTGTAGAAATGCTCAGATATCGCTCCCACTCCCAGGGCCTCCAAATATGGAAATCTTTCATGGGGAGACCCTCCTACCCCACACACGCGACATCTTGACCTTCCCCCCCCCCCACCCAGCCCCCCCCCCCCCCCCCCCCACAAAATATTTTTTTTTTTTTTTTTTTAAATTGAAAACCTGGCCCCGTCACTGTAATAATCAGTTGGTATCAAGAAAACTTGCGATGTAAAGACAATGTGCTGATCAAACTTGCTTTCTGAAAGGACTACATAAATTTAAGTAACATAATGTTCTAACCTGATTGCAAGTTGAAAATACAAACACATATTTGGGTTCGATGGGGGTGATTGATGCCCCCCCCCCCCCCCAAAGACCCTTCCCAACCTACTTGGAATCTGAGGTGTTCAGGTTCAATGGGTGGGTGCATTTGTTGCACCTCCTCTCCCACCCCCCCCCCTACCCCACCTTTCAGAAAATGTTCAACCTGCTTAAACTACATGTACTTGAAAATAGAAAGAAGTGATATGGAGGTAGTGTGTGGGTATTTTAATTAATACCCCCACCCAAATCCCATCACAGATTGCTGAGTAATGAAATTTGAAAGTGATAAAAAAGTCAGAAATCTTTGCAAAACAATTGGGAAAACAATCTTTTCTTGCTGCTAAGATACTGCTGTACTGCTAGAAAACCTCTGTGTGGATGGTGGGGGGGGGGGAGGGGGGGGCATAGAGAGTAAACTAGAATTTCACAACAAAACCACAAAAATATAAGGAGTTGTGGCAAGTAACTAGATTTTTTGATGAATAGTAATTACTGTGAACACTAGTTAGAAAATACTGGCTGTGATGATGGGTGTGTGTGTGGGGGGGGGGGGGGGGGGGGGGGGAATTTTGCAGGACCATAATAAATTTATTTGAAAAGAATGTTATGAGGGGCAACAGAACTTTTGCCAAATTGTATTTATTGATGTCGAAGTAGAAAATCCCAGGGCTGTGATGATGGATTATTTTCTTATGACTTCGGTCTAAATCCTCCTGGACATGTCCCTGGGTGAAATCACAGCATACCAGTCTGAATTTATTCAGTTTTTTGCAGGATACTATTTTTGTAAGAACGTACAGTATAAAAACCTGTAAAAGTTCATCTCATAGTCCGCTTGCACCCAGGGATTTATGTTGTAACTTTTATTGTTTTGTGAGTTATGTTCTAAAAAAGTGGGCACAATTGTTGTAAAGGTTTGAGATTTAATGGGGATCTACTCTCTCCAGGCTGTATCTCTTCTCAATTTCCCTCTTCGGTAAAGTCTCTTCAACAAGCCTTCAGCCTGGACAGTTTTCGGTCTGATTCAGTAGGGTTTTGCTCACCATAAAGGTATAGAGGAATTCTATTAGCATCACACTGTTTGTAGTTCTTCTTTTCATCGCATAGGTGGGTCACAGTGAAATTGGTGTGTTGGCAGTGTGGTGGGGGGGGGGGGGGGATAAATGATAAATGTGGTGACTTGTGAGAGCGATCTGTATACCATATTCTAATTCTATAGGTATTTTCATCCATTGACCAACGTCCTCATGTTTCTTGTGTGAACTTTATTGGGAATATGAGAGGGTATACTCAAGTAACTGTCATCCATATAATAGTATGGTGAAGTCTAATAGTACAGGGTGGAATATTATACTGAAGTTACAAAATGACTTCATAATATTTCAAAGTGCCATATCGTTGATAAACAACCTAAAAATTCCAAAATAACTCCAACTATCTACAGCTATGGAAAATGTTAAGAATTTAGTCCAACATAGTGCATTATGAGAATTAGACTGCAGTTCAACCTGGTGAAAATGAATAAAAATAGGGGATCAAATCAGAATATGGAGCAGAAAATACAAAAAAATATCAATACTACAGTTATGATCATTTAGAACATAAGCGTTGGAATCAAGTACTTTCCCGACTGATGCACCATTTCATTCTTCTGTTGTCTTTTTCACTCAAAGATTTATTGTCAATCCCAGTCGGCAGCCCCTTCCGGATTTCGCACTACTTCTCAAAGCTGTCAAACTTTCTCGTGCAATGAGTGTTACATGTTCCTAGCAGCACAGTGAGCACACTACTCTGGTACACATGGACAGTCCAGCCAGCTGAAAGAAAGGTGGCCAGCTTTGAGAGAGTGGCCTTTTGAAAGTATTAGTCACAAGTATTTAACATCCTTTTCCCCAGTGTGCAGCCTAAGTTGTGCAAGAAATTTCAAAACAAATAGTTGTTGGTTTGAGCAATGAATAATAATAGTACAAAATGAAACCTAAATGAATGAATGTGCATTTATTAAATAATAAATTTAATTGAATTATATTTTGTCACCTCATAAAATAGGAGACCCATTAGTTCAATATGAAAGGGTTTAGATTTTATTTTCCCACGCTGCCCGACTTAGGCCCCATAAAACTGTCACGATCATGATTAGCCACTGTGCATAAGTATGTGACATTAAACACCAATAAATAAAGAAATAATTCTAAAGATTGTGGATTCTTAATGCTATGTTGTGATCAGTTTTGCTTATAAATGTAAAATTTATTACCTATTTTTTTCAAGTTATACCCCTGTGGCCTGACAAATAAACTGCTATGAATATTGCCATGGGCATTTTATTATTATTTTTGGGGCACAAATTTACTCTTTTTTGTATAAATGGTTTTGGTAATGGGTACGGAATTACAGTACGGGCCAAGTGTATCCTTCTCAAACACCTGACATGGTAGACGATTTTCTGAAAATCACCGGCCAACACCGTGTCACACGGTGTAATTTGGCCAAATTAATCACTGTGTGCAACGGTGTTTAAGTGTGGAAAAGATTATCTCCTTCTTGGTAAATCACTGTGTGCAACAGTGATTCAGTGTGAAAAGGATTATTTCCTTCTTGGTAATATAATTAACTGGCTATCAATTGCGCTACTGCAAAAACGTGTGTTGAAATGGGGTTAGGCGAACAGGCGATGCCTATTTAAACGTGTGTTGATTCAAACTGGTGATGTCACATTGTGACGAAGAGATGTGCATTCAATTTTAGAAAAAATAAAAATTACTGCACACGTTACCTGCATGAAAACAATCGTACCAACAAGTCCATTTCATTTTCGTTCAATACACTGGCCATAAAGTGATAATGGTTTCAAAACGCAACTGAATTCTGACATCAGAGGTTTTCAGTAAATCTGCCAATATCATGGCAGATTTTGATCGCACAGTTATTCACTGATTTTTTCATTGCAGCCTACAGCTGCAGCAGGATGAGTAAAAAATCCAACTTAAGATCTGTTCGACTTTCACACAAGTCTACAAAGAATATTTGGCAGTAATAATAATTAATAATATATATGGCAAAACCCACATTTAAATCGGATGTCTATTTAAACAGAAATTTTTTCATTCTCTTTAAATGTGCCAGTTGAAAACAAAATAACGTTGTGTTAACAATGACCTCATCCCATTGCACGCCACGTCTCAGAAATTTGTTCCTTGGAGAACTCGGACCAGCCGAAGCCCTCCCACACCCACCCCCACTCTCCTCCAAAGAACTTGGCTTGTGTTGAAGAAACTTGAAGCAGGTTGGTCTTATGAAAGGAATAGATGAATGGGGGCCCACCGGGAGTCCGAGACATTTCAATTTACCCTGGGACAATGTGTCCCCAATATTTTTGAAAACTCAACATGAAAATGTGCCAGGTAAAACACCAAGGTCGAAACAACCACTGGAAGGCATTTCGGCCACCGATCATATTCTGAGAAACTGAAACTAAAGGCATTACAAACTCCTAACATCCTTTGCGCAACGCCTTACCACTAAAATTAAATAAACAGGCCTGAAAAACAAGATATCGGTACAGGACAAGTTACAAACAGAGGAACATCTGTAAATAGGTACTGGTTAGTTTTACATAATGTTTTCTACTTCTCAGCCGTTGTTTCCTGCCACGCCCCCACCCCCTCCGAATATGCCGGTATAGAAGTTATGGACAGAAAAACGACATGAACATAGTTACGCATCAATTGTCCCTCCCACCAACTTCCAATACCCTGTTTCACTTCTCTGCCCTCTATTGCGCCATTCACCAAAACTCTGGCGATTGAATGTCCTGAAGTTTCCAATTTGATAGAGAAAATAATTTCTATTTCAACGCCTCAGTGTTGTCTTGAATGACTTGATGACGGCATCAACGCTTAGCTACGTTGGATAACATTAATTTTACGACTTAATAAAGGCCTCGGTGCCCCAGTATATTGTACATTACAAAATATTTCAATGTCTGTGGGTGCATTTAGATTTTAACGCCAACATTTTAAAAAATGTCAATCATTTAAATGCAGCAAATCTCCTTTTGCCATTCAAATAGTGGGTAGTTCAGATAAAAAGGAAAAAAAAAACAATGGAAAAGGCACTCTTAGACTAGCAGTAACCGTCCCCCTTTCGTGTTTTCACAGGTGGTTAATTACAGTAGTTTGTTTTGTAATAAAACTGGTGGCAATTAGACACTCACCGAAATTGGATTAAGTGCCGGGCATACAAATCATTGAAATCAATCAGCCTCCTTTTATTTTGCATGCCTTCTTAAGTTATTGTTTACAAAAAACAATGCTCTGATCTCACAATGCACCCCAAAAAGTAATTGAGTATTCATGCAGTTGAATTTAATATTTTGAGAGTGGCGTTAATTAATCCATTCCCGACTTGTGTATTGTTTCCAGACACTCTGCATTCCTTAAGTTCAGAGTACACACAGTGACATTTTATTCTCATCACATTCAATAGCAGCCTTACCTTTTTCTGAGTTCCTGACGCATTTGAATATTGAAATTCCATTGCATCTTAATACGAACGCTTATCATTTCGAGTCTAAGGATTTTGCGAGAGTGGTGAGAGAATGGGAGCCCATCGGGAAGAATAACATGTTCGAGCCGTTTACCCGATCCACGTAGCGGCGAGATGGGGGCGAGCTCAAGAGGAAGCACCCCTCACGGGAGGTGGGGATGTGCCCCTGAAACAAATGTGAAATCCGAGACAAAAAAACTCAATTTCCTTCACTGAATCTGCTTGTGTCCATAATTTATAAGTTGTGGAAGGCATCAATAATTAGGCCACATCTCCGGGGTGGGGGCATGACTGAACTGGGGGAGGGGTATGTGCCCATCAGTCCCCCCCCCCCACCCCCCTCCTGGCTACATCACTGAAATGGTCTCCCAAAATATTTTTTTTAAATTATTTGAAAAAAAAATATTGCAGCCCTCTCGACAATGAGCCTGTGGAGTAAGTTTCAGTATGCCCACCCCCACTCCACAATCTCTTTGGTGCAGTAAATAAATGTCTACATCTGCAGATCAGCACTCTTTGCTTCCAAGGTTTCCCCGACAAGGATGTGCATTTATTTAAATCACGGTGTGTGTGTGTACTCCTCTAAGGTTTCTCTTGGAATGGTGTATTTTAAATGGAACTTTGTTTCAACTACATGCAGGTCTGAACTAAGGTGGGCAGAAGGTGCCTTCGTGTTTTGTACAGAGCACATGTTCAGACAAGAATTAGCATTTTCGTGTTTAGCAAACAAATTAAGGCTAGACCCATTCTTCGTTGTTTTTTGTTCGATGAACATTTTATTTTTAACGTGCATTATCCCAACAAAACATATTTCATTAGATTAAATGGTCATTCGCATATTTCTTCAAATGTTTATGCACCACAAAACAACCGCCTCACATAAACATTCAATTCGTGTATTTGGCTTTTGACTGCTGAAAATCACAGTAGCCCACAAACCCCATAATATAAATTTTGGGTGTGGCACAACCCACGGGAAGTACCACGACAAAACATTATTTTACGGACTTTGGATCCAAGTGTGATATTGTCAGTGGCTTAGAAGCATTTGAATGGGGTGGGGTGGGGGGAGGGGGATTGGTCAAATTTCTGAACATTGGGGGGGGAAGACACATATTTCTGATTATTAAGTGATATGGCTGGGCAGCAGATGTCGAAGGCATCTGACACGAACGCTGAAGCCGCAAAGTGAAGGGGGTGGGTCCGTGGGCGTTTCCAGGAAAAATTTAAAACTTGGAAGTATCAAATGGTGCATTCTGGTGGCTTTTTGAAAATCCTATTGTTTTCTTCAAAAGAAAAAAGTTGATGTTTTAACAGCATGTTGGACCTTTTTAAAGATGCTGGTACTTCCTTCCCGTGAATTCTGCGTGCCTGTGATACAGGATTTGCGAGATTTACGCAGGGGAAATGTCGTATCTGCAGTAACAGATGCCCAATCATGCCTATATAGGTTCATGAATAAGTCATGGAAACCGCAACCAAAACACTGAATTTGTCTTGGTGCTGCATACACACCAGCGTAAATTACGCTGGTGTGCATAAAGTTCCTAGACAAATTTGACAGTGTTGGCTGGTTATACCAGCAGACGAGGCCTATTTTCACACATGGAAGGGGGGGGGGATCCTGTGCCCCCACCCCCTCCCGGTTTCTATGCCCCTGACTACCGTCGACAGTATAATAAAAATACAGATTACCAGCGAATATACTGCAAGGAAATGGCCTAGCCGAGAAGGCTGGTTGGGGCGGGATGTGGTAAAAAATGAAAACACATTATAACTGATTTATACACATGTATATGAATTTGTTAGATGTATGTTTGACACATATAAACTAAAACGCACATTGAGGCAAAAAAAGAAATATTTTTTAAAAATTGCATGGGCGATGGGATTACAACCCCCACTCTCCCCGCCGCCTCAAATAAGCAGAAACATAGAAACAATTTTTGTTGGAAAATTTGTAGCTTGTAGTGACGGAAAGGTATCTACCCCACTGCCGTAGGAATGCAAATACATGTACATTTTCACCACAAAAGTTTGTTTTAAACTTTTATACATGGACGAAATAGACAGCGCAAATTTGTACCAGCTGAAAACGAAGTGGAAGATTTCTGTTTTTTTGATGCCTGCATATGTTTGGTTCCACGAAAATGCATCGAATGCACACACATACAATGATACATGTGTTGGTCAGTATTTCTATTTTTTCTGTCTCCGTGTACACATGGCTTTAAGTGGAAAGGGGTAATCTATTTAATCCCTAATCTGATTAATCAAGGTGTTTGAAAATTAGCCACCGTGTGCAACCGGCTGAAATTTGCATTTTTCACTCATCACCGGGGAGGGTGTTTGAAACAGGAAACACTTGGCATGTACTGTACAGACATCAAATGATATCCTCTGTATATTTTTTATTCAAATTTATAAAATACAGTTATGTGGAGAGTGGATTGTAACAAAATGACCCATGGAGTGGAGTACGAATACGACAGCAGACTTCCAGGAACCAGTGGTGCCTACATTAGACTCTATGAGTTGATTACACATGTGTTTCATGTTCTATATATCTCAGTCTTCATTTTGATGTAGATTTTGTGTATATTTAATTTGAATTGAAGGAATATCAGAGCACAGTTACTGGAAGTTGTGTCTGCAACCACTTTTTTCACTGATAACAATGAAAGCACCACGTCAGTACTGACCCTGTGTTACACATACAGTAGTCTATATAATAATAGACAAGTAATGAAAGCCTATTTTGCCCTGACCAATACCCCCTTCCCAGTTCATTTGTGAATTCATTCATTGAACAAAGATTCATCAACCCAGTTTTCTTGTACAGCTATCCACAAGGTATTTAACTTCATGTTTATCATAAATTAATAATCAAATCATCATACTACGGCTTCTTTATTTGATAAATAGTTCATTACACATGTTTCGTGTTCTATACATTGTAGCATAATTTGCCCCTGTGATTACTCCTCCAATATGGAATCAGCAATTGGAACGGTAAACTGGTCAGAAGAGTAAAGAGAACCGGTGACGTCACCAGGAGAATGGTACATATACTGAATCAGAAAAAGAAACCCAGTCATCGTCGTTATCTGGTTGCTGCATTCATTTGGTGAGTTTAAAAGTACCCGTCCGTTGGAGGAAATAACCCACTTGATGAGCTTGTAACTATTTGGTATTGGGTGGTATATATAAGTATTAGTGTATTAAGATTATTATACCCCAAAAATTACCACATTGGCGCAACGACTTAACCGAATTTGTGTGGGCTGACGCCTGAAACTTTTCAAGTTTTAAACTTGCCACTCGCGGCCATATTGCCTTTGTTTTGTTGACACACGAACCCGCCAATTTTAATCCCAGTAAATCCAGTTATTTTGCTTGCCCATCCAATGTAATATTCTTTTGATTTGTTTTTCATTTATTTTGCATTAGTGTTTTTTTGCTTTTGTTTTTTATTTTTTTTGTCACATTGTTGGGAATTTCCCAAATGATTTATTTTTTCATATTTTGTTGTCAATATTGACGAAAATTGTTTTGGGTCAGAGAAAATGGCTACTACGGCTGTTACACATGATCAAAATCGGGCACCTAGTGTTCCCGAACCACAAATTTTAATAAATACATGTGATTTCATGGGATTTTTTGCCTTGCCTGGGGTGGATGTCCCCAGAGCTCGCCAGCTGGTGCAGAAACGTGCTCAGTTAGGAAATTTTTCAGAAAGCACTCTGAGAGAGGTTCCTGGTTTGAAGGTTACCAGGGCCCTTTTGAGTACTATAAATTTCGCCCCACATGCTCCGGGAGATGAAAATCCCCGTTCAAATTGTTCTAGATGCATTGAAGCCGAGGATCAAGTTTGTCAGCGTGGGGAAGTAGTGAGTGGCCCTTTAGCGCTTTCCAGGGTGGGGGAAACTTCTGGTGCTCCACCTTGGTCTCGACCTCAGCGCCCTCCACGTCATCGATCATCGAGAAATACAGTGGGGGAGAGTAGGGAGTCCTGTGACGATCCCTCGTTAAAACCTGCTTGGCATATTAGAGGCAGGCCATTTCAAAGTTCTGTTCCAAATAGACCAGGTCCAGTCCCAGATGCTGCTACTTTTGATATTGACCCTCCACCACCTTATGAATCGGTGGGTTCTGATTATGATACTTTCCAAAATGGTGGGAATGATGGTAGAGACAGAGTTCCACCCAATCCAATGCCCACCCGCCAGGAGGTGAATCCCAACGTGACTAGATGGGGGGGATTTGAGAATAGACGCCCAGTTAGGCAGAATAGACCCTTTTTTGAGGAAGGGGGAGGCGAGGCGAATTACAGAGATGATTTTCAAGAAAATCGTTGGCTTCCCCAAGGCCGATATAGATATGCTTATGATGAACCCCCTCATATGTACCAGCCTTATGGGGAAGGAGATGCTTATCGTCCACAAGTGGACAGGTGGAGGGGTGAGAGGTATGCCCATGACCCCCAACCTGGGTACCGTCAATTTGGGGGACAACGTCCCCAAATGCGAGAGATGAGAGATCCGGACAATAGGTATCGTCGTAGGATGCCTAACCTTCCCAAGAGCTTAGAATACAATGGGACCACCAGCTGGCAAACATTTCGAATGAAGTTCATGCAGTTTGCAGACATGCAAGAATGGACTGCGAGAGAATGTAAGGACAACCTTTGTTGGTGTTTGGATGGCAAAGCAAACGAGTATTTTGCTATCATAATTCGTCAAGACCCACAAATCTATTTTGTTGATGTGCTGGACAAGTTAGAAAAACGCTTCGGAAAGTACGAACTCCCTGAGACTGCACAAATGCAGTTCAATCAAGCCCAGCATCAACCAGACATGACCCTAGAAGAATGGGCTGATCAGATTTTGACATTGGCCGAAAAAGCATTTGGGCACTTGCCCGAAGAACATATGTTTCGCCAGGCCGTGATGCGTTTCTGCCATGGTGCCCTAGATAAAGGGGCAGGGCATTACGCAGCAAATCAGCGTCCGAAAACAGTCGAGGAAGCTATAGATCAAATTAAATGGTTTCAACACACATCTTTGGCTATTTATGGAAATGTGAGGGAACTAGCTCCAGAACCCAGGGGCCCAACTCAGATTGCAACCCTTTCATGGGATAACTCACATCCCCATGTGCAGTCGGCTCGGGTGTCTACTCCATCAGTACGACCCAATACCACAGGGCCCCAGCCTCAGGATACCCAAAGTGTTGTGTCTGAATTAGTAACTGATTTAAGAAATTTTCTGGAGAAACAATCACTGAATTTAGATCAATTGGCACAGTATTATCAAATTTAAATGACAGTATGGCTACCCTGACCATAAAGATTTCCCAATTGATTGAACCAGGTCAGACTCTAAATAGACCAAGGAGTCGATCTCCCTCACCTGGAAGGAGGGGTTGTTGGACATGTGGGTCGATGTCCCATTTTTCAAGAGAGTGCCCTTCCAGAAATCCAAGTAATCAGTCAGCTTCAAAACCTTCTACACCATCAGGGTCACCAAATGACCCCAATACCTGAATTTCACCAACGGTAAAAATTTCGGACGATTCAGAGGATAATTTAAACGAGAACGAGTCGGAAATGTAGGCAGTTTGCCGACTCCAGATTTAAATATAGGCCATACTTCTGTCATTGCTAGGGATAAATTCCCTGAACATTTTTTCCCAAAAGAGGAAACATTAAATGAGATGCCAGATAGTATAACGATTAACCAAGTGGATACTTCGTTGTACTATACTGTACCAGTGATATTGGAAAACGTCAAATTAGATGCTCTTATTGATACAGGGGCACAGGTAACAGTGTTTTCTGACAAACTTTTAGAGCTTTTTGATGAACACCCTCGCATGTTGAAGGGTATTAAAGTACGAACAGTAGGCAGAGAATTAGGAACTATTTCTGGACAAATAGTTGGGCCCATTAAACTGAAAGTGGGAAAAAATTGGTACATCAGGAATTTTTATGTAGCCCCTGTTTCGACTCCAATTATTTTGGGTCTTGATTTCTTGCATGAACAGGGTACCCAATTAGATCTGGCTAACAATATGATGTATTTAGAAAAAGAAAGAGAGGAAATTCCCATTCAGTTGAGGCAGTCACAAAAGAGGGAAGGAGTAAAGGTGAGGTTATTGGAAAAAATAATAATTTCCTTCAATTCAGTGAAACAAATCCAATGTGCTCTTAGTGCTTCCATATCACAGTATATAATAGAACCGTTTGATCTGGGGGCAGGAGGGAATGTTTCAAGTGAATCCAAGAAAGAGCCCGAGGGAGTGGGCATTAGTTATTGCAGACTCTGAGAGGGTGCCCTCATCCCTCAGTGACAAAAAGCCAGAAGTACAGGCTGGTACAAACGCAGAGAAAAGATTTTCTTCGATATTGGAGGTGGGAGAGGATGATGTTCTTTTTCTCCCAAAATCCGTAGATTTGCCCCCCCCCACCCCTAAGTTAAAGGGACCACCATCAGTGTGCCCCTTGCCAAGTTGTGCAGTTAAAGTAGGACAGTTGCGAAAACACTGCCAAGGGGATCATCTCCCCACTGCTTTGTGGATGCCGCAATCCGAAGGACAATATTTTAGTCCAAAGACCATTGCTCAAGCTTTCGAGAGGATGACAGCTCCTCTTGAAATGGGATATCTTGGACTACAAGAATTAGTTAATCGGGAATACTCCGGTTTCCCATTGGAAGTTACTCCCCTATTTGTGGCAAGCATGCAGGAGTTGGAAGGCCTGTTTGAGTGGGTGCCAAGCACTCAATTCCCTCCTGCAGGGAGTTTAGATCACCTGGCTATGCCAGCTGGGTTGGTACACTGGAGGATCCTTATGTTCCTTCAAATTAAAATTGAGGAGACGAGGAGATCAAATCCCTCAAGAAATAGGTTTGAAAAGCCCCTGAAGCGAGTACCTCAGAGGATACCACGACTGATGGATCAGTGTATCCCAGATTGCAGTCACAGGGTGACGTCTCCGGTGTCACCTCCTTCAAAATGCCAGACAGTAGTCAGGGAGGATTTCCACTCCCTGGAACCCCAGGAGAATTTGGTGGTGACCTCGCAGGTTCAGTCACGGATGGTGGTGGAGGTGCCGACCTGTTCAGTTGCACGGTTGATGGTGGAGGTGCCTGTCTGTTCAGTTGCAGATTCTTCAGTGGGAGATTCCTCGACAGTTTCTTCAATATTATCTCCCGCTAGACATGCTTCTTCGGCTACTGGTCCCTCGGAGGTTCCCCCCTTTTTTGCTTCAACGGCTCCTACAGTTAGTTCCTGGGGAGGAGGTCAGTTAGTGCCTCTTCCCGTTTCCTCGGCCATGTCACACTTTTCAGAGGGTTTGTCAGTCGTTTCTTGTGCCATTTCCTCCGTGGTTAGTCCCAGGGTGGGAGGTAATCCAGGTCTTCCTCCTGCTGTCCCAACAGCCAGTGCTTTGTCGGGAGTCCCTCCAGGCTTTTCTCCCGCTGGACCTTCCAGGGAATCTTGTTCCATGAATCTGGTGGACACACATTCTCATTTGGATAGGGTTCGCCAGAGATTCCGAAAACCCAATTTGTCAGCCAGGGAGGTTCTCTCCCTTAATGGTGGCCGACCTACAACTTGTCCTTTGCCTGTTTTGGGCGGGGTGGTAGTTTATTGTGATCCGGCAACCTACCCTAGGCCAGAAGAACTTCTTGGAGATCCTGGTATGAAGGCAGTGATTGGCCTTCATCCCCGTCATGTAAGGAATATCCCCTTGGGGGGAAATAGAAAACCTCATGTTCCCAATAATGGGCTTGCTCCCATATGCTGCAGGCTTAGGTGAAGTGGGGCTCGACAGAACAGAGCCGGTTGATACATGGTATCAGCAGGACCTTGTTTTTGCAGGGTTATTGAAGTTGGCAGCTTTAACAAAGCCGTTGTGTTACACTTAAGGGGTCCCTCAGGAGATTATTTGGGGAGGGAAGTAAATTCCCTCGCGCTCTTGATGATGATGGATAACGTTGGTAAGCAACAAAAAATTCACCTACACTGTTTCACCTCCAGTAGGGATATGGTTGAGAGATGGGTAAACCACTTCCCGAATGCATAGTTTAGTATAGTTCCAAAATGTTTATACTTTAAACCAGAACAGTGGGGCGGTGTGAAAGCCATCCCGCTAAATCGTCTGGTGTTGGAAGCTGACGCTCCGTATTTCCAGGGGGAAATGAATTTAGCGGTTGGGGGCACTCCTCTCTATTTGGGGGAAGTTGCACTGAAAATTGCTATGGAGTTACAGATGTCCTTGGGGGTGCTGGTGGCCCCGGTCACATAGAATGCCTGTACCCTTTATGGGTTCCCTTCACCATAAATAATATCCATCATATATGCAGATAATTTTGGATGAATTTTGGAAATTGTGGCAGGAATTGAGTTTCGGGCAATGCAAAGGCATGCCCCCAAAGAATTAGTATGCTAAAAACTGATAATATTGTTTCTAGAAGTTTTCCGAAATTGAAATAACAGGGCTCCAGACAGATTTTTCTGATATCATATTGAGTTTTGCATGAGGACTTGAGATAGTTTGGGACCTGTTAAGGCACTTCTAATATGAAACTGTACCGCTATTGGCGTATTTGTTTCGGTTGGGTAGTGAATTATTTGCCCAATTTAAAAATAATGGTGTTTGTAGGAATTTCAATAGGATAGCATTATTTGAAATCCTGAGATTCTGTCTGGAATTCTGTTTATTCATTGCTGGGCACATACTTTTTAATCATTTGTTTGCCCAGATGCAAATAAATTTGTCATCTGCCTGTGTATAAATCTGGGGATTTATCCCCGATGCTATTAATATAAGAATTAAGAAAAATGTTGAGTTGGGACCCCTTCCCTGATATATATTGTTATTAAAAAAAAAAAAAAAAAAAAAAAAAAAAAAAAAAAAAAAATTAAAAAAAAAAAATTTAAAACATGGTTAAGTGATGAAATGCAAGACCAGTAACTGGATTTTGAAGGATAAAATTTTTAAGTTGAAATGGTTTTATTTCGGATGCCATGTGTGATATATTTTAATTTTTGTTGAATTTTGTAATTTTCGTACCTTGATTTTGTTTGTTTCTGGGTGCAGTTTAAAAGTAGTAGAGGGAGGGGATTGGTACAAAAAGTTGTAATATTTTGTGTAGTTTTATGGGTTTCTATCTTCAATTTTTGTGTAGTGAAATGTGAGGGTATCCATCTCTTGGGATGCCCCTGGATCCCTTTTTTCTGAGAATTCCATTGCTGATCCTTTTTTGATTTAGTTAAATACAGGGAGTTTGTCTCCCTAACGCTTTTGCCCTTTAAGGGTAGGGATTTTATTATGTTCCCTGGGGCCATTTGGAGGGGGTTTTATTTAGAAAACTGGGGGGAATGTAGCATAATTTGCCCCTGTGATTACTCCTCCAATATGGAATCAGCAATTGGAACGGTAAACTGGTCAGAAGAGTAAAGAGAACCGGTGACGTCACCAGGAGAATGGTACATATACTGAATCAGAAGAAGAAACCCAGTCATCGTCGTTATCTGGTTGCTGCATTCATTTGGTGAGTTTAAAAGTACCTGTCCGTTGGAGGAAATAACCCACTTGATGAGCTTGTAACTATTTGATATTGGGTGGTATATATAAGTATTAGTGTATTAAGATTATTATACCCCAAAAATTACCACAACATCTCAATCTTCATTTTGATGTACATTTTGTGTATATTTACTTTGAATTGAATTGAAGGAATATCAGAGGTCGGTAGTTCTAAAATGAGTCCGCAGGTAGAAAAAGAGACCGTAAGAGTCCGTAAGAGACCGCAAGTAAACTATGGGGGTTAATGTTCTGAAATGAATGGTTTCTGGTTCTTTGGGTTACAAATAATACACATCCGAAATTTGGTATCGATATTTCAACTTTAACCCCTAAAAATTCCCTATTAATGTATAGCGCGTTTTCAAACTTACAGACTCATTTTTCGCAAGATGGGCCAAAGAGTCCGCAAATGAACTACTAGTCATAAAAAAATCAAATGAGCGGTTTCTGGTTGAAAACATTAAAAATAATACATATCTGAAGTTTGGTGTTGATATTTCAACGTTAACCCCTAAAATTTCCCTATTAATGTATAGCGCGTTTTCAAACTTACAGACTCATTTTTCGCAAGATGGGCCAAAGAGTCCGCAAATGAACTACTCGTCATACAAATATCAAATGAACGGTTTCGGATTGAAAACAGTATAATTAATACATATCCGAAGTTTGGTGTTGATATTTCAACGTTAACCCCTAAAATTTCCCTATTAATGTATAGCACGTTTTCAAACTTACAGACTCATTTTTCGCAAGATGGGCCAAAGAGTCCGCAAATGAACTACTAGTCATACAAATATCAAATGAGCGGTTTCTGGTTGAAAACAGTATAAATAATACATATCTGAAGTTTGGTGTTGATATTTCAATGTTAACCCCTAAAATTTCACTATTAATGTATAGCGCGTTTTCAAACTTACGGACTCATTTTTCGCAAGATGGGCCAAAGAGTCCGCAAATGAACTACTAGGCATACAAATATCAAATGAACGGTTTCTGATTGAAAACATTATAATTAATACATATCTGAAGTTTGGTGTTGATATTTCAATGTTAACCCCTAAAATTTCCCTATTAATGTATAGTGCGTTTTCAATCTTACAGACTCATTTTTCGCAAGATGGGCCAAAGAGTCCGCAAATGAACTACTAGTCATAAAAATATCAAATGAACGGTTTCTGATTGAAAACATTATAATTAATACATATCTGAAGTTTGGTGTTGATATTTCAACGTTAACCCCTAAAATTTCACTATTAATGTATAGCGCGTTTTCAAACTTACGGACTCATTTTTCGTAAGATGGGCCAAAGAGTCCGCAAATGAACTACTAGTCATACAAATATCAAATGAGCGGTTTCTGGTTGAAAACAGTATAAATAATACATATCTGAAGTTTGGTGTTGATATTTCAACGTTAACCCCTAAAATTTCACTATTAATGTATAGCGCGTTTTCAAACTTACGGACTCATTTTTCGTAAGATGGGCCAAAGAGTCCGCAAATGAACTACTAGTCATAAAAATATCAAATGAACGGTTTCTGATTGAAAACATTATAATTAATACATATCTGAAGTTTGGTGTTGATATTTCAATGTTAACCCCTAAAATTTCACTATTAATGTATAGCGCGTTTTCAAACTTACAGACTCATTTTTCGTAAGATGGGCCAAAGAGTCCGCAAATGAACTACTAGTCATACAAATATCAAATGAGCGGTTTCTGGTTGAAAACAGTATAAATAATACATATCTGAAGTTTGGTGTTGATATTTCAACGTTAACCCCTAAAATTTCACTATTAATCATCCCCGAAGTTTAGTAACGATATTCCAACTTCAACACATGGAATTATATTTAATGTGTCCGACGGTTGGTTGCGATACTAGGGTTTTAAACAATGAATTTACCTTTTAATTAATTGCGAGAAGGCCGACTCGCAGTCACAGGTTTTGCAAGATAGGAGACAGAGATACCGGAAGAAAACCACTGGTCGATTTAACAATTAAGTAGGTGTCAAAATTATATTGGATTATCGCTAGCTCTGATGACTGGTTTCCCATTACAAATTTATCAGGGGGTTTCAAGAGTGCAGTTAATACCGTTCAAGTACATACTCACACTTAATCTTAATTCGTCAATAATCTTTATATCCGTGCCATACTAAATACTCATTGGGTTTTGAAGTTAGAAATCCCAAATTTCACTATTATTGTATACTGCGTATTGAAAATTTCGGACTCATTTCTAGCAACACAGGACAAAGAGTCCGCAAAAATAACTGTAGATGATAATGCAATGATCCCTAGCTCAGATATCAAAAGGTACCGCTGTCCATGTGTCCAAGCCTATAAGTGTGATCGTTATGGCTACTGAATTGTTTGATCGGTAAATTAAAATCACCGTTATTTGTGTGGCATGTTGTTTGTGATTATTAGGATATGTTTATGAAAGCATGTCAGCAAGCTACTCAGAACTTCAAACAGACTATTTTCTTATATAAATGAACATTTCATTTTTCAACTCCACTTCAATTTGTTTCGTCAATTGAATCACAAATAAAAAAAACCTCAAACATTCTACAGTGGCACAGTTCAGAAAGCACATCCCTTTTCCATGTGGTGTATGTGGAGAAAACTGTGAAGGGATTAGAGATATTGCATGTCACGGATGCGATAAATGGCATCATTTAAGCTGTGAAAAAATGAAGGTAAGTGAATTCAATTTTTTTTAAAAATCTTCGTTCAGCTACTTTTGTGGTGTGTGTTTGCAGTCGGGCAAAGATACGTTTGATTGGGAGTACGCTTTGCTCAGATTGGCATCAACATCACAGGGTTCTGGTCTGAACGAGCTGATAAGAAGAGAAAGCATATTTGTCAGCAGGATAAGCAATGCCCAACCTTCTCAGAAACCACAGAACTTCAATCCGAGCAATCATATTAAAGATTCTTATGCAGAGCAGCTTTTAGGAAAGCAGTGGACACAGTCAACACCAGTTGCAGTTAAGGCCGATGGTAATTGTCTTTTTAATGCAATTTCGGTGGCATTGTATGGGAACGAATGCGCAGCGGCCGAACTCCGCGTTCGAACTTGCATTGAAATGGCAAACCATAAAGCCTTTTATGAAACCTTTCATTCAAAGACTCAAATTATTGCTGTAAGTCCTTCAATCACAGAATCAATCACTGCTTGCTCGAAATCTGGTGGAAGAGATGCATATTCTTCAGCGTGGACAATTCATGCAGTTAGTACTGTTATTTCAAGGCCGATAAGATCTGTGTATCCTGTCGTTAATGGCCCAAGCGATCTACAAATAGGAATACTCAATACAACTTTCCAGCCACGTCAGACATGCAATAAAACAAGCAAACCTAGAAAGGAGGAAATATCAGTTATGTGGTCCGGAGACATGAATGTGACTTCTTTCTGGTCGCCAAACCATTTCGTTCCATTACTACCTGGAGAACGTCTTCCCGAACTCCTAGTAGTTGACGCTGATGACGACTTGCTAAATACAAGTTCAAGGAGTGACGAAGTTGTCGAGGCATGCATTTCAGAGACAGCAGTCACTAATTCCACCGCCGTGGTGGATAGCAGCATCACCGAGAATGAGAAAGAGATTACTCGTGACCCAGTTGTAGATGGTGAATCAGTCGAGGCAGTTGAAACCAGTCCTGTGATAACGACAAATGCACAGGCTGGTTCTGAAACTGACCGAGCTGAAACACAAATCTCTCACCCCATGGATGAATCGACACAAGAAGTTGACCCAGAATCAAGTATGACAAATGACGACTCAGGTAATAATGGGCCCACAGAGGAGGAAGATGGTGACATTACAAATTATTCGACAATTATTGATTATCCATTCAGCAATCCCACGGTAAATGGGTTAAATGGATGTTTCATTTCGTCAGTTGATAAGATTTTCCAACTGTCAAATGAAGCTGATCCATTACCACAGATCCCAGCTGGAGTAAAAGAGAACGTGTTTTTCATAGCAGAAGATCCCAACAAAATTACATCAACAGACGGATCACTGACAATCCCAAGAGTTGGACCGACAGCAAAAAAGCCAGGACAAACAAAGAGAGTCAAAACGTGCAGAACCAAAACCACTGGACAATCCACAAAGCGACCAAAAATATGACATGACTGAATCCTGTATAGATGTTTCGCAAAATGTATATATATAAAATAAAATTTAAAAAAAAAAAATAAAAAAAAAAGGTCCCAAAGAGGCTGAGAAAAAAAAACAGTAGCGAAATGCGTTGTAAAGGCCCAAGGAGGCGGACAAAAAAAAACAGTAGCGAAATGTGCTGTGAAGGCCCAAAGAGGCCGAGAAAAAAAAAACAGTAGCGAAATGCGCTGTGAAGGCCCAAAGAGGCCGAGAAAAAAAAACAGTAGCGAAATGCACTGTGAAGGCCCAAAGAGGCTGAGAAAAAAAAAACAGTAGCGAAATGCGCTGTAAAGGCCCAAAGAGGTCGAGAAAAAAAAACAGTAGCGAAATGCGCTGTGAAGGCTCAAAGAGGCTGAGAAAAAAAAAACAGTAGCGAAATGTCCTGTGAAGGCCCAAAGAGGCTGAGAAAAAAAAAAAGTAGCGAATTGCGCTGTAAAGGCCCAAAGAGGCTGAGAAAAAAACACAGGTACTCGGCACAAGCTGGGAAATCGAAAGAAAAATTATATTTGATACCATTTTGAATACATGCTGACGTGCCCCTGTAATACCATTACAGGGGCACGTCAGCATGTATTCAAAAATGGTATCAAATATCATTTTTCTTTCGATTTCCCAGCTTGTGCCGAGTACCTGTGAGAAAAAAATGAAATATGAAAACATCTATGAACCTTTTAGTCTTTATTCAAACCTCTGTAGTATGCCAGGTGGTTTTATAACATAACTACAAGTTTGAGCGGTTTTTGTATATCACCGTATAGACTATTAACCAGGCAATGTCAATACAAGCATAACCTGGAGGTTCCACCTGGGTTGTCAGATAATTATTATAAAAGGGATTATCGTTACCAAACTTCAGGTGTGTATTAATTAAGCTGTTCTCATCCAGAAAACAATCATTTTGTAATTTTAGGGCTAGTAGTTTTAATTTGCGTTCCTTTTAGGGGTTAAAGTTGGAATATCACTTCCAAACTTCGGATATGTATTATTTATACTGTTTTCAACCAGAATCTGTTCATTTGTATGTTTAGGACTAGTAGTTATTTGGCGGATTCTTTGTCCCGTGTTGCTACAAATGAGTCCGATAGATTCAATACGCAGCAGTATATAGTAATAGTGAAATTTGGGATTTCTAACTCCAAAACCCAATTAGTAATTAGTATGACACGGATATAAAGATTATTGACAAATAAAGATTAAGTGTGGGTATGTACTTGAACGGTATTAACTGCACTCTTGAAACCCCCTGATAAATTTGTAATGGGAAACCAGTCATCAGAGCTAGCGATAATCCAATATAATTTTGACACCTACTTAATTGTTATTTCGACCAGAGAGTGCTAAGTCTGTGGTTCGCTTGGGGTCTCTCTGTCCCGTCTTGCGGAAAATGAGTCTTTTTAGGATTAGTAGTTAAGTTTCAATACGTGGTATACAATAATAGTGAAATTTTAGGGGTCAACGTTGAAATAAAAACACGAAACTTCGGATATGTATTATTTTTAATGTTTTCAATCAGAAACCGTTCATTTGATATTTTTATGACTAGTAGTTCATTTGCGGACTCTTTGGCCCGTCTTGCGAAAAATGAGTCTGTTAAGTTTGAAAACGCGCTATACGTTAATAGTGAAATTTTAGGGGTTAACGTTGAAATATCAACACCAAACTTCAGATATGTATTATTTACAGTTTTCAACCAGAAACCGCTCATTTGATATTTGTATGACTAGTAGTTCATTTGCGGACTCTTTGGCCCATCTTGCGAAAAATGAGTCTGTAAGTTTGAAAACGCGCTATACATTAATAGGGAAATTTTAGGGGTTAACGTTGAAATATCAACACCAAACTTCGGATATGTATTAATTATACTGTTTTCAATCCGAAACCGTTCATTTGATATTTGTATGACTAGTAGTTCATTTGCGGACTCTTTGGCCCGTCCTACGAAACATGAGTCGGTAAGTTTGTGAACGCGCAAAATATTAATAGTGAAATTTTAGGGGTTAACGTTGAAATATCAACACGAAACTTCGGATATGTATTATTTTTAATCTTTTCAATCAGAAACCGTTGATTTGATATTTTTATGACTAGTAGTTCATTTGCGGACTCTTTGGCCCGTCTTGCGAAAAATGAGTCTGTAAGTTTGAAAACGCGCTATACATTAATAGGGAAATTTTAGGGGTTAAAGTTGAAATATCGATACCACATTTCGGATGTGTATTATTTGTAACCCAAAGAACCAGAAACCATTCATTTCAGAACATTAACCCCCATAGTTTACTTGCGGTCTCTTACGGTCTCTTTTTCTACCTGCGGACTCATTTTAGTACTACCCTCAGAGGTGAGTATTTTCAAAATAAACAAAATTTCATTACTTATATAGGCCCTTAAACAATAACCTGTAGCTTGTTCTTGAATTCAGGTGGTTTCTATGCTTTGTCGGGTAATTTTAACTTTGCTTGCTTTTGGGAGCTTTGGGCTTTTTGAGTGTATATTTTGAGTGATTTGAGTTTGGGGTAATTCGTCATACCGCTCTGCACTTACCCAAAGCAGACGAATATAATTGAATTCCCGATGCAAGTACAAAGCTAAAACTTCGATTCTGTAGTGGTTAACTCGATTACTGTGAACCTGTCAAATAAGCCTATTGTTACACCAAGGGTAATGTTATAATTTTTTATTATAATAAAGCAAAACATGAGCAAGATGACTTCACACCATTTTCCCGGCGTCTTTCCCGCGTCCAATAATATATTGGTCCGGAATTCTTCGAATATTTTTTATAAAAATAACCTCGGTCGTATCTGGGTGTTGTAAAAACTTTTCCATTGCTTTTCGACCTCTCTCGGTTCGTCCCCAATAATTTGGGGGAGCTATTCGGCCTCCTTTTGGGCTGAAAAGCGGAGCTTCGAAGGCCGAATAGCGTGAAAAATATATTTTACTAAAGCTTTTTGGCAATTACATGTTTATTTTTTTTCATGTTCGGTGCATATTTTCAGTTATTTTTTTTTTAATTTTATATATTCATTTAATGATTAAATGGATCTTGGTGGTTCTGTTGGAAGAGATGCAGACTGCAAGCCGAGAGGTTCTCGGTTGGAATCCCACCTGCGGCAACTGCGTTGTGTTCCTGGGCAGGACACTTAATCTCAATTGCCCACGTGGGGGGCACGGTGGCTTTGTGTACTAAGATGTACGGTGACGGGTCGTCCCGCCCAATACCCGCTCGACCCTGGTCGTTTCGCCCCAAGATTATGGCAAAACGACCCGGGTCAGAGGTGTTTTTTTATTATTTGAATAGTTTGAACTGTTTTTCCACTTTTCACCATTTATTTGGACAGTAAAAATTATAAAACCTTACCTTTTTGGAAACGCTTGAAGAAGTTGGAACAGAAAAATCCCAAGGCAGAAAATTAGATTGCACTAGCTGTTGTGTCGGGTGTATATATTGTTATAGAAATAAAAATGTAAAATAAATCTCTTGTTAGTACTGATATGAATGTCTCAAACTTTGATCAAGTGATAACAATTAATCAGCAAAGATATTGGAATTTAAACAACATCCGCAAACTGTCTTTTTTAACTGTCCCTTTATGTGATCATTGCAATCGTCTGTGATGTACCTGCCGCTCAAACCGCTATATCGGTTTTCACTTTGATACCATGATTAACGCTAACACCTCTTGATACATGTTTTTTTATCAACACAGATAATAAAATTAGGAAGTAGAACCAATGATCTGATATATGTAGCTTCATTACAGATGAAGCAAGTTTAAATAATCATCAAGGATAGAGCAGTTAATATCTTTAACCTGCAGCCACACAACTGCTGGCTAAAGATATTAATTGATCTATCACAAGAAAGCACTCTTCCAGCCACGGTATGATTTCTCATTAAATGTTACATCTACTTTTTATTTAGTTACTGTGTTGTTATTTTATATTGTTATACTTATGCATCTATAAACATATAAACAATTGAAGGAGAAAAATAAAATTTAATAAATGGTATCATTGCTAGTCCTGTTGTTGATTCATCCCACCAAAACCACCAGTCGTTGTCCCGATATAATTTTCGAGGGCGAAACAACATGGGGCGAACAGGAATTGGGGCGAAACGACCTGGGGCGAACAGGATTTGGGGCGAAACGACCCGGGACCAGGTGTACTGCACGTCGAGTTAGCAATGTTAATAACTCTAAAATAATTTACAACTTGAAGTCAACTCCTCCTCTAACATAATTATTTTGCAATGACTTACTGTAAAACACCAATTGGTGTTTTCCAGTAAATAACTGCAAAATAATTTTATAGGTTCAAGTGATCGGGTCGTATTGTGCTAATGTACATGTAGTAATTGCTTTCCAGTAAATAACGCTAAAATAAGGTAAAACTTAGAGTCATGCCTCCGCTAACATAATTATTTTGCAAATATTTACTGCAATGCACCAAATGGTGTTTTCAGTAAATAACTGCAAAATAAGTCTCTAGTTTCAAGTGACCCGGTCGTAGTGCAGAATTTGTTCTTGCCCATGCACGCAGGGGTGGAGGGTGGGGTTACTTCAAAAAATTCCTGTACACAGGGCTGAATTTTTTTTTCCTCCCGAAGACCACCCACCACCCCCTTTTTGAAGGATTTTTTTCCGATTTCGAATGGTACACTCACCACCACCACCCCCACTAACCACCAATCTGGTCTAAATTGTCCAAATTTTAAATGCTTTCACCATCTTTCACTTGCATTTCATCTTCCTATTTCATTCTAACAGTCAGTCCAATTTTTTAAGCTGTCCAAAGGGAGGTAACTAACAAAACAAAGACATATACAACTTGATGCAGCTCTATCAGTGTCGGTGCAAATTTTACTTTAATTACATCTGGTTTCAGCTTTCCAAACAACATAAAGGGTAAGTATATGGTACAATATCATATTTGGTGTTCAATAGTCACCAATTCATCAAAATTCATGAGCATAAAAATCTGATTTCATGTATCCATTTATTTTCACAACGTTCTGCAACATCGAGCGGGTTGACACGACAACATGTGTACTTTATGAGTTTTCTCGGTGAGTTTTCTGTGAATTTCAACTTACAACTGAAGGATGAGTATTCTACAGGGGAGTAGGAAGGTAAAAATATTTGGGGAGGGGCGGGGTGGTGACTGACTATATTCATTAATTGTGATTGCTTTTTATCTCTAAAACCTAATTCACCCGAACACAATAACCATTTTCTGTTTTCTTATTTTATGTAAGTTCCAATGCTTCTGGATGCTTTATGTTTTACCTGTTTTCACAAGTTTTATATTCATTTTACGTTTTATCCTTCATTTCTGACCTTAGTTTTAACCCTAGTTCTTTTTTAGTTAATTTTCTCTGTGACGGAACCATTTTCTGTTTTAAATATCATCAGGGAGGATAGAGGATGATGCCCAAAGTAAGTATTTTTATTTATTATGTATGCGCAAGTACATTCATATTGGTTCGTTGCCTGATTAAAATTTTTATGTATGAACATACAATGTTATTCTGAGTGGGCAAATCTGTTTTCTTCTGAGACGTCAGCTGGAGAAGTAACCATTTTTGAAATTATGCCCATTTACATCCGTTTACACCACTGTACCCTTCTGCACCAGGCTGTACCTCAATATACTTTATCTGATTAAAATTTCATTTTACAAAACGATTTCATATCCTCCTGATTGATGTTTGTCCCATTTGTATTTGGAAAGTTTGTCAGGGCTTTCCCAATTCATTCAGTTCCTTCTGGGAACTAATGCTGAATCATCAAGTAATATATACTCAAAACAGAACTAAGAAAATAAGGGCATGTCAAATGTCAGACAAACAGTTACATGTACTCGTCCCATCTACAGTACAAGTCAAAATAAGTTGCAGGATCACCTGGTCAGTCAACAATTTTTTTCCAAATGTCGTCTTCTATCCACATTGGTTAATGGGTTAACCTGGTGTCTGAGAGCCATAGGTGACCTCCCAATTCTTAATAACTACCCCAATATATTACAAAATCATCCCAAAATGCGTCTCAACAAATTCCAGCTATAATTATCTGTTAAAAGTATGTGAGGAAAAAATTTAGACCACCTGGAAAAAAGTGAGTTTGGGAGCTGCTGGACCACCCGCCCACCCCGGCCTTGTGTATCGGAATGTCTTTTGAAGACCACCCCCACCCCCACGCCCCCTGATCATCGTGGAAAAAATGTCCATGAAAGAAGTTACTGAAAATAATTTGCTTTGGAACCAGAAAAAAACGCGCATGCGCTGGAATAAGGGGTAACATTAATGAGGAAATGCAGTGATTTATATTTTTTATCGAAAATAAAAACTCGAAATAAACACCTTGTCAGAGCACATGTGGTGCTGGGTGTATTAACCCAGTGGCGTCGATTCAGAAGGATAAACCGATTCGCTCGCCAGAAGTTTTAAAGAGACAATAAACAACTATTTCGGAAAATATTGACTGTCAGATTTCCCTTGTATGTGAAGAGCATGCCAAAAACAACTGAAAGGTGTAAGGTATAAAAAAACGCGAAATTACTTATATCTGAATGTACAGGGAATGAAAACAGAAACAATTTGTTGAAAATCGTCGTGGTCAAAATCTCTGTATGCAAAGGTTATGGTGCATTTTTGATGCTCTTACATTCTATGCGATAGATAAGATATGCCGGGTCTCCAAATAATTATTTTATAATTAAATATATACTCTCCCAAAAAAGAAAGTGTGCATGCTAAAAAATAACACTAAAAAAAGATATATATCATTTTCATTCATGGAAATTTTATTCAATCACAGATGAATCAATTTGTGATCAACACGAGAAATTTCATTACGCAACGACGAATACTCTTGGTGCCATTGAGAGTCAAAGACACTAAGGGTCAAACACAAAAGTCACACACTCAATATCTGGTATGACCCCCGCCTGCATCGACTACTGCTGTGCATCTACGCCTCATGGAAGAGAACAAGTTAGCATGGAAGTGTTGTGGGATGTTGTTCCATATTCTGATAAGCCGTCTTTGGAGTTCCACAAGCGTTGACGGTGCATGGGGAAGCCGGCGTAGCTGACGTTTCATTTCGTCCCATACGTGCTCAATGGGTGAGATATCGGGCGAATTTGCGGGCCAGGGAAGAACACCCACTTGTTGTTGCTGCATATACTGTTGAACAACACGAGCTGCGTGGGGTCGGGCGTTGTCCTGCTGTAGAATGACGCCGGGGCCGTGACGTTGCTGAAATGGGACAACAGCAGGTGTAAGCACTTCATCACGATATCTTGCTGCATTGAGATTGCCATCAATAATGACCAGCTCAGTTCTGTTACGGGCAGTGATGCCACCCCACACCATGAGAGACCCTCCCCCATAACGATTTCGCTCCACGACACATGGATCTGCGTAGCGTTCGTTTCGACGTCTGTACACTCTCTGGCGGCCATCTGATGATGAAAGATGGAAACGACATTCATCTGTGAATAAAACACGTCGCCACCAGTGTAAGGGATGCCTGAGATGTTGTCTACACCACTGCAGTCGAGCACGACGATGACGTAACGTCAAAATCGGACGAATTGCAGGTCTTCGAGGACGTAAGCCGTATTCTCTCAGCCGGTTGATTACTGTTTGAAGATGTATCCGTCTCAGGTTAGGGGTGTTCCTGACTGTCGTCGTTGCCGTTTGTTGCCGGTTCCGGAGATGGACGACACGGATATACCGATCTTGTGCAAGGGTGGTAACTCGAGGCCTCCCGGAGCGGGGTCGGTCTCGAACGTCATCATGTTGTGCATGTCGATGGACTAGCCTGTCTACAGTGTTACGGTGGCAGTTCAAATGCTGGGCAATCTCTCTGTGTTCTGCCAGCTATAATCATACCCAGGGCAAGGAGACGTTGATTCATTGTCAATCTTGGCATGCTAATGTGGAGTCGTTTTAACAGCAGCGCAACTTTGAATGTAAACGATAGGAAGGCCTTACTTTAGTGTTTAAATACCCAAGGATTCACACTGCTGCGTGAATTTTCAGACTCTCCACGTGCAAAACATGCCTTTTCACAAACGTGCAGCACGTCATTTAACGTTAATGCAATTTTAACGGGGAAAGCTGTTTTTGTGTTCAATATAACTTATTCATGAACAGGTTAACACTCTTTACACCTACGAAATTGTTTTTTTTTGGAGTTTGATCAATTTCTGCAATGCACACTTTCTTTTTTGGGCGAGTATATAATAATACATTGTTAATGTAGTTATACGTTTTGGGTCCAAATACTCAATACCCATTGGTCAGCTGAGTGAAATCGTCATGACCAAATGTAATTCATTTTCCAATGAATACATTTGGTCGAACTTTGACCCGCATTTACGGTAGAGCGCAGTTGACAGAATGTAATTCGGGCGGTGTTTGGGCGGGTTTTTAACTTTTAGCGCCTCTCGCAGTGATCAACTCCGCTGCTGTTTCTTTGGTGACATTTCCCAACTGTGGCATAAAGCCCGTTACTAAAATACTCGTATCCATTTCTAAAGTTGTGAAAATTAAAAATCGGAGTTGTGCGCTTTGTATTTTGTGTGAGGGTGGTTTTTCGCCTCGTTTCGTTCGTACATGTTTTATTTCGTCTTTCTGCTTTGTTGTTTGGTAAAAGGTAGTTTAAACAGTTACGGAATGTAATTATAAGAATTAAATGCGATTTTTATAATCTTTATTGGAGTATGAACGTGTGGGAATGGGTACAAATTGTATGAATCCCACACGTTCATACTCCAATAAAGATTATAAAAATTGCATTCAATTCTTAAATAAACTCACTTTTAAAGAATTTTTTTTTCTAGGCACTTATTCTCATTGTCGATTTTTGTGGTATATATGAACTGAGATCAGGAATTTTGATGTATTGTGTCACAAACAGAATAAAAGCGAAAGTCTGATAAATATGTTAATGAAGGTGATAAAAAAACAGCCATCTTGATGCATGTTGGGGTGTATGATTTCTTTCAGAAAGTATGGTGCGCAATACCTTTCAATGATGACATCCAGAGTGTGTTTGTCCCAGATAATCTGACACAACCACTGCAAAAATACGCAGATACTTTCCAGACAAAAACTTTCGCCACATCAGCATGGCAGGTGTGGTTTACATAAGCTGCATTAACATATTTTCAAACCTTTCACACATTATTTCTTTGTGGAACAATATATCAATTTTTTAGTTTTCAGCTCAATTAAACCAGAAAAAGACAGAGCTATTGATATTGGTTTTGCTGAGGTCGGTCTTCACCACGACGAGAATAACTGTCTCGAAGAAAATATTTTTCAAGCGTGAAATTAGTAAATACTCAAATTGTTAAAAACAAAACGACTGCACTCTACACATTTTATTTATGGTATAGAATGCTGATGAACTGAAAATAATTCACAAACTAGAATTAATAACCCATTCTGCTAAGTGTGCTATTTTGCAATTTTCTTCCTATTATTTATATTTACATTCCCATTAAAAAACCTTTAACCCTTTACCTAACATAACTGTCAAAACCGGCCAGCGCTATTCTCAAAAATCGCCAATTAATTTTCATTATTTTTTTCATTTTTTGTCTCAAAAACATAGGTTATGACCCCTCGTTGGAATGAGCTCGTCGAGCTCGTTCCAACGAGGGGTCATAACCTATGTTTTTGAGACAAAAAATGAAAAAAATTAGTTATTCAAGAATTATTTTTGCAAGTGTCATCTGCTTTTCAGGTTAGGTAAAGGGTTAATGCAGACGAAATTTCAGAAAACACAACATTGCAACGATAAAAACCACGTTTACTGAAAGTTATTGTAAGTAAACAAAGCCCTGTGATGTCATTACTGAACACACGCGGTTTCCAATTTTAAATTTGCTGCTGTGCGAATAAATGACCGTCAGGAATAACAATTAGGCACTATTTTAAGCATAATTAGATAAAAAAAATATGTGTTATTTCAAATAAATTGTAATCATGTACTGAATAAAACCTACATGTTGACAACAGCAATCTGAAAGAGATTCCAATCCATGGACAAGTACACTACAAATAGAACACACGTGAACACACATGTTCTCATCTTTCACAGATTCGCACCTCTGACTTCAGAGTGTGAACACCTGAGTTAAGACAACATGGGAGCACTGGACTTACAGGCAAGATTACAGAACACCATATCAGCTCTGGGCGTCTCTTGTCCCACCACATGGACTATCCTGGAGAAGGGTGAGAGCGTCTACCTGACCTTGGAATTCATCACCACAAATGAAAACATCACACGACCCTCAAGGGTAGAGGTAGTACCTTTATTGAGAGGACCCCCTCTCACAATGGTCCTCACCCAAGGGGGTCTGGGGGCCCTGAAAAGAGTAAGAGAAGAAGAAAACACAAAAGAAAGAGCCGTCCACCAAGTGGAGGGGTGCCCGACGCTTGGAGGCATTTTTGGAGAAAAAGAAAGAAAACGGTGACGAAAAGAAAGAGCCAGATGCGGCCGCCACTTCCCCTCCCACTCCCACAGACAGTACCATCCTATTGCCGGCCCCCAGTTGGTGGTGTCGGATGTGGAAGAGTCTGTGGAGACTGGGGTGGAAATGGAAGCCGCCCTCTCGCCCCTTCCTGATCCCCTCGGCTTTTTCTTCTGAACCAAAATGCCAAGACCTGGAGAGAATCGTTCAGGAGAACAAGGAAAATGGAGATCAACACAGAAAGGAAATGGACAAGAAGATCGAAGAGGCAAATAAACTGATAGAGGCTCAATCACAACAGGAGCCTCAGTCACCTCTCATGTCAACTCCAGACTCGGCCAGGACTAGACCGTACGATCCACGTCAGACACCATCAGGCAGTCCACCAACAACGCCGACTGCCACGGTCTCTCCATCCAGACCACCTCCTCTAAAAAAGAAGCACAAGAGACACAAGCGTCGCTGTTTACCTTTTCCTTCTCCTCCTTTACCACTGCCAGACAAGACACAATTCCACGAGGTCGAAAGGGGCATGCCCCAC
Source organism: Pictodentalium vernedei (assembly GCA_031216915.1). Lineage (NCBI taxonomy): Eukaryota > Metazoa > Mollusca > Scaphopoda > Dentaliida > Dentaliidae > Pictodentalium > Pictodentalium vernedei. Next base: position 124,954,050 of record CM062290.1, read on the forward strand.
ACCGTCCCTTCGGCGCGCGAAAACCATTTGATTCGTCACATGTTTTTTTCCTCGAGTTATATGATTATAACCAGTTCGGATTAAAAGACGCTGGCAGCGTTTTTTCAAATATCCATTTTAATATCCATTAAAATCTCCCCTTCCTGTTAATTTATTTAATCGAATTGGACGCTATCATACTAATGATATATAAAACATTAGGGTACTTTTGCATAACGAAAATTGTGGTTTTGTTAAATGGACAACTTATATATATTTGTTTTAATCACAGCTTATTGTCCAACATTAGCGTTATTTTTCATAACGGAAATTGTGATTTTGTTAAATGGACATCTGATATACTTTTTCAAAACCACAGCTTATTGTCCGCTCCATTAAGCGGAGATTTTTGTAATGTTTAATTATTTTATCCAGACGCGTAGACACGGTAGGCGGGGAAGTGGTACAAAATGGACTAAGATTTTTATATATCTTACCTCCTATAAGTATCTGGGAATTTCATTGGTTCAAAGACGTCACATACAGACTGCATATAACACCATATACTGCCTGTCAACATCAATATACGCTGACAGCTATGGGTAATCTCCCCTTTGTTCATTGATTATTCAAAATGGCGGTAGTCGATAAACGCTTCAAGTTGAAAGATTGAGTGTTGGAAGCCCATATTTGGTCTGAGGTGCAGGTTAGGCAACTTAAAAGGCTTCATATTCTGTGGATGTGTGTCATGTTACCTTCGAAATGAAACTGTTTGGTATGTATGAATTTGCCTTGTTACAATTTATGGGAGGCACTCTCCCATAAATTGTAATAAGGCAAAGACACGTGAACACATTGTGAGAATTCTCTCATTTAATTTTGATCGCTGTTGTTATTAGTTCTGTGCATCGATGCAGCAGTCGGTAAGATATATTCGTTACACAGTTTGTTGGTGGCCTAATATGGTATATATGGTGTCAGTTAATTCCATATTGGACAATATGAAATTAACTGACACCATATATACCATATTAGGCCACCAACAAACTGTGTAACTAATAATATACATGTACATATGAATGGGATTAAAGGTACATATATATTAAAAACATGGCCCAAACCAAATCTTTAAGAAGAGAGGCCGATGCTTGGGTCAAGATAAATCGGGTGAGGGCAACAAATGAAAACTACTATTTATTTATTTATTTATTTATTTATTTATTTATTTATTTATTTATTTATTTAAGGTCACATCGCCGCGCAATAGCTAATCGTGACCGCATTATGGATATAAGGCCCAATCAAGCTAATCGGTTACATCCGTGCTGCTCATTTTAGAGGACTTCCACCCCAGTCATTGGTGACCAGGTCCTATTTTACCGGTACAACCCGAAGCTTGTTCACACCTATTCACTTCCCGGGGCTCCCACGGGGAATGAAAACTACTTTCGCTTGGGATTGGTTTTTTTGTGTAACTTCTTCATTTCAGACATGTGTCGACTGAAACATAAGTAAAATGGTAGGAAGGGTTTGCTCCCCCTTCTCAGAATTTTTTTAAATGTGGGGTACGGTACATATTTCTGATGTACGACAGAACGTTGATTTCCACTAAAACTACCATGGCATCTGTAATTACGTTAGTTGCACAGATTAGATAATTCGAGATGTGGAAAGGCGGGGATAAATCACTGTGCTATTTAACCTTCTACCTAACATGAAAAGCAGACGACACTTGCAAAAAAAATATTGAACAACTAATTTTTTTCATTTTTTGTTTCAAAAACATAGGTTATGACCCCTTGTTGGAACGAGCTTGACATGCTCGTTCCACCGAGGGTTCATAACCTATGTTTTTGAGACTAAAAATGAAAAAATAATGGAAACTAATTGGCGATTTTTGAGAATAGCTCTGTCCGGTTTTGAGCGTTACGTTGGTTAAAGGGTTAATACTAAAATACAGGACATGAGACATCTCTCTTCACACCACTACCCCACTCCCAATCAAAGTATGTACATTTTCTCCAGGTAGTAACAGTGGCTTCTTCGCGTAAGATCTAGAATTAGATACTTTTTGGGGCCGAACTCTCGGGCTACGACTTTGTTGTATTTGATAATATACATGGGCATTGAGACCCATACCACCACACATCACCCCATTCCCGCCTACAACAACAACAAGAATATTGTTTTTTATGCAATCGAGGTTGCTCCTTCCCGCTTATCGAATCATAAAATTTGATTTTTGTTTGGTGTGATTGTGGGGTAGGTTAGTGGAGGGGAGGGTATCGTAGTATTTGATAATATATAATGGCCTGGGGCACGCGGAAATGAATGGGAGAGGGTTTTAAATATAAAGAAATAGAATATTTATATTGGGGGCGCGGTGGCGTTGCGGTAATCGGTTCTCGTCAGATCACTGGAGTTAACCAATGTCGAGCCCGGTTAGTCCTCGGCTGGGCGACTGTCTGAGCGATCGATTCGGACTCCCGCGCTGTGTCCTTGGGCAAGGCACTTAACCCCCATTGTCCACATGGGGCACGATGACGCCGTGTGCTAAGGCGTACTGCACGTCGATGGTGCGCATGTTTTCGTGCAATCTAACCCTGCCTGTGCTGCAGTGTGGAGTTGTTGGGGAGCTGGCAGCAGCTCGTCGTTGTTCGGTGGTCCTCTCCGGGTACTCCGGCTTCTTCCACCCGTAAAACTGTCACGGTCATGACTAGCCATTGTGCATAAGTATGTGACCGTAAACACCAATAAATAAATAAATATTTATATTCGGCCCTGCGTTATTACAAATATTTTATCAAATATAAATTCTTTTCAAAGCTCCCTTATCAAGTCGTAAATCGGAATTTTTCCCGATGTCTTTCGAATTACCACAACTCATCTGAATCACTACTTCAGTTGGGAAAAAACCCACTCGACGCAAATTTGAATGAAGTTGAAACCTGAAGGATTGTGGAATTTTCGACCCATTTCTAATATATACATATATAATAATCCATTATGTGTCGTCCATTACTATTTTTTCAACCCCTTGAACATTGGTAGTATCTTCCATGTCAGGTCAATGGCAGCAGTTGGAAGAGTGCATATTCATTATTTGGGGGTAGACTAGTTAATATTTTCAACGTGCAACCTTCGTGCTGCACGTTGAAAATATTGTTTGGTGTGCCCCACACATTCATTCAGCAGCTATTCAACTTAATGAAGTTATGACGTATCGTGTTCCTGGGCCGTTAAAAGGGTGTGTTTTTCCTCGAGTATTTCCTTGAGCTTTTTGCTTGAGTTTTAGGCTCTAGTGTCTGTGAGTAGCCGGCGTTTCTTCTGATCTTGTGTTAGCCCCATTCTTAACGTGTTCTCAAGTGTCTCCTGTAGTTGTTCCCATAGTTCCTCGTCCTCCTCTCCCAGGAACGCCTCCACGGATTTCGTGGTGCCTTCCTCCTGAGCGACGCTTTGGTCCGAAGAAGCCAGAGAAGAAAGAGTAAGAGGATCGGATGAATCGTCTTCCGAGTCAACCTCCTGTGCCACAGACAGATTGCCCTCCTCCGTCTTCTTTTCAGATGGGGGTGGAGATGAGCTGGAGATGGATCTGTTACCTGTCGATCCGGTGTCTTCCGGACCCATCCGTGGGGAGGGGGTTCCGGGCTGGACGTGGATCGGACAGGCCTATCAGATATTGACCTTTTGGCGTCCTTCTTCTCCTCCTCTATCTTCTATGTCTCCAAGAACTCCGTTATTCGGTGGGCATCACGTCGTCTGGCGGAGGGTCCATTCTTTCTCTTCCTCTTTTTCCTGGTCTTTGTTATACGTACCCGGCGATCATCATGCAGCTTTTCAGGGTCATTTCTTGGAGGGTGACCAGTGCGGGGGGATCTTCCCCGCGAAAAGGTGCTATACCTCTCCAAGAACGCCGGTTCGATTTTTTTTCTCAAAATCCACTATCGGGTGAATTGTGCACCTGGATACGCCAAGTGGTAGCAAAAAAACTGAGCAGTGTTTCTTGTATCACAAGTGGAAGTTCCATTGTTCAGTTGTTGACACCTCGGAGTTCAAGGTGTGAAGGAACGAATCCTGTAATATCTCTCAGTCGATCTATTTTAATATATCGCGTGACGATTGCACATCAGTATGTTCGGATTCCCTTCTGACGTCATGCGCATCTTAAAATAAGACGGTGCCTAGGAATCTATCTACCAAATCCCTTAGTTTTCATTAATTTACCTATGAAATCTATTAGTTGTCGTTAATTTCACAAAATAAAGAGCAGAACTTCGGCGTCTTTTTCTTAACAAGAGACCTCATGTGCTCCCGGGGTGCCCACCAGCCCATAGATGTTTAATGAAGGATTTAATTAGCACCTATGTCTAATTCTTGAATAACTAGTTTTTTTCATTTGTTGTCTCAAAAACATAGGTTATGACCCCTCGTTGGAACGAGCTCGACGAGCTCGTTCCAACGAGGGGTCATAACCTATGTTTTTTGAGACAAAAAATGAAAATATAATGAAAATTAATTGGCGATTTTTGAGAATAGCGCTGGCTGGTTTTGGCCGTTACGTTAGGTAAAGGGTTAACACTACAGACGAATGAAGTTATTTAATTATATATAACTCTGTTGTCCATGCCAGATGATTTTTTTATAGTATTGGGATGCTACCACAGAAATAATGCCAAGAGTTTCAGTAATGCAAAACTAGGGAGTCGAGATATCAACCTATGGACTTAACTTAAACAAACTTGAAAGATGTATACCAAATATCAAAAGATTCTGACTGGTGGTTCTGGAGAAGAAGATTTTGAGAATATTACGAATTTTTTACTGTGTTTTTATCCCATTTTCCTTTAGTTTCTTAATGAGTATTGTTTTGGGGCGTTCTAAAGGTATCGCGGAACTAAATATTGAAATTATAGTGAACCGCCTTAAAATGTTGCACTCGGAAATGATGCAATCTCTAAAAATAAACAGCCTTGGGAAAATTAAACGTTTGAAACGTTCTATTGACATCTTGCATTATTGTTGAATATTCCTGATGAAAAAGAGGCTGATTTGATGACTTTTAGACCTAAAAAATACAATTTACTTTTTGTGTGCTTTTGTAGGGAATTCCCTGAAAAATATGTGCACGTGACCGGTACTTCCCTTTGTGTCAGTTTTTCTCTCTTATTTGTTGCATGCCCCCCTGTTTTCAGATCAGAAAAAGTTGTCTGAAGGGCTATACTTGACAGAGATATTTGAATGCCAAAATTAAAGTGATGCGATCATATTTTTTTCCGCCTGAACGTTATAATGGTCGCCTATGGGAAAATATTTACTTCTGTGATACCTGAAATATGCCGAATTTTGTTGCTGCGACTATTTACACGGATAAAGATACAGAAACAAGAAAGTTTTACAGGGCATAAGTGTTCAAAGCAAGGATCTTCTCAAGGTAAAAAATGCCTTCTTTGCATAGACCTACATCTTCCAATAAGTTCACTTTAGTACATGTATCTTCTAATGTTTCAGTCATAAAAAATAATTTATCGCTACACAATGCCTGAGATATAAGCATGACCTAGACTCAAAGGTTTGGCCGAGAGTATTTTTCAGCAGTAAACTTCATAAATTTGTTTCAGAAAAAGCATTGGTGGGTCTGAAGATGTGATTTTTCCGAATCTTAGGAAACAAACACAGTCAGTGACACTGGTGACCATGATCCATATTTTGAACTTCAATCCAGTTTCTACTTGTCTGGTGTTTAGTTTAAACATATTTGATTTGTCAAAATAAACAAAAAGGATTGGACAACAAATGCTGAACACTTAAACACGTCATCTCCTTTATACACGATTAAAAAGTAAATGCAGCATTTGTTCAATATATGCACACAGAATAAACAATACGCTATTTAAGACTACAATGGTGTTATTGTGGTAGATATTCAGAGAACGAAAAAGAGAAAAAAGAAAAGATACCATGTACTCATGAAACAAACATCAAACCGTCTCCAGCCAAGTCACCGGGCTGCAACGCCCCAGAAGAGCCCCATCACTGCAAGGTGTGTGCAATGTTTTATCATTACATATAAATAAAGTGGGTAAGCTACGTCAAACTACATATCGTCGCGTGACGACCACAGTGCTCTCTCTTCCACTTGTCTGGTGTTGGTACCAAGTCGACAGCAATCACTTCATCTCGGATCCATTTTCGATGGTTTCCCAGCGGGGCGGCCAATGTCCTGCCCCCTCCCACCACACACACTTTATATTGAGTCTTCGTCGCCTCTGAGTGAGTTTAACTAACGTTTTAACCATTTTACTTCCACGCCCATTTTAGCCATATATGGAGGATCTCTATGTACTCGTGTATGCGAGGAAGTTTAATAAGATTCATGACAAACTTGAAACTTGAAACTCCCTTTCCAACAATTAATCAGATAATAGGTTTGGTCTGCGCATACCAGAATCTATTATCAGCATGAAGTTGGTGACATAGTCGCTTTCGGCAGCATAAGTGTTAAAGAACAAATACAAAATGAAATATCAGTTAAAATTATTCAATAAATTTGCGAAGGTAAGTAGTAATAGTTTATTTTTACAACTTGCTGCTTTCCGGTTCAAAGAAGAAAACTGGTCCATTGCAATTCAAGAGAGGAAGTCAACGGAAAAATAGTACATTGCAAATCAAGGGAGGTAATCAACCGTATAAACACGACGGATTTGAATTTAAGAATATGTGTTTTCACTTTTTTACCCTCTCATATTATTTATTTATTGGAAGTTTAACGACAGATTCGACGGCCAGGGCCACCTGGTGTCAGACAGTTTTACTGGTGGCGGAAGCCGGAGTATCCGGAGAAAACCAACGAGCAGCGTCGAGCAACTGTCAGACTGACCAACGGACTAACTCTGCACAAGAAAGCCAGCATTGTTGGAGTCAAATGCACCATCGACTTGTAGCGTGCCTTTGTACACAGAGCCATCATGTCCTCACGTGGGCTATCAGGATTAAGAGCCTTGCATAATGGACCATTCGGTTTGAGGTTCAATTCTTTAACCACTGAGCCACCGTGCGACCTGGCCCTCACGTATAAACATATCGTCTACTGAGTTCCAATGTGTTCTATCATAGACTGGCACACAGAACACATTGAAACTCAAGGGACGATACCGCGACAAGGTGTGTGTGGGGTGGTGTTTCTCGGTGGTGTCTCTCCATTCCCTCCTACAAATGGATCTAAATTTGAATAGTTAGAAATTTGATGGTTAAATAAGTGTACAGTTATAAATCCAGTTGAAATGCAGTTCTCAACAATGTAAATGAATAATCGAATTCTGGTCGAAAATTTTGAACTGATACACGACTTTTAACCCTTTACCCAACGTAACGGCCAAAACCGGCCAGCGCTATTCTCAAAAATCGCCAATTAATTTTCATTATTTTTTCATTTTTTGTCTCAAAAACATAGGTTATGACCCCTCGTTGGAACGAGCTCGTCGAGCTCGTTCCAACGAGGGGTCATAACCTATGTTTTTGAGACAAAAAATAAAAAAAATTAGTTATTCAAGAATTTTTTTTGCAAGTGTCGTCTGCTTTTCATGTTAGGTAAAGGGTTAATCAATTTTCCCTCTCCAACAAATACGACGATAAACACGAAGTTGAGAGTTTGCTTTAATATGAGCCTGTCCGGTTAAAGAATTCTATTAAAATAAAGTTTAACATGTGCAAAAAGTTTTTAATATTTTTTAATATTTGTGCTAGCCATTAATGCCATTTGGAATACTAAGGCCATATTATTTTAGGTGGTATCTCTGGCAGTTCAGACCGTCAGAGTCATCTACGGTCAATTCGACCCATAGTTCTTACTGGCTCTCCCCTTTCTTCAGAAGATACGAATTGTAAATGGATCAAACTCCTAGTGTTGAAAAGTTTACCTTGTACGCAATCAGCTGTTCGCAAATTAACAGTGTTGTCCAGGTGCTGATAGGGTACCCCCCCCCCTCCCCCTCCCAGGACTAAACTAATCCTCACTCATTTTGAAGCTTATATACCCCTCCAAATTTCAAGAAATTTTAACATGAAAAAAATGTGGCCGTACATACTCAAATACAACAACAACAAGATGAATGCTATTGACAAAAGTTGATATGGTACTCCTGCACCCCCCCCCCCCTCCTTCTCCCGCAAGACTCAACTGGCAGGTTTTATCATGATCGCAACATAGATATGGAGTCAAGATTAGCCAATGGTTTACACCTATACTGTCCACGTTAGAGGACTTTCACCACATACTGGTTTACCAGTAAAGTACAATTTATCCGCAGAAAGAAAGCACTGTTCCACTTTCCCGGGTTTCTACTGGAAAGCGAATGCCTGCCACTGATATTTTTTCTTGTTTTATATATACCCTGATCTGTAACCCACCCCAGTTAGAAATTCAACCCTCTTCATTCCTCAAACGAAAAATGGCTGTCCTTTGTGCGGAGAGAGACACACTCCGTGCAGGGGAAAGATCCCTTCAAAAGTATTCGAGAAGAGGGAGGCCACGAAGTTGTCGCTACGAAGGTGATTCCACACACCTGTGCCATTCGGCAAGACCATATAATAACACCCCTGATCTCAGCACACCAAGTGTGTGCACATGTGAATTTTTTGTATCGTTTACAAGTTAGCCCTTTACCTAACGTAACGGCCAAACCGACAACGCTATTCTCAAAAATCGCCAATTAATTTTCATTATTTTTCTCATTTTTTGTCTCAAAAACATAGGTTATGACCCCTCGTTGGAACGAGCTCGTCGAGCTCGTTCCAACGAGGGCTCATAACCTGTTTTTGAGACAAAAAATGAAAAAAAATAGTTATTTAAGAATTATTTTTGCAAGTGTCGTCTGCTTTTCAGGTAAGGTAAAGGGTTAACTATCACACAAGCCCATCTCGGTGCCATGAACCTCCAGTTCTTATAAGTAATATACCCTAGTACGTACTAGGTCAAGAAAATGTATTGGCTGGTACGATTGTAGATGAATGAAGCGATCTGATTGGGCAGGCTGAGACTTGGTCGAAGGTAGTGGTCGACACGGTGTCAGAGACAGCAAGCACGCTTGTTGTAGTGCTCCAATTCAGTGATAATGGTGGAAGCCTTTAGTATACGGCAGATTGTGGTGACCATGCATGGTACAGGCCAGCAAGAGACGAAGCAGACTGTAGTATGGGAATAAAAACAGTGGAAGTTGATCACAGGACAGATAGTGGGGGGCTGCGGACAGGAGCAGCGATCTGTGAGTTGTGAGGGGCATGTGATGGTCTAGCAGCTAGGGAGTTGTATAGGAGTTATGCGTCATTTAGGAGCTTGGATCTAAGAAGCTATTGGCTGGTATAGGAGTCAGTAACCTGATGTGCTACATGTTTTGTATGCATATTGTGAACTAACACACGGGCACATATTGGCACGCTGGGCATATGGTCATGTGCACATTTTGCCTTAGCACATTAATACATTCGCACACCTCGACACTTTCAGCGTTAGTCTGTGTGCTACATGTGTTGTGCGCTAGCGTGAAGCACGTCTCAAAGGATCGATAATACCCAAGGCCTCTATAGGTAACTGACGAATAAGGTGAAAACAGCGATTTGATTGGTTGTTTGATCCCGATAGAGCGGTCTAATTTGTTGATTCTTTCAATGGAAGAATAATCAGGGATAACGAAGGGAAGACAGCACAAATGTAGAATTTGGCCCAAAATACGAGAATTCGAGCGGGGGGGGGGGGGGGGGGGGGGGGGCACTAAAAATTTGCAAGACGTGACGTCCTATTTTTTATTCAGCTCCTTTTTACACCCACCCACCACTACGTGCAAATTTTCTACTACCGTTCTCAGACACCCACCCCACGCTCCCATTAAAATCCAAAATAAACTTATAAGCTTAGTGGGCACAGCTGTCTTTAGGGGGGTTTCATAATGCTCTTAAACTGGTACCACCAATTTAAACCTCTGTGGGCTGCTGCGGGCCCCAATCTACAAATAACAAGCTGTTCATTATCAGGCCTGGCCAGAGCAGGTGTACATATACGGGAAAAAATTTTCATTTGAATTGTTCTGTCAGAATTCTCGGGTGTTTGCTACTTTCCTCTTCTATCCATACAAATTCTATTAATAAATAAATAACTTGAATTTAGTGCATCAGAGAGAATTTTCCCAAAATATTGTCTGCACATTTTCTACATTTTGAACAAGACACCTACCCCCTACTAGCGTGTGACATGTTCCCAGATTAAGCCCAATATTCTCACATATAAAGCCTCCTGATGTTGTATTTATGTTAAGAGTGTGATGTACAACATCATCTTTAAGGTTTGAAACACAAATGATGGTATATATTAGCTGATATACTGATATATTTTTAAAAATTCAAAAAATTGCACAAATTGGAAATGCACATTTTTGGCGCAGTTAAGAGACCCACCCACCCCCACGTCACGTCTTGCAAATTTTTGGTGCCCCCCCCCCCCCTCCCTGATTCGAGCAGGAAAAACAGCTTTAATGATTCATTTTTTTGTAGCTGTCTAGTCGTTTCTGGTAATAATATGTACTTTCCTACACAATGTTCATGCCCACTAACACCACATACAGGCATGACAATGACGTCACAACATGGCCACTCACGCACGCTACTTTAACAGCACAAGTCACATCCACAATGCACCTCGGCATGACGTCAATTCCGAGATCGATAAAAATATCAATATGACAGAGTATATCCATCCCTCGTCTCCTAATATCACAAAATTTGCAAAATGGTTCCAGGAGCCACATAATTTACTGTTAAATGCCTTTATCGTCACAGCGTACACTGTCACTAATTTATAGGTTTGAAGTAGCCCTTCACAAAAACTAGATTTAACAGCTAACTAGCATTCTAACATAAATCTCTCTAGGAATTTAGTCACTTTAATTATTAACGACATAAACCTTCAAGTGAATAATTATTTACATTAACCCTTCACCTAACGTAACGGTCAAAGCCAGCCAGCGCTATTCTCAAACATCGCCAATTAATTTTCATTTTTTGTCTCAAAAACATAAGTTATGACCCCTCGTTGGAACGAGGGGTCATAATAACCTATGTTTTTGAGAAAAAAAAAAATGAAAAAAATTAGCTATTCAAGAATTTTTTTTTTTGCAAGGTCGTCTGCTTTTCAGGGTAGGTAAAGGGTTAAACCAGAAAAACAGGGCACATATTTCGACGAGAATCCGAGACTCGATTCAAGCAAAGATTCGCGCAACAAAACCAGCGAGAATCCATGTAGATTCTCTCTGCACCTCTGCTAGGATTCGCCTGAAAAGAACTGAGTCAATTTAACCCTTTACCAGACTTAACGGCAGCAAATTAACCAATACCAGGCTAACATGATCTGAAATATCTCGACACTTTGTCAATAAAATTGTACAAATATGGCTGTCATTGGAACTGGTTCAATGGGTCCCATTCCAGTGACATTCATATTTGTAAGGTTTTATTGGTAAATATTGTTTAGTTTTTAAAAAATTCAGTTGATATTTTAAAAATTAAAAAGCTGTTTTGGTTAAAGAGTTAACATGTGTTATCAGTATACAACAACGATGGTGACCTCGTGGGATTCTGGGACACTCATAGCAATAAGGGATTCTCGTCGTCATTTGCGCGAAATCCAAATGGATTCTCCTAAATTTAGATGAAATATAAGGCTGAAAATTGAGGGCATTAACACTTTATCTTACGAATCGACCGCATCCGCCTGCGTAATATGCAAATTGAGAAACTGAAAAAAAATTCAACAAAACCATATCATGCCACCCCACATTGGGACGGGCTCGTTCCAATGAGGGTTCACATGATACGGTTTTGGTGAATTTTGGGGAAAAATTTGAAAAAATAATATTTAAAATTATAAATTTTGATATCATCTGCATTGGGTAAAGAGTTAAACTAGGCTTTAGCCATTAAGATGGAATGTGGAGGCGCTCAGACAGAACTTTGGGGCCCAGATACGATATACCCGACACTATAAGTCACAGGACTTTTACTTGCCAGGTATGGCGTCAGGCGAAGTGAGATTAGGCCGTAGGCCGAGCCTAATATTGATCGCGCTGAGCATCACGTGACGCCATACCTGGCAAGTAAACGTCCTGTAACGTATTTATCATGCCACCAAACGAATTAAATAATAAATTAAAAGATCCGAATCGCTTCATTTTTTTAATATTTATCATTTGCACGAAAATAGGTGAAAACTTGAGGTGGGGCAATTAGTTCGGAAACAAAATGGCGCCCAGCAGAGGTGGCGTATGGGTTCATACACAGTCACTGGCAGTGTGTGGACTCAATCGGATAGTCGGTTCCCCAATGAATAACTTAATATCGCATAGTCCACCGATGCTATTTGAGCACGTTGATTGGTGATAAGAGGTGATCCTGGCTGACAAAAGTGTCGTCAAATCCCTATAAATGAATAATTCCGCTATGTCGGTTTTGAGTTAAGAAACATTGAAGAGTATTTGGGTATTATCGATTCGCTCTTGTTATAGTAACCATGTACTTTCTTACCAGACAAGATTTAATACTTGGACTAATTGTCATTCACACCACTTGTCATACAAACTGAAGGTCTGTAGTTCTAGCTGTTGGGGGCCCAGCTTGACCAGTTTCTATTATCGATACGCGTTAATTAAATACGAAGTTGCGTCATGACTACTACGGTCACAGAGGCGGCGGAAGCTCGATAAAAGTGGAGGGCACAAATTTTCAAGGCTGCCATGGTTCAGGCCCAGTGGGAGGAAAAGTTACAATCGTATATCGGTAAGTGTACTGTGACACACTAAAGTGTCTCGTTTAGATGAGCATGCCGCGGTGTGGTCACTGTACTGTCCATTTCTTCTACTTCATTTATCTTCCAACCCGAAGGCTAGCCTTCGGATTGGAAGATGGTCGAAGTAGAAGAAACGGACCGAAGCGACCGAAGGTGCGATTCTTTGGCCAAATGTTGTTTGGATTTGCAAGTAATGTATTACAGGAATACCTGTATATTAGCACGTTTGTCCATTTTAACGCATTGTGTAACCACGCAACATGTCTATGGAAAAAGGTGGAGGGGCATGTGTCATGCACATTTTATCTATCCACAAATAAATTTACGAAAAATTTGGAACTATATTATTAAAAAAAAGTAGGGGATATTTGCTAAAAGTGAGATATATGAAGAAATATATTTATATTTTCATCAAAAAGACAGTTAAGGCACTGCACTGTGACATCTGGTGAATGATTTCAGTGCTAGTTGGGTGTCTGACAAGCACATATTCGCGCACTGAGCTGTAGAAGACATGGACGGTCATTCAGAGAATTTACCACATTCAGTGTAAATCCTCCTCGGTTCGCGAGACATGCGCGGATCCGACGTGCGCATACTTTTCACCAAACGTCCAATATCAGCTTGACTGATTTTATTCCATTCTTCCTGCAGTGCAGCGGCGAGTTCCTGGACATTGGTAGGGGGCTGTTGACGCCGGCGTCGGCGCCTGCCAAGCATACCTCAGACGTGTTCGATTGGTGAAAGGTCTTGTCTTAGTATTGGCCAAGGCAGAGTAGTGATGTCCTGCTCCAGGAGGAACTCTGTAGCGACACGAGCCCTGTGTGATCTTGCATCGTCATCTTGGAAAATGAATCGACGACCGTGACGTCGCGCAAATGGCACCACATGAGCTGCTAACATGTTTTTTACGGTAGTACTGCCCTGTGACACGCCCCTGGATGACATGTAATGCTGTTCTGCTTGTCATGGTTATGCCTCCCCACACCATAACGGATCCACCATCAAAACGATTGTGCTGCCTAACGGTTACGTCATGGTATCGTTCGTTCCGCCGCCGCCGCCGCCGCCACCACACTTTATTTCGCCTGACGTGGAAGTCGAGAGTGAACCTCGATTCATCTGAAAACATGACATTGCTCCACCGCCGATTGTTCCGGCGCTGTCGTGCTCCACACCAAGTACGCCTTGCTGCGATGTGACGTTCAGTCAAACGTGGAATTATTCCAGGTCGTCGAGCGTACAAATTCCAGCTATGTAGGTGATTTCGGATAGTCTGACCACTGACTCACACATCTCTCGCTCGGTGCAGCTGCTGTCCAATTCTGAGGCACTTTGATGGCGTTTACGTAATGCTGTGGTTCGGATGAAACGATCCTGGTTAGCAGTTGTCGCCCTTGGACGACCTGACTGAAGTCTGTCATCAACATTGCATCTCTGACGGTAGCGTGACCACAACTTGCTAATCACCGATTGAGTAACGTTGAGAATTTCAGCCACAGCGGTCTGTCTATTGCCGGCTTCCAATATGCCAACGGCACGTAAACGTTAGCCACGTGTCAGTCTTCGCACACCTCAAACGTTACGTTTCGACCAGAAACTATCGATGAACGAGTTTATACCAAGAAAAGAACGATGAGACCTCCGAAAAAGCCCGTCCTGTACAAATGAAAATTTTAAAACGTACCCCACAGACATTAACGCGGCGCTCGTGCAAAAATCCTGCTCGAAGTTTTTGTGGGCCGATGACGTTCATGATCCACACTAAACTTGGTAACATATTGATGTGTCAAATCACGCGTATCCAATACCATTTTCCGAAAATATCAACATCAGTTTGGATATCCCCTACTTTTTTTTAATAGAATATAATCCCGACTGACTTATATTCCAAAAGCACCATCAAGGCACGCTTCGTTGAAAGCAAGCCTTGATGTAGTCGGAATGTTTTATCAATCGGGCCCCGAGTCATTATAGTCGGAACAAATTAGGTTACATCCCATTTTCGCGGCGCCCCTGATTCGTAGGATCATTTTAACCCTTTACCCAACGTAACAGCCAAAACCGGCCAGCGCTATTCACAAAAATCGTCAATTAATTTTCATTATTTTTTTCATTTTTTGTCTCAAAAATATAGGTTATGACCCCTCTTTGGGACGAGCTCGGAGAGCTCGTTCCAAAGAGGAGTGATAACCTATGTTTTTGAGACAAAAAATTACTTATTCAAGAATTTTATTTGCAAGTGTCGTCTGCTTTTCATGTTAGGATAAAGGGTTAAGGAGTTTGTTACCCAAAATTTCAACCAAACATCACAGCTTCAAAACATACAAAAGAAACTCTTCGGATGTTGATGTTGAATAATTGGTGGATCACTGCAATTTGATTAACATGACAATGAAAATGAAGGATCGAAAAAGTAATTTTAAAGTGAAAAAAATGAGTTTTTATTCTCAAATTTTAAAATAGGTTGCAGATGAATGTGTGAGAAATATCAGCGAAATATTTTTTTTTATTTATTTATTGGGAGTTCACGGCAGTTTCGACAAGAAGCGGCACCTCGTATCGGACAATTTTACGGATGGTGGATGCTGGAGTACCCGGAGAGAACCACCGAGCAACGGCGAGCTACTGCCAGACCCCCAACGTACTAACTTTACTCAAGCATGGTTAGCATTGGTTGAAGACAAGTGCACCATCGACGTGCGGTACGCTTTAGAACGCAACGCCACCGTACCTCCCACGTGGGCAATTGGGATTAAGAGCCTTACCCAACCAAGGGCACAACGCAGTTGCCCCTGGTGGACATAGAACCGTAGACCTTTCGGTTTGAAATCCAATTCCGAATCCAATTCCTGAACGACTGAGCCACCGAGCTTCCACCAAAACCAAAATATTCAGTGAACATCCATCTTGGGCCAGTTACCAACAAAATATTTTATTGTAAATATCTAAATAGTTTTAAAAAATTAAAAGTTTGCATTGTATGTTTTGATTCATTGTGAACAAATGTCCAAAGCAGAACCATCTGTTTTCTAAAAAAAAAATCAGTACAGTTGTGATCAAAATGTACACAGTGTTTTTGAGAATATTCTATTTTAATTCAGACATAAACTTGTGTGTGTTGTCATGAAAGTAGCTATTAAAATGAACTTCAGATGTAACTTCCAAATCAATTAACTTTGGAAAACAAAAAACGAAGCGAAACCGGTTTTGTTTCAGTGGAACAGAGTGTGAGATGGAAAATCATCCCAAACATTCAACCTCTTTTGGATAATTACATTGTTATTTGTTTTCTCATGTTTGGAAGGAAAACGCCTTTCCATTACTGGACAGCAAGTGATAATCAGTTCTGCTTTAATTATGCATGCTTTTTATTGATTGGCCAAACTGATCGGTATCACTGACTCTCAACGTGTGTTTTGGTCAACTGCCTTGGGATTTTAAGGCGAGAAAGATAGATAGATATTTTATTCAGCAGCAAGTATGTTTTTTACAATGTAACAAATTCAAGTAAACCACATATAAACAATTTAAAAACTTATAAATTATAACCCTTTACCTAACGTAACGGTCAAAACCGGCCAGCGCTATTCTCAAAAATCGTCAATTAATTTTCATTATTTTTTTCATTTTTTGTCTCAAAAACATAGGTTATGACCCCTCGTTGGAACGAGCTCGTCGAGGTCGTTCCAACGAGGGGTCATAACCTATGTTTTTGAGACAAAAAATGAAAAAAATTAGTTATTCAAGAATTATGTTTGCAAGTGTCGTCTGCTTTGCAGGTTAGGTAAAGGATAAACAACTTATAAACAGCAACATATAGCACATACTGTTGGGAGATGGCATAGCCAGGTTGGCTGTCTACCTGCCGTCTCCCTCAGGTTGGAAGAATGTTTCATTGAAACCAGACCAGTGTATACCAAGTGAGGTACATATCAGTGAACTATCTTAATTCTGTGATTTAACCCTTTACCTAATATGAAAAGCAGACAACACTTGCAAAAAAAAATCCTGAATAACTAATTTTTTTCATTTTTTTATTTTTTGTCTCAAAAACATATGTTATGACCCCTCATTGGAACGAGCACGACCAGCTCGTTCCAATGAGAGGTCATAATATATGTTTTAGACAAAAAATGAAAAACATAATGAAAATTAATTGGTGATTTTTGAGAATAGCGTTGGCCGATTTTGGGCGTTACGGTGGGTAAAGGGTTAATGAAGTATGCTGGATGTGCGACTGGGGACGGGTCATTAAAATATTCCAATAAATTTGGCTATCCCATCCTCCAAACCAATGAAGGATGTCCTTCTGTATCTTTTGTAAAACAAGATTTTAATATTGTCCTTGCCAATATTAAAATATATTTCTGGTATTTTTAAATACATTTTTCTGTAAAGTACCTAAGTTAGATGGATTATTGTTATTTTGGTTGATTTGTTTTCAGGATTTAGTAATCTGGTATTACTGTAGCATGTTTGTAAGAATTCCAATTTAACCCTTTTCCTAACAGGAAAAGCAGACGACACTTGAATAACTATTTTGTTTTCATTTTTTGTCTCAAAAACATAAGATATGACCCCTCATTGGAACGAGCTCGTTCCAATGAGGGGTCGTAACCTATGTTTTTGAGACAAAAATTGAAAAAATAATGAAAATTAATTGGCGATTTTTGAGAATAGCACTGGTCGGTTTTTCGGCCGTTACGTTGTTTAAAGGGTTAAAAGTCAAATTTGTTGTTGAAAACTATAAATTCGAAAACACATTTTCAGCAGAAAAATACAAAACGTTACTCTAATCTCATCGTGTGAGTTTCATTTAATCGTAATTAATTTCTTTGATTTCAATGGGACTTTCCTTTTTCGACAGATTTGGGGTGACATAGTCCTTATTAAGACTTAAAATAATTCCGTTCAGAAATCGGAATTATAAACCTTATAATAAAAGCGAAATGTTTTTTTTATTCTATTTTCCTTTGTACATATATTTCTTGTTTGGCAGGAAATTATATTGATCCTACTTACGCATGTGGCGACAAAGTGGTCCAAGTTTGTAACAGTTATAATTATCACATTTCATGTATCGTTGTGTTTTCCACACACACTGACCAGGCTGGTAAAATAGATTGACGGTAGCGCGGAAAATTCTGTGAATGTGCTCATTCCTCACTCCTTCTCGAGACGAACTGCTGGACTTGAAAAAGAAAGAAAGAATCTGACGTATTTTCGGAAACTGCAACAGAGCGGCCCAACCTGTAAGTAATTTAAACTACAAGGCTGTAGCCTGTGAGGGTCATGGGGGTCGTACAAGCCCCCCCCCCCTCCCGAATCCCAAAGCTCCGGAGCCGATATTCACCGCAGCAATCCAATACATGCCTACACTGAATTTGATTCACTTCCACTCAGCATGAAATATTTGATCACTGCTGATATCAAATATTGAAGATTTTTTCAGGGGAAGCCCCGACCCCCCACCCACCCACCCACCGGACCACCACTGATGGCCAAGGGTCAAGTTGCAGTGGATTATGGGAGGGGGTCACCCCCTCCCATAATCTCCTCCAACTTGACCTTTGGCCAAGGCTTGGTCTCTGGCCAAGATTTCAGTCTTTTAGTTGCCAGACATTCTCATCCTTGAGTTGCATTGTGGGCGACCTCCCTAAAAATTGCTTGTTCCACCCCTGAACTATTGAACCTACTAAGGACAACTTACTGTGGTGTCCAGATTATTACTGCAGACTTTTTTTTAGCAATATTTTCTTTTCTCTTGAGGTCAATCTGATTTGTTTTATGTCTTTGGCAACTGTAAGCAGGGGTAGCGCCAGGATGTTCCCGACGCGGGGCATATGATCCCCTACGGGGAGGGGGGGCAGGTGTCTCCGGAACCACCGGGGTGACCATGGAACTGCCCTGGTGGGGGGGGGGGGGGGGTTGCGTCTTAAGGTGCTAGATAAGTAAGGAAGATGTGGTTACTTTGAAATTGCCACCTCTGATATTCCGTAAATTCGAATTAAATATACACAAATCATCCATCAAAATGAAAGTTCAGATGTATAGAACACGAAAAATATATGAAATCAACTCACAGTTCAGACTATTTACGAGTTCCCGCTGAGGCTTTATGGCAGTAGAGGGGTTCATTTTCAGGAAAGAAGTGGCTGATTTTCTTTTCAGTTTTGTTATCTCTTGGGGGCCCGAGCAATTGTCCTGAATTCTCACTTAACTATAGTCTGTACATGTCCAGCTTCTTTGTAGTGATTTCTAGCCAAGACTTGTCTTGGAGTCACTGTCCAGGTGCTTTATCTGTTGACAGCAGGACCTTTCAGTTTAAACAATATTTATTTCCAGTTCTCAAGTACAGTGGAGCCCGCTTAATTGGATATCTCCTAACTGAATAATCCTGTTAATTGAAAAGAATTTCCCAACACAAAACCATTTACCATACCTGCAGTACAAATTCGACCTGTTAATTGAATGTAGGTTATAGAGTAAACTCCTGTTAATTGAATAAAAAATCTTGCAACCTCTTCAGAAATTACCCTGACTTGCCCCAGTTTTCCTTTGTTTATGGACCTATTTGGCCTCAGAACATCCAATACAGGCATTTAATCTATTATATCTTGTTTGACAGAGCTCATGGAGCTCTGTCAAACAAGATATAATAGAATAAATGCGAAGTTTATCTAGAATACAGGAAAATGACACAATCCCTGTTAATTGAATATTCCTGTTAATTGAATAATTGTCATTGGCAAAGTGGCTATTCAATTAACAGGGTTCCACTGTATATACAATAATATCAGTTATAGTAAGTGTGGATCCAACAGTGAGCTATAAGCTTAAGCGAGGCTGTTTCCACCAGTATAACATTTGAACTTGAAACCGTCAAGATGACAGGTACGTATACAATCTAAGTTATCGTCCAAACCTTATAATAGTGAATTTTTCATTACACTTTCAAAGTGCCGTTACGATTTGATAGTAGGTTTGGTATAATTATTTATTATTTATTTATTGGTGTTTAAGGTCACATATTTATGCACAATGGCTAATCATGACAGTGACAGTTTTACGGGTGGAGGAAGCCGGAGTACCCGGAGAGAACCACCGAGCAACGACGAGCAGCTGCCAGCTCCCCAACATCGTAACTCCGCACTGCAGCACAGGCAGGGTTAGATTGGTTGAAGACATGCGCACCATCGACGTGCAGTACGCCTTAGTACACGGCGTCATCGTGCCCCCACGCGGGCAATGGAGATGAAGTGTCTTGCCCAAGGACACAACGCGGTTGCCGCAGGTGGGATTCGAACCGAGGACCTCTCGGCTAGGTTTGGTATAAAGGGAAATAAGAGATAATTGTATAATATGCTGATAACTAAAACAATGAAAACAAGAAGAAAATGGGGAAAACATCACAGAAAAGAGTTACTGACAAATCAACGGCCGGCCACCGCGACAAATCAGCGAGCGGCCGGCCACCGCGACAAATCAGCGACAAATCAGCGAGCGGCCGGCCACCGCGACAAATCAGCGAGCGGCCGGCCACCGCGACAAATCAGCGGCCGGCCAAAGTGTTATTATCATTATTATCATACCTAGATGCTAGCGAAAATGCTGGGAATTGGAAAATATGGGAGCAAATAGAGACTTGAACTAAATGAAAGCAAGAGCAAAGTTATACCTCTGGGCCGCAAAGTGGACCCCACTCGAACGTGGAGAGTGTGGGAGTTCTGTATTCCGGAAGGTAGCTGCAAACATCCTAGTGTATGAGAGACAGGTGACAACGAGTATCTGGTGAAAAATATAAACATCACAGGAAGAGGCATCTACTGAAACCACACAAATAAACTGATTCTGAAGGGGAAGCGAATCCTTAACCAAATGAAACTTAAAGGGAGAAACAGTTTCAATAAGGTTTTCGCGGTGAAAACCATTTTGGTTAGGGAGCTACTCAAAGGAGAGGGTTAATATGCTTATCGGAGAGACTGGGAAGAATGGGACAAGGGATGTCATCAAGCAGTTCGTCTCCGAGTGTTGGGAGGAGAGACGAAGCGTGGGAATAGGGAGGCAGTTTGGGAGTACAGGGGTAACCAAGGCCTTTTCACCCGAGAACTGCGACAAATCAGCGGCCGGCCAAAGTGTTATTATTACTGATTATAGTGGGTATAAATAACCTTTTTGAAGATGGCATGGTCAGTGTACGTGGTCAGTGTACGTGGTCAGAGAATGCTAACTCCTGAAATCGGCATTTAAATGTTAAGGTGTGTTTATATAACAGGTCACAAAATTACTGTGGATATGATTTGTGTTGGCAAAAGAATTCCAATGTTGAGCTTAGTACCATTTGTGGCGCTGTGGTAGAATGATACAAGAACACCTTTTTCTGTATAGCCCCGATGTGAATTCCCCTTTGATACTACATTGGAGCCCACTTAATTGGATATCTCTTAACTGAATAACCCTGTTAACTGAATGTAATTTCCCAGCACAAAACCATTTAACATACCTCTAGTACAAATTTGACATGTTACTTGAATATAGGTTATACAGTAAACTCCTGTTAATTTAATAAAAATCTTGTAACCTTCCGGGAAATTACCCTGACTCTCCCCAGTTTTTGTTTGTTTAGACTTATTTGGCCTCACTACATCCAGTACAGGCATTTAATCTATTGTATCTTGTTTGACAGAGCTCAAGGAGCTCTGTCAAATAAGATATAATAGAATAAATGCTCATGCAGTTTATATCTAATAAACGGGAAAATGAACATATCCCTGTTAATTGAACATTCCTGTTAATTGCATAATTTTCACCGTCAAATTGGCTATCCAATTAACATGGTTCCACTGTACTAACAAATCTGAGAAGGGTTCGACGCGAGTCATATGTCGACCACAGAATGTATGGACGCATATTGTAGGGTCGCATAATGTTGGAAATTACATATTACACCAACACAAAACAGTGCGATATTAACCCTTTACCCAACGCAGACGATATCAAAATTCATTATTTTAAATATAATATTTTCAAATTTTTCCAAAAATTTCAACAAAACCATATCATGTGACCCCTCGTTGGAACGAGCTCGACGAGCTCGTTCCAACGAGAGGTCACATGATATGGTTTTGTTGAAATTTTTTGAAAAATAATATTTTTTCAACTACTGAATTTGCATATTACGTGGGCGGATGCGTCCGATTGGTCGGGAAAAGGGTTAAGAGATAGTTTGTCAAATCTCAGTCAAGTCAGATACCGAACCGATACCGAGGTATGCCCCCCCCCCCCCCCCCTTTAAAATACCGAAACCGATATCGAACTCAAAATTCCAATACCACTTCTTATTCTGAACTAATCAAGCAGCTTCAAATTGACATGCATGTTCAACTTTGAGTTCGGCATGAGAGTGACACCCAGATGAAAATGCTATTTTTGTTTCCTATCCCTTGTCTCTTTTTGTCACATATGGTTTGATTAAATGTTGGCTTTGATTCTTCCAATATTCGGAAAGTTATGAAACAGTAGGTCAAATAGCATCACTTCATGAAATATGATAATATTCAAAAGAAAAATGATAACTAACAGAGTGGTGACAGGTGAGATTTTGAAGCTATTGTTACTTTTCACACGTTTCGGATGGTAAGCCGTTTATTCAAACAATGGTTTTGACTCTTACCGTGTCAATTGTCTACTTGTTGACCAAGGTACCTTAAAGGAATTTAATTGGGTATTGTTATCAAAACACTGCAATCTTGATATACTATATAAAAAAATCCATCATTTCCTGTTTTCACTCATTATTGTTCTGTTGGCAAGCAGAAAAAACGTACAAAATGTCTGTGGAAAGTGGACTTGATTTCCAAAAGGATGGCCCTCACAGTAAGTGCCCTTGGATGAAGAGAATTTGTGTTGTTACGATTATTCCGGCAGTTTTCATTGCACGGTTTGTATTCCGCATATGGCAGACAGTCATTAGTATTCTCAACCCGAAGATTGACCAAAGTACGCAAACTACACAGGTAATTCAATTTTTCCAATCACTGTTTAAGGTGCTGAAGAGAAATTTAGTTTGTTAATAGGTGACATGTTATTTTCGATGCCGTCAAAAATATACAAAATGTTATAATTTTTCATTTTGGGTGTTCAAGATTGTGAAAAATTATTTATAGATACGGATTAAGATAAAAAAAGTCACAAATTATTATTTTTGACGACATCGAAGATAACCAGTTACCAGAGGCGATAAGAGCTGGATAAAAGGGGAGAGGCACAAATTCACAATGCTACCATGGTTCGACACAGTGTGAAAAAGGTTACAATCGTATATCGCTAAGTGTACCATGACTCGCTATAGTCTTTTGTTTAGATGAATATGTCTTTGTGTGGTCACTGTCCTGTCCGTTTCTTGTACTTCAACTATCTCCCTACCCGAAGGCCAGCCTTCGGGTTGGAAGATAGTTGAAGTAGAAAAAACGGCCCGGAGCGACCGAAAGTGGGATTCTTTGGCTAAATATTATTTGGGTTTGCAAATAATCTTACAGGAATGCCTGTATATTGACACATTTGCATGTCTCCAGTGTAACTCTGAAACACATCTGTGGAAAAGGTGGAGAGCACGCGCCCTATGTTCCCCCTGGCTCAGCCGCCCTGTCTGTCACCTGTTTTCAAGCTAACTTCCCATAATTTATATAAGGAAAATAAACTTGAAAATAGGTGACAGATTATTTTCAATGTCAAAAAATCTACACATTAAAATAATTTTGTCACATCTTTACTGTTTATCTGTATTTATGAACAATATGTCACACTTTTGAACAACAGAAAAATGAAAAATTTCAACATTTTCAGATTTGTGACATCGAAAATAACCTGTCACCTATTTATTTATATTTATTGTTTTTTAAGGTCACATACTTATGCACAATGGCTAATCGTGACAGTTTTACGGTTGGAGGAAGCCGGTGTACCCGGAGAGAACCACCGAGCAACGACGAGCAGTTGCCAGCTCCCCAACATCGTAACTCCGCACAGCAGCACAGGCAGGGTTAGATTGGTTGGAGACATGTGCACCATCGACGTGCAGTACGCCTCAGTACAGGGCGTCATCGTGCCCCCATGTACACATTCGGGGTTAAGTGCCTTGCCCAAGGACACAACGCGGGAGTCCGAATCGATCGCTCAGACGGTCACCCATCCAAGTGCTAACCGGACTCGACGTTGCGTAAATTCGGTGATCTGACGAGAACTGGTTACCACAACGCCACCGCGCCCCTAACCTGTCACCTAATTTCAAGCCGAGTTTCAAGTTCTTTTTTTAGACTCTTAACCCTTTACCCAACGCAGACGATATCAAAATTTATTATTTTAAATATTATCTTTTTTTAATTTTTCAAAAAAATTCTATAAAACCATATCATGTGACACCTCGTTGGAACGAGCACGTCGAGCTCGTTCCAACGTGAGGTCACATGATATGGTTTTATTGAAATTTTTGGAAAAATAATTTTTTTTCAACTGCTGAATTTGCATATTACGCGGGCGGATGCGGGCGATTTGTTAGGTAAAGGGTTAACCTAATGTTACCACCAGCGCCATTCACAAAAAAATACTAATGGACACTGTGGCACAGTAGTTACGACATTGAACTTCAAACCGAGAGGTCCACGGAACTGTCTGACACGAGGTGACCCTGGCCGCCGGAAGTGTCGTTAAACTCCAATAAATAAATGAATACAAAAATTGACTCAATTTTAAATATTTTATCAATTTTTGCCACAAAAACATAAGCTATGACCCCTCGTTGGAACGAGCTCTATTGTAGGTTCCAATGACGGTCCATACATATGTGTACATTATGTTTCTTAAGAAAAATTGAAAACTTTTATTTATTCAAGAAATTGTTTGCAAGTGTTACTCATGTTAGATAAAGAGATAATCACCTAAATGAATGATGAGACCATTAATGCATTGTCGTCTGCTATTCGCCAACGGTTAACCCTATATCGGAGCTATATTTTCTGCATGTCTAATTAGTTCCAAACAGATAAAGCTTTTACCGCGACAAATCAGCGGCCGGCCAAAGTGTTAGTATTACCTTGTTCTAATGTTCAGAAAATCGAAAGAGAGACCAAAATTGAGAGCATAACATTTCAGGCTTTGTGGGCGGGGGTGCCCGAGGATTGCAATAGAAAGTTGGAGACGGGTCCAAAAGTTCACCAAATGCGCTATGTCAGACAGATGCGCCAGCTTTTGAGGAGCACCTAGATAGATCTTTTGAAGAGAAGGGGGTGCGGTTGTTCAAAGTGAGATTAAGGTCGCTGGAATTGTGGGGTAAGGTAACTTGAGGAAAGTGAGGAAAGGGGGGGGGGGTGGCAACTGTGCTGTTTAGGTATAACGGAGATCCGAGAACATTTCATTTTAGAAGGACCAAATATTTCCTAGGTAGAATAAAACTTCTTGAGAAACTAATAAAAGAATGGGGAGAAAATGTGAGAGAAAAGTGGATGAGTGATAACATCAGGGAAAGGCTCAGAATTATAGTTTGGAGGAAAAGCGACAATGGGGGGAATTATACCAAAACCTTTTTAAAAAAATATAATTTTATTTCTCAAAATAGAAAAAGGGTTTCACGAACAATATCATCGTCTCTCCCAATACATTTCACAAATTATACAAAGATAACAAATGGGTGTAAGTGCGTGTGCAATGGAGGACAACTCATAATTCTGATTTCATTAATCCCATTTTATGAAACACTTAATTACATTCTTTTCTTTGCGTGTTGCCTCCAAAAAAGGGGGAAATCCATTCTTCAGTAAATCTTGGTTGATTTTTCGCATGACAAACAGACCTTTTTGAACATAGAAATACGTACTGGTCTATTAGATTTATGATAGCTACAGCGCAGTTGCGGCCAGTGAAATAGGCTGATACTCCCTCTCCTAGTCCCCCCACCCTCTCTCTCTCTCTCTCTCTCTCTCTCTCTCTCTGTGAGAAAATTATAAAATAATTTGTGTCTGAATGTTGGGAGGCTGGGAAGGAGAAGGAGGTAGGAAGCACCCGGTTGGGCATGGGGTTGGTATAAACGTCCTCGTTACACTTTCGCAGCAAGTCAACTGAAGGCCCAAG
This sequence comes from Pictodentalium vernedei, assembly GCA_031216915.1. Taxonomy (NCBI): domain Eukaryota; kingdom Metazoa; phylum Mollusca; class Scaphopoda; order Dentaliida; family Dentaliidae; genus Pictodentalium; species Pictodentalium vernedei. The sequence goes on from CM062290.1 coordinate 124,979,986, forward strand.
TATTATTATGCTGTCAGGTGGTCTGAATACGTTTTAAACCCTTTACTTTCGGACTCGCATATTGGCATCCAAAACTGTCTAAGAAAATTTGGACTAGTACACCTCGTGAAACAATCTGAGTATTAGCAGTGAGAAAACTAAATGTATGATTTTCAGATCAAGAAAAAGTTTTCTCCAGTTTTAGATTTGGGCTCGATTAACCCTTTACCCAACGAATCGGCCGCATCCGCCCGCGTAATATGCATATGCGTAATATGCAAATTCAGCAGTTGAAAAAATAGTATTTTTCAAAAAAAAATCAACAAAACCATATCATGTGACCCCTCATTGGAACGAGCTCGTCGAGCTCGTTCCAACGAGGGGTCACTTGATATGGTTTTGTTGAACTTTTTTGAAAGAAATCAAAAAATCTTCTAATGACAAATTGAATGATACTCAATATAAGTTGAGCCTCAAAGCACTATAAAGGCACATTCTTTCTCTCATTTACTCATACAAGTCTACATGTCACCCCCAAAACTATTTGCCAAATTGATTAAACCCATTTTACTCTACGGTAGTGAAATATGGGCTTCGGAAATGACCGATAAAGCTGATAAAAAACATCTCCCTGTAAAAATGTACACGTCAGGATTTGCAAACAGTTTCTGGTACTTGAAGTGGGCAAAATTTCATCTAATCATGCGGTACTTGCGGAATTAGAAAGATATCCAGTCACCACTGACGCTGCTATACTCCAAGTCAAATACTAAGACAAACTCAGCGGCTTCTCAAACTTTACTGGACAATGCATACACGGATGCTAATAACTATGAACTCTTAAAATCACTAGAAATGAAAATGCAGAATCTTACACAACTAGACACCGATAACGTTAATATCGGTCATAAACACCAGAACAGACACATGCTGGAAGAGCTTCGGAGATGACACGAAACTAATTTCTTCTCAAGCATTTACGATAACGACGATAGAACCGGAAGTAAAGGAAAATTACGGACATACAGAACATTTTATGGAACCATACCTGATACTTGCCACTTCTCTGGAAGCTAGAAACGTCTTCACTAGACTCCGAATCAATAACCACAGTGTATTAATCGAGAAGGGGGGGGGGGGCATCCCCAGCCTCCTATTCAGGTTAAAGAGACTTTGCAAGGTCTGAGGTTCGGGGCGATTGAGGACGAGTTTCACTTAGTTATGGAGTGTATCGCGTATGACAAAATGAGAAAAAAATCTCCTAAAAAGAAATAAATAAGGAGACTGAAAACTTTCAATTTATGGATATAAAAGGAACATTTAGCCTGATAATGCGAAACAATATCCAGGGACCGACCTGGGCATGCGCCAGTGCGTATTTGGTTCTGAAACATCAGGACCTGGCTTTTAAATCTCAGAAATAGGCTTCTCAGTTGGCGCGTAACTTCTCAGATCATATTTTGATATTCTTTCGATGGATAATCGAGAGAGACACTCTTACATGTATTATATATATGATTATCATTTATCATTGTTGTAGAGTGCTTAAGTTAATACTTCAAGTCTTAATTACCAAGCATTAATTTTCACTGTGGTTTCTGATCAAGTCTTGGCTGCCTAAATAGGCAGCCAAGACTTGATCAGAAACCACAGTGAAGATTACTGTTTGCTATAGTGTACTAAATGAAAATGATGAGAGCTATTACATACTTGCAGTGTGTGTTACAAACAGCAGTGTGACTCCGTAAATTGAAATCCGGCGCATGAATTGAAAAAATAGGCTCCGAGGCTAGAGCGTATTTTAAATAATGCTGATCGGTCCCTGAATATCCCCCAGCTATGTAATCCCATCTGTAACATGATCCGGTGCTTCTTTCAACACAGGGAAGCTGAACTCACAAAAATAAAATAATTGTTCATTATTTTGGTATATAGGGTTTATTTTTGTGTACTCTTAACATTTTTTTCTTTTCTTTTGAGTGTTTAATTCTGTCATTGTTTTGTTTTCGCGATCTGCCTCTCTGTAGGTGTTAGTTGCAAATCTTAAATCTTATGTGTACAGTTGTTTCTCCAAGTGAAAAGGGTCGAGTTTTTCCAAAACCATAAATAAATTACTGCATTTGACGATCCCATTCAGGAACCTGTGTGTTGTGAAATAAAACAAACCATTTTGGAACTCGTATGTTGTGGGGTTAATGACCCTATTCAGAATTCTTGTATGATCGAGTTGATAATTCGATAACTCGTGTATGGTGGGGTTAATCGCTCTGTTGATCACAGTGTATCAGTTGTATCAGATGACTAAAACTGCCTCTCTTAAAATGAAAAGTGTATCTGGAAAATTAGACTTTGACTTTATTTCTTCACATTTTTAAAATTATTATTTATATATATATTATACAAAAATTTTCACGAGAATGAAGTGGAATTTGATTGAAAGGTGATGTAACATACAACTAAATGTCATGACCTTGACCTCGTATAAGTTTGGACAAAGAATTCGTTCCCTGGAGTGGGCTATAGGACAATGCTATTATCTTTTCAGGTATCCTTTCATTCTAACAAGGTATTCACCATGGATGGTTTAGAAGATGTGAATTCTCCGTCAACACCTTCTGTTATTATAAAGGTAATCTTTCTATAGTGTTCGTTTTATTTTCTATTTGCATAAGTATTCTAAAGTCCAGGGTGCTATTTCTCTTGAAGAGAAAACAATATGACACCTTTCCAAGAATTAGTATGAGAATGAGTACACCTGTTCGCTCCTACTTGTATATTCAATAATACACAGGTTGAAGATAATCATCTCCACTCGTTATTTTGTACAACTGTTTGTTTTGTACGACAGCGCTTGAAATATAATACGTGGAGAGTGTATTATCACTAAATCACCCGCAGAGTGGAGATTACACCCACGCAATAATTGCAAATTTGTTGCAAAGCATAACCAGCACGAGCAAAGTTTCAGCCAATGAACCTCCGGGTTAAACCCGGAGGTTCATTAGCTGAAACATTGCTTGTGTTTTTTGTTGATATGTACAAAATTTGAAACAAAATTTGAAAATTATAGCTTGGGTGATAACTCCACTCTGTGGGTGATTTAGTTACAATCCACTCTCCATGTACTGTAATACTTATCAGAATCACCAGGTTAAATAACCTTAATTAAGAGTATAGGATAATATTTTCTTAGTTTTTCAAAAATCAGTTGAAAAGAAACTTGTATTTCTGAAATATTTGGACGTCAGGACAGTTTTTGGACGTCAGGACAGTCCAAGAACACATCTTTAAAAAAAAATTTGTTTTCACGGTTATAACTCATTTCAAAATGACTTCGATTTTCTGCTTCGGGTGATAATTAATTAAATACTAAATAAATAGATAAATAGACAAGTAGTTCGTGGACAGACCATAAATTTGGGACAAATGATTGGTCAGTTTTCAAGGGTTTCAAAACGCTGACTGTTGATGCCGATTGCTATAGGATTTACTTTATCCCATTTGCCCGATTCGAGCCCGGATGACTTACAATACAGCTTTTTAAATCAAAACTGTGAAAATTCTATCCAGCAGGAGCTCAAAATCATTCTGAAGTACTGGTGGACCTATAGTTGCAGCTCCCCGTGGGAACACCGAGAAGCGGGGCAGTGTTTGTTTACTGTGGTAAACAAGCTCTGTTTTACTGGTAAAATAGGACCAAGTCATCAATGTTCGGGATGGAAGTCCTCTAAAATTGGCAACATGGATATAAACGATTGACTAAACTTGGTTTTATCTCCATGTTGTGTTTATAATTAGCCATTTTGCATATATATGTGACCTTAAACACCATTAAATAAATATATAAGTAGCTGGAGCGCGGAAAATAGTTAATGGTCCGGCGGTCTGTGAGGTATAAATCTGGCTCCAGGCCAATAGCTAACGTCGCCGAACCAATTGCACTGCCTTTGATTGGCTTTAAAAAATAACTTATCATGGATTCTTGAAATCTTAATTCTTAACTTATAATGCCCATGTAAGTGTTCCTAGTACGCTACCAGCTGAAGATGACCAGAAACAACAAATGCATAATCTTTGTTTATTTTGCTTTTTATTCAGAAATATTCCAAGAAGGGACCTTTGAGTAAGCGGAGAAAAATATCCCAAGCCTTTGATTTGAAAGTAAGTAATTTTTTTATTATTTCCAACGAATTGGTTGACTGGAGACAATTCAACAAGTTTACCCATCGTAACGGCCAAAAACGGCCAGCGCTATTTACAAAACCAACATTCAATTTTCATTATTTTTTATCTCAAAAACATAGCTTATGACCCCTCATTGGAACGAGCTCATCGAGCTCGTTCCAATGAGGGGTCATAAGCTATGTTTTTGAGACAAAAAATGAAAACATTCAGTTATTCAAGAATTTTGTTTGCAGGTGTCGTCTGCTTTTCGTGTTAGGGTAAAGGGTTAAATAAAGGTAGCCAGATATTGTGATGTGACTTTGTGAATGGTCAATCCTTAATAGTTGTAAAGTAAGTCAATAAACCTAGATTAAATATGAGATAATAATTATTACTGAAAGATGACGTAATTTATTGACTTGTCACGTCAATTACCATTGGATTGATAGGCCCGGGGCGATGTTGTCGCTCCTAGCACGCCAGGGGTAAGCCTCTTTCCTCGTTTGTCGGAGGTCTTTTTTTTTAATTTGTGGATAGAATGAGCTTTCAACAATGACATTATATATACTGCACAGACAATTTATTGTGGCATAAATTTGTCTAACGCTGAGAGGGTTTGTAAGTAATTCTATAGAGACAACAGTATGGATAATCTCTCCGAGCAGACTGTGTCGTGTGAATCTGTTTTCAAATGAAAACAATTCTGAACACATTTGACTCGAGATTCGTGAAGTGAGCATTACCGTATGGTTTCACGCGCCCAAGGCGCGCAGGGGCGGTTTGGGGCAAGCCCCTTTCGACCCTACTTTGACATTTTGGATTGAAGTTTTCCACATGTCAGAAGGCAGCAAAGGAACGGTCGAGGGATAAGGCTATGGTGCTCTTCTTTAATGTTCTAGTTGAGTTGTTATCCTCCCTCGGGTGAGAACCAGTGTTAGAGCGGATCCTCTCGACAAAGGTGCTACCTCTCCCCGAGGGCGATGGGGTGGTGTTTTCAGGCAAGTATAGTCTGTCACCTCTAGATTGACGCGAGAAGCCCATATAACCATAGAAATCAGAAAAACAAACACACCGTCTCTCTCGTCACTGTTTATTTTGTTCCACAGCGCTTTAAATGTCCCTTGAGTTCAACAAGGCGCCAAACAAAGCGACGAAAGGCGAAAGACTCCACACGCGATAGAAACTAAATAAAATATAAAAGTATCCTAGCTCGGGGGAATTTTTATTTTCGGGGAGGGGGGGGGGGTGGATCTACAGAAATTCCATTCCTTTGAATTTCAGGCCTGGATGAGTGCGGTTAAAAAATTAAATGCGCACCCTTTACCTAACGAATCGCCCGCATCCGCCCGCGTAATATGCAAATTGTGCAGTTTAAAAAATTAAATTTTTCAAAATATTTATATACCATTACAGGGGCACGTCAACATGGATTCAAAAATGGTATGAAATATCATTTTTCTTTCGATTTTCCAGCTTGTGCCGAGTACCTGTGGTGGAAGCCGGAGTACCCGGAGAGAACCACCGAGCATCGACGAGCGAATGTCAGCTAACTCTGTTCAAACTCCGCTCAAGCAGGGTTACAACGGTTGAAGACATGTGCACTATCGACGTGCAGTACGCCTTAGTATACGGCGTCATCGTGCCCCCATGTAGGCAATCAGGATAAAGTGTCTTGCCCAAGGATACAAAGCGGGTCGTCCCGGACGGGGCATATTGACTGTGGCATGTGAGTTTTTGGATTCACTTTTTTACATAATCAGCAAGATTCGTGAGATATGATTCTTACTAACTTTGTTTTGAACGACTTCTTCGTCTGAATTGTCGATATTACACAAGCAGTTCTGTTTCATATAATTTCCAAACATCAAATTTTGTTCATTACTTTCTGAATCACTTGTTTTCTTTGTGTTTACGATAACCCCTTCAACAGTGGTGGAATTTTCCATTTCATTTCAATAGCATCATTCTGAAGAGTCCAACATCATTATTCAGGTAGATCAATTAATATTTTCAACGTACAGCACAAGGGTGCACATTGAAAATATTGGTTGCTCAACTCAGCAATTCACAATCACTTACTTTTAGAAAGTTAGGACACACGATCGTGGATTGGAAAAGCGGCCTTTCTATTTCTAAGGGTTAATAAAGTCTGCGTTTTTTTATTTCAGTTGGAAAACGGGGTGGTTAGAAATTCACCATCAAGAAAACGAAGTCCACCATTACCAACAAAGGAAAACATTGCTTATAAAATCTCGACTGATATCACATCAATGCAGTTTACCAATGGATTACACGAGAATATATTTAATGCTAAAAGCCACCCATACAGTACCTCAATTTCACAGCAAATGGAAGCATCCGCCGAGTTCCAGACACTTGTTGTGAAAAGTAAATCTTCGGGAGGATTCTCTAGTAAATGTTTAGATACCCCAGATACTATTATTGAAAAACTAGATAACGTGAATAATTCATTTGAAGTAATTAGTCCAGTTAAACGAACTGATACAAATTCATTTCTTTACCTTGAAAACGAAGTACCAATTAAGGATTTTATCTGTGAAGGGATCCAGCATGCAAGGGAAGTTCTGGATAACGCAGAGAACGAATTTACCCAAGAGTTATACAGCAGCAAAATAGGGAGTTCTGAAACAGCAGTTACATGTGCAATTGCTGCAGACAACACAGGGATCGTCAAAGGCGAATGTACATTTTCCATGGACCACAGTACAAGTTCAAAGGCCAACAACAGTATGACTCTGTTAGACAACAATACGACTGTACTAAGCACGAATACAAGGTCGATGGACGAAAATACAACCACGATGGATAATATTACATGTGTGGTTGATAAAAGTGAGATTTTAGCCGTCGAATGTGCAACTATGACAGACGACATTGCAAATATCCCGGACAATAGTGAACCAATGAACGAGACTGAAAGTGATTCAGATATTGGCAGTTGTGAAGATCTGAATGGAAGCTGTAGAAGTGAGGACTTAACTGCAACTTATGATGTCATCAGTTTAACAGACAAACTATTGTACGGAAAACGCAGGAAGGGAATTTTTCGTATTCCAGTTATCGGAGATATTTTGCAGAAAGTGTTAAAATTCGATCAAAAGAATTAAGTTTTCAGACATCACCCGAAAGTTGAAAGATGACAACCAGAAACTGTCTCTTCCAAGAGACCACAAGAAAGCTTTTCCCCGAGGTGGGCATGGGGGGATTTTTCGGTTTTTAATCTGATTTTAGTTTTTTATTGCCCATCTACAAATTTGTTATTTCTTTCAATTTACATGAAAATGGTCACACACCCCCCCCCCTCCCCCCCCCCCCTAACCAAAAGCATTATTATCTGTACAGATATTCGTTCTATGTGGATATAAAGCTTGATTTTGAGACATTTCCCTCTATGCAGACATGATTACAGCAGGGCTCAAAATAAGCGGTGTCGCGTCGCTTTTTGCTATGTTCAGTTATGTATAGCATTTTGCAATACAAGATTATTAGGCTGCGGTTGATTATCTTGTATCGCAAAATGTAAATGAAAATTTGCAAACAAATTTGAAAACTAGTTCACTGATGCTTTACTTCTGATTGTGGAACATTCCAGGCATAACTCAGATTAATTCTCCATCAAGCATCATTAGCAACTTCATACGTAAGATGAATTCTATTGGTTTAAATTCTTCCTGTTTTTACAACATTTTGCATAAAATGTACATTAAAAATAACTTCAAGCCCATCAAATTAAAAATTCCAACTTCCATTTTGAGAACTCTGTTGATCAACCAAAACGCTATTTAAAAATATCCAAGTCCATGCAACCCTTAAAGGCAGTTCGGTTAAAAAAAAACATAGTAAATGATTCATGTGTTGCAGATCATTTGGAAATGCCCAGAAATGGATGGAAACTATTCTATCTACTTAGAAGAATTCAGTACAAAACAGCATAACATAACTCTGGTATACAAAAATAGCTATGTAATTTTTTACAAAATGCTATTCATTTTTTGGAAATTTGTAGCATTTTGCTACGCAAAGAAAAAAGTTATTTTGAGCACTGGATTTAGTTTATTTTACGAGAGTGTAACCACACACCTGGTTGGAATGAGGTCGGAAACCAGTTTATTAGGTAGTATCATTTCATAAGTTGTCTCTTCTCCTAGCTTCGTGATCCTTCTAAGGTAATTTACCAAAAGATCGCCAATCAATTTTTTTATTATTATTCAATCCTCGCCCCCAAAACATAGCTTATGGCCACTCATTGGAAAGGGCTCTTTCCCGAGAGGGGAATAAGCTATGTTTTTGAAGGCAAACGTTGTAAAAAAATAGATTTTTTTTTAAAAGTTGATCGAATATGACCGTTAGATGTACGTAAAAGGTTAAAAATTATGCAGGTATGTAGGAATTTTCTTGCAACGAATGGACCTATAAGATCAGCTCACCAGATATATTCTCACTAAACATCTGTGGAGCCGAGTTTTCACAGCTGCACATCCATATTATTGAGTGGATGGGGAAAGGTTTTATGGCTGCTTGGTGCGTTGGGGAACGTTCTACCCAGATGTTATCTCTCAAGTTACATATAAAAAGTAACAGAAATTTCTGACAAAGAACCTTAAGATTGAACCCGTCAAAAAAAGTGACGTGATGCGAAAGGAATTTCTGTTGTTAAAAATTGTATACAGTGTAGATAACTTTACCCTTCAACCCTTTACCCATCTTAACGACCAAAACCGGTCAGTGTTATCCTCAAAAAACACCATTCAATTTTCATTATTTTTTTTCATTTTGTTGTCTCAAAAATATAGATTATGCCCCCCCCCCCCCCCTATTGGACGAGCTCGTTGAGCTCGCTCCAATGAGGGGCCTTAAACTATGTTTTGACTCAAAAAATGAAAAAATAGTTATATTTATATTTTGTTTGAAGTGTCGTCTTCCTTTCATGTTTGGTAAAGGCGTAGCACATTTCGTAGCATGCGTTAAGAATAGTGGATATGGAAGCATTGTTATCTCGGTGCATCTTGGTCATTTGAGTCTCTCAAACAGAAAGCAGGATTTCACCTCCTTTGCTCACAGCACGGTACATAATTTGGTTTTAAACAAAACGTCTTTACGATTTCCCAGCACCCGACATAGTAGTTATCAACCGTTACAACAAGATCTGCTTTGTCTTTCCATTCAGATTCTTTATTGTGCAAATGATGCGCGTGTTTAGTTTGGTCTTTTATTAAACCATATTAGTGCTTATACCAGGGTGTGTGTGTGTGGATGTGTGTAAAATGTGTATGTATGTGTACAAGGGATGGACGTGTGTGTGTTCAGAACACTTATATCTATGTGTAAGTTAATAAGGTATGTGGGAGGTACACTCTAAAACACTGGGTTCATATTCACTCAACCCAGTTGATTTGGGTTGATTTTTAACCAACTAATTTTTGAGTGTGTTAATCCTTATTAATTAGCACGAGAAATGTCTCTTAATAGTTCGACTGAAGCTGGCGTAGAATAGCTGACGCAAAATGTTTGTGCCGAGGTAGGAGTATACACGGTAAGCGAAAAATGGCATTGCTCTGTGACATTCATCTGGCAGAGTTCCAGATTAATTTAGGTGATCCAAATTTGTTAAGGATTATTTCTGTTACAATTGCCAAGAGGCACTCTCCAATAAAATTGACAAGAAACCAATCAATTATAGTGCTTGTGAATGAAATATTTTTGCTAACAGAATGTGAGGCACATTGACAGAATCTAAAACTTTTTAATGGTGGCACCTATACTTGCCCGTAGCAGAAGGGCAGCCTCTCCCGAGAATCAGAGAACCGTATACTCCTAACGAGTCTCACAAAATTTTATTCTGAACAGTTTTAATAGAATGGGTATTATATATTGTTTCCGGTATTTTGTTTTTCGAAATTCTGTGCGTACTCTAATACGAACTTCATTTATATGTGTGGATTGTACACAAAGGAATATCGCGTTAAAATGAGATGTACGATTAGTAGTTATTTTTATTATACGTGGAACACAGTGGTCGATGGATGTCAGTGCGAGGGGCTTGGGGATTCGCGCCTTTTCATGAGGAAATAAGAGGTGCCGCGATTAACCCTTTACCCAACGTAACGGTAAAAACCGGCCAGCGCTATTCACAAAAATCGCCAATCAATTTTCATTATTTTTTTCATTTCTTTGTCTCAAAAACATAGGTTATAACCCCTCTTTGGAACTAGCTTTTTTCCGTTTCCCTTACAATGGCCAGGCCACACAAGGACTGAAAACTAACAGTCGAGCTCCTTCCAAAGACGGATCATAACATATGTTTTTGAGACAAAAAATGAAAAAAATATTAGTTATTCAAGAATTTTGTTTGCAAGTGTCGTCTGCTTTTCATGTTAGGTAAAGGGTTAAGATACAATTACTGTTAACTGCCGTTTTTTGCAACGTTCAAAAGAGAGCAAGTTTTTAACCCGACCCTCAATGTTTACACCGTCCCCGCAGGACCCCCCCCCCCCCCCGGGAAGTGAAGCACTGCATGTTTACTGTGGTAAACAGGCTCTGTTTTACTGGGAAATTAGACCAGATCATCAGTGTCTGAGGTGAAGCCCTCTAAAGTGATTCAACATAGTATAAAGTATGGACTTGACTTCATCTCCATGTTTACACCGTCCCCGCAGGACCCCCGGGAAGTGAAGCACTGCATGTTTACTGTGGTAAACAGGCTCTGTTTTACTGGGAAATAGGACCCGGTCACCAGTGTCTGAGGTGGAAGTCCTCTAAAGTGGTTCAACATAGTATAAAGTATGGACTTGACTTCATCTCCATGTTCCACTCACGATTAGCCATTGTGCAGAAATATGTGGCCTTAAACACACAACAACAACAAAAAAATAAAACACCGATTCGTTGAACTTAGCCTTGCCAACGTGTACTTCATGTATCCACTTCGAACAGGCTCCACTCCTAGGTTAGCTTACCTCTTGTCATTCCAAGTTCGAACCGCCCGGCGTCCCTGCACAGTTCATATAAATTTTCAGGCCACTAAAGGGTGTTACATATTGGAGTAACTGCAGATTTTGCGTATGATGCGAGAAAGATACTACTCTGTGCCTTGTTGCAAATAGCAAGACGGCAAAGTGAAACAATCACCGAACGATTTGCTGCGTAAAAATCTGAAACAAAATCGTGTTTGCACATTTGTCTCGGCTCAATCAACATTTGTTTTACAGCACGACTCATACCAGAGGTGTCATACTGTATATTTATTTTGTTGTTACCTTGGCACCAGCGATGGCGTTACGTAAGCCTATATTATTCGTTTGATAGCTCAAGGGTCCCTGACATCCGAAATAGCGGGTGAAATAGAGGTGTTGACTGTTTTGAACTTTATTTATACATCTTTTTCAAATGTTATGTTTTATACAGTGTATTGTATGTAATAAAACAGTTGTGGTTGAAATATTGCAGCATTTTGTTTATTTATCCCGAACTCATACAGAGGACTTTTTGCGTAACCGTTTTTTTAACACTTTGTAAGCAAGTGGAAGTCTAATATGTATACAAAAAGTGTTCGTGGAAAGGTTGATAGAGGCGGATCCAGGCTCATTTGAATCATGATTCTTCGTATAGACTCGTTCAAATTTTTAAAAGGGGTAGGTCAATTTATAACGGCTCACAGGAGACCGCGTAGGGGCATATGACTATATGTTTGGGTCAAGGACAGGCACGTAGCGACAGGGGATACTCACCCCCATCCCATAACTGTCATAATTTTCAATAGTTGGACATTCAAAGAAAACAATTTCCTTTGTGTTTTAAACTTTTCAGACTTTTCAGACCTGTCGATTTGAATTTCCAACTCGTGATTAGTTTCTTGCTACTGCATCAGGCGATTGGTTGCTGTTGCCGATAGAGCCAAAGCGATTTTCCAGTTTTTGACCAAATTCTCCGACGTTTCCAATCAGTTTTCCGAAATTATGTAAGGGGAAATACATTTTCCTTGTGGATAAAATGACTATATAGATTTAAGCCAGAGGGAGTCCTCATATCCATCTCAAGGGTTCGAGAATAAAAAAAAATTCCCCAAGACGCCCCCCCCCCCGAACACCACCACCACCACCACTACCACCACCATCACCACCACCACCACCACCACAACCACAACCACCAATACGACCGCCATCATCGAGTTGAAAAGGCTCCACTCGAACCCCCACCTCCCCCCCCCCACCCCCAACAGCGACCTGCGCACCTTCGGGGAATGTCTATGGCATGTCGTGCTGGGACCCCAACTCCAGTTAGAATCCAACTCCCCCCCCCCCCTTCACCATTGAAGATCCTCTAGCTACGTCCCTGAATATCGAATGTCAATGTGTTCACGCGGACAATAGAGTGGCCCCTGGTCTCGGTGCATATAAATAAACCTATTGCTGGATGGATCCACCCACATTCTAGAATACTGCATTTTATTTCATGAGTTTCTTTCAGAATGCCGATGATATGCTGTAATGTAATACCGTTATATCACAATAGTTTATCATTATCGTCAAACTGTTTAACCCTTTACCCAACGAATCGGCCACGCCCGCCCGCGTAATATGCAAATTCAGCAGCTGAAAAAATATTATTTTTCAAAAAAATTCAACAAAACCATATTATGTGACCCCTCTTTGGAACGAGCTAGTCGAGCACGTTCCAATGAGGGGTCACGTGATATGGTTTTGTTGAAATTTTTTGAAAAATTAAAAAATAATGATATTTAAAATAATAAATTTTTATATCGTCTGCGTTGGATAAAGGGTTAAAACTGCGAGTTTGCGCCTGCTTGAGCTGCGTGTAACGGACGACAAGAATCCAAGTGTGCCTCTCCCCTCGCTGCGCTTGATACATCGGATATCTGATATATCGATCGAAGCGAGGTGGTACAACACTGCTTGGAGTTTGTAAGAATGGAACCAAGTATATAAACTCTGAGAAAAATGCCTCAAATAGCACATGCATTGAACATGGGCTAGTCCTCAATAAGATACACCCATATACCAAATATGATGTCATTCTACCAAGTATTTTCAAAGTTTCCGAGTTTTGAAAAAAGAGGAAAAAAATGAATGACAGACAGGCCTGCCGACATTACCACAGTCATTATTAGTCCCCTACCGGCATCGCCGGAGGGGACTATAGGTTTGCACTCTGTCCATCCGTCAGTCTGTCAGTCTGTCCGTCTGTCAGTCACACTTTAGTTTTCCGGAGTTTTTTTGGAAACGCTTCAACGGAATGATTTCATTTTTGGTAAACTACTATAGAACGATGACTTACAGATCAAGTTTGAGTTTCATGCTGATTGCATTATTCTTGTGTGAGTTACGGCCCTTGGAAATATGGAAAAGCACCAAAATATCAGTTTTCCGGACTTTTTTTGGAAACGCTTCAACGGAATGATTTCATTTTTGGTAAACTACTATAGAACGATGACTTACAGATCAAGTTTGAGTTTCATGCTGATTGCATTATTCTTGTGTGAGTTACGGCCCTTGGAAATATGGAAAAGCACCAAAATATCAGTTTTCCGGACTTTTTTTGGAAACGCTTCAACGGAATGGTTTCATTTTTGGTAACCTACTATAGAACGATGACATACAGATCAAGTTTCATTTACACTCTGTCCATCCATCCGTCAGTCTGTCAGTCAGTCTGTCAGTCATACTTTAGTTTTCCGAACTTTTTTTTGAAATGCTTCAACCGAATGATTTCATTCTTGGTAACCTACTATAGAACGATGTCTTACAGATAAAGTTTGAGTTTCATGCTGATTGCATTATTTTTGTGTGAGTTATGGCCCTTGGAAATCTGGAAAAGCGCCAAAATATCAGTTTTCCGGACTTTTTTTGGAAACGCTTCAACGGAATGATTTCATTTTTGGTAACCTACTATAGAATGATGACTTACAGATCAAGTCTGAGTTTCATGCTGATTGCATTATTCTTGTGTGAGTTATGGCCCTTGGAAATATGCGCCAAAATATCAGTTTTCCGGAGTTTTTTTGGAAACGCTTCAACGGAATTCATGCTGATCACATCTAGGTTATAACATTTGTATAATTATAAATGCTCATTAGTCCGGTAGGGGGCATTGTATTGCTTCATGAAAAGTAGACATTTGCACAAAAAAATTTCTAATAACTAATTTTTTTCTTTTTTCTCTCAAAAACATAGGTTATGACCCCGCATTGGAACGATCTCGACGAGCTCGTTCCAATGGGGGGTCATAACCTATGTTTTTGAGACAAAAAAATTAAAAATTATTTAAAATTAATTGGCAATTTTTGAGAATAGCGCTGGCCGTTTTTAGTCGTTACGTTACGTAAAGGGTTAAGCGAGTCGGGTATTGAATAGTTGGTTATCCGAAAGTCTTTCTACGGCAGAGTAGAGACGCAACTCAATCGCGAACTGACCTTCACTTATTATCTTCTAATTACAAATACTAATTGCAAGTTACTGTCTTGTAATTACAAGTTATTATCTTGTAATTTCGAGTTAGATAACTTGTAATTACAATTTAATAACTTGTCATTACAATTTAATAACTTGTAGTTACAATTTAATAACTTGTAATTACAACTTAACTAACTTGCAATTTTGTGGTATTTCCCTTTAATTCGATTGTTCTGGAGTGCACTCAACAACCGCAGATCCTTCTTCACTCCTACTTCATGGCCTTTCCTAAATCCCAGATAGATGTCTTTATGGTTAATTAGTCTGGACTAATGTGGATGTTTGTGGACTATAGGCACTATCTCAGAGGAACAATGGTTTGGGGAGTATTCGGACTACTGGTGATTGATCGTAGACGAAGGTGGTTTGCTGACTATTGGGACTAAGTTTTGGGGATTGATGTAAGTGGTTTGGAGACTACTTGGGATTTTGGGAATGGAGACAGTGGTGGTTTTGGAACTTTGGAGAAGTACTTGAGGCTACAAAGGTATTAAAATAGTGGTCGATGGTGTAATAATTGTTGCAGTTGTTAAGGTAGTGTTTTGTTTAATAGATGGTTTAGTAGTTGTAGTATTGGTGTAGTAGTTGTGTTTGAGATTGTTGATGTTGTAGCTGCATTAGGTGGTTTTGTAATTGTTGGTGTTGCAGTGTTTAGTGTTGTGGTTGTGGTGTCGCAGTTAGTGTTCGGTGAGCGTTCGACATTCGATTCGATTTCGAATCTTGTCACTGATTCCATTCGATTCGAAACGATCTCGATTATTCGAAAAAATCGAATCCTGGAGAGATTTGGATTTCATACAATTCTTTATTGTCTACTTTCTGAAGATAACAACTCATCCTGCAATTTTCTTATGAATAAGATTGAACATATCCAGTTTAACTGGATAGCACAAATTCAGTCAGAAAATCCGTAAAAATGGCATTTGAAACGATACTGGTGATCGCGTTACGCCGCGTTTGCACAATATATAGTCCGTTAAGTGCACCAAAGCGCCATCTGCAATGCTTCGGCATTGCAGATGGTGCCTTGCTGCATCCAAAGCACAATAAATGGCTTTTTCTTCGACCACTTTGTGATACCTGTCGTGTTTCGCCGGGCCCTAGTCAGAGCCCTGGTTGATGCTATAGCTGCAGCGTTTGATCTTATAGGGATCTTAGTAGATGTTGTGGTTGAATTTGTACGTCTTGGTGTTGTAGTTATTGGTGTAGTAGTGGTCGGTGTTGGAGTTGTTGTGTCGGTTGCTGAAGTTGTAGTTGAGGTATTTGGTGTAGTAATGGTTGCTGTAGTATTTGTAGTGTTTGGTGGCGTAGTTCTATGTCAAACATTACAACTACTACCCAGACCACTACCACGACAACCACCTACTCTATCAATTACTTCAACACTAACCACATCAACTACTTCTCCGAAAACAACTTCTACTACACCAACTATCACATCTATTACATCACTAACTACTCCAACAACTGATACAACACCATCCACAACATCTAGTATACCGAAACCAGAACAACACCAGCCACCAAACTACCACACCAACAACCGCAACATCAGTATCAAATGCCAGAGCTTTTCCACCAACTACTACACATCCAAAACCAACTATAAAATGAACAACTACAACTACAACACCAAACACTACAACAACTCTAACCAACCACCACAACTACTATTTATTTATTTATTTATTTATTTATTTATTTATTTATTTATTTATTTATTTATTTATTTATTTATTTATTTATTTATTTATTACGGTTTAAAGACACTTTAACATCCAAGGTTATATAGTGTCGGTGACAGTTTTACGGGTGGGGAAGCCGGAGTACCTGGAGAGAATCACCTAGTAACGACGAGCAGCTGCCAGCTCCCCAACATCGTAACTCCCCACTGCAGCACAGGCAGGGTTAGATTGGCTGAAGACATGCGCATCATCGACGTACAATACGCCTTAGTACACGGCGTCATCGTGCCCCCATGTGGACAATCGGGGTTACGTGCCTTGCGCAAGGACACAACGCGGGAGTCCGAATTGATCGCTCAGACGGTCACCCATCCAAGGACTAACCGTGCTCGATGTTGCTGAACTTCGGTGATCTGACGATAACCGGTGACCGCAACGCCTTACCATAATTACTACAATCGCAGCTATAGCACCAGCTACTACAACACCAACTGCTGTAACTATTTCATCAAGAACTACAACACCACCCAGTAAACATAAACCAGTTCAACTACGATCGCATCCACAGTACCAACCACTACCATTACTAAACTACATAGCCACAATCACACTAACCGCTACAATTACTTGACCAAAAACAGCCACTGCACCAGCTTTCATTACAACTAACAAACAACTACGATACCAACAACATCAAGCATCACTTCAATCACTACATCTACTAAGCCCACCACAACACTTACCACTACAACAACTACACTAGCCAAATTTAAGGGACGTGACACCAACTACAACACTAAATACAGTAACACCAACCACTACAATACCAACTACCTCAGCTACTACTACACAACAACATCAACGGTAACCAATGTAATTTCTGCACCATCCACTACAACTACCAAACGAACGACTAAACAAACACGCCACTATACCAACAGCCACAACAACTACTGCATACGTACTTCACCAATAATCACTACCGTAAGCTAACAACAGTTCCACGTATTCCTAAAAAATCCCCAAGCCACTATTTCCCTCGGCCCCAAATGTCCCAAGTAGTTCCCAAACCACTCACATCAGTCCCCAAAACTAGGTTCCCAGTAGTCCCGAAACCACTATCTTCTGACACCATTTCTCAATCGTCCGAATAGTTCCCAAACCATGTTCCTTTGGGAGTGTCCCCAACAGGACATAATTATCCATACACGTCCAAACTGAACTATAGGAGTCACATAGACAGCTATAATCTGAGATCTAGGAGTCATAAACACTATAACACAGGAGCTACCAGGGCTCTTCTATGGTGCTGGAGTACGCTTCAGAACAATCGAAATATGGGGAAACAGCACATAATCAATAGGGATGTACATTTGATGGCTTTAGACAACCAGCAGGTGTTCTCGGGGTTAAATAACCAAAAGGGCACAGGCAAGCCATACCATATTAAACAACCAAACGTCATCAACAGTATGCAAACCCTAGCATTTCTGACTACCCACAGCAACCATAGAATGGTAAAAGGCATAACACGAGTAACTAGTATCAAGGGCTAACATTAGATTAACAGGGATACACATAGTCCATCCTACACAGGGCAAGATGCTAAATTGTAATTTCAAGTTATTAACCACGTCTTTCAAAGATGAGCACTGTGGTTCAAGGTAAAAACTACTACCGCACTAGACTCTTTCAGAGGAAAACTACTCACGAAGATTTAATTTCAGAAAGCCCCGAAAACGAGGGAATGACTCCTTCAGTTGTGGCTGATAATGTGGCGCCAGTGTCAAAGAAGGAAAGGGGACTAAAGAAAAAGCTTGCAATTTTTGGAGGTATCGCAAAATAGGGAGACTCGAATTAAATGAGAACAAAAGCACGGTTATACCAGTAGGCCGTGAAATGAGGCTTTCTCGAAGGTACAGAGAGAGAGTTCTCTACTTTGGAAGGCGACATCCAAATGCTTAGTATGGGAGAGACTGGTGACTATGATTATTTATGGATTAATACAAACAACAGGGCGAAGCATCTACCGAAACCACACGACTAAACTAAGTATGGCGTGGGGGGGGGGGGGGGGGGGGAGGGGCGAATTCTTAATCAGCCGATACTTACTTTTAACTAGGAACAGATTCGATAAAATGTTTTTGAGAAAACCATTTAGGAAATAGTGGGCATGCCGAGTATAACATATGGCAATATGGCAATATGGCAAGGGGTGTGTTGTTACCTGGGCCGGGGACAGTGGCACTTCAAAACCAAACGGTTACAAAGAATTTAGAAACTCTACAGAAAATTATGTATTTGAGAGGTGTCTTGATGGCACATTTGGAGGATCAGTGCTGTTGAAACTTGTGTCGAGGTCGCCGGAGCTTGGGGAGGGGGGATTGGGAAAGACGGTGACAAGGAGTGCCAAAAGGGTAATTTGTGACTAATGGAAACCACTTCTTTGGAATATCCAGAATATCGTTTTGACAGAAGAGGATTTACCTACAGCATAATGTGAATGTGGGGTTGGGGAATGAAGGATATGTGGTTATTGAGTGATAGAAAGGAGAAGGTTAGTAATCTGACCAATGAAATCGAAAAGCGTAAGGCTCGGGACATCATCAGTGAGTTAGTTTCTGTAGTGTTGGTGGGAGAGATCAGGCGGGCGGAGGGTGCGGCGTTTGAGTGCATCTGTGGGGATAATCAAGGCACTCTTATATAAGAACTGTGACAAATCAACGACTAGCTAAAGTATTATTATTATTAAAACTAGGTGAAGGGACACCCTCGACAGGCTTCCACTTGAGTGAGTTTCTTGAAAGGGTTGATGAAGAGAAAATGAAGAAACGACCACGACAGTCTCTCCACCGCATACTCCGCCACACCTGCTTACAACCCCGTTCTTGAATCACATGATAGCGCTTTGTTGGGTCAGTGAGAGTGGAGATGGGAACTCCTTTATTCACATATGCAGTTTCAACGAGAATATGGGAATGCGCAAGAGTTTATGTAGAGAGGAAGACGAGACACGAATTCGTAGCTAGCATAATCTACCCTCCAAATCCTTCTACTCCGAAATCTATCTCTCTTTCAAAGATAACATTCAAACCACCACCGAGAAAAAAGAAACAATCCTGCTCTAAATACAGCGAAGTTGAAGCGGCTTCATTGCCCCTTTGTTTCCCCCTTGCAGCGTTCAGACACCAAAACTTCATTTTCAGGGATCGACAGGAGTTGTACAGCTCACCAATGTCCAAGGTAACCAAATCAAATTCCAAAAATAAAACGTTTGCAACACAATATTCTACAAACCCACATCCCAGAGACATTACGCGCTCCCCGGTCACCCAATCCGTAAACACATACACCTTCATGCAGATGCATGTGCATACATGCGCAGCCTTGAAAACAGAGAATTTGGCCCCTGGTCTCGCGCCTTCGTCCTAAGTCTGACGAAGGCGATTCGTTGTTATTATTCCTGTTCCGTTTATCTGAGTCGCCCGATATATCTACAACGAGGACAGTGGAAGGGATAATTTGGGTATTCTTTACTCTAGAATATGGTTGTCCGGTTTTAAGGTTTAACTTTGATCGTGGACATAAATATTGACAGGGGGCAAAAAATGAACTACTGTTTGGTAAATTTATTGTTTTTCTGTAATTCGCCCTTTTCACGAACAGAGTTTTAACTTTAAAAAGATATGGTTTCTCAAAAGATACACGTCACAATTCTTGGCTGAAGAGGGCAGTTGACTCCGTTCATTATTTCGAGAGATATTGGCGTTTAAAAGTTGGCACTGAATGATTATTTTTTTCAGTCGGATATGGACACGGCGGTTATGCAGAAAGCAAATCGTGGTGTTGCACGTGCTCATCTGATCAGTATAAAGAACCGATCTCACAGAAAAATCGTCTGGTCAGAACAGATAAGAAAGAATGTAAATTAAATCTGTGTGCTTGTCAAATTGTTTGTCCAATGACTTTGTATTTGAATGAAAATAAGTAGTTTGGGGACGCTTTACAACCATTAATTAATAACTAGTTTGGGATCATTTTAATTTTTTCACTTGGTTTCATTGAGTTTTATTTTTAACTCAAAATTATCAGGTTGTAGCGTTTTTAACTCGGAAGCCAAGTGGACTGCATGGGGCGAGTTGTGTGTTGTTTAGGACAAGAGTATTCGCGGCAGCGTGGGTTCCCATCCAGTTAAGACTGTGACTTCGTCATGATGAGCGCAAGAATGCTTTTTATCCCGGTAAACCCACCCCCACCCCACCCTCATTTCCTACTTAATCAAAATAATTACAAGCCGTTTTGTACAGTGATTAAACCAGAGACGACGGTTCGATAAAAGTGGAGGGGCACAAATTTTCAAGGCTACCATGGTTTGACCCAGTGGGAGAAAAAGTTACAATCGTATATCAGTAAATGTAGGCCTACCGTGACACACTCTAGTCTCTCGTTTAGATGAGCATGCCGCGGTGTGGTCACTATCCTGACCATTTTTTTCTACTTCAATCATTTTCCAACCTAGCCTTCGGGTTGGAAAATGGTCGAAGTAGAAGAAACAGACCGAAGCGACCGAAGGTTGGATTCCGTACACAAATGTTGTTTGGATTTGCAAATAATATATTTGAGGAATGCCTGTATATTGGCACGTTTGCATGCGCCCATTTTAACTCAAAGTGTAACCACTCAAGATGTCTGTGGAAAAAAGCGAAGGGGTACGTGCTCCGCTGGTTCCGCCGCCTCTGGATTAGACCTAACACAGTTTCTACAGTTCAGACTAGCCATAGATAGTGGCTAAGAAAGATCACAGCGAGAGTGGAGTGTGGGTGACTGGAATCAACGACTCGAGGTGAAGTTATTTTTGTATTTCATGTGCGCAAAGGCGCAGGTGAATTACAGGAAAAACTCTACCAAGGATCGTTCATTCCTGTCCCTTGCTCTATCCGAGTTGTGATCTGTATTTAGGCCTACAATTTAACGGATCTACAGATAGCATTTATTTTTACTCTAATGTTCACAAACAGCGATGACAGCCCACCTAGCCGAACGGTAAGATCGGCTGAAAATATTGATAAAACGGTACTTAACGATTATATTACAGTTGACGAGATAGAAAGAGCAGTCAAAAGGTTGAAAAATGGAAAAGCCCCGGGACACGACGGGATAAGTAACGAGTTTATTAAATCAACCTTCCCCCACTTTAGTAAGATCTATCTGAAACTCTTTAACATAATACTAAACACTGGTATTTTCCCAACCGAATGGACAATTGGAGTTATTAAACCCATATATAAAATGAAAGGGCCCCCTCATCAACCTGACAGTTACCGTAAAATTACGTTACTGAGTAATATATCCAAGTTATTCACCAGTGTTCTTAGTGCAAGGATATCTATTTTTCTGAAGGAGAATAACTTATTAAGTGAAACACAAGCAGGATTCAGAGGAGGTTATTCTACGGTTGATCACTTGTTTTCACTCAGGGTCATAAGGGAGCTATTACGGGCGAACAAACATGATTTGTACTGTGCCTTTATTGATTTCTCGAAGGCGTTTGATAAGGTCTGGAGAGCAGCTCTGTGGAAGAAATTGTTTGACACACATATAGATGGAAAGGTACTTCGAGTAATTAAAAATATGTATAGCGACATAAAATCTATTGTTTCTGTTGACGGACAAATGTCTGGCTCTATAGCGAGCTGCACTGGGGTCAGGCAAGGCGAAAATATATCGCCGATACTTTTTGCGTTGTACCTGAACGACTTAGAGAATTTTCTGAGTAATAAAAAGTGTAAGGGATTACGTATTGACCATCCCTCACAGTTAATGGATGGAAGTTTCCTTTACTTACAACTCTTGGTACTGTTATATGCAGACGACACCGTTCTACTATCTAGTACCGGGAAAGACCTGCAACATACATTGAATATTTTCTACGAATACTGTTGTAAATGGAAACTCGATGTAAACATAAGTAAAACCAAAGTAATGAAATTCGGAGCGCGAGTTGGAAAGAATGAAACATTTCTGCTAGGGGGAAATATTATTGAAACAGTGAACAAGTATAAATATCTGGGCGTGACATTCTCGAAAAGTGGAAAACTTTCTTTAGAAATAAACAATAGGTGTACAGAGGCTAAAAAGACAATGTACTCAATGATAAGTAAAATGAGACAAAATAACTTGACAGTTGATATTATGTTAGAAATATACGAAAAATCGGTCGTCCCAATCTTAACTTATGGATGCGAAATATGGGGTTGCGAAAACATTTCAACGATCGAAAAACTTGAACTATGGTTCCTTAAATTCATTTTGAGACTGAAAAAATCAACTGGAAGTAATTTCGTATTTGGTGAATTGGGACTGCTACCAACAGGAATTAAAATAAAAACACGTATGTTAAATTTTTGGGCTCTTCTTGTGTCGGGTAACGAGAATAAAATCTCAAATTCCTTATACTTAGTTCTCTATACGAATTATATCAATGGTCTGTATACAAGCCCTTGGATTGAAAATATTTCCTCCCTCTTAAATAAGTTGGGTATGTTTGTGGACTAGTCAAAGCATTGTTAACAGAAAGTACGTTGACTTTGTTATTAAACAAAGACTCAAAGACACATTCATACAAGATTGGCGAGCAAATATGTCAGGCTCAACGAAGTATCAATTCTATAACGCGATAAAATCGAATTTCTGTTTTGAAGATTACCTTCGTAAATTACCCATTTCGTTGGCCACACCCCTTCTTCAGTTCCGAGTCAGAAATCATAGGCTCCCAGTCGAAACTGGTAGCTGGACGTCAGTGGAATTTTCCCAAATAAAATGTAACTTATGCCATGCAGATCTCGGGGATGAATTTCATTATATCTTTGTTTGTAACAAATTGAAAGAACTAAGAAAAAAATACATAAAACCTTACTATTGTCGAAACGTGAGTATGTTCAAAGCACAGAGTCTCTTTGCTAGTACAAATACTAAGCAACTCTGTAACCTTGCAAAATTTGTTAGAGCCCTAAAAGCAGTCGTAACTACCTTTCCCGGCTGAAATTAAATACTCCTCTCCCCAACCGAGATGACTGAACCCTGTCAACCATGAACCCGGGTAGAGCTCCCCAGTAGCTACCCATTATACCACAGCTCATGCCCTAAACCACCTCCCGATGATGAAGTTAAGTTCCATATTTCACCGTTCTCTCATGTAATGAAAGCTATGAACTGCCCGAGGTGGTGGCCCCCAGTCCTCAATAGAGATAACAAACACTCAATAGATTTATCAACAGGTCTAACGTTGATGCATATTTTACATATTGTTCAGCTCTGAACCGTCCGATATCGCTTGTCTAACAAGAAGTGATTTATCTGTATATACAACACAAAGCTGTATAGAGTCATGTCTATGGATGTGAGTGTGTAAGTTTGCGTATGGGGGAGGGGTGTAGAGGGGAGGGTGCTTAACTCGAATGAATATCTGCATGCATATATGATTGTGTATACCGAAAATATTTACTATGTTTATATGCAACGTATAGATTGAAAGTCTTAAGACACTCTCCTCCATGAAGAAGTCGGTGAAAATTGGTCAATTACCCGATAACGCGTCCATGAGTTCAACTGTATATGCATAAATGTTGTAAATATAAAAGACTCTTCGTTAAATTACTTGTATAATATCGGTTTATATTAACGGAGAGTAGGCCTATATGCCCAATCTGTAAGGATATCAAAATTAATATTGAACCCACACCGCCTACTTGCATTGTGTATTTATGTATGTATATAAGACTTTCAGAGACGTATTTACATTAATAATTATACGCATGTGTAGGCGCGCATATATAGCTGTGAATTGACTAATATTTCCCGGACTATACGAGATGCACCCCATAAAGGTTTACTCACACAGCCTGGGTTGCGCAAATCCAGTAATATTAGATATACTTTCCAACATCTAGCGTTCTCTGGTTAATTAGTTCTCTGGTTGGAGAGTCTGGCGGATGCCCGCCGTTGCTCGGTAGTTCTCTTCGGGTACTCCGGCTTCCTCCACCCGTGGGTCTGCTCGACACGATATGACCCTGGCTGTTGAAACTGTCGTAAAACCCCAATAAATAAATAAATAACAACATCTAGCGTTCCCAGGCTCCCTCTCTTGCAAGCTTACGCACACCTAGATTTTTCGATGCAAGGGGATACCCTTGTTACAGATGAACTGTCCTGCCCCGCCCTGCTAAGGGAGTGGGAAATGGGGCAGACTACCCGTATTATTCCTGTATCTACAGAGCTGCATGATTACCCCCCCCCCCCCCCCCCCCCCGAGACTCAACGGCGATGCTCCATGAATCCTATGCAAACCACTACCTCCACCCTCACCCACCTTCGCATCATATGAGAGAGAGAGAGAGAGAGAAAGAGAGAGAGAGAGAGACACACACACACACACACACATTAATTTGTAGTAAGCACCCGCCACGGACATGTATTATAATTCTATGTACATTGCATGTATCATTGCTTTACTTTACTCCATGTAAATGGAATAAGTACTGAATAAAATCAAATCAAAGAGGTTCAACAGGTATCTGTCATTTGGCTATTTGTCAACAAATCAAATGGGATGAGTGAATATGAACCAATTTGGGTTCATATTCTTTCAAATCAGTAGCTGCCAAATGAGCGACAAAGATGATACAAAAATGTCATCGAAAATGTCCTTTATGTGGATAACCATTGATCGCTCAGATGCAAGAAGGCAGCGTTCCTTCGGTTCGAAAAATCAAAATTTTATCCGGGTACGGGACACCCTTGGTACGTTTCCCGGCAACTTTTTTTGTCCAGTACGCCCCTGCCCCAGGGAAGAAGATTTCGTGGAATTTTATCTGTAGCTGTGGCCGTTTGTAACATGTAACCATATGCCATTGGATGTTTTAACGGGAGTCAATAAGTGCAGCAAGGCGCCATCTGCAACGCTAACGCATTGACGTCTTGTTGCATTCAAGAGACGATTTCTAACTCTGATCTGGAACCCAAGGGCAGGGCCAGGAGGAGTCTGGGGACCCGGCGGGGTAGTTGCACCGAGAACCGGTACTTTGAGGGTCCGGGTTTGGCCGAGGATTCCAGGATTTTTGTGTTAGATCCCCCCCCCCCCCCCCCCCCGCGTCCACGCAAACATGGTCTGAAAGACTATTTTAATTTTTTGATTTGGAAAATCCTTTCAAAGGGCGTGCCAAACTAAAAAAATTAAATACGGGGTTTCATGCCATGTTTGGACTAGCCCCCCCCCCCCCCCCCCCCAAGGTTCTGAGTCCTGTGCCAATAGTTAAGAAGGTATCGTGAATGGAGCTCTGCACTTGACCAATGGTTGTAATTTTGGATTGAATGATTCTTGTAGTAATAACTTTATCAAATCGACTTGACGTTATAATGTTATGCCTTCAAGAATTGTGCAGTCAAAAGCTATAACACTAGGTCACTGGATACTCATTGATGAACTTGGAAATTTGAAACATGCTGCTAAAAACGGCATTTTGACGGCCAAAAAACTAACGTGATTTTTTATTCGTAAATACGTCATAAGTCTCCATTTAATATTTGGTTTCAAAAGCCCCTATCGTCACTCGCGCCTTCGGCATCTACATCAGTATCCCGACACTTTTGAAAGGGGCCCCGTCACATAATTAACCCTTGGGCCCTAATTTTCTTTCCATGGCCCTGCCCAAAGGTCACATTTTCAACACAAGGGAAGAGGGTGCATTCGAATTTGTTCAACATTTGGAAATTCACAGGTGGCTTTTGGAAAATTCTCACTGGGATTGCAAATGGTTTTATCAAAAGTTTAATGTTCTGCAGCCAAGTGTGTGTGTGTGTGGGGGGGGGGGGGGGGGGGGGGGGGTACATCCCGAACCAAGACCCTCTAGCTATATCCCTGGTAAAAGGTACAGCAAGCTCGCCGGGTCAAGGTCATTTGATCTCAGTTTAAAATTATAGTCTACGGACCGTGTTCATTAAACTAAGAATCAGCAATTATAAGCTGAAATAGAAATAGGGGGACATCAGTGCTCCAAGGTTGCACATGAACAACGAATATGCAAGAATTGTGATGATAATGTGGTAGAATCAGAAGAACACTTATAATGAAATGTAAAAAATATGAAGATGATCGCAAGTTATATTTTGAACAAATTCATTCGATGGAAATGAAATTTAAGCATTTAAACGACAAAGAAAAATTTGTCTTTTTTATGAGAAATGAAAAATCCGATTCATATGGAATCATCTATAACATGGTAAGGTGTTTCACCCAACAAAGGTCATCACATAAAAATGGCATAATTATTATATAGAGGATATCTAGTGTTTTTGAGTGGATAGCGAAAATTATCTCATGAGTGACCGAGACAAATGTTTATTTTTCGCGAGCGCTTGCGCGAGCGAAAATTACCATTTTGTCTCGGTCACAAGTGAGATAATTTTCGGTATCCACTCAAAAACACTAGATTTTCTTTTTATACGCTTTTTATAAGAATCTGATAATTCCTCTCGTTTCAACCATGAATTGATGTATGAAAGTTAACAGCGCTTTGAATCATTGATACGCGGAAGTGATTTGATCGATACTGGGAACAGATAGCGTCCTACAATCTGATTCAGCTGGCGGGGTTCTAGTCCAAACATGGCCTGAAAGTCTATAATATAAATTTTCGGTTTGGTGCGTCCTCTGAAAGGACGTACCAAACCAAAAACTTATATTACGGACTTTCAGGTCATGTTTGGACCAGCGGGTTTCATCCATCAATTCAAGGTGAATACCTGTCGAATTATTGCTGGAAATGATCGGTATCTACTCGAAAACACTAGATTTTCTTTTCATTATACGTTTCTAGAACAAATTGATCATTTCCAGTGATAAATTGACTCGTATTCACCTTGAAGTGATGCTTTGAAAGTCGCCATTTTGATTGATACCGTGAAAGTGAAAATTTCTATATTTTCACAGTGGGGGATATGATTTCTATATTTTTCCGCAATTTCTTCGATAATCTATCGTTTAGAGTATAATAAATATTGTTATTAATTTGTTACTCATTGTTACTCATTTATATTATTATATTTCTTACGTGTTAATATCTAATATTTGTGTTTTTGGTATTTCAACGGCAGTAAGAAAAGAACATAACGAAAGTTGGCAGAATGTTTTGTGGAATTTAATTAGAACTGATTCCATTTACTGAATAAATCCTATCTTGGAGGATAGTTCCCAATGGCGACTATTTTTTTCACCCATTCAGACTTTTCAACACAGTCAATCATAAACTTTGCAACGTCTCTCCGTGATACACTTCCTTTTGAGTTTGGTACAAATTGTCCTTCATGGGTTGCCACCTCTTTTCCTAAAAAAATGTAAAAAATAAAGTTTAGTATATAACGATTTTGTGATGAGAGGAATATCCAACTCGGAGAATGTTGTCTTCCGTTCATTCATACGCTACTGATAGGAAACTAGAAAGGACTGTCATCAAGCCTGATTTTTATAAATTCAAACATATTTGTGCATGTCAAAAACTTGATACCTACAGGAGATGCATCTCCTCGGGAGAAACAAGTACAAGTTAAACCTTTACCCAAAATTACGGAAAAAAAAAACCTGGACAGCGTTATTCACAAAAATTACAATTCATTTTTCATTATTTTTTTTTTTTTTTTTTGGAGGGGCGAAAGGGTTACAAAAAATAGCTTATGACCCCTAAATGGAATGAGCCCATCGAGCTCGTTGGAATGAGGGGTCATAAGCTATGTTTTTTACGCAAAAAAAGAAAAAACATTAGTTATTCGTGAATTTTCTTTGCAAGTGTCGTCTTTCTTACGTGTTAGGTAAAGGATTAATGAAATATTCTAAAAACCACAAATTGAATATTTTCGGAATAGAACGTCGCCTCCATCATACTTTTCTCCCAAGCTTACAATTTTTGCGAAAAGAATGTTGAAGACAATATGAGTGCGTTTTTCCATGAAACTGTTGACACTCTTCTCACGGTCGTATACCTTTTTTAAAAAAACTTTTTACACCTCCCTATATTAGCCAACACCACTGAATATACACGATATTTTAGTGAGCACGTTTGTTTCATTACATGGCGGGGGTAGAATCACAGGCACTAACGCACTGGGGGCTGTGGGGGTGTGGGGGGTATCTGCGCTTTTTCTGCACACATTTACAATTTAAAATTTGAAATACCTTCAATTTCAGGAAGTGAAAACTGAATTGGGTGATAATCCGCACATGGGGAAATGGGATGTCACGCACACCAGGGTAGACAACTCCGAAATCCATGAATCGCAAATTTGATTGTTGGAAACGCAGAGTCCAGTGTGCTGCTCTGATTGCCTTGGTTTCTATCAACTGTAGTTTCATCTGATGTCAAATTATGTGCTTCCCAAATGACATGAAGTTTTAGTTATATTTTTACGTCACTGTTGGCTAGCACTTTGGGAAACTGAAGCGATACAGGCTTTTGAAGTTTAATACCCAATGTAATATAATATATTTACCATATGACTCGTCCGTTTTGTTCACTTTAAAACATTTGATATTTTGTTTTCATATTAATCAGTGATAAATAAAGCCTTCCGTCAAGTTCATTGGTCAATTTCAAAACTAGACAATTTGATTGGCTGAACAAGATACAACTGGGCCACTTTTTCATAATTTGCATAATTAGAGTTGGGAGCTTTCATTGGTCAATATCAAAACTGGACAATTTGATTGGCAAAACAAAATACAGCTGGGTCACGTTTGCATAATTTCAGTAGGGAGAATTTACGTTATCTGTCCTATTTAGGGTGGGTTATATTGTATTAATCTTTTACCTTCAAGAAAAACGCTATTCATTTTTTTATATTTTCACTTTTTGCTTCCAACACATAGGTTATGACCCCTCATTAGAACGATCTCGACGAGCTCGTTCCAATGAGGGGTCATAACCTATGTTTTGGAAGCAAAAAATGAAAATTTTTAGTTATACGACGATGTTTTTTCCGAGTGCCGTCTGCAATTCATGTTAGGTGATGGGTTAAAAAGTCATACTAAGTGGTTAATTTGTGCGTGTATGTGTCATATGATAAATAGAATATGAAATGAGTGTTTTTCTCATATAATATTTATGGAACTCGTCCGAATTTTCCGTTTGGGCTCGCCAAAACGGAAAATTCTTAGACTCGTTTCATAAATATTATATGAGAAAAACACTCATTCCATATCCTCTATATAGTCTAATTCTAAGGTATTATAAATTAAATATCCGCCAGGTTGATATGTTCCAACCTTTAGCTGTTAGGAGTTGTCCAAAATTTTGAGCAACGGGCATTTATTTGAATTCTTTGATTCAATTTCAACCACAGAAGCAGCGGGAACTGAACGAAAATGTTTGTGAGCGAGGAGGGGAGGTTGCCGGGGGGGTCACAAATGTCCAAGGCGCACTGTACTCACTACGGCGAATCAGCGGCAGAGATTTTGGGAATGCATCCTCAGATATGACATTTCCTTGATTAACATGTGGTTTTGCAATGACATTGTCAGGAAGTGTGTGTTTGTGGGAGGATGAGGCGTACAAACAACTGACGACGTACTCTCATGTCATGGTTAGGCCATTTTCTTTCTTTTTTTAGACCATTTTCTTTCACTTCGACCATCTTTCAACCCCAGGCTAGCCTTCACAACCAGTACAAGCACTGGAAGGCCAGCTTTCATAACCACTACAAGGCTACCCTTCACAACCATTAGGCAAGCTTTCACAACCACTACAAGCACTACAGCGCTAGCTTTCGCAACCCTTCAAGCACTATAAGGCTATGCTTCTGAACCACTACAAGCTCTAGAAGGCTAGCAGTCACAACCACTACAAGCACGACAAGGCTATCCTTCATAACCATTGCAAGCATTACGGGGCTATTCTCCACAACCACTACAGGCACACTACAAGGCTAACCTTCACAACCACAACAATTACTACAAGGCCAGCCTAAACAACCATTAAAGCACTACAAGTCTAGTCGTCAGAACCACTAAAGGCGCTACAAGGTTAGTCTTCCTAACCACTACAAGGCTACCCTTCGAGTTGTAATATAGTTGATGTAAATAAACCGAAAATCAATTGAACCATGTGAAGGTAGAATTTCTTTGCAAAATGCAATTACATTTGTTGATATTTGCAGATAAAATATCTATCCCATTCCGCTCCTATCACGCCCCCATTCAATGTTTGTGGGAAAAAATGAGTTACAAAAATAGGTGCGCTCCGCCCCTCCCCCCCCCCCCCGGATCTGCCTATAGTTACGTAGATTTCTCTTCGTCGATTCCAATTAACCCTTTACCCAACGCAGACGATATCAACATTTATTTTAAATACGATTTTTTAATTTTTTTAAAAAAAATTCAACAAAACCATATCATGTGCCCCCTCGTTGGAACGAGCTCGACGAGCTCGTTCCAACGAGGGGTCGCATGATATGGTTTTGTTGAAATTTTTTTGAAAAATATTATTTTTTCAACTGCTGAGTTTGCATATTACGCGGGCGGATGCGGCCGATTCGTTGGGTAAAGGGTGAAATTGCAAATAAAACACACAATGTTGAACATACCAGATGATGGGCCATTGGCCAGACCAGGTGGTCTTACACAGGTATAGTTAATATCAGAACATTCTTTTTCGAGATAATCTTCCATTTGGGCCATATTTGCCAAAATCCTTCCGATAAAAAGAGGTTTGATGAACCATTCTATAAACTTCGGATTTTCGGGTTGATCTGAAAAGAGAATCACGTGAGGAGTACTTCAGTGAGGTAAAAATAATAAACCATCAGAAACAAATATATAGTAATCAAATGGGTTTATGTGTTGCTGACAATTTTCGTTGGAAGAGATTTACAGGAAAGTTAGTTCCTCTTAATTTTCTAAAGTTGTCACTAAATTTAACACTAAGAGTATGGGAATTTCAAATAAAAATTGAAATTTCGAAATGTTAGCGAAGGTGTATCATCGACGAGCGCATCATTTTACAATGAAAATACAGAAGCTGGCTTTTTACATTTTCCCCCAATCAGTTTGAACGTTCGGCAATTATTCTGTGTTTAAACCCATTCAAAATTAAGAAAACGGCACTTTCACCACCTTTTAATGTTCTGTAACTTTCTTTATGTTTATTTATTTATTTATTTATTTATATTTATTTATTTATTTATTTATTTATTGGTGTTAAGGTCACATACTTATGCACAATGGCTAATCATGACCGTGACAGTGTTATGGGTGGAGGAAGCCGGAGTACCCGGAGAGAACCACCGAGCAACGACGAGCAGCTGCCAGCTCCCCAACATCGTAACTCCGCTCTGCAGCACAGGCAGGGTTAGATTGGTTGAAGACATGCGCACCATCGACGTGCAGTACGCCTTAGTACACGGCGTCATCGTGCCCCCATGTGGACAATCGGGGTTAAGTGCCTTGCCCAATGACACAACGCGGGAGTCCGAATCCATCGCTCAGACGGTCACCCATCCGAGGATTAACCGGGCTCGACGTTGCTTAACTTCGGTGATCTGATGAGAACCGGTTACCGCAACGCCACCGCGTCCCCTTTCTGTTCATTATTTCAATAGTGTGTGCATCGTGACATATAATACAGACACTATCCTTTCCATTAATATAATAGCCTAGGGGTAAGATTTGCTGACATTTTTAACTGGGAAGACTAAAAACTTGCTAATTCCTATAGAAACACTTTCGCTAAACAAAGAACGGAAGTGGGCGTTTACTTAGTTCCTTCTAACTAGCTTGCCATAAAAGCTAAGTTTCCCTTTGAAAATTTTAATAAACGAAAACAACAGACAGCTCAAAGAGCTCAAAGAGCTGTCTGCTATTTTCGTTTATTAAAAGTAACAAAAGGAAACTTTGTTTTATTTTCTACCGATGCCATAGGTGTTTTTTCCACAATTACGCGCTTCTTAATTGGGGCCCTCCTCGGCCGTCTACTAATTCCAGAGGAGATAACCTTATTGAAAGACGATTTTTATGACGAGATGAGGCAGGGATAACTACCAGAAGGACATAAAAAATATCCGCTTTGTTTCATTTCGACGCTGAATAAAAGTATAATTTTGAAAGTGGAGAATGCACTGAATATGAGTTTGGGGGTTTCTAAATTGTACTAAATTTCCTTAACTTAACCTCATTTTCACATTGGAAGAGAATATACGAATTTACATTTTTTTTTTAAATATAATTATTTATGCAGAGAAAAAGCACTATCTGCAAATATCCGAAAATTTACGTTACAATCATGGTACAGTCAAAAGATCACAAAAATAGCTCTCGCGTCGTGGAGCCTTGCTAGTAAAATAGTAAGCCATAATTCATAAAAAAAAAAATAAACCAATCGTTCTCGAGAACTTGCATGATCAATGTTTTTTTTTTAAAATACATGTATAATAGCAAAAAAGGATAAAGGGAAGATCGGGCGGTTGCCGTCTCCCCCAAACTTCAGTTTCTACAGAGACGTCGGAGGTGATTCGATATTAGTCAGACGTTCCAAAAATGGAACTCAATTTATGGAGAGCACCGTTTCAACAAGCACCGAAGAGGTGGTTACGTTAGCCTATATGTGAGTGAAAACACTCCCTCCATTTAATGGATCATAAAATGAAGGGGGCTAACTAATTGGGGGAATATCTGTTGATTTTAGAATCATTCAATAAAAAAATTAAAGTGCCTGTTCGGGAAAAATATTTGCAATGACTGTCCTTTCAGGCATATGCAATCTCATGCCCTGACCATGCCATTTTCAAGAGGTCATGTTGACAATAGACAAAGCACCAGTTGTCTAGCGAGAATTCAGGACAACTGCCCAGCAGTCTGAGGGTTAATAAAACTGAAAAGAAAATCAGCCACTTCTCTCATGAAAATGAACCCTTCAACTGCTATCAAGCCTCAACAGCGGTTTATAAATAGTGAATGTAGAAAAATTTAAAAATTCAGACA
This sequence comes from Pictodentalium vernedei, assembly GCA_031216915.1. Taxonomy (NCBI): domain Eukaryota; kingdom Metazoa; phylum Mollusca; class Scaphopoda; order Dentaliida; family Dentaliidae; genus Pictodentalium; species Pictodentalium vernedei. The sequence goes on from CM062290.1 coordinate 125,013,324, forward strand.
GTTTAGGTTTTTCGGTATGCCCATGATTAGGGCTGCAACGATTAATCGTGATACGCTTGAACCGCGATACATTGCTCACGATTCAATACGTATCGTTATTCACTATATATCGCGATACAATAAATATAAATAATATCATGCAAAACACACTTCTTGGATTTTGAAAACACTGTTTTGCATACCAACATTGATATTGATAAATATGCCATTAAAGAGATTATTCAGTTAACCAAAAGTTGGTGAATTCCCTCTATTGTACCAACTATTTATTTGATTAATTCACTATATCTTGTTTGACAGAGCTCAATGAGCTCTGTCAAACAAGATATAAGGGATTAAATGTTTAGAACATATTTTCTGAGAGGAAAAAAGCACTGGAAAATGGGTCATAAAATTAAAAACTTAAATTACTTAATGTCATGGGTTATCGCATTGAGAAGTTACCTATTGTTTAAAGAGTGTTACCTGATTTGTAATACACGTAAGCTACAGGAACTGAACGCATGCAAGTCCTCAAAGTAGATTACATCAGCAGTTTCCTGGCAAGAGAGATCATGTGTATCATGATACATATCGTATCGTATGCACTGAATTGTGATATATATGGTATCGTTAGGGAAGCATATCGTTGCAGCCCTACCCATGATCAGGGATGTGGCTAGAGGGTGTCAGCTGGGAGGGGGTGCCACCGGTGTAAATTCCAACTGTGAGTGGTTTCGATAGGTGGTTGCACTGCAGCGCTGGGTGATATCTTTTAATGAACCCTTCTGAAAGTTTTCACAAGTCCTGAAACGGAAAAAAGCATCATTTATAATAATGTGTCTGGGTCAGAAAATTTACCGGATTGATGTCAGAGTCGAAATTTTGAGGCCATGTCAATTAGAGAGTAGGAAATTTGAAACTCAAGTTTCCAGTTGGAAATAAAAGACCAAAATTTCTCATCATTAGTTGGAAATTTAATATTTTTCATGAACATTGTTAATTTATTGAATTTCCAACCTTTTGATTTTTGACCTCGGAATTTCCAACTATTGAAAAAAATACTCCTAGCTGGGGGGTGGGGGGGGGTGAGACACCCCAGCCCACCCCCACCCCCTGTCGCCACATCCCTGCCCATGATATTGATATCTGTTCGGTTTTTGAGTATATTGCCCATCTCTAGTACCATACCGGTACTCCAAATTCGTCACGCTAGAAGCCCAACAACTGGAATCGGGTACTAAAGGTCCCCCATTTGTAGGCCGATGAGAGACTGTGAGTGTGTGAAATTGGTTAAAGTATCAAATCTTGTCTAGTAAGAAAGTCCATGATAACTAGCAAGAGAGAATTGACAGCTAAGATGAAAATATCCCAACTGAAAAATGTTTGATGGGAGGGGGTGACACATTCCAAATACCCTTAGAGACGACCGTGCTCGCCGATTTTTGTTAATCCTTTACTCAACGTAAAGGCCAAAATCGGCCAGCGATATTCACAAAAAAATTTTGTCTCAAAAACACAGCTTATAACCCTTTATTGGAACGAGCTCGTTGAGCTCGTTCCAATGAGGTCATAAGCTATGTTTTTGACGCAAAAAATGAAAATAAAAACCAGTTATTCAAGAATTTTATTTGCAAGTGCTTCCTTTCGTATTAGGTAAGGGATTGGATCGCGGTGGCTCAGTGCTTGACTGTTGGACTTCAATGCTAGAGGTCCCGAGTTCTATCCCCGTCTGGGACGATCCGCGTTGTGTCCTTGGCCAAGGCACTTTATCCCGGTTGCCTACATGGGGGCACGATCACGCCGTGTACTAAGGCGTACTACACGTCGATGGTGCGCATGTCTTCAACCGCTTTAACCCTGCCTGAGCGGAGCTTGAACAGAGTTATAATGTTGAGGAGCTGACAGTTGCTCGTCGATGCTCGGTGGTTCTCTCCGGGTACTCCGGCTTCCTCCATCCGTAAAACTGTGACGGTCACGATTAGCCATTGTGCATAAGTATGTGACCTTAAACACCAATAAATAAATAAATAAATAAATAATTTGCAAGTGCTTCCTTTCGTATTAGGTAAAGGAATAACTGTCACTTTTACCCTTGATTGTCATTTATTTTGGTCAAAAAATATTGCATACCTACCTGAAAAGGTTAAATGTTTATTCTTATAGAAACTGGAAAGAACGAATCAAAACAATTAGAATTATATTTTTGATATAAATACTTACAAACAGTACACCATGATGTTATTACTACCAGTCTCTCAACATTGGTTTTTCGCATTGCGCTGACTATACTTTTCATAGATTCTGTGTACAATGTTACAGCAGTGAAATACGTTATCCCCGCTCCGAGACATGATAATACAGCATCACAACCAGTCATGTGTGGTACAATATCATTTTCTGTAAATATATCAACTTTGTGCACCTGTCAAAACAGAAAAAAAACGTGTATCTTTTAATGATATAAAATAATATGTCTCCATAAACATGGTGGATTATGTGTACAGTTTTTGTCATCCAATGGGGCATGGCTTGCAATCAGGATCCAATACTATAAAATTTTTACAATTGTATTTTCTTGAATTGTATTTTCTACCTATTAATATAGCTGACTAAAATGAATCATTAGCATTTCAAAGGGTGCGCGAGGGTTCAGTGGTAGACTTAGGACGTCTATGCTAGAGGTCCCGAGTTCGATCCCCATCCGGGCGACCCGCCTTGTGTCCTTGGGCAAGGTACTTTATCTCGGTTGCCCATATGGGGGCACGGTGACGTCGTGTACTAAGACGTACTGCACGTCGATGGTGCGTATGTCTTCAACCGCTGTAACCCTGCTTGAGCGAAGCTTGAACAGAGTTAGAATGTTGAGGAGCTGACAGTTGCTCGTCGATGCTCGGTGGGTCTCTCCGGGTACTCCAGCTTCTTCCACACGTAAAACTGTCACGATTAGCCATTGTGCATAAGCATGTGACCTTAAAACACCAATCAATCAATAGCATTTTAAAAGATATGGCAATTTCATCTCGTAGAGTAAATGTCCGGGCGACTCGACAGCTAATTTAGGGTTCCAATAAAACCGATAACGAAGTCAAGGATCATGGTTATGACGAGCGAATACTGAGCCAAAGAGTCAAGTGTCATTGGGGCAATTCCTATTATGAGAAAATGCTCCACTGACACTTGAGCCCAATTTCATACTGGAGGGTAGTCGGACAAAGTGTTGTAGCACCAGAGGATCATTATGTAGCCTAGAAAATAGCAGTTTTCTCGGAACGAATGGGAGTAAGCAATGAGAGAACGGGGTGTTTGAGCACAGAATGCTGGCTTTGCGTGACACTTCTCAGATCACCAGAGAGGAAATGCAAAAAAAAAAAAAACGAGACAGATTGTCGTCACACATGTGTACGAGTCCCTTCGAGTTTAACCCTTTACCTAACCTGAAAAGCAGACGACAATTGCAAAAATAATTCCCAGAGTGGGTCTGACTGAACCCCAAAATATTTGTTCTTATAGCACAGTGATAACAAAGGCACCCCAAAACACACTCGTTCCTTTCCCAAGGTGAAAACAAAGGTACCCAAGAACTTTTGTGAAGATCAGTTCATAAATACGAGCTGTATAGAAGTTGTGACAAAAAACTGATTGGACCTAATTTCGGTACAAAATGGCCACTGGCAGCCATCTTGAATTTTGGACCGCACCCAGAAACACTCATTCTCATCCCAAGGTGATAACAAAGATACCCAAGAAGTTTTGTGAAGATCGGTTCATAAATACAGCCTCTACCCAGAGCCGTATTGACATGTGTGCTTACATTGTGTAAGTAGCACTGAATAAATCAAAGTTCATCTAATTTGCATAATTTCTGCACGAAAAAAATCCTTACAATATGTGATGTATTCCATGTTACTAAACATTCATACAAAAATTTAATCAAATTAGAACTTTCATACAGAAGTTCTGTACAAAAGACTGATTGCACTAATTTTGGTACAAAATGGCTGCTGGTGGTCATCTTGAATTTCGGACCACACCCAAAGACACTCGCTCTCATCCTACGGTGATAACAAAGGTACCCAAGAAGTTTCGTAAAGATTGGTTCATAAATATGGCCTCTAGTCTGAGCTGTATAGAAGTTGTATACAAAAAACCGATTAGACCTAATTTCGGTACAAAATGGTCACTGGCAGACGTCTTGAATTTTAGACCGTACCCAGAAACACTCGTTCTCGTCCCAAGGTGATAACAAAGGTACCCAAGACATTTCGTGAAGATCAGTTCATAAATACAGACCCTAGCCCGAGCCGTATTGACATGTGTACTTACTGTGTGTAAGTCGCACTGAAAAAATCAAAGTTCATCTAATTTGCATAATTTCTGCACGAGAAAAAAACCCGTATTATATGTGATGTATCCCATGGTACTAAACATTCACACACAAAAATTATTTAAATCAGCGCTTTCATATGGAAGTTCTGTGCAAAAATCTGATTGCACCTAATTTTGTTCAAAATGGCTGCCATCGGCCATCTTGAATTTCGGACCGGACCCAAAAACACTCGTTTTCGTCCCACGGTGATACCAAAGGTACCCAAGAAGTTTCGTAAAGATCGGTTCATAAATACGGCCTCTAGCCCGAGCCGTATTGGCATTTTCACTTACAGTGCTGAAAGTAACACCAAAAAACATCAAAATTAGTCTAATTTGCACAATTTACACACGAGAAGAAAAACCGTATTATATGTGATGTATCCCATGGTACTAAACATTCGTACAAAAAATTATTCAAATCAGAGCTTTCATATGGAAGTTCTGTACAAAAAACAGATTTCTGCATCGTCGGTACAAAATGGCGGCTGGCAGCCATCTTGAATTTCGGACCGCACCCCAAAACACTAGTTCTCGTCCCACTGTCATAACAAAGGTACCCAAGAAGTTTCGTAAAGATCGATTCATAAATACGGCCTCTAGCCCGAGCCGTATCCAACTGTTGACGTACGGACAGACGGACAGACGGACGACGGGCCATGACAAAAGCTCAAATTTGGCTTTGCCAAAGTTGAGCTAAAAATGAAAAAAATAATGAAAATTAATTGGCGATTTTTAAGAATAGCGCTGGCCGGTTTGGGCCCTTACGTTAGGTAAAGGGTTAAAGATCATTAACAAGAATCTACTGTCGGTCAAACAGGAAATCCTTTGGTCTGATCTCAAAACTAATATCGAGAAAGATTTTCTACAAAACTCTCATTAATTGGGAACAATCCAAGAACGTCCAACAGCAAGTGACACATCAGTATAAAGATTCATCACACCAGGCATTTGCTGACAGTTCAATTCACCAGGTGGTTCAAATTTCAGGTGAATGGTGATGGCGTCCGTGTGTATGTTTTGAAAATAGGAGTTGTGTACCTTGTTTCATTTATATATCCTGTTATGGGGACGGAACGGGACCGATCAAAAAAGTTATCAAATATCACTTTGGGAATTCTCAGCTTGTGTCAAGGACCTAGAAATTACCCCCATCATCACTTGTTTAGACAAGAGTGGTTCTCAAAAGGGCTGGAATTATAGGCACAACTGCTCGGACGACTTTTGGATACATCTAGGTATTCGAAGAGAGCGGTTTGGAGAACTGCTGGGAACTTTTGTGCAAGAAATGTCGAGTAGGATGTGGAAAAGTGACACTCAACATAATAAAACATGACATCCAATTCCATTTATAATATTTACATTTTGGTTTAGTTAAAATAGTTCCCTTCTAGGTGTCTGCTCAGGCGTTTGCGGAGTGTGTTGTGTTTGTGTGTGATTATACTGTCAGGATGGGTGTGTGTGTGTGTGTGTTGGGTGTATTTTGAAAGCGGCGCCCTCTGATAAGTCTAGTTGTGGTGTGATGGCATTTATTTATAAACACATTTACCAGTTGATTGTGTGGTATTTTCTGGTTTTTGTCGGGGTTTTTTTAAAAAAAGAAAGGTTACAAAATACCGTGCCGTTCAAATTTCATCGTCTCGGCACTCGAATTGGGAGACATTTTGGTCGTTATCTCCGCGTCTTACTTTCGTGCAGAGTGGTGAGGAGTGTGGGTAATGACCTGGAGGTTCTAGCTTGGGGCAACTTTTCCATGACTGTATACCGTATAGAGTATTGTCACCACGACAGCTGACACATAATTTAGACCAGCTCGCGACAGAGTCGCATTCTGGTCAAAATTATCTGTCCACCCTTCTCCACCACAACTCTGTGGAATCTCATCTCTAGAGAAAGAAACGCGAAAACCTCCGAAGTGCAGTATGCCGAAGTACAAAGCGTTAGCATGCCCCCATAAGGACAGTTGAGATTTGGTGATTTGCCCAATGATACAATGCAATTACCTCTGGTCGGGATCAATCTGGTCAGGATCAAACTGTAGACCTTTCGATTTGATGCCAAAGCTCTCACCACGAAGTCACTTCACTCCCTCTTGTGCAAGTACTGCACATTATGGGCTTCAGATTTTCGTTTTGTTTCCTTGATTCAGTCTTGATTTCGCAAGGTGTACGTGTATTGCGATGTGATTAATATAACTGCTACGAATTGTTGTTGGAGTATGATGTTCTGTTCGTTCAATCAGAGTAGTATGTCTCGCACGTTTGGGGCCTAGGTTAGGGGATCTCATCGGGGGATCTCATGTGACGTCATAGTCACGTGACCCAGTGGCGCCATGTTGTGTTGTTATGGTAACCCGCGTGAGCGGCCATGTTGTGACGTCATCTCCATAGTGATACGTGGTGTTAGTACGCATGCGCAGCGCGTGTTGTTAGGGTGATACGTGTTTCCGTCGTCCATTTTGTATACTGGAAGCCGCCATCTTGGTTTCTATGGTAGCACGTGATTGCTATGTTACCAATGGCTTCTAACAAGACAGGGGTATGTTCGGGGGGTGTGTTCGATTGAATCGGAGTATTTTCTGGAACGACTTCCCTGGATAATTACCACAAACAACCCGACAATCCTTCCAAATCACCAAAATCCACCCGAAGTCACCGAAATTGACTTTATTTCCCCAATTGAACGGCTTAGCACGTAGTGCTATAGTACTAAGGGGTACAAGGGGGTGTATTCGACTGAAGTGGAGTAATTTTCTGGTTCGGATTCTACCAGAATCCCTTTTTGGATCCCTGTCCCATGACGTTTTATTTCCCAATTAAGAGTAGCACGTAGTGCTATAGGACAAATTTACCCCGAATTCTCTGCTTCTATCTATATATGCAATAGTTATCGTTTATCTGGCCATGTTCCTTTATTCTAGAGTATACTCCAGTAGCGTAGAAGAGCCTATTAGTTGGAACAGTTTTGCTTATTATTACTATATTTAGCATTTTCTGGTCTATTCTTGTTAGTTCTGACCCTATTCCGAGTACTCTTGTAGTTTCCTTTATCTAGATCATTTATATAAATTATAACTAACCAATCAGATTGCTTGATTTCCCATAACCTGTATGCAGAGTTATCTCCCCGTGTATATTTTCTTTTTTTTTTTTTTTTTTTTTTTTTGATGTTTAAGGTCACATATTTATGCACAATGGCTAATCATGACCGTGACAGTTTTACGGGTGGAGGAAGCCGGAGTACCCGGAGAGAACCACCGAGCAACGACGAGCAGCTGCCAGCTCCCCAACATCGTAACTCCGCACTGCAGCACAGGCAGGGTTAGATTGGTTGAAGACATGCATACCATCGACGTGCAGTACGCCTTAGTACACGGCGTCATCGTGCCCCCACGCGGGCAGTGGAGATGAAGTGTCTTGCCCAAGGACACAACGCGGTTGCCGCAGGTGGGATTCGAACCGAGGACCTCTCGGCTTGCAGCCTGCACCTCTACCTACTGAGCCACCGCGCTCCCCCCGTGTATAATAAAAGCCTATATCCAATGGCCATATCCATTGGAATTCCATTTTTGGGAAACACCTGTGGCTATGGAATCCCTTTTTTGTCATATGTACTTATGTGAAAAACTAACACCACGTATCAATATGAGATGACGTCACAACATGGCCGCTCACGCGGGTTACCATAACAACACAACATGGCGCCACTGGGTCACGTGACTATGACGTCACATGAGATCCCCCGATGAGATCCCCCAACCTAGGTCCCAAACGTGCGAGACATACTACTAATCAGTAGCTATTAACCCTTTACCTAACCTAAAAAGCAGACGACACTTGCAAACAAAATTCTTGAATAACTATTTTTTTTCATTTTTTGTTTCAAAAACATAGGTTATGACCCCTCATTGGAACGAGCTCATTTTTTGCTTTTGAGACAAAAAATGAAAAAATAATGAAAATTGATTGGCGATTTTTGAGAATAGCGCTGGCCGGTTTTGGCCGTTACGTTGGGTAAAGGGTTAATTTAGTTATTAGGGTTAACGACACTTTCGACAGTCAGGGTCACCTCGTGTCGGACAGTTTTACGGGTGGAGGAAGCCGGAGTACCTGGAGGGAATCACTCAGCAACGGCGAGCAACTGTCAGGCCCCCCAACATACCAACTTCACACAAGCAGGGTTAGCATTGGTTGAAGACAATTGCACCGTCGACATGCAGAGCGCCTTATGTCAGGGACACCTGAGGCCCCGTAAGGCCTGGGCTGACGTGGGGTTATTTAGTCCCGCTGATGAAGTTGCGGGAAAATTAGACCAACGTGGAGGGTCGGAATCCAAATGTCGCGAACTCGGCGCAGGGAGCTGAGTTAGACCGACGCCGTGATTCCTTCTCTGCCAAATTGGCCTGAAATAGGTTCGATTTCCGTTAGGTGTGATTCCTAATCACTTCAGGCTGTATAATGGAAAGAATGATTTAAAGTAACAACGATTCTTTTATTTACACATAAAAATAAATCCGTTTCAATATTTCAACAATCAACAATTCGATTCTTTTCACAGAAAATGGGTCGCTAGGGTTAAACAATTCTCAATAATCATATAGTCATTCTATAGCCCTGTACTGGCACTATAGTCTACACACTGGAAATGTTACTACCGTGAGCTCGCCATAAGAGCTTCACCCGTTTAGGCTCAAATGTCAATCGTCTGCGCGTAACTGTACCTCTGGCTGTCGGAGGGTTCCGACCAGCAATGTTCGTCATCTATAAAGCCACCGTACTTCTGATTTGGGTCAGATATTGTCTACTCATACCTTATGTGCCTTTTGAAAGTCCTCCGTGAAAGTCCTATTGAAATATTCACCGTTCCTGGTTGAATTCACGATTCACAAATGCCCCTTTTTGTGCTAGGGCGAAATTGTCACTCACACCGATCTCCAGTCGGTATTACGATGCTTCGACAGCAAAACAAACTACTCAGAACGCAATCAGTCTGACGCTTCGAAGGGTTAATACGCACAATACAATTAACCTACACTTCTGGCTGATACCTGCTACTCGACAATCTAAACTTTAACGTTTCACCTGGGTGTTCCTTCTCAACGCAATTCGGCTCTTGTGGCCGCCTATCCATCTTAAGCTAAATCAATCATGGAATGCCCTCTCTGGCGATTCCAGCCGTTTCAGGGTCCTGTGATCGAAGGTACCCTTATGTCAGGAAACAGAGTCCGCCTGTCCTGGACTTCACCAACGTGTGTGTGACCCCAAGTGTGTCTAATGCTCTGCTCTTCAAGGTATATATACTTTTTACCCTAAACTGTCAGGTGGACCGACGCTCATCTGTCCACCTGTCAAAACGGTGGGAGATGACGTATATCGAGGCAGAATCAATACAAGTCATCTCGCGCGTGACTTAACGGTGATTTCACTTGTCGAGAAAACCGATTCATTCCTCACACGCATTGCTATAACTAATGATGACACGACATTTCTATCTTTTAGAATCTCGTTTCTCAATTGGCCGTGACGAAAACCGATTACGTCTCGTAAGATTCGCGACTACTGTATAAATTAAATGAGATTAAACCTTATCTAACATACCGTTTCTCCCCTGGGTCCCTGCGCTAAAGCTGGATATACACCACGTGTGTTGTTTCTATGTCCAGCTTTACAGAGAAGTGAAATTCACGTGGGTTTTCGCCTTGATGCGGAATATATTTTGAACTTACAATATCTTTAAATATGAGGCCCCTTGCCCCTATATTTAGGCTGGCTTTGCCCTGACAACTCCCTTCCCGAGAGAAACACCCTGTGTATCGCTTAAAACACAAGGGGCAAAGCCACGCACGCTCGCCTCTCACACCTTTTTACAATCTACCCATCATGTTCAAGACCACAAAACTGTGCCCTAGTGGTCGTGGGGTTCATGACCGGGCTCATGCGTCGGCCATACCGATTCCCACGACACACTCGCTACCACATGCTCCCGTCTTGCGGGTTTACATATGATATGGGGAGTAGCCTTATCCTTAGATTTGCAGCACTCTCTCTCTCTCTAATACTATTTACACCTAAACATACACATTTTTATACACATTCGCCCATTTTGCAAACAGTTCACTTGGCATTCACTCCGACGAGTAACACCGTCCGCGCCTTTGCGTCAGATGGGTTAATTCCAACGGAGTGTAACTTCGCCTCCCATTCCCTTATGACTTGTGAAGGGGCAAACGACCCCATGCATTATGTTGAGCCTCACCCTCGCAAAGCTCAACCAGGGGATTAAAATCGTGCCTCACACACTCACACATTCAACACACAGATTTCCCGATCGCGCCTTTGCGACAGACGGGGTTAGTGTGCCTCACACTCACAAAACTCGACACACAGGCTCCCCGTTCACGCACATGCGACGAACGGGGCAGTGTATCTCACATTCGCACTCACAAACAACTCTAGTCAGCAGTCAGAGCAATAATAATACTACAATAAGAAAATTCCTTCCGGGCCTTAATACCGGGTTTACGAAACTCATACCGCTATCCTTGGCGGCTGAGGTAATCGGCCGCCACATTATCTTTGCCCTTGATGGCCTCGATCCTAAAACGGTAATTTTGCAGCAGGAGGGACCATCTCATTATCCTGCTGCTTTCTACCTTACATTTCTGGATGTATGTGAGCGGCTTGTGGTCCGTGTGGAGCACAAACTCTCGGCCGTACAAGAAGTTTTGAAACTTCTTCACGGCAAACACCAGCGCCAAACATTCTCGTTCGATCACTGAGTAGTTTTGCTCCCTCGGGAGGAGCTTCTTACTGGCGTACGCTACAGGGAAATGGCCGTCGGTGTGTTCCTGTAGCAGGGCAGCTCCCACCCCCGCATCGGACGCGTCGGTCTGGACGACGAATGGCTTTGAAAAATCTGGGAGTCGCAAGACCGGTGAACTGACCAAGATATCCCTCAAGGTGTTGAACGCCCGGTATTGGTGGGGTCCCCAGTTCACCTTGTTGGGTTGTCCTTTCCTTGTAAGGTCGGTCAAGGGTGCGGCTACCTCCGCAAAATTGGGCACGAACTTCCGATAGTAGCCAGCTAAACCCAGGAAGGATCTTACTTGACGTTTGGTCTGGGGTGGTTTGGCGTCACGCATTTTCCCCAACTTCTCCTCGTCCATGGTTACTTTCCCCTCACCGACCTTATGACCCAGGAACTCTATGGTCCGGAAACCTATCAGGCATTTCGAAGGTTTCACAGTGAGTCCGGCCTTTCGCAGCTTGTGAAAAAGGGACCGGAGGACGCTGACATGTTCCGCCCAAGTCCTTGTGTTGCCCAGGATGTCGTTCACATAGTGTTCCACGCCCCTCAAATCCTCCAACAGTCTCCTCATCATACGATTGAACGTGGCCCCGGCGTTGACCATCCCAAACGGCATCTTTTTAAATTGGTAGCAGCCGTCGGGCGTGGTGAAAGCGGTCATTGGCCGGTGTCTCGTCTCGACGGGGATTTGCCAGTAGCCCTTACTCAGGTCGATTTTGCTGAAATATTCAGCCTGCTGCAGTTTGGACAGTATGGCCTCTATATCACCCATAGGCTCGTTGTCAAACTTGGTGACAGAATTCAGCCTCCTGAAGTCGATGCAGAAACGGAGGCTACTATCCTTTTTCTTCACGAGGACCACAGGGGAGTTGTAGGGGGAGTTTGATGGCTCGATGACCCCCGCCTCCAGCATCTTTTTGACTTCCTCCCGCACATCCTGTCTTTTTGAGTAAGGGATGCTGTAGGGCCTCACCCTCACTGGGTCCGACGTCGTGAGCTCTATTTTGTGCTCGGCCAGATGGGTGGTTCCGGGACTATCGGAGAACACGTCCCCGAACTCCTGCAATAATGCCAAGGCTTCTTGCCTCTGGCAGTCGTCCAGTGCATCGTCGATGCGCACGTCCCTATACGTTTCCGTCCGGTCGACCTCCCCAAGAACAAGCAGGTTTTCGTCATCTACGACGCCGCCCTCGTCGTGGTAGTCGCTCTCGATGACGGCCATAGCCGCGGCCTTTTGGGGCACCGAGGGGTTGGGGTTGCCCTCCCCAGCCTTAACAGGGGTTGGCTCTCCCTCCCTATCGCGGTATAGTCTGAGCAGGTTGGCGTGGTAGACCTTGCTCTTCCCCCCTACGTTCACTCGGTAGTCCGTCCTGCTTATGACCTCAGTGACGTCGAAAGGCCCTCTCCACTGGAGTAGCAGCTTGTTGTGCTCAGTTGGGAGGAGCACTGTCACTTTCTGACCGACCTCGAATTGCCTGTTCCGCGTTCTCCGGTCGTAGTGGTGCTTGTACTTGCCTTGGGCCTTGTGCAAGCTTTCCCTGGCCAGGCGACATGTTTCCTCTAATTTGTTCCGGAGGTCGAGGACATATTGGTAGGTGTTACGAACCTCAGGAGTCTCCGTCCCTGTCCAGAGCTCCTTCAATGCCTGCATGGGCCCCCTCACTGTTCGTCCATAGAGCAGTTCGAACGGAGAAAATCCGGTGCTCGCTTGTGGCACCTCCCTGTAGGCAAAGAGGACGGCCGGCAGGTAGCGGTCCCAATCCTTGGGCCGCTCCTAGCACATCCTTTTCAGCATATCTTTCAGAACGCCATTGAACCGTTCGCAGAGCCCATTGCACCTTGGGTTGTACGGGGTGGTGAAGATCTGCTTCACAGACACCAACCGGCATACCTGGTTCAAGCATCCCCGACGTGAACTGCGAACCTCTATCGCTAAGGATCTCCTTCGGAAAACCGAGCCTACAGAAAATCTCGAGGAGTGCTTCGGCAACTCGCTCGGCTTCGATCCTTGGCAAAGCTATCGCCTCGGGGTACCTCGTGGCGTAGTCCACGACAGTCAGGATATACCTGCTGCCCTTGCCGGAAACAGGAGAGATCGGTCCGATCAAATCCACTCCGACCCTGTCGAATGGCGCATCCATGAGAGGCATCTCTCCCAACGGTACCCTCTGGACTTTCCCCTTTGGGACAGTTTTCTGGCAGACGTCACATGACCTGCAGAACCTCGTGACGTCGCCTGTGATGCCAGGCCAGTGGAAGCTGGACGTGATTCTATCGAGGGTCTTCCTGGTCCCTAGGTGGCCCCCAACCACGGACTCGTGAGCGAGGGTCATGATCTGCTTCCTGAATTCTTGAGGCACCAGAATCTGTCGTGCCTCAATAATTGTCTGGCCACGGGGCTGCTCGTGTTCCCTGTAAAGCACCCCCTTCCTTACGGATAACTTAACTCGCCCCTTACCCCTGGTGGCGACACTGTCACCACTTTGGCGAGGTCCCAAAATTTCTTCAGTGTGGGGTCACTGGCTTGGGCGCTCTTGAGATCGTCGGTATGAACTTCGCCCACGGCTTCGGCCGGAACATTCAGTGGTCGGATGGGCCTTTTTGCCTTTGCTGCCTGGGACCTCGTAACCACGGCCGATGCCTCGGCGGGTGCCGACCAACTGCTGTCTGGGTTATTGCTAACACCAGGGATATTTCCGATCACGAGATCATACACCGGGTCTTCCATGCACATGGCCTCCACCTCACCGGTGTAGAAAGGCGTGTCCACTTGCACCCTCGCCAGCGGAAAACACCTAAGTGTCCCATCTATCAACACACACAGGTGGTCACCCCCGGTGAGCTGTGTGTCGCTCACGAGGCGCCTCCTGATCGCAGCACTACTGCAGCCAGTGTCGCGAAGCAACTGTACCTCCTGCTGGCCGACGTACCCGGTGTAAATAGGCATGGTGCCCCCGGCGGAGGGGTGACTTTCACACATTCCGCTGCTTATGGGAATGATTCTCCCACCTTCCAGCCTTAGCTGTCCCTCCTGGATGCAGTCGCGGAGAGGGCTGCTTTCTGGGCCTATGGTTTGGCACAGCGCTGCGGTTTGCCTGTTATTCCCCGGCCTCTCGCCATCCCTTCGCCTCCAGTCCTTCGGGGAGGGGTCTCTCCTCCCCTTTTGCGCTGTACCCCCGGCCCCCTGCTGGGGTGGTCTAGAGTTCCCAGTGGCCTTGGCCTGTCGCTGCCAACAATCTCTGGCCATATGTCCCCGTTTGTTGCAGATGAAACAAGTTGTGTCTTTGGGGGCGTTCCCATTCCGGCTGGCCTGAGACGCAGGCGGATTGGGGTGGTGTTGCCTTACAGGTGCCATTGCCAACCCGTTTGCCCCACCCCTAGCCGATTTGGGTGCGTTTACACTCCCACCGTGGGCCTCGATGTAGCGTTCTGCCACAGTTGCCATCTCATCATAGGTGGGCGGACCCCTTTCCTTGATGAACAGGCCCAACTCCTTGGAGCACGAAGTTAAAAACTGCTCCCGGAGAAATAGATCTCGCAGGGCTCCATATGACTCATTCACTTCTGCGAGATCAGTCCAGCGGTCAAAGTACCGCCTAGCTCGGGCAAAATACTGAGGTACTGTTTCTCCCTTCTCCTGCTTAATCTCTCGGAACTTGGTCCGGAATCCTTCTTCAGTGAGCTGGTATCTCCGAAGGATGGCATTCTTCAGCTCACTGTAGTCGTTGAGAAGTGCAGGAGGCATACTGGTATAAGCCTCGAGGGCTTTACCTGACAACAAAGGGCTCAAGCACATAGCCCATGTGTCTTCTGGCCACATTTGACTGGAGGCAAAACGCTCGAACCTCTCCAAGTACGAGTCCAAGTCATCTGTGTTTTCATTAAAATGAGCGAGGTGGGGCGTGGGGCATGAATTGCTACCCCTGCACTCCCATCCCCTGAGCGCCGACTTTCATTCTCCACATCGGCCCTTGCTCTGAGGAGCTCTAATTCTCTCTCGTGCCTCTGTTGTTCGAGCTCCCGTTCTGCCTCCCTTGCTAATTGGGCTTCCCTCTCTCTCGCCTCTTTCTCTCTCTCCCTTTCTAACTGAATCTCTCGCTCTTTTGCCTCTCTTGCGTCTTTCTCACGCTCTCGTTCTAATTGGATCTCTCGCTCTTTTGCCTCTCTTGCGTCTTTCTCGCGCTCTCGTTCTAATTGGATCTCTCGCTCTTTTGCCTCCCTATCTAATTGGGCTTCTCTCTCCCTCGCCTCTCTTGCGTCTTTCTCACGCTCTCGTTCTAATTGGGCTTCTCTCTCCCTTGCGTCATTACGTAAGGCAATCTCCTTGGCCTCACGTTTCTGCTCATCTTTAACGAACTTCTGAAGTTCGGCCCCCTCAAGGCCCATTTCCTTGCCTAATGATACCAGTTGGGCGAGGGGTGTAACAACATCCATTTTGATTTTTTCTTTCTATCTTCAACACTCGTCAGAAAGAATGAAGAAGGAAAAGAAAGAAAGAAAAAAAAATATGGCAATTGATCCTAATTTACCTCTGTAATTTAACGTAATTAAGCGCCCCAAATATTCTGAAACCTACCGCAGTTATAGTGGCTATTAAGTATCCTTTTGGGGACTACTGTATTGCGGTATTAAACCCCTGAACGGCATCAGCTGACCGAACGCGTCAAAACATAAACAGAACCGCCGTTAAAATAAAACACAATTTCCATATAGCCATTTTTTACCTTTTAGAAATATCCTGGAAGCGCTCGCCAATCAATGTCAGGGACACCTGAGGCCCCGTAAGGCCTGGGCTGACGGGGGGTTATTTAGTCCCGCTGATGAAGTTGCGGAAAAATTAGACCAACGTGGAGGGTCGGAATCCAAGTGTCGCGAACTCGGCGCAGGGAGCTGAGTTAGACCGACGCCGTGATTCCTTCTCTGCCAAATTGGCCTGAAATAGGTTCGATTTCCGTTAGGTGTGATTCCTAATCACTTCAGGCTGTATAATGGAAAGAATGATTTAAAGTAACAACGATTCTTTTATTTACACATAAAAATAAATCCGTTTCAATATTTCAACAATCAACAATTCGATTCTTTTCACAGAAAATGGGTCGCTAGGGTTAAACAATTCTCAATAATCATATAGGCATTCTATAGCCCTGTACTGGCACTATAGTCTACACTCTGGAAATGTTACTACCGTGAGCTCGCCATAAGAGCTTCACCCGTTTAGGCTCAAATGTCAATCGTCTGCGCGTAACTGTACCTCTGGCTGTCGGAGGGTTCCGACCAGCAATGTTCGTCATCTATAAAGCCACCGTACTTCTGATTTGGGTCAGATATTGTCTACTCATACCTTATGTGCCTTTTGAAAGTCCTCCGTGAAAGTCCTATTGAAATATTCACCGTTCCTGGTTGAATTCACGATTCACAAATGCCCCTTTTTGTGCTAGGGCGAAATTGTCACTCACACCGATCTCCAGTCGGTATTACGATGCTTCGACAGCAAAACAAACTACTCAGAACGCAATCAGTCTGACGCTTCGAAGGGTTAATACGCACAATACAATTAACCTACACTTCTGACTATTGCAGGCTGATACCTGCTACTCGACAATCTAAACTTTAACGTTTCACCTGGGTGTTCCTTCTCAACGCAATTCGGCTCTTGTGGCCGCCTATCCATCTTAAGCTAAATCAATCATGGAATGCCCTCTCTGGCGATTCCAGCCGTTTCAGGGTCCTGTGATCGAAGGTACCCTTATGCCAGGAAACAGAGTCCGCCTGTCCTGGACTTCACCAACGTGTGTGTGACCCCAAGTGTGTCTAATGCTCTGCTCTTCAAGGTATATATACTTTTTACCCTAAACTGTCAGGTGGACCGACGTTCATCTGTCCACCTGTCAAAACGGTGGGAGATGACGTATATCGAGGCAGAATCAATACAAGTCATCTCGCGCGTGACTTAACGGTGATTTCACTTGTCGAGAAAACCGATTCGTTCCTCACACGCATTGCTATAACTAATGATGACACGACATTTCTATCTTTTAGAATCTCGTTTCTCAATTGGCCGTGACGAAAACCGATTACGTCTCGTAAGATTCGCGACTACTGTATAAATTAAATGAGATTAAACCTTATCTAACATACCGTTTCTCCCCTGGGTCCCTGCGCTAAAGCTGGATATACACCACGTGTGTTGTTTCTATGTCCAGCTTTACAGAGAAGTGAAATTCACGTGGGTTTTCGCCTTGATGCGGAATATATTTTGAACTTACAATATCTTTAAATATGAGGCCCCTTGCCCCTATATTTAGGCTGGCTTTGCCCTGACACCTTAGTACACAACGCCACCGTGCCCCCACGTGGGCAATGGCGGCTAAGTGTCTTGTCCAAGGACACAACGCGGTTGTCGCATGTGCTTTCAGTCAGTATTCAAATTGACCTTATAATTATAGGTGTGCCCCTTTTATCCGGGAAGACCAAAATTAATTATATTACCATATGTATTTTAGTGAATGAATAAGCAAAAAGTCTCATTCACCAACACATTTGTTATCGATTATTGCATTCGTACATCTGCTAAAATGTTCTTCGATATAATATCCGGTACAGTGATAAGCCACACAGATGGAGCATTTCGATTCATTTTCTTCTTCAAACAGAATAAATAAACACGGATTGATAGGTCTAACCTTAGCTAGAGGGTAAATAAAATAACAGCAAAAAATATTTGCCACTAGACAGACTGCGTAGAAGCTTTAATAAGTTGATAATAGGACGAAGAGAACAATAAATTATGATGAATTGTGAGAATAGTACATAATACTATCAGACACCTCGCTTGCAGTGACCTGGCCGAACAGGAAAAACCAAGGAGAAAACCCCGAGGGAGAAAACCCATGGAAACCTGCGTCCGACGTCGAGTGCGAGGCTACCACGAGGCAGCGTTCGGACCTTCACTGATGCTTGCAAATAAACATGTTTTAACGAAGATAAAACTAGACTTCATCTTCTCGAGTGGGATTGTCTAGAAATGATTAATAAACCAGTCACCCAATAAAATAGTACAGCGCTCCGTGCGCAGTTCACCAATTGGAGTGAACAGGGAAACTCGTGGGTTTTCAAAAAAACACGCCGACACCTTAACCACTCACGCGCCGGCGAGACAACATTTTCTCGCTATTCTACGAACCGCGAGAAAATTATAGGGAGCGCGATGGCTTAGTGTTACGCTGCATTGGACTTCAAACCAAAGGGTCCATGGTTTGATCCCCGCAAGGAGTAACTGCGTTGTGTCCTAGGGCAAAGCACTTCATCCCTATTAACCTCGTGGGTGCACGGTGGCACTGTGTATTAATCCGTTGAACCCTAATGGTATCATCCATGTCAATTCAATGACGGCAATCGGGAGAGTCCATATTGATTATTTGGGGGTAAATCAATAAATGTTTTCAACGTGCAGCCCGAATGCTAAAATATTGATCGGTTTACTCCACACATTCACTTAGCAGCTACCATACTTAATGCAATTATGACGCATTATGTTCTTGGGCTGGAAAAACGGCCGTTCGGGTCTAAAGGGTTAAGGCGTACTGTATGGCAATGGTGTACTTGTCTTCAACCAATGCTAATCCTCCTTAACTGTGCGGAGTTAGTACGTTGGGGACTCTGATAGTTGCTTGCCGCTGGTCGGGGGTTCTCTCCGGGTACTCCGGTTGCCTCCACCCGTAAAACTGAAACGAGGTGACCCTTGCTGTCGAAAATGTCGTTAAAACCCCAATAACAAATAAGAACGCTGGTCGGGGGGGGGGGGGGGATTTGGGACATCGTTAAACCTCCTAAGTGCGGGTTCTTTTAAAACAACTCTTATGGGGTACAATCACTACCTCTGAGGTGTGAATAGACCAAATGACGCAAATAATGTTGAGGTGTACTATGCAGGTCTACAATATTTTGGAGCCCCACACAGGGGTGTATCCAGCATTTTTTAGGGGGGGAGTGGGGTTGCCCCCAGTGCAACTCAAGGATGAGAATGCCTGGCAACTAAAAAGACTGAAAACTAGCCACCCCCTTCAATAATCTCCTCCAACTTGAACTTTGTCCATCGGTAGTGGTCCGATGGTGGTGGTGGGGGGAGGGGGGGGGGGGGGTATTCGTTATTTGATATCAGCAGTGATCAAAGATTTCATGTTGAGGGAAAGTGAATCAAATTCAATGTTGGCTTGTATTAGATTTGGGGGGGGGGTCGTACGAAACCCATGACCCTCCCTGGATAAACCCTCAACACAACTAAGTAATAAAAGAAAAATGACCCAAATCCGGATTAATTTATGTTTATATATATACAAAGAAGTATTAAATATTCTCATAGCAACACGCGTCCATTGAGGCTTACACATGCATATGCTGCTTGTGTTCATGAGAATCGTAAGTTCTGAAAATTTGGAGTGCAGATGCCATACTGTGCAGTTTGATTACTTTTTTCTGTTTACCCATCAGCATAAGATGAAACTTTATCTCCATGATATTAGTTAACCCTTTTCCCAACGTAACGGCCAAAACCGGCCAGCGCTATTCTCAAAAATCGTTAATTCATTTTCATTATTTTTGCATTTTTTGTCTCAAAAATACAGGTTATGACCCCTCGTTGGAACGAGCTCGTCGAGCTCGTTCCAACGAGGGGTCATAACCTATGTTTTTGAGACAAAAAATGAAAAAATTAGTTATTCAAGATTTTTTTTTTTTTTTTTTTTGCAAGTGTCGTCTGCTTTTCATGTTAAGTAAAGGGTTAAGGAAGATGTTTTAGATGAATGAGCGGAAGCTCACCCCATTGATACTATATTATATCAGTAGTGGCGCTACGGTTACATCAGTGGCGGCGCTACGGTGGAGGAAGCATGCGGTACCCCCCCCCCCCCCCCTCTAAAATGCCCCCAGCCAACAGACAAACACACACACACAAACATAATCCCGTCCGACTATCCCATGATTTTATTTATTAATTGGTGTTTAAGGTCACATATTTCTGCACAACGGCTAATCGTGACTGCCCCGTCCTTGCTCCCACCGAAACAAAAATACGGCGTCGCCATGTTGTATTACATTCTCTTTAACCCTTTACCCAACGTAACGGTCAAAACAGGACAGCGCTATTCACATAAATCACCATTCAAGTTTTATTATTTTCACATTTTTTTGTTTCAAATACATAGCTTACTATGTATTTGACGCAAAAAGTGAAGAAAAAACTTTTTCAAAAATTTTGTTTGCAGGTGTAGGCGGCCTTTCGTGTTAGGTAAAGGGTTAAATATTTTTTTATTTATTGTTTCGTGATAGACTGAATCTCCATTCAGCACAATCTGTGATTTGATGACTTAGAAAGGTGTATAAATAGCTGTTTAGCCCGTTGGAGAGCACAGGAACGTACCTTCTATTTGGAAGCAGTTTTTGTCGGATTTTTTTCACGTCATGATCAGTCATGATTATCAATTAACTTACGCACAACGCATCCTTCGATGGTTTTACCGTCGTTTGCTAACGATCGCGGTGGCTCGTTGGTTATAAGAGCAATGGACTTCAGATAGAAAAGCCGCATAGGTTCGATCCTGACCCGCATTATCTCGCTATATCCTTCTGCCTACCCTTCCTGGAGCCAATATACTATAAAACTTTTACAATTATATTTTCTAGAATTGTATTTTGTTACAAATCAATTTTTTAGTATATACCTTGGGAATATACCTAACTTTTGTACGATCTTTCCGATGAAATTGTTCGTTTTTCGAAAGGACTACGGCTTGATAAATTGGGTATGTCAGCACGTGACCGCCAATTATCTATAATGACGTAATCCTCGTGTATGTGGGGGGGGGGATCATCCTCGATGAGTCTGAAGGTGGGAATGGGGAAATCTCACCCTCGGGGCAAGATATTTGAACCAGACCCTCGGCAAGCCTCGGGTCTGGTTCAAATATCTTGCCTCTCGGGTGAGATATCCCCATCCTACCTCTAGACTCATCGGGGATCATAATAGTCCCCATTTGTCAAACCTTTTTTGAAAGAATATAACGTCAGACAGCTGCGATTAGAGGGGTCCAGAGCGTTCCATAATCGTACGGTCGCTGGCACGAAAGCGCGGCAGTAACTCACTGTGCGACAGAAAATCTCACGAAGGGAGTCGTTTGATCTCAATGAATATGACGTAACATTTGCGACTTGGTTTGGCACCAATAGAGATAAATACCTCGGGGTAACTCCATTTTTCATTTTGTAAAACAAGGACAGTTTTTGACGTCTTCTGCGCTCACTCAATGTTATAAAACCCGTTTCCTCGTACAAAAAGTCGGTGACTTGACCTTCTTGATGCCCCAGAGATGATGTGACTCTGGTTGTTGAAATTGTCGTTAAACCGCAATAAACAAACATAAACAGGCACAACGAGAATATCATTAAACACCACATATCGCTGTATAACCAATGGGTTTTATTGTACAAATCAACAATAGTCTCCATATTACGTTGCGTGTTGTATTTCCTATTTTGCCTATATTTTGTAATTTAATTGGCATAAAATGCATTCAGGTGCCAATACTATAAAACTTATACAATTGTATTTTCTAGAAATGTATTTTCTAGTTATGACTTTAAATAGGTTGAAATAAATCATCAGCATTTTCAAAGATATGGCAATTTGCCATTTGGCAAACTGCCATATCTTTTAAAATGTTGATGATTCATTTTAGTCAGTTATATCAATAAGTAGAAGATACAATTCTAGAAAATACAATTGTAAAAGTTTTATAGTATTGGCTCCAGGTTAAATTCCGAATTGAATTGTCGGTCAATACGGTCATCATACGGTCACCGAATGGTCATAGAGCAACGCATGAATATGAATTCAGGATCGTGAGAACGACTCCTCAGTTAGGCCTCGTTTCACTCTACTCATGTAGTGCTCATGTAGTGCTCATGTAGTGTTGCTGATGGTGACAGTGTTCTATGGCTACACAGCAGGAGTCAATTAAAAATGTGTTTGTCCTCCGATGGACAGTCGTCATTACACTCAGTTTTCTGTTTGAGGCATCAATATCCTTCCCCATACATATACAAAAGCATTAAACTCCCGTGATCCCGGTGAATGGGGGTAGCGGTAAGACAGTCAATAATGGCTATGTTACATCCTCACATTATACGCGTATTATACTACACTTAACCTTTTGAACCCGAGCGACCACTTTTCCGGCCTTGAACATGATACGTCATAACGTCATTATATTGGATGGCTGTTCAGTGTGGGGTAGACGAATCAATATTTTCAATTAACGTGCAGCCCAGAGGCTGCACGT
Organism: Pictodentalium vernedei; assembly: GCA_031216915.1. NCBI lineage: Eukaryota > Metazoa > Mollusca > Scaphopoda > Dentaliida > Dentaliidae > Pictodentalium > Pictodentalium vernedei. The sequence continues at coordinate 125,035,814 of CM062290.1, forward strand.
TGAAAATATTGATTGGTCTAGCCCACCTAATGAATATGGAATCTTCTAATTGATGCCATTGAACAGGCGTGAAGATACCACTAGAGTTGAAGGGGTTAAAATGTGCTTGTTATATTGATTTTGTTTAAACTGAAATCTAAACAATCCTGTACGTTCTTATTTTTACGTATAGAAAGAAATAAAGTTCATTCTCATTGTAGGGATAATTTAATTCTGGAAATTTTGAAATTTTGACATCGGTGCCTAGGGGGTTAACCGTTGAAAGTACCACAAATTTTAATGGGCATCTCCCCCAAAAAATTATTTTCTGGCTACGCCATTGGTACATGGGCCGTTTCATGACAAATCTTTGCCCTGAAAAAACATAACAACAGTTAACGATGTGTTAACTGGTTTTTTTATTGACAAACAAAATCTTACCTGTAATCTTTCGTGTTTCGTCTCGATTTTATCAGGATTTCTGACCAAAGCAACTACGTCATGTCCTCTCTCAAGTGATTCGAGTATAGCCTGCTGACCTGAAGGTCCAGTTGCTCCAAATATAACGAATTTCATTTTATCCAAACCTCCAAGTTACGAAAAATAGTGATTTACACGTGTAGAGTAGCGAGAATGGTTTCGTGTGGATTCTTAGGGTAAACCTGTACTCCGTCACGTTAGAACTTCCGACAGGAATTATTTTTAACTGGAAGTAACAAATTAGCTATCGGTAACATGAAAATCATCACGTCCCGAAAAACACAAACTGGATCACTCGGTTCCAGATGATGATTTTCACAGCACTGCAAAAAATGTACTAATTATTTTATCCCGAAAATGACCGAGGGGTGTTGTTAGTTAATGAAAAATCCACTTGTTTCTTCGAAATAAAAAACACGTATTTCAACAAATTATTCGAAATATATCCTGTATTTTAGATGCATTCATACAAGTTCCCTTTCCTTGGCTGAGCGGAAAAGTTTTAAGACAGAGAAAGGGGTATTCGTTTTCTTTATGAGGGAAATTGCTTTTCGTTCCACGAATCAACAACCGCTGTCGGTTTGTTTGCTTGTCCAAGTAGATTATAATTTATAAAGCTTAAGACGGCTGTAATTATCGGATTACCAGTTCATCTGATTCAAGTGTGGGTCTTCGCCAAGCCAATCTCACGTTCTGCATGATCGGCTCAATGTGAGCGTTCCGATCTTTGGGGTAAAGTGGTAAATAACGATTTTTATCCACAGTTTGTTGTTTTATTAAGTGTAATACGGCACATCTGTTTGTTTGTTTGTTTGTTTGCTTATTGGGGTCTAACGACACTTTCAGTGGCCAAGGTTATATCGTATCGAACAGCTTTGGGAGCTTGGCGACTCAGTGGTTACGGTTTGGACTTCAAACCGAAAGGACCGCGGTTGGATCCCCGCCAAGGGTTACAGCGTTGTGTCCTTGGGCAAGACACTTAACCCTTCACCCAACGAATCGCCCGCATCCGCCCGCGTAATATGCAAATTTAGCAGTTGAAAAAATATTATTTTTCAAAATATTTCAACAAAACCATATCATGTGACCCCTCGTTGGAACGAGCTCGTCGAGCTCGTTCCAACGAGGGGTCACATGATATGGTTTTGTTGAAATTTTTTGAAAAAATTTAATAAATTTTGATATCGTCTGCGTTGGGCAAGGCACTTAATCCCGATTGCCTATGTGGGGGCACGGTGATGCTGTGTACTAAGACGTACTGCTCGTCGATTGTGTACTTGTCTTCAACCAATGCTAACCCTATACTTCTGCGGAGTTAGTATGTTGGGGGAGTCTGGCAGTTGCTCGCCGTTGCTCGGTGGTTCTCTTCGGGTACTCCCGCTTTCACCATCCGTAAAACTATCCCACACGAGGTGATTCTGGCTGTTGAAAGTGTCGTTAAACCCATAAATAAATGAATCGGACAACTTTACGGGTGGAGGCAGACGAGTGCCCGGAATGAACCACCGAGCAGCGACGAGCAACTGTCAGACTCTACAACTTGTTAACCCAGCACGCGCAAAGGCAGTAGTGTTTTACGGTAAGTGCACCGTCAATGCGCAGTACGTCTTAGTATACAGCACGCCGTGCCTCCACGTACTGTACCTCTTGTCCAAAGTCCAAAATTATATTCAATAAGTGCATGTATGTTTTATTTTGAAAATTTGACTTGGTGTAGTTAATTAACCCTTTACCTAACACGAAAGACAGACGTCATTTGCAAACAAAATTCTTCAATAACTATTTTTTTTAAATTTTTGCGCCAAAACATAGCTTATGACCCCTCATTGGAACGAGCTCAACGAGTTCGTTCCAATAAGGGATCATACGCTATTTTTTTAGACAAAAAATGAAAAAATAATGAAAATTGAACGTTAATTTTTGTGAATAACGCTGGCCGGTTTTGACCATTACTTTGGGTAAAGGATTAATGTATTTATTCTACAGTTGGGCTGTAATCAGATCCATCACGGTATGTTGAAACATGCAAACTGTTATAACTTCATCGCAAGCCCACGTCACGGTTAATGTGTAAGGATCTCTAGAAGTGTGAAATTCGTAGCCTGGCGGCTGAAATGTTTTTTACTGTGCAATCCAGGGGGGGGGGGGGGGGGGGGGGTCTTCCAAAAAATTCCGGACATAAGGCCTAAAATATTTTTTTCCACCTTTTGACCACCACCCACCCACCCACGTGCAAAAAAATTATTTTTTTCCTCTGACCACTTGGACACCCACCCCACCACCTATATTTTTTCAGTGTATCACCACAGTGGGTAATGAAAAATTATTGCACTGAGCTTCCAGTTGTCAATCCGTGCCTTAATTTGAATCCTAATCTACTGTCTAAACTAATTATGTACACATCAACCAGCATCAACAGAAGCATTTAGATTTCACTAAAGAAAATTGTTATTAACTCCTTTGGTATCAAGCACGCATTAATTTTTCCTGGGAAAAATTTCATTGTTATTTTTTTTGTGAGAAAACTTTCGAGGAACTGATTGATTCTTGAGTTGGAATTGGTGCTGAACCTAATTTTACCCAGGATTGTTTCATCCTGATAACTGTTTTTTTTTCACAACTTTATGTTCTGGTGGTTCTAATACCTGATGACAGAACTTTCAGTTGAGCATTTGTAATTCATGCATTTCAATAATATGCCTATATACACTATGGCGTAGTGTATACTTGCATATTATTGAAATGCATGAATTACAAATGCTGAACTGAAAGTTCTGGCCTGAATGCTCTCATAATAATTATCATTCATGTGCTAAGTTCCGAGACTGAAGAAACAGTTTAAATTTAGTGAAGAAGTTTTAATTGTAATGACCTGACTACAGGCTAAGTGTCTAGGCTTGAGGTTTCAGCCAATTGTCATTACTCAAAAGATAGTAGATAGTGTAGGAAAGCTGAAAATCTGTCACCTAACACTATTGTAAATCTCACTGTCCCTCCTGGTCCGTCTCCGAAAAAATGTCAGCATTGATTTCTGCATATAACAGCATATAATGTAAGAATTAGACTATTTTTGTGAACATCAAATAGAGGATTAAAATAATCTTCTTTTGCTGCATAGTATTATTCTCAGCTACTCATCTATATACTCTGGCTCAGTCAGGGTCAGTTTTCAATTCAAATATTAACTTTAACTTTTGTTTCATGTTTTCACGAGATAGCCAGACAAACCCTCTGTGAAAACCCTGGTACTATCACTATGAGCTTGAATTAAGTAAGTGGGGTTTTATATCAAAGATGCACAGTGAGAATTTTCATTAGTTTCAGGTTACAAGAGCTCTACTCAGAGAAACTGGGCATTTAAATTATTTTCCGTAATTTTTTTACATTATTTTAGATGTTCTGCTAAACACATTGCTACTCATTGTAAAATCCAAATTGTGCCGTGATGATTCAGCTATGAAAATTATGTTAACCATTCCCAAATTAAAATTCATAAATTTCCACTGAATGTTTTTAGTCAAACTGGAGTACACAATTCTTTAATGCATCTAATTTAATTTACAAAAAAGAGAACAAATCCCCTAATCAGCCTAGAGGGGCCTTGTTCACTAACCCTACCTGACAAACAGGTGCCTATTAGACTACTAAACAACAATATAGCCTTGTTATGTGAAAATAATTTGAAAAAAAAACACCAGGAAAAAAATTGCAACTCCAGGAAAAAAGGTGCTTTGGCCCCCATCCGACCACCCACCCACCCCGGCCTTGCGTCCGGAATTTTTTGGATGACCCCCCCCCCCCCCCCCCCCCCCCCTGTGCAATCTCGCTTTTTGGACGAACTTGAGTTGGTGATGAAGTTGGGCCCTGCGAATCACATATGTTCGATTCGAAACGAATTTGAATCGTCGAAGGCATGTCTTGATGATGTAGGTGGAATGTTACCCAATAAGGATTTTTGTTCACAAGTAGAAACGGGTGCGAGAATTCTGCACTGGGTACAGTACAGGGCTAGCCGCTTGCAACCCGAGCTCATTATCGACATTGCTTGGGAACTTGAAATTTGCTTTCAGCAGTGATAGTGACTACTGAAACTGTAATTAGCGTGGATGCTGTCATGGGAATAGATGCTTTTTTATGTTAATGTAGCGGCTTTTACACTCAGTCTTTATTTTCAACATTCTGGGGGCGCGGTGGCTCAGTAGGTAGAGGTGCAGGCTGCAAGCCGAGAGGTCCTCGGTTCGAATCCTACCTGCGGCAACCGCGTTGTGTCCTTGGGCAAGACACTTCACCCCCATTGCCCATGTGGGGGCACGGTGACGCTGTGCACTAAGGCGTACTGCACGTCGATGGTGCACCTGTCTTCAACCAATGCTAACCCTGCTTGTGTGGAGTTAGTATATTGGGGAGCTGACAGTTGCTCGCCGTTGCTCGGTGGTTCTCTCCGGGTACTCCGGCTTCCTCCACCCGTAAAACTGTCGTGATCATGATTAGTCATTGTGCACAAATATGCGACCTTAAACACCAATAAATAATAATAATAATTTTCAACATTCTTTGTGTACAATTTCTATCCCAGCTCTGTACGTTTCGTGAGATGACTAAAATTACTGATACCAAGCGAAATTCCAGTGTAAAAATTCGAAGGAAAACGAACTGAATAGTCGATTCCGAATCGAACCGAATACCAATTTAAGAATAGAAATTGAATCGAATCACGAAGCTTCGCACGGTCCTTTGGTGGAGAGCTTGATTTCATCATTTGGTTGTACGAAATTCATCATCGATAATAGTTGAGTTATAATTGATTGTATAGTGGTAGGGCTGCACGATATTCAAAACTGAATACCGGTATCAGTATTCAAAAAAATACCGCGCTATACCGGTATATCGAAAACTGTTCAGATATATGAACACAAGTACCACAATCGACACTCCAGACATCACAGTCGGAACGAATTAGCACGCCTTGATGATGCGGTTCGAAAAACCTTTACCCAACGCAGACGATATCAAAATTTATTATTTTCAAAATTTGTTTATGAGATTTTCGCCAAAGATTTCAACAAAACTATATCATGTGAACTCTCATTGGAACGAGCTCAACGAGCTCGTTCCAATGAGGGGTCACATGATATAGTTTTGTTGAAATTTTTAAAATTATTTTTTCAACTGCTGAATTTGTATATTACGAGGGCACAAGCAGGCGATTCCTTGGATAAGGGGGCCACAGTTAAAAAACTAAAGACATCTGGGTAAATAAATAATGACGATAAACCGATATTTTTTTGTAATTACACCGGTATTCAATCGATATTGGTTTGAATACCGGTATATATCGGTTTATAGTTATACGATGAAGCCATATGTGGCGATAAAACAGACGGGGTGGAACGAAACAAAAAATAAGAGAACTAAATGCTGTGTTTAGAACTACCGGAGATGTCGATCGTTATTCGTCGTTTAACCATTTGAACACGAAAGGCCGCTTTTTCGACCAAGGCATGTGATACGTCATAATTTCATTAAGTAGGATATTTATTTATTTATTGGTGTTTAAGGTCACATACTTATGTACAATGGCTTATCGTGGCCGTGGCAGTTTTACGGGTGGAGGAAGCCGGAGTACCCGGAGAGAACCATCGAGCATCGACAAGCAAATGTCAGCTCCTCAACATTCTAACTCTGTTCAAGCTCCGCTCAAGCAGGGTTACAGCGGTTGAAGATATGAGCACCATCGACGTGCAGTACGCCTTAGCACACGGCGTCATCGTGCCCCCAAGTAGGCAACCGGGATAAAGTGCCTTGCCCAAGGACACAACGCGGATCGTCCCGGACGGGGATCGAACTCGGGACCTCTAGCATAGAGTCCAACAGTCTACCATTGAGCCACCGCGATCCAATCCTTTACCTAAAACGAAAGGAAGCACTTGCAAATAAAATTCTTGAATAACTTATGAAATGAGCATGAGCACCGTCGACATGCAGTACGCCTTAGCACACGGCGTCATCGTGCCCCCAAGTAGGCAACCGGGATAAAGTGCCTTGCCCAAGGACACAATGCGGATCGTCCCGGTCGGAGATCGAACTCGGGTCCTCTAGCATAGAAGTCCAACAGTCTACCACTGAGCCGCCACTCTCCCCATTAAGTTGGATAGCTTTGAAATGACTGTTTGGGGTAGATCAATCAATATTTTCAGCGTGCAACCCCAAGGCTGCACGTTGAAAATATTAACTGGTCTCCACCCAAATAATAAATATGGTCTTTTCCAACTGCTGTCATTGAACTGACATGGACGATACCACCTGGGTTTTAAGGGTAAAGTAACACGTCGCTTCTGATGCTGGCCATCTTTAATAATAATTAATAAAATAATGATGATTAAAAACCTCCATGACTAATTTTATAGTCATCAAACGATGAGCCAATATGTATGATTTGAAACTGATATGAGGGGATCATGGCTTTCCTACTCTTACTCTTTGCCATCGTCACTGTTACGGACACATTAGGGTATACTAAAAACCCATAGATCTAAGTAAGCATCAGTGGATGGGCACTAATAGGCCTTGTAACTTTGGTGCAGTGATTTTCCATTATCAGTTCTACGATAACAGTCTTTTTGGTAGTATTCCGCGGCTTATTATTATGTAAAATGCGAAAGCACTGCATGCATTGTGGAAACATTTTGGCACAATGAACACAAGATCATTTAGCACATACGCACTAGCGCCAGTGTGTTGTTACGTGTTTCTCTTCTACGAGCTGCATGTGGCACTCACTTTTTCTCCCCCCCCCCCCCCACTGCATGTGTAACATACGTGTGTCCCCGGGAGAGATAGCAAGGAGAGACAGATGTATCCCACCCCACACACGTGACGTTATACATTTATAACGTTATAATGACGTTATGCATATCGTATCAGTTTCTTGCTACCAACTAATTCATATTGACGTCATAGGAATGCAGTGTGATCAAAGTTCGATGCACTAAAATTCTTCAACCCTCAAGCTGTCACCGTTCCTAATCGATTTTGTGGTATATACCTTACATAACTTGTGCATGCTCTTTCCGATGGTGTCATCAGTTTCTCAAAACAACGAATACAAAATGAGTTGATTGAATTAGCACGTGACTTCCGATTACCTCTGGCTAACCTAATCGCTGCATGGTGGGGGGGGGGGGGGGGGGAATGAAAAATCATCATCGATGAGTCTGAAGGTGGGAATGGGGAAATCTCACCCTCGGGGCAAGATATTTGAACCAGACCCTCGGCAAGCCTCGGGTCTGGTTCAAATATCGTGCTCCTCGGGTGAGATTTCCCCATCCCACCTCCAGACTCATCGGGGATCATAATAATCAGACCTCTATATCAAAAGGAAGTACAACTCCAGCAGAAGACTCCGATGTTGCACTCGTCTTTAACCAGTGCTAACCATACGTGTGTGGAGTTAGTACATTGGGGAGTCTGTTAGTAGCTCTCCGCTGCTTGGAGGTTTTCATCGAATACTCCGGCTTCGTCCACCCATGAAACTGTCAGGCACCAGGCGACCCAGGCTCTCAAATGTGTCCTTAAACCCCAATAAAACACAAAAACAAAACCATCACATTATAAATTATTGTGATGAATTGACGGTAACATGGTCTGAGGTTTGCGGCTCGGAGCTTATGTTCAAGCGAGACGCGAAGCGTCGAGGTTGAACATACGCTCCGAGCCGCAAACTTCAAACCATGTTACCGTCAACTCATCACAATAACGTATATAATAAGACACTACCCATAGTATATAATAAGACATTACCCATGGCCAAAACCCAGTGATGGCCATCATTCGAAATCATGTAGGCCTATCCTCGACGGCACTGGATAAATAATCAATAAACCAGATAAACTCATTCCATCTTAGTTCAAATCGTAAATCGGTTTGTAATTTAAACAACACTTTATCCGGAACACCGTCTGCTGCACGTGTGATAAAATCCAGAAAAATGAAGTGGCTTGCTCGTCACTCCGTTGTTGAAGCAATTACGAAACGGGCGTCATTTCAAATATTTCGCGTGGTGACGTCTGACGGTAACATTTGCTGTTGGAGCCGTAAACATAAAAGAAACTTCGCCAGCTCTCATCCAATCAGAGGGCGAGGATTTTACTCTTATTGGAACATAACATCATATCGTCTTAACAAGGCGACATCTGCAACGCTGAAACATTGCAGATGGTGCCTTGTTGCATTCAAGGGGCGATTTCAGACTAATATTAGTATTGAAACGATCAGTGAATTTCATAGTCGATTAGCCACCAACCATTAGTTGATTACTAGTCGATTAGTCGACACTTCTCCACCCGCTCCACCAGTATCAGTGGTTTTAAATCATAACAGAGTGTCCAGCAAGTCATAGCCTGTTATTCACTCCCCTGATGTCTCCCGGACGTAAATCTATCATTGATCCTTATTTCCATTACTCCTGACCATGTGTGGTTATAAACATTACACTTTTGGTGAGAAAAGCCTTCGAGAAAGGCAAAGCATCTATCAACTCCAAAACGCAAACGCAAACTTCCAAATTTGTAAGCGGAAAATAGATGCGAAAGGTAACTGTAAGTAGGAGGCATGCGCTGTGTTTCTGTAAGAATCATTACCACCTCTGGCCTACCTGGTCTTTATTCTTTTTATGCTTTATTCATGACCAGATTTTGATCACCCAGTCCAGTCCATGATTGCGGCATGACAAGTCGGAAACATCAAAACAATGATTGGATTGAGGAGGGAGCATGCCTGACTAATTGATGGGCAATTCTATAATCGACTAAATGTAGTTATTAATCGCGTTGACCACGACGAGTCGACTAACCTTTTCAACACAAATTCCAGTATAGAACTTAGTTTTGGTGGGGGTTATAGACTGTATAATATCACTTCAATGTCATCAGGATAACTGTACTTGAACTCAGGTATTTGTAAATGTCACACAAAAGATATCATTCACTAACACAGTGTGCTTAAGTGGATTTTTAACAAAAAGGCTTTGCCCTTTATCTCGGGTGAGTGTTTGCTTACGTCAAGTTATCTGAACAAACTTTGTCGAAGTAACAAAAAACAGGAACACAACTCTGAACCATCTGAACTCTTACATCGGTTTGAGCTTACAGATGTTTACTTTACTATATGTCAAATATTTGACACGGTATTCCATGTGTATCCATTAAAATGATGCGATCATATTTATTTCCCACGAACGTTATAATGATCGGTCTATGGAAATATATATTTAATACTGTTATACCACTTGCCCTCAACCTTTCTGCCCTTAATCCAAACTCATGACTAGCTCCCCTTATGTTTCCATTCAGTTACATGCACAGAAATGATGATCTGATTTCTGTTGTTCATTGATTCTGTTCCATGCTCTCTGACTCCAGCATCAATTACTGCAAGGTGCCACGGAAACAGGATCGAGCGTAGCCAGGATTCTATAATGGGGGTGCCGTAGCCATTTTTTTTTTTTTTTTTTTTTTGGGGGGGGGGGGGGGGGGGGGCTAAGCTGATACTTGAAAGTCCGTTGTGTTGGGTGTTGGTGGCCTCCCCAGTCCTTAATAGGATCCTATGTCGTTATACCTCACTTCCCTTCACCCTCCCACGTTCTTGAAGGGAGGTTGGAGGTGGACACCCCGGAGAAAAGTTTGCAAAATTTGATGCTTTAAGAGCGAATCCGAGGCATTTGTAGCGTTTTTTTTTTTTTTGCTCCTATACACTCTAAAAACTCTATACTCTGTGATACCATATGTGGTACTCAACTTATCCCGTGTGGGGTACCAAAATTATGGTACTCCAGGAACCAAAACATTGTTGGTACTAGGAGACACCAAACAGTAATGGTACCTTGAGAAACCCAAACTGTCTGATACTTCGTTTAGGTTCCCTGGAAAACCAAAAGTTTGGTACTTTATTGTGGTTCTTTCAGAGAACTGAACTGAAGTAACTATACTATGGTGCTCCAAGAAACCAAACGTTTGGTACTTAGTTAGCCCCCCCCCCCCCACACCCCACCCACCCCCATACCTTTCATGTACACAACATATACAAGGGAGGGATAGGCTCAAATATTGCTCCGTTGAGGGATCCAAAGAACCGGAATGAAGTATGAAAAGCTGCAGAAATATCAACCTCCTCACGGGCCAAGATACATTTATTGAGGTGATGCATGTTCTTAGAATTTGACTGGTGTCTTGGGAGTTAGGTGCCAAGAGAATTATCAGTAAGCTTTGTACTACCAAAGTCTTGAATTTTCAGTAAGCTATGTACTGCTAAAGTCATGAAATATCAGTAAGCTATGTACTACCAAACTCATGAATTATCAATAAGCTATGTACTACCAAAGGCATCCAATAAAAATCCTTTACGAAACTTCCTGATACATGAATATATTTGCTGAGTGGAAGTTTTAAAAAAAACAACCCATTTAAGGCAAAAAAGAGAGATTTTGTTTCTAAGACAATCCCTCATTGAAAATGAACAGAGTTAGAATGTTGAGGAGCAGCAGACAGTTGCTCTTCGATGCTCGGTGGTTCTCTCCGGGTACTCTGGCTTCTTCCACCCGTAAAACTGTCGCGGTCACGATTAGCCATTGTGCATAAGTATGTGACCTTAAACCCCAATAAATAAATAAATCAAACAAACAAAAAAGCTTCCCTCCCTCATTAGGGTACTGTATTTTTGTGAGGTTTTTTTTTTTTTTTTTGCCCACGGTAATTTTCCGACACGTGGTTTTATGCCCCTCCCTCTCCTCCTTCACCATCTTCGGACCTGGATTAATTCTTTAAATTGCATGTCGCGAAAATACACTCATCGCTATACATAAAAACCGTCTTTAAAATTTTCCCTTTTCATTTTCCGACCCCAAGATACATCAACTCAGCCCTCGTTGGAATCAGCAGGTGTGTAAACCTAGCTATTCTGATAGCTGAACTAAGAGAAGGGGCAACTTCGAACTTTGTGAAAAGAATGAGAACATAAACACTGTTAGAAAAATGTAACTGACGTAATTACTTGGTTAGTTTCATATCAGACGAGATATCAGCTCTAGGTGTATTTATATCAGCCTAAGACTGATTGTTGATTTTTTTTAACCCTTTACCTTTAGAACATGAAAAGCAGACGACATGAAAAGCAGACGACACTTGCAAAAAAAATTCTTGAATAACTATTTTTTTTTCATTTTTTGTCTCAAAAACATTGGATATGACCCCTCATTGGAACGAGCTCGACGAGCTCGTTCCAATGTGGGGTCATAACCTATGTTTTTGAGACAAAAAATGAAAAAATAATGAAAATTAATTGGCGATTTTGAGAATAGCGTTGGTCGGTTTTGGCCGTTACGTTGGGTAAAGGGTTAAACAATTTTTTTCAACTGCTCAATTTGTAATTACGCGGGCGGATAAGGCCGATTCCTTGGGTAAAAAGTTATGATGTTCGACACCGTATAACTCATGCTGCTGAAAGTATCATTTGTCCTTGATAGATGAAGAGCAAATTTGAACAGAGCGACTGTCGGATGTCCATTTGAACAAATCTGCCTGGGTCATAAATTCAAATGTCCAGTTTAAACGTATATTCCAGCCTTTTTGACGGACCCCAACCCCAAATATGCAATACATGTTAATCTTACAAAAGAATAGTTTTCGCCAAGAATGTTTATCCAGGGATAAATATTTCGTACTTTGGAGAGAGACGAATGGGGAGAAAATGAACCAGTAGATGGGATTTGACTGTCTCTAAAGTTTATTATCATGCAAGGTTGATATCTTAGGTTCATGAAGTCAAGTGGATGTTATGCACATATTCTAGTTGTCAAGTGTAGCACTTGATGAAATGACACTGTCAGCCGTAAGTCTTCAGAAACGTGACGGCAATAAATCTCTTAATACCACATAGCGTTTTCAACCTTTGAACCTTGATAGACCTTGTCAGTTCAGTGCCTTCAGTTGGAAGAGTTTAAATTCGTCACCTGTGGCTAAACCAATTAATACTGTTAACCCAGGGGCGTAGCTAGGATTTTTCGGGGGTGCCAGGTCGGTACATGCCACAGGCATATCGGAAGGGCGTAGGACTGAGGTGGGGATATGACACTCCCATTGTTGAGGGTGTGGGGGCTCCCCCGCCAATGGGAGGGCCATGCCCACCTCACCTCAGGTCTATGGTATCCCTCTCCCATTTAGTAGGGTTCGGGGGCTCCTCTGAGAATATTTTTAAAATTCAATGCCCTGAGACAGAATCTGAGACCCTCTGGTGCTTTAATTTTCCCATTTTGATGGGGGGGGGGGGAGGGGCACTGTATTTTGGCTACGCCACTGCGTTAACCTACAGCCTGAAGGCTTCACAAGGGCACAGCGAATCTCAAATTTCGTGTCAAATCGAATCCCGAATCGAATCAGACATAGAAGTTCGAATTGAATTTACGTCGGCGGGGCATGATGGAGGCAGTTTTTTTTCCTGACTTTATCTCATGACACTAAAGACTTTTAACCCAGAGACGGTTTTATCCTTTCGGGAGGCCACACAAACTTCATGTTACTTTTGTCTTGAAGGTATGTTTATTGAATAATGTGATATTTGCCAGCCATGGGTGGATTTAGATGGGGCGCCCCCGACGGGCGCCCTCCTATTTTTTTGTATTTCAGTTTTTTTAACAAGCACTGCTACAAAGGGACACTATATTATCGGCAATAAAACATGGACATTCACTACCTTTGGTAGTGGATGTTCATGTTTTACCGCCGACCATACGCACCCCATGCATACAGCTAAATGTCCGCCTCCAATGAGGGTCACGTGTGATCCGATATAAACTGGCTTCTTTTCTTCAAAATTTTGATAAATTTTAGTGCTGAAATATTTTGGTTGGGAAACACTGCGGTCGTGTGCAAAGTAACCAGTGGAGGGTCGCACTGACCTTCCATGTTCCACATTTTCCCCACGTGATTCCCCCCCCCCCCCCTCCCCGACCCCGCTGGCAAGTGTGGGATACTCCATCTCATGCTCGCCACGAACTCGCCGCTTCGATTGTCGAGTGATGCTTTGCATCATGACCCATGGTTGAAATGTGACGCCCACTCAAACCCAGATTCCTGGGTCCGCCACTGCCAGCAACTTTATTTGTGGGGAACTATTTCAATGACGATGGCCTACCTTACTCCTTGATTTCCTAACTGGCCAGAATTGGCTGTTCTTTTCATATCTACGGTGGTCAACCAAAGCATGTATGTCCTTCAATACTTGGAGGTGATTATTGAATAAAAAGACATTCCGTTCCTTTTTATTCTTACAGACTACACTTCAAATAAAAAATTCTTCAATAAGGCACCATAAAGTAGATCTTCTGTTTCTCGGGCCATTTTTGTAAAATTGCATGCGGGCGGGCGTTTTTTTTTTTTTTATTTTATTTTTTATTTTTGTATTTATTTCTTTGCCATCAACAGTTCATGCTCTAGGTTTGTTTTATGTTTTAGACCTCATAATCTACAGAATAGCATGGTTGGTGGTGTATTTCGTCCCTTGAATGCAAGAAGGCCTTGCCATCTTAAAGCATGGCAAAGCCTTCTTGCACTCAAGGGCATATTCACCAATTTTATTAACTTGGGTAAAATATCAGGCATTAACGATTTAATTTTATTGGCTATAAAAAAGAGCACGCGGCAGCCGAGAAACAGATTTTTAACTTTCCTAGGCCAAATAAAACATTTTAATTGTTTGTCACTAAAACATAGCTTATGATGCTTCAATGAGACGAGCGATTTTTGTGACTAGCACTGGCCGATTTTGATGTGTTCAATCTTATTTGTTTTCACAAGGATTAGCGACCAAGTTATGCTACTTATATTAACGCCTCTCCTTGGCCCAATGAGGAAGGTGTGTGGGTGGGGTGACCTTCGTAGCCGCAACTTCGTGGCCTCGCTTTTCTCGAATACTACGAAGGGATCTTTAGCCTGCGCGGAGTGTGCCTCTCTCCGCACAGAGGGCAGCCATTTTACGTCCTCAACCAATAGGACGGTATGATGTGACAGCATCAACCCCACAATCGATGCTGACAAAGTGTGTTCGGACACCTTGAGAACTTTCCCCGACCGAGGATCGATCTCGGGACCTCGCACTTATCCACTCGGCCACCACTCTCTTTTTTATCTTCTTAACCCCCTGAACTCTGATGTCAAAATACTGAAATTTCAAGAACCAATTCTTTTCAATAATGCAACGGAGAATTTAACCAATTCATTCTTGTTTGACAGAGCTCAATGAGCTCTGTCAAACAAGATTGAATTTGTTAAAATTTCAGTTGCATTATAGGAAAGATTTGCAGTTGAAATCTTTATATTTTGGCGACAGATTGCGGAGGGTTAAACATTTTTTATTATATGCTAGCCTGTGAATTATAGCAAATTATCTAAAAGATATTTCTCAATATCCATCAACTCGATGGATATCGAGAAATATCACTCAGTAGCCATCCAAATGACGTCAATCTTCGGCGCATGACGTTGCCTTTAACGTCCCCTTGAAGGAACGATTAGCAGATCTTTGTTATTGTCTTGAAACTGTTTGCAATCGAAATTGGCTGAATATTGTGCAATAAAATGTCACGTAGCATATAATAAAAAGAAAATCTACGCTATTTTAGTGAATGTCTGGAATTATCTCATGATTGTGGATCTGAAAGTTTTATTTTTCACGAGCGCTTGCGCGCGTGAAAAATAATACTTTCAGATCCACACGCTTCGGCACATGAGGTCGCCTTGAAGAAACGATCAGCTGATCATTGTTATTGTCTTGAAACTGTTTGCCATCGAGTGGGCTGAATATTGCGCAATAAAATGTCACGTAGCATATAATAAAAAGAAAATTCGTGTGGACCTGAAAGTTTTATTTTTCACTAGCACAAGCGCTCGCGAAAAATATAACTTTCAGATCCACACTCATGAGATAATTCCCGATATACTAAAACAACGTAGATACTCTCTATTTATTACACCACTAACGTCTAATTATAATAGGAATCGGTAAAAAATAAATTGCGTTCTCCCCTCACTAGTGAGATCAAACACCTCGGTGATTAACATTTCGTGTGAACTTGAAATTTACAAATGAATTTTCACAAGCGCAAAACAAAAGTTGTTCTCGCTCCACTGGTGAGTATAACAAGACGTGATCTGTGTCGGCGGAAACAGCGATCATCTGATCGTGTAAACAGATTTCTTGCATGGTATGGACGTCCGTTTGGATCGTTTCAGTTGAACATTCAAATGAAAGGGGTATAATAAAAAGAGAATCTAATGTTTTCTTGTGAATACCGAGATTAATCTCATTCGTGAGTGAGAGAATTTGTATACGTTTTCTCTCACTCACTCATGAAATAAATCCCGGTATTCACAAGAAAACATTAGATATCCTCTATATATTATACTATTTATATTAATGTTGGGGTGTTGTACTTAGTTATCAAGAGCATTACTGTTGTCATTTTTCGTGTGTTTGTGATTTGCTTGGGTTTTATTCGGGGGGGGGGGGGGGGAGAGAATAAATTATTAAGTACTACTTCTCTCTTCCTTAAACAATAGTTGTGATGCCTCCAGTAAAATGAGGACCACGGTGAGGAAGCACGACATTGATTCCCTTTATTGATTTTAGACTCTTCCATACAAATATGAATGCGAGTAATTGAGTGTTCTCCTTAAATATGGTTTGGTGGGCAGTTCTCCTGGGATATATCAGCCTACAAGCCATGTTGTAGTACTGAGACTGCGCTTGTCCGTGTGCAGAACGACATTCTCCTGTCTATGGACAAACGTGAAGTCTCTTGTTTGGTCCTTTTAGATTTAAGCGCGACATTCGATACAATTGATCACGCCGTGCTTCTTGATAGATTAGAGCACCGGTTGGGTATTGTTGGGGCACCATTGAGATGGGTCTCGTCATACCTAACTTATAGATCCCAGAGAGTGGTGGTCGGCGGTGCAGAATCGAAAAACGTTCCCTTGGAATTCGGGGTGCCTCAAAGCTCAGTGTTAGGACCCTTGCTTTACATTATGTATGTTCTCCCTCTAGGCGATATCATCCGTAGTCATGGCCTAAGCTTTCATTGTTACGCTGATGACACGCAGCTTTACGTGCATTTTCAACCGGAGTCCGAAGGGCAAGCGGCTAGCAGCCTAGAATCTTGTGTATCTGACATCAAATGTTGGATGACACGTAATTTCCTGAAACTGAACGCAGACAAAACGGAAGTGATATACATTGGTTTACCTCACCAGCTATCCAAAATATCTAAACCGCATCTTGAAATTGAAGGTACCGTTGTTCCCCCTTCTACTGACGTTCGAAACCTGGGATATTTTGTCGATGACAATCTTGCTGCCGAGAAACATGTGATGCAAACGGTCTCGGTCAGCTTTCCATCATCTTCGAAATGTCGGCAGGGTTCGTAGCGTTGTTGACGAGGGAACGGCAAAGCAGTTGGTGAATTCCTTTGTAATCAGCCGCCTGGACTATTGCAATTCGTTGTTATATGGCTGTAAGAAATCACTTAGAACAAAACTGGATAACGTCCAACGGTGTGCAGCTAGGTTGGTATGCAGAGCATCTAGAAATTCTCACGTAACTCCAATTCTGCGCAAACTCCACTGGCTTCCTGTCGAGGAAAGAATCAAATTCAAAATTTTGTTACTCACATTCAAGTGTATTAATGGCCTTGCTCCATCTTATCTAACCTCGCTTGTCGAGGAATACAAACCAGCTAGAGCTATCCGATCTTCTTCCTCTAACAGCTTGGTTAGAAAGTCTTACAACTTGGTTACTGCAGGAGATCGCTCTTTTTCGGCAGCTGCACCCTACCTCTGGAATCAATTACCAGAACAATTCAAAGTATCCCAAAGCGTAGAGACATTTAAGTCATCCCTTAAGTCATACCTGTTCAAAAGTGTGTACAACATCGAATAACCTGTATTTGTGTTTGTATGCATTTCTTTATTTGTATATATAACATTGTTTATGAAGCCCGTGAGCACCTTGTGTGGAGACTTGGCTATAAACTACATTATTATTATTATTATTATTATTATTATTATTATTATTATTATTATTATTATTATTATATCTGGGGAATAATAGGAATAGCAAATCTATTATCTCGTTTCATTGAGAAATTCGTCATTTTTTAGAAACAAAAATAAAAATTGTTATTCAAGAAACAAAAGTGCAAGTCTGGTAGTCATGCTACATAAAGGGAAAAACAGACGTCGCTGCACACTTTGACAGACCCTTCCCACGTTGAAACTACAGTGAAGGTAAGCTTCCCCTGCAGTTCTGTGGAACTGATAAAAAAAATAATAATATCTGTTTGTCTCCATTTAGACTCCTTTTATCTTCTTCGTTGCCAAAAACATACCAGTAGGATCCCCAAAGCGAATTGACATCACACAACAAAGTTGTTGCAAGAGCACCGAGACAAACACAAAATTATCTTTGAGCAGAATTGTTCTGGTGTGTATCAAGGGAGCTAAATCGTACAGTAGACGCTTTGTGTGCAGCAGGGGAATTAATTTACCGTTATTCTGTTATTGAACGTTTCTTTGAATGAACACTGGCGAAACAGAATAGCTTATCAAAATTGTTATTTCTTCAACCCTTTACCTAACCTGAAAAGCAGACGACACTTGCAAAAATAATTCTTGAATAACTAGTTTTTTTCATTTTTTGTCTCAAAAACATAGGTTATGACCCCTCGTTGGAACGAGCTCGACGAGCTCGTTCCAACGAGGGGTCATAACCTATGTTTTTGAGACAAAAAAATGAAAAAAATAATAAAAATTAATTGGCGATTTTTGAGAATAGCGCTGGCTGGTTTTGGCCGTTACGTTAGGTAAAGGGTTAAACTGAGATGAAATGTACATTAGTTAATGGAGGAAAACATTTGCCATTTCGTCAATGGACTTAACTGGTCCCAAGTCTTGCTGTTCACATTTCACGAAGGTCCGTTGTTTGTCCTTTCGTCCATGCCATCCCAAGGCCATCCCTTACTCCAAACTAGTAATAGTATCAGTAGCAGTGTGTGCCCCCATATATCATACTCTTGTCTTACTTGGTGGGACTAAAGGGCGGAAAAATCTAATGAAACGGTCACCATGACCAAGTGTGAATACGGGAGACTGAATGTTGTGTCCTCTCTTTCTTCCTCCAGTTTCCATTCTGAGTTCAAAGCCTTGAAATTATATCCTAGATTATTGATCAATTCTTTCAACACAATATGTTTGTTCGACTGTGACATATTATGTCCAACGTAATATAATACACCAAAAAATACGTTACAGCCTTTGGTTCCAAGTTTAGGTAAATTGTAATTGTATGTTTGGTTCGTATTTGAAATTACCATGATTACACGTGTAGTGCGTGTTCGAGCTGTGCGTTTCCGTATAAAAGTAGACGTGGGTGTGTGGAAGGCATATGGGGATGGAAATGTGTGATTTAGTGTTTGTATGCGATTGGAGCATGTGATCCAAATTTGGTACTGGAGTAGTTCTCCGATAATCTTATATGTGCTCGTTTTTTTTTTTTTTTTATTAAATACAAGGTCAAATGGAAATGTATCGGAATGCGTCCTCCCTTCAAAGTTCCTCTAGCTCAGCGACAGTAATTGATTGTTTTTGCTAGAGTGGCTTACCAAACAAAGCAGGGGGCACGATGGTGTAGTAGTTACGGCATTGGACTTCAAACCGAAAGGACCACGATTCGATCCTCGCCAACTGTGTTGTATCCTTGGAAAAGTGTGGAGTTGATATGTTGGGGAGCCTGACAGTTGCTCGCCGTTGCTCGGTGGTTCCCTCCGAGTACTCCGACTTCCTCCACCCGTAAAACTGTCCGACACGAGGTGACTCTGGCTGTCGAAATAATAAATAAATAAATAAAGATGGAAAATTAATTTGGTCCGAAAGTAAGCCTGCTGGTACAAAGTTAACTATGGTGGCCCTTTGTTCCTGAAAGCAATCACCCTAAACAGTACTTCCTACCACCGTTGGGCGAATCTATTTTGGTAATGTGTCGTAGGATTAAATTGTCACTGATCCTTCTTGCCTATTTCTTCAATAGAAATGCCGTTTTCTAATGGTCTACCGGCCCACATGCCTACTAAGCCTTCCGGGGTTTTCCAATCTACCCTACCACCAATCCACCCTTTACCCAACCTATACCGGCAGCATCCACCGGCGTAATTTACAAAGTGAACAGTTTTAAAAAAGCCCAATATATTTCAAATCATTTTTTTAAAAACATATCATGTGACCCCAATATATTTCAAAACATTTTTTTTAAACATATCATGTGACCCCTCATTGGAACGAGCTCTATGAGCTCGTTCCACTGAAGGGACACATGATATGGTTTGTTGAATATAAGTTTTCTTCGCCAACATATGTGGTATATGGAGATTTAATACCTGGATGTTGGCTTTTAAACACCGAGCCGCTAACGAGGTGTTTAAATGAGACATCCAGGTATTAAATCTCCATATATCATACATGCTGGCGGATATAACGTTTTTGTCTCGTTTGAAACACAATTAGATATTAGAAACAAATTTGTGGACGCGTTTCCCACGCTCAGCAATAAGTTGGACCAAACGCCTGAATAATTGTTTTGTTTTTACCAACGCAGAAGGAAACAGATAAAGTTACATCCTTTCCACTTGGAAACGCGTAAACATATCGGCTTCTTTGTTGACAGATTTGCTCTTGTATTTTGTTTTTCTCGAGTTGTTTGATTTAATTATTTGACTATTTAATTTATAACAACAAAATATGAACGAATTGTCAGAAATCTGATGATATTTGTGACTATTTCCAGTTTTTTGGTTCGATTTTTATATCGAGGCGAGCGAAAGCAAAAAGCTTTCATTTAAATCATATACCTGGCCAATCAAAAGACAGAATTTACCGGGATATAGGGCCAACTTTTTTTAAACATTTTAAAAAATAATTAAAATAATATTTTTTTTTATATTCTGTGTGATGAGTAAAGGGTTAACTCTATCCCTTTTGAGTAACGCCAAAATCCGATTAACGCTATTAACAAAAATCTTCATCCAAATTTTTTTTCCATTTTTTGTTTGCCTTCGAAACTATAGCTTATTACATCCTCATTCGAATAAGCTTGTTCCAATGAGGGTCATAAGCAATGTTTTTGAGGCAAAAATTATTTTTTTCATTTTTAAGAAATGTTTTTTTTCGAGTGTCATCTTGTCGTGTTTTGCAAATGGCCATAAACAGATGACCAATGCAAATGTTCCTCGCTGGGAATTATAAAACACTTACGAGAATCCTTAACTGTTTGAATAGAATTACTTTCCGAAAGTTTTCACTTCACATCAACTCAGCCTATCTTTCTCGTTATAAACGAAGAATCGTAAATGGGCCAATAAAAAAATCTCCCCGAAATAGAGTCATTGCCTCTGGTAGACGTCCGTCTCCAATTGATTAGTTATTAAAGACAATTTTTGTGCAAAGTGTTTTCTGTCCACTGCATTAGGCAAAGAGTTAACAAGAATAATAAGCCATCGTGTAAGTTGAAAAAGTCAGATAGAAAGTCGATAAATTGATTACATCCCAGATAGACGATGTTCAAATGGATCACGTTCAAATGGACGACTCCAAGATAAACAATCCCAAATGGATAATTCCCGGATAGACGAGTCCCAGAGGGTCAGTTCCCAGAGAGATGAGTCCCAGAGGGACAATTCCCAAACAGACGAGATCCAAGGGGACAATTCCAAGATAAACGAGTTCCAGAGGGACAATTTCCGTATAGACGAGTCCCAGAGGGGACAAAGACGAGTCCCAGAGGGACAATTCCCAAACAGACGAGGTCCATCGGGACAATTCCCAGATAGACGAGGTCCAGAAGGACAAATCCCAGATAGACGAGTCCCATAGGGACAATTCCCAAATATACGAGTCCCAGAGGGACAATTCCAGACAGACGGGGTGCAGAGGGACAATTCCCATATATACGAGGTCCAGAGGGACAATTTCCAGATAGTCGAGGTCTAGAGGGACAATTCCCAGATGGACGAGTCCCAGAGGGTCAATTCCCAGATAGATGAGGTCCAGAGGGGCAATTCCCTGATAGACGAGGTCCAGAGGGACAATTCCCAGATAGACGAGGTCCAGATGGACAATTCCGAGATAGACGATGTCCAGAGGAACAATTTCCATATAGACGAGATCCAGAGGGACCATTCTTAAATAGACGAGTCTCAGAGGGACAATTCCCAGATAGATGAGGTACAGAGGAACAATTCCCAGATATACGAGACCCGGAGGGACAATTCCAGACAGACGAGGTCCAGAGGGACAATTCCCAGATATACGAGGTCCAGAGGGACAATTTCCAGATAGTCGAGGTATAGAAGGACAATTCCCAGATGGACGAGTCCCAGAGGGTCATTTCCCAGATTGATGAGGTCCAGAGGGACATTTCCCAGACAGAAGAGTTCTAGAGGGTCACTTCCCAGATAGACAAGGTCCAGAGGGACAGTTCCCAGATAGACGAGGTCCAGAGTGACAATACCCAGATAGACGAGTCCCAGAGGGACAATTCTCAAATATACGAGGTCCAGAGGGACAATTCCCGTACAGACGAGGTCCAGAGGGACAATTCACAGACAGATGAGTCCCAAAGGGACATTTCCAGATAGACGAGTCCCAGAGGGACATTTCCCAGATAGACCAGTCCCAGAGGGACAATTCCAGATAGACAAGTCCCAGAGGGACATTTCCCAGATATACGAGGTCCAGAGGGACAATTTCCAGATAGTCGAGGTCCAGCGAGACAATTCCCAGATGGACGAGTCCCAGAGAGTCAATTCCCAGACAGGCGAGGTCCAGAGGGACAATCCCCAGATAGACGAGCTCCAGAGGAACAATTCCCATATAGTCGAGGTCCAGAGGGACCATTACCAGATAGACGAGTCCCAGAGGGACAATTCCTAGATAGACGAGGACCAGAGGAACAATTCCCGGATAGACGAGTCCCAGAGGGTCAATTCCCAGATAGACGAGGTGCAGAGGGACAATTCCCAGATGCACGAGGTCCAGAGGAACAATTCCCATATAGTCGAGGTCCAGAGGGACCATTATCAGATAGACGAGTCCTAGAGGGACAATTCCCAGATAGATGAGGTCCAGAGGAACAATTCCCAGATAGACGAGTCCCAGATGGTCAATTCCCAGATAGACAAGGTCCAGAGGGACAATTCCCAAATGAACGAGGTCCAAAGGGTCATTTCCCAGAAAGACGAGGTGCAGAGGAACAATTCCCAGATAGATGAGGTCCAAAAGGACCACTCCCAGATAGACAAATCCTAGAGGGACAATTCTCAGACACACCCAGAAAGACTATTCCCAAATAGACGAGTCCCGGGGGGGGGGGGGAGGTAAGTTCCCAGATAGGCGTGGTCTAGAGTGACAATTCCCAGAGAGACGAGTCACAAAGGGATAATTCCCAGATAGACGAGGTCCAGAGCGACAATACCCAGATAGACGAGTCCCAGAGGGACAATTCCCAAATATACGAGGTCCAGAGGGACAATTCCCGGATAGACGAGTCTCAGATGGACAATTCCCAGATAGACGGGGTCCAGGGAGACAATTCCCAGATAGACGATTCCCAGAGGGACAGTTTCCAGATTGTCGAGGTCCAGAGGGACAATCCATAGATAGATGAGTCCCAGGGGGACAATACCCATGTACACGAGTCTCCGGGGGACAATTCCTACATAGACGTATCCCAGATATACGTTTCCCAGATAGGCGCGTCTCAGATAGACGCTTTCCGGAAAGACGAGTCCCTGTTGTAGGTGGTCATCAAGCGTCACCTCTACATTGTTTTCAACAGATTTTTTTAGCACCCCGTAAGCATGTCTACTGTTTGTGCCCCGCTGATTCGCTTGACGGGTACTCAAGTTACTATTGGTACAGAAAGTTGAGATAAAGTTGATGTCCACCAAAATGGCGGACGAAGACCAAAGGTCCTTAGTTCAGAATATCATGATATGGTACTTTTCCATGAGTGGTCATCAAGCTTCACCTCTAGAGAAAAAAATAGCGACTATGATTCGCTAAATACATGTACAGAATTCAAGGGGTGTGAAATGTAACAGACACCTACTATTGAATATGATGATATGGCACTGCATGTTGTAATGATGTAATGATGAGAAAAGTAGTGAAGGAAATCTCTACACACTCATACACACACCCTCAGTTTTGTTTATCTTTGTGTGGACTTGTTTTTAATGTTGCTCTCGGCGACTAAGATGTCCCCACAAAATCGAGAAGATAAACCCTAACCAGGGGGGGGGGGGTGTGTCTTTAAAAAATCCCTCTAACAGGGTTGAACTTTTTTTTTTAAATTCCGCCTTGAGACAACCCACCGTCCACGTTTTGGGAGGAAAAACTTTTTTTTCCTCTATCATGTGGGGGACCCACCCCTTTCAACACAGTTCAACACCTTAAAATGAATTCTCAACAGAAAACTGTCCGATTTGAGTCATATTACTGATACTGATATGTCTGCAATAATTTAAAGGTACCTAATTGTTCCAAATTATATCTTATAGTGTTTTAGCATGGGTTATTGAGCTGACAAGCCCAGTTATATTCACTAACTTGAGTAGATGAGTAGAATGTAGCTCCCTGACACAATGTTGCCAATGTGTTTTTGACTACTCATGCAATATACAACAAAACCAAGCAGTATAAGCCATCCTTGGAACACTTGCCCTGACCATTAGAATCGAACTTAGATTTGTCTGCGTAAATTTGTAGTGAAACACCATGCGGTTACCGATGTCAGTATACTTTATACAGTGTAGTTGACTGGGATCCTTTTTCACTAACACAGCCCGGGTGGCCGGTCGGGGTAAACTCTAAAGTAGTTCGGTGCAAGTTTTAATCTGCTATCACACAGAGCAGTGCTGCGCTCGGTCGTGATCGAAAGATAATCTCGGGCACTTCTTGAAGAAAATGGGCTCTCATTAGCGTGACTGCTAGGTATATCACTTCAAGATCCAAGGGTCCAGGGTAGTCTAGAATAGATGGGATTAATCAGGATGGTGGGATGCGATTATACATGTATGAACCAAGCTAGGCCTAATATGGATGGCCCACATTCTGGGCCCATTTGTACACGTAACTCTCATATCTGTAGAGAAACATATTTTTGTATAAAATGTGTTGTGAATTCTTTTGTTTAACTCATTTACTTCATGCATCTATTCATATTAGTACTTCCCCAGTCAGCCTCAGACTTTTCTATTTTCATTTTTCTTCCGGATTTTTCTCTACTTACTTTCTTACTACACACAACCCTGCTGCACCAATTCATTTTACAATACACCTTAATGAATATTACTTGATTTTATGTTTAGTTTCACTTCAATAACTTTCAACTCTTCTCTTTTTTTTTCTTTTTTTTTGTCGTCAAACCCAGATGCAACACTGGTTTGAATACAGGTTAGGGGTGGTCGATATTGACCACCAACTGTTTGATGGTCACCATCTCACCAAATTGTGAGTTACAACAACTGGTTATCAGTCATGCTACTGTGGCACACATGCACTACCCTGAACATCAATAAATCAACATCAACTGAGCGTGTATCCAGAGAGATTAAAACAGAGGAACAACGTATAAATTCGATGAGAGGGAAAAAGTGACTATTTTCGAGACGGGACCACTCAACCACTTCGGCCAGGTGTAGAGGATCTTTTAAGACACCCCCACCCCCGCGCCTAGCCATAACTCGTTGTTTTCTTTGTGAAGACATGGAAAAAACAAACGAAACCTTTATGTGAACCCAAACACTGTTGCCCAGTTTCTCACAAAATAAGGAAGACCCCCACCCCATCTGACACACAGTCACATACACACATAACACAACCGCACTCTCCTGTCTTCACTACAATTCATGTGTCAATTATAAAGTGTGAAATGCATTTTCAACTAAAACGGAAATATATTAGCCTCAAGCCCCTCTGATAGGTTCTTTTAAATGATACATTTTTCATGGACGTGATCTCTTAAAAGCAAATAACCGCAAATAGAAGTGTCTATTCAGCTTACTGGTGCTAATACGTCTATGATCGTGACAAAAATTACAATTCGCTTTTGAAGAAGAGTTTGAGTGAGTCATGCAGGTATAATAGTGATTTTACGCATTATAGCATTATATTTCTTTTTCACACATGACTCGTTTATTTATAGGAGGACGACAATGGAGTTGTGTTAATCTTACAGGCTAAGGCAAAAAAAATAAAATAATTGATTCTCAGGTAATTTTTTTAAACGAATGAGGGAGGGCGGTTTTTATTTTTATTTTTTATTCCTGATGGAATGGTCGCCGATGCCTAAAATCCAGTTGTGAGAGTCTAAAATTAAATACTAGAGCTTCCATGTTGATTTCACTGATGGTTTGTTAGTGTAACAGCGATCACACAACACAAACTCAGTATAGAACAACTAAAATGGAGATAACTGGTTGAGTTCTAGAAGCCACAATCAGGCTTTTCAAAAAAATTAGGGTACCAGTGCAAAAGTAACATTTTCCTTGCCCATGTTTCGTATTCAGTTAAACGTAAATAATTATGTGTTTACACAAATTTGTTCTATTACAAATTATTGGAGAGTGCCTATTGGCACTCTCCAATAATTTGTAATAGAACAATTTTGATGAACAAATTCAGACCACCAAAAATAATCTAGTCCTCAACCAGTTAAATAAATATTTTTTTGTTTCCATACTGTTATTATTATTATGAGAAACGTATCGCATTACGCGAAGAGAATAACAACACTGCATCATAATGCATCGCAAATCGCGATGTGACACCGCTAAAATCACATGGTAGTTTTGAACATTTTGAATTTTGCCTTCGAAATAAAAGCGATGAACGCGGACCGAAAAAAATGAATGCGTCGGTGCCTGAGAATCAAAAGACTAATTTTCTTCAGCCTAAATCATTCTTTGTAAACTTACTTTATTTGTGTCTATGTTGGGCTTAGAATTTTTATTCACGAATGGTTGAAGGTGGGGAGAAGACTAAATGTGGACAAAACCCCATTTTGCTACAAAACCTTGTAAAACACACTGCTACTCTGCAGTGTGGGAAGAATTTAAAACTTCGGGAGGGGGAAGGTCCATGCAAGGGGGCGCACACACCGGGGTATATCAGTGGTGGCTCATATGCCTCAGTGACATGATACGAATACATCACACAAGGCTATGGTGGGAACTCACTCACCTCTGTATTGAGAAAAATGCACTGTGCCACATTTTTGTTAACAAACACATTGGTCCTCTCGGTGGTAGAATTTGTTAAATATGAAGCCAAAAATGTGAACTTTTCTCAGTTTTAAAGGAGCATGAGAGACAAATCATAGGGGGAATCTTCAGTCACATCTAAAAAGTTGAAGTGTAAAGATCTGTAATGATAATATTGGCCTAATCTCTCCTCTCCCTCTCTTCTTTTCTATCTCTCTCCTCTCTCGCCCCCCCCCTCCCTCTCACAGGCACGTATTTAGAGGTTTCCAATTGGGAGGGGTGTAGGGTAGTGAACTTCCAACCCATTTTCGGTCCCTCCCCATAGTTAGAAATTCACTTCCGAGAAAGATTTTGAAAATAAAGCCATGAAAGTGGGCATAAAATTGATTCTAGTAACTGAAATGCCAACACATTTATGATAGAATTATCAGGTTATTATTATTTGATATTCTTATGAGAACTGAATATATGCTAAGCAAATGCTCAAGCTTAGAACTTTGAGCAATTCACACTGTCCTAACATTAGGTCAGATTTTATGCAGGAATGATCAATTTTCGATGTTTCATCATTTTGTAACTGTGAATGATGGAATTAACTCAAAGATAACGATTTTACATGATGTGTTTTTCTTGAAGTGCATTTCGAGAATTTTTTTATTATGAAAAGTAACGTACTATAGAAATCTCGTACCGACTGACATCATTCATATTTATGAAGCTCGATATTGAGTACACTGTAGTTGTAAATAGTAACAGTTGGGATATTTCCCTATTTGAAACCGAGTTGGGATTTTTCGAAGTAAAGGAGACATCCACATCACCAAAGAAGCTCTAAAATACAGGTAGATGGAATTTCCAACTATTCATGACTTGCCCTCCGAATTTCCAACTATAGGATTTTTTTGTCAGGATTGGAGGGGGTGGCGGGTGACACCCCCACACCCCCTGTCGCCACGTCCCTGCTCTCTCCTGTTTCTCGAAAAGATTGTCGTAGGTACCTACGTTCCTGCTGTTACTAACTGTAAAACGTATATTATAGAGTTAAGAAGTTAGAGGTGACATATAGGCCCACTGGGCCGGGTGAAATTGTCTTATTTTTATTGTACAAAATTGTATTATGAAAGCACATAAAACCTATAAAATCATGTCTAACCACCCTACATCAAGGACTACAATCATCCTTGGGCATTTTGTCGCCAACTTCAAGGACATTATTACCTCCTGCATCACCCAACCCCCACTCCTCTGGAGAACATTTTTTCATTGTCTCTCCCCCACACTGAACAAAATTTTGACGACGCCACTAAACACAACCTATAATTTATTCTTTCAAAAATGTCCATCTGCCATTTTGGTACCCTTAGAAGATAGAATTCTATCCGCAAACCAATCAATAACATATATCGGGTAAAAGTGTCAAAATCGGTAATACATTTTTATTAAAAAAAAATATTAAATGCCATATTTAGTCAAGCTTTAAAATAGGGGGTTGATGAAGAAGAATGGATACGAGAGACCATTTTTTATATTTCAAACTCGTATTTACTGAATTTTACTCATCAACAAAGTACCGGCCACATTAAAACAATCTCGGCCACGACCGAAAACAGGCGAAATCTGATGGCCGCCAATATGTAAAACTGACATTGGCCATTCAAACGTTTCTTTGGATTCAAAGTATTTGCAGTTCATCCATTTTACGTGGTTTATAGCATTATTTAACTCTCCTTGTGGGTTACAAATGTAAATTGTGAAGATCTAGATGACATCCTACTTTGTAAATAGGAAATCCCCATTTTATTCTTTAATCTTCTCTAACAACTTGAAAACGCGTCTTTTCTTTTGGCGTTAATTTGTTTCGTGGCTTTCGTCAATCTTTCACGATGGTAAGTAGGCCTACACCTACAGTTTAAAAATGAAGTTTACCTTTAGCTTAGACATTATTTGTTTTAAGAGGACAAAATCATATAATAAAAAAATGTTACATACATTGATGTGGATTCGGCAGGAAGCTATAAGCTTATACAAGGCTGTTTCCACCCAGAACGAGATTACAAAGAGTTACCAATGTCAATGACACGTGTGAGTGACTTTAGTCTTTGGTTTTAATTGTATTTGTATACATTCCACAAGCGTCAGTAGTCGAGCTCACATATCGTCGCCCGAGGGCCCCGCCTCACCAGATTAACCCTTACCAACGCGGATAGAATACGGCAGTTGCACAAAAGACGCCTTGAATCACTAAACATTTGTATTTTCTGTTTCATAAACACAGCTCCTGACCCCTATTGGATCGAGCCCAACGAGCTCACTCCAGCGGAAGGCCACGAGCCAAGTTTCCGAGTCCAAAATTGGAAAGATAATAAAATTTGAATGGGGGCTTTTGTCAATAAGACCACCCGATCTTGGCCATCCCAGGAAGTAGAGGTGAGGACGTACGTATACCACCGGAAAACGATATGTAAGAATGTTAAGAGTACAAGGTGAACAAAATAAGAACGGTATTGAAATAACAAATCTCGACCAGCTTGAATACATGGTGCTTTTTCTACACACGAGAAAGGCGTAAGTAAGTTGGTATTTTTATTCGGTTCGTTTAGTAGAAGATTATGAATGCAGTCTATGAATACAGTCCAGGTGGCGTTGACCTGCCAGAAAAGTTGAATGGTGTGGAGGGGTATATTCGCGGTTCCGTTGAGCTAAATTAGCAACAATATTCATGATAATATTAAATTATATTTTAATATTAGTTTAGTATTGTGTTAGAAATAATCATTGAACTCGCTTACTTGATAATATTAAGTCATGTACCACTGCAAAGATAAGGTGGTTGTCTTCGATATTCAAGAATTATGAACCAAAAAGAAGTGTAGATGTATCTGCTCCAAAAGGGAGCACGTTAATTGTATGATTACGAGAGTCTGTGAAAATTGGAATTTACTTTTGTTGAAGCCAAGAATATATCGTACACTTGATGGAACTTGAACGCAATATTGGGATGCTGAAAACAGCCGAAAATAGACCAATGGCCGAAGTTAAATGAAATTATGAAATATTATTTGTAAACATCTATTAACTCACCTGGAATAGACAGGCACCCTTACAAACCTAAACCATGGCTTCAGATCAGGGTTCTCATGTGAGACCCAGCTACTTACAACAATGCAGGATTTTTTTACACACCACGAACATAACACACAAAATGATATAATCATACTCGACTTCTCAAAAGCCTTTGATACAGTACCACACAAACACCTCCTGTATAAACTTCAGCATTATGGCATCAAAGGCTCCATCCATGATTGGCTCACCACATTTCTCACGAAACGACACATGCGGGTAGTTATTGACGGTGAAGGCTCCACATCGGTCCCAGTTGAGTCATGTGTACCACAAGGTACAGTCCTGGGCCCCATACTGTTCTTATGCCACATCAATGACCTGCCGCTTTCAGTAAATTCCCAGGTAAGATTATTTGCTGGTGACTGCCTGTTATACCGCCCGATGAAATCACAGGCTGATCACAGTATTCTCCAAAATCACTTGATCCAACTGGAAAAATGGGCTTCAAACCGGGGCATGAAATTTAATGCAAAAAAATGCTACCTCATGTCCACTAATGAAAAGTCACCCCATTTCTACACCCTGGATAATCAAATTCTAAAACAAGTTTCCCAATCACCATACTTGGGGGTGATACTATCCCAGGACCTGAAATGGGACCCCCACATATCCAAATTTGTAAGTAAAGCCAATTCAGCCACTGGCTTCTTGAGAAGAAATTTAAAATTCTGCCCCGAGAACTGCAAAAAAAACCCAGCATATATTGCAATGGTCAGGTCAGTGATTGAATACGCATCAACAGTATGGGACCCTTACCTACAAAAGGATATTGATAAACTGGAACGGGTGCAAAGAAAAGCCGCTAGGTTCATCACAGGTGACTATCATTCAAGAGATGAGGGCACCTCCACAAAAATGCTTCTCAAACTGGAATTAGATGCCCTCCAGATTAGACGCAGACATAAAAGGCTCACCCAATTTTACAAGATTACTGAGGGGTCAGTGCCAGCCACCCCCCCCCTCCCGATAAATTCCTGCAAAAGCATAACAGAAGGCAAATTAAAAGCAAATCATATACTGACTGTGTCACGCAAAATATCGTTGATAGACACACATCTAAAAATACCAGAGCCTATAAAGTCGGAACTGCTAAAACCGTAAAATACCGGAATTCATTTTTTATCCGCTCCGCTGTTGATTGGAACCACTTAGGCAACAATATAGTGCATGCGCAGACAGTGGAGGGCTTTCAATCTGCCCTCTCGAAAAGCCACTAACGGCTCCCCACCCGGTGTCTTTACGTCAGACGGCCCTACACCGTACTAATACAGATACAGATACAGATTATCTGAAGAAGGGTTGTTCCTATTACGGGCAACTCCCCAACCTTGGGGCGACCTGTGGCAAGAGCGGCTGCAACCGACCTAATTGAATAATTACTGCACAGATACATTGTTCAACCATATAAGAGAAGATAGCCACCGCGCAACATGTTATTTAGTCTCACTCTCCTCTGAATAGTAAAAAAAACACCTCGAAGTAATTGGTCTTGACAAGAAACCGTGGCAAGACCTGTGTCAAAAAAGAACCGAGGTTCTTTTGAAGGAAATATGGAAAGCCGAATGTTTCCGAATGGTTTTTACATTCCTTTTACTAGTTGAGACACCGATCCGATTGAACATGTGCTAGACAGTATCGCGTTTAAGACTTTTGAAGCTGGAATCCTCTGTTTACTTCACATCCGGCAAATACATGAATTCAATCGAACATTACAACTTACTATAAATAATCACACACCTGTTTGAAAACAAACTTTGAAGAGCAGAAATTGAAAATTTGTAAACTTTAAGTAACGTTATCAGTCAATGGAAAAGAATATTTAAACTGTCAGTAATACCATGGTCAGATCAATAAATACACACTGGTGAGTTCGATGAAGAGACAATCACGTTGAAGACTGCTGGCTCGTTGTAAGGCATGAACTATATTTTTCACCTTATTTCGTGAGGAAAAGACAAACCACCCCTGCCAGTTGGCACATAGAACACATTGGAACTCGGGGAGGAAATGCGAATTATTTTTATGCTTCTGGTGCTGTTACTGCAAAGAAAGTGATGAGGACTGTGGCAGTAACTCTTGCGTCTTGGGGAGCTATTGCTCTGGCTCTCCTAAAGGAAAATTGAGGAGAGCCATAAATTGCTCTCCTTAAGGGGTCGTCCAACCTAACTTTGGTCACTTTTTTGACATTTTTCCCAATGCCTCAGAAACAGATAAGAGAAGTAAGGAAAGGCAAATTATATATCAAAATAATGAGTAAAGTGCATAGAAAAGGTACATATATTTTTTTTCAGGAAAAAAAGTGAATTTTATGATTTTGAAGAAGATTAATTTGCAAATGGCATAAGTAACGAACCGGTAAAACCACAAAATAATCGGTAATTCGAAAGCCTTGTCCTCAATATAATGATAACATACTACAGACTCGGAGAAAGCATTTTTTTGACACACACTCTGGTGGGTTTTGACGTTTGAATGTAATAACATCAACACAAATTTTTGATGTTCCGGATGTGGCCATGTTTCAACGATGTTTTTCCGGTCATGTGATTACGATGTGGTTCTTGCAGAAATACTCAATTTGGGCAATCGTAAGAATGCAAGGACGTGATCACGCCCTTTATTTGTTCGAGACAATGTATGAGCGTATTTGCAAACAGGTGACAGCAAGTACTTGAGCTGTTAATGTCATAACTGCAAAATATGGTTCGAAATTCCCTCTCGTGTTTACAGGCCGTCTGAACTTTTTTGTTGACAAAAAATCTGAATTATTGCGCACTAGAAAGACAACATGAACCACTTGTAAAAAAAAATAACCGAGTGTATAAAATCGGGACGATACACATAAAATAAGGCAATATTCATAACAAAGTAAGCAGAATGCTTCAGAAATCACTTTTTCACGAAGTATATTCCAAGTGACCTGGAACTATATTGAGTGTGTTAATTTCCCCCTGTCGCTGCGAAGTTATTTACGTCCTAGTAACCATGGAATTTGAAGACGGGTATGTTTGATGTCTGCAAAGGACCGATTGAAGATGGGTTGAAAATGATGCATTCGTGCTTTTAAATAAGGTGCGCTTGGACGATGCTGAGAATTTAGTTTTTTCTTCCAACCAACCATAGTAATACAAGCGTCGATCAGTGTTTTTTTTTATCGTTTTACACTGACAAATGTGACAAATCTCCTTCACCGGAAACCATCCCCCAATTTGCATATCACAATAAACATAACCGCTGTCACGGAGTGTCAGCGTGGCCGTGTGGTCAAAACCGAAACGAATTATCGAATGCACGGTCAATATTAGCTGCAATTGGCTTTTAAATAAATGAAATACACGAAATATTCGCAATTTCTTCATTATTCATGCCGAGTTACTTTTTAATCAAACCACATGCGTTCAGTTTCGTTTGTCGGCATCAAACTGATATTGTTTGTGGTAATTAAATAGTACGAGAAGGCGAAGGAAGCCAAATATTTTTACATCATCTATTATTTAATTCAAATTGATAATTTCTTTTATTTAACTGAAATTATGAACTGATAAGTTGGGTGTGTTGCGATTATTATGCCCCAGACCTGGAACTTAGTGGAAGTTGGAAAATCAAAGGTGCATCTAGGGTCGTGCAGTGGTGACCCCCTGTCCTCTTAATCTTAGTCTTACCCATTCATCATTGCATGTACTAACATTCCCCCTTGTATCTCAACCATTGCTACTCCAATTTGAAGGATATTTGGTTTTGTGATCGAGCATCATGGAGAAACAATGCCTGTGTAGCTGCTGTAGCATGTGTTACTTCCCACATTTTTTCAGAGTTGTGGTACTTTTTCACTCTTTTGAGTTAGAAAATTTTGTTTATAACTAGTTGATTTGTTACAATTTGTTGCAGAGTGCCTGCTAATACCCTCAATTGTATTGCTGCAGAATTTTCTTGTGAAGATTTTGTTCCTATTACTTATCAAGCAACAACCTAATGAATATTCTGTATAAAGCCACCAATCTGATGTTTGACACTTTTATTGGAGCTGTTTTGAAGGCTTATGGAACTCAAAATGTTGATTATGGCAGGACTTTTCTATTCACCCATGAATCAATAAATTAAGTGTTATAGTTGGAAGTAAGAAGCATGAAAGGTCCAGAACTAAAACTCTAAAAAGAATGTTTTGCAATGTAACATGATTTTTGCAGATACACTTATTTGGAGGTTTACCTGTCTGATAGTGTTTGGAACATGTGTGGCCAGGATCTTCAAAAAGAAAAAAGAGTTAAACTTTGAGAAAAAAGGCATATGCCTTGAGTGCCGGAGGTAGAGTCATACAAGGAAGAGAGCCCCACCCCCACCCCCCCCCCCCCCCAAAAAAAATTTTCTGTGTCAAATGGAACTCACTTGTCATCTTTTGGGGATTGCTTTGTGTACTGCGTTCTTGAAAAAAATATGTGAGACCCTCTGGATGTGCCCTTCTGATCTCAATATGTCAGTAAGCCTCCTTGGGGAAAGTACATGCAATAATGGTTATGTAAGGTTGATTTGATGTGTTTTGAATAACAATGTACTTTTAAGTACATTAGATGGTTTATTGCAGTGACAGGTTACAGTTACCCTTATTTCTTCTCCAACAGATATCATGAGTGTATTGGTGTCCAAGAGTTAAACAAAGCTAATGTACTTATTGATAAACCAGACAAATTTAACAATTTAATCACTATCAAATTGATGCATGGGATAAAAGGGGTTACAGTGCAAGGGGTTTGTAAATATATTTATTCAACTACAATGTATGACTTTGCAGTGCATTCTACATAGGAGAATATCATATTTTCTTTCCAAACCATTACAGTAACACATACAGTAACACACACATCTTGATATTGGGAGACACTCTTTTGTCCTTCCATACTTCTTCTGCTGGACTCCTTGAAGTTGACCTTTGTTGAACTCCCCAAATCAAAACATAAACAAAAGAAAATGTCTGCCTTCAATCAGTGAGCACTCCACTTATAACATTTGGTCTCAATCTTCATTACTTTCATGAATTAGGAAAAGATTTCTTCGAGTATGTACTTAAATGTTTATAGAATACAGCTGTTATTTTATTTTGAGGTATTTTATTGTAAAAATTTTGTTCTCTTACTTATGCCATAGCAGACTTTCAGGTGGTGCTATTTACACATGGCAGCAGTTCCATGGCAAATTTCAGTTTCCACATGTTCTATGTTTCATTCCAAGCATTTTGGTATATAATTTATTGGGGTTATTCATTTTGGGCCTTTTTTAGACTTGAAAGAAAATTACATGAAATTTGACCAAAGTTAGGTTGGACGTCCCCTTAAACTGTAATAGCTCTCCTCAATTTTCATACGAAGTGGCTATTTCACGGGCGCCCATGAAATAGTCTACAGGCTATTTCACGGGCGCCCGCGAAATAGTCAATACATACTGGTTTGGCTATTTCACGGGCCCTGATAAATTAATATTTTTAATTGAATTCAATACAAAACAGACTGTCAGTCGCTCTCCTGTAAACGAACGCCGTAATCCCATCGGACATAATCCCATCCGGACAAAATCCCAATGGACAAAATCCCAGCGGACAAAATCCCACACATGGGCAACAATAACTATAGGTTAAGCCAGGTGTGTTTATACTAATTTATGATAAAAAATATGCAATACTGTGACACTTCTAATAATGAAGGCAGTATGTTTTGATAAGATTAAAAATTGAGAACAGTTCTACCGTAATTGGCCAAGGTTTATTGTTTTTCCAGTGCTATTTTCAAAGGTTGGTGTTTTGTTACCAATTCGCAACTTCTTCACAGCTTCTCTGGCATCGCTGGCCAATGGTTTTGGACTCGGATAGTTGTTAACTGAGAGAGCTTACCAAGAATTAATGTTAATGACGACTGGTATTTTTATGGTAGAAAATAGAGGATACCTTTTCCTTTGAAATGTATCAATTGTGCCTTAATTAACTACATAAGACTTAGACATACAAAAATACTTTTTACCACTGGAAATACCAGTAAGTAACATTAGTTATTGGAAAGCTCTGAGAGCCAGTCCATCAACCTTAGCACAAAACTGCCTAACGTCAACATTGGATTTATACAAGTTTGTTAGACCCAATTCCTGAACTTTCCTCCACGTACTTTGTGTGAGGTGATAGAAGCACCCTTATGTTGTCACGTGATCCCCAAACGAGCTATGAACTGCTTGACGAACTGCAGATTCAAAATCAGTTACAATAACCTGCGGATCTAAATCGAAACCCTGATCTACACACTGACTTTGTATTGCTTGCAACATTTGCTCTGTTCACATCAGACCCATTGTCGTAACAAACAAATTGTTCAGGTTCAGTTCCAGCTGTAGTTGCCCATTCTCCACTTATATTTAAAACAAAGTGAGAAGTTTGAGAACTGGCATGATTGAAGTTTCATTGATGAAAAAATAGGCGGACAGGCGGTTTAAAACAAAGTGAGAAGTTTGAGTAAAACAACAACCAAAACACTGTTTTTGTAAATCAAAAATATTTCATGGCATTTTGTCCGCTTTTGGCAGAAAAAAATACTACCTGGGATTTTGTCCGCTTTTTTGTGAAAAAATATTGCCTGGTGTTTTGTCCGCCCATGTCTGGGATTTTGTCTGCTGGGATTTCGTCCGGGTAAAAAATCTGGGATATTGTCCGGATGGGATTTTGTCCGCGCACCCCTATAAACACACCCATATGTGCTGGTTGGACGAGAAGCTGTCAGATTATAATTATCAAGTGAATGTTTGGTCGTGTGATCACGGCATTATTGAGTCAGTTGCAATTCCAGTGATTTCAATGTTTTGATTTGATTAATTACAGTTACTATTCTTTTCTCACAGTAAATAGATTTGTAATAAAGAAAAATTATGCATCAGTTAGTTGATGTTATTTTAACCACTCATGTTCCATCATTATCGTCAAACATCTGACTGTTTGATTGAAATATCATCACGTTGTTTTGACGAAACGTTAATTAAAGAATGGCGGCGCATTATGTATCAGATTTTCGGTGCCTTTTTTTGTTGATATGGAATCAGTTAGTTGTTTAGTTACTTATTGAAGTCACCTCAACTTTATATTGATCACAAATTGTTTTTACTAACATTTTTTTCTATAAAACCCCAAATCTTCAGGTAAGTCGTCATCAATTTACATTACAAGATGAGTCGTTTAAAAGTCGGAGAATTGTTTGCAAATTTTTCGGAATTGCAAACTGAAATTAAGCGTTACCAAGATGAGAATTTTGTAAATCTATGGAAAAAAGAAGCAAGAACTATAGAAGCTTGGAGACGGAAGGCACCCAACAAGAACTTTAATGTCGACCTGGTATATTCTGAGGTTGTGTTTGCATGCTGTCACAATGGAAAGTACAAACAAAGACTTAAAAATGGCCAAAGATCTGATTGTGAAAACACCCCAAAGGAAAATATTAGGTTCAAATGCAAAATACAGGAAGGCATTGTTTGAGACACAAAAAATTGCAAGTTGTATTTCCGATATGGGCATGGAGAGATTCAACTTCTACATGAGCAAAATTAGTGAGATGAAGGAACTACTCATTGAAGGGAAAGATTTCTTACTTGTTGAACATATTAGGGACACTGAGTCTAATGAATCTGATCTTTCATCGACGCCTCAGGCAACAACATCCAGACAATTTATTTCCTGCATTGCCAACAATATGTGAACAATCAGACAAAACCTTACCTGATCTTACTAATTCTGGTGAGGAACAGCAACAAATAGACAATGGCTTACAACCGGGGGATAATCCTTTAGCTGAGGAAAATCCTTTAGCTACAGCGTCATTTGCTCCCCAAGCAAAGAAACGTGGTAGACCCAAAGGAAGTGTCACATAAGCCATAGGTTTGCCCCGCAAGCGTCAAAATTATTAGAGGATTTTTTTTTTTATTCAAATAATACCAGTCACAATATATCCATGATCCAAGAGAGAGAGCCCGTGAAATAGCCAAAACAGTATACATTGACTATTTCACGGGCGCCCGTGAAATAGCCTGTTGACTATTTCACGGGCGCCTGTGAAATAGTCAATATATACTGCTTTGGCTATTTCACGGGCGACGGGAAATAGCCACTGCCATTTTCATATTAATAACCTTGTATATAATTGATATTAGTGTAGAATAGTTCCCCTGAAACAGATTTAGGAGGCCATAGTGGCTCCCCTGGATTTTTCAAAAGGCCAGGCCTGGTAGTTTATTATGGTTCAAGGTGCTATACAGTCAAGATGCCAATAGCGAATCACTTTTTTCCTTTTTTGTGTTATTTTGCTTCTGTTGTTTTTTTTTTAAATTTCAAGCGTGATCTGTGGTAAGAACAATTCTTCCTCTACTACATGACTGGCACCAACCTTTTTTAAAACTATAATGGATGGAAGACTTAATTGATTAGTCTTGTGTACCACCGACGGGTGCCAATAGCAGATCACTTCCGCCAGTAGCAGATCACGTGATTCAGTTCGATTCTACCTGTTAGGATGGACACTTTCTCCCTATTATTTACTGGTTTTGAATCGGAAAACATATTTCAGATTGTTTTCAGACAGGCTGGTAGCAAAAAAAAATGACATTATAGACTGGTGGCGCTAACGAATGACGAATGGGGGGGGGGGAGGTGTAGGACGATGGTGCAAAGTGTTGTGCGTTGTCATGTTTGATCAGATATGTATCCTGTGCAATTCAACAATTCGAGGCGTATAACTCACTCGTTGCGATAGCCTGAAAATCCTAAATGGAGGCTGGTGGCACCAACAACGGGCTTGGGGGGGGGGGGGGGGGGGTTGCTAACGCAGATTCCCTTTCGTGTCATGAGTCCCTGTGTTAAAAATGTTTCGGCACCACCCCTGTTCTGCGAGTATTAACCAAAAATGCCAGAACTTAATGAATGTCATATCCAAAACTTTTGATTGCAACAGGATGGTGATCTGTGGCATATCATCGATCTATCGACAAATACCGGCGATGTCCATCAGAGACGAAACTGGTCATATTTTTAAACGCTGTCGGACACTTCTGAGGAGGGGCTACACCACCTCATTGGTTGGACCTGGCCAGTCAGAAATGCTCATGTTTTCCTACGGGGTCAGAGCCTTTCAATGAGTGGGTTGTAGCCCCATCCTCCCAATCACACATGGAACATCATTTACAGCAAGCCCCCAATTACTGTCCACTCACTCTGTTTGTCAAATCGTTTTCCTCATGCTGGAGGTGAGGTTCTTTGTGTTTTTAGGTCAGTTAGTGAGTTCAATAGCTGGTCATCGCAACAGCATTGGGGCAACCCAACAATGTGTCGCAAGTTCCAGTTTTTAGCAAATTCAGGTTTGACAAACTGTCGAGCAGACAATGGATTGTCTATCCGGTTTATAAGAAGCAAGAACCATATGTCGGATTTATTTATTTATTTTGATTGGTGTTTAACGACACTTTAACAGCTAGGGCACATTGTGTCGGTAACAGGCTTACATACGATGGAAGCCAAGACAGCCAGAGGAAACAACTGAGCAACAACAAATACATGCATTGCAAGCTCTCCAACGTCATAACTCCAGACTCTACTAAGCACTGCATGGCAGTACCATGCACTGCGGAGCACAGGCTGGGTTAGATAGGTTGGAGACACGTGCACCCCAGCTTGCAACCCCCCCCCCCCCCCCCCCCAACACACACACATACATGGGCAATATCGGGGTAAATTGCATTGCCCAGGGACACAGGAGCAGGTTGACTAATTTCCAAATAGATAAAAATTAAGAGACAGCAGCATATTCGTAATTAAAAGTTCTACAATCTGCAAACTCCTTCAGCTTCTCTGACCATTTTTGAAGTTCTCAAGCTAATAAATTTTCACAGTATGGGTTACAGGCGCGTAGCCACAATGGGGGGGGGGATGTGCCCCCCCCCCCCCAAATTGAGCTGTGGCTCCTAAAAGAGAGAGAGGGATGGAGAGAAAGGGAGAGGGCGGGAGGGGAGAGAGATGAAACGGAGATAATAGAAGTATATAAAATGCAAAGAGAGACCATGCTGCCGAAGCGTTGTCGCATTTTCAGTAGGGCTGCCATATACCTGGTCACTGATTAAGCTAACTGGAGCGGATCTTGCCAGGATTCCTTGCAAGATCTGCTCCGGCTAGCCTAATCAGTGACCAGGTAGGCCCCTAAATTAAAAAGCAGCGGACTCCGGGGGTCGGTTGGCTTCATGTAGCTTCTCACATTTTGCAACCACCCCCCATCCCTGGACTTGTCCAGGGTACTCCCAACGGGTGAGCCGCCATTGGTCTTTAAACTTGAAAGTCGCAACATCCTGGTTAAAAATATCAGTTTTGCTTCTGTAAAAAAGAAGACAATTTTCACTCCAAAACCTACCAGAATGCACCATTTGAGACCTAGATTTTCAGATTTTATTGGGATGAGAACCCCCCCCCCCCCCACCCCCTCAATACGCTCATGCATACGGGGCTCGCACCAGATGCCTTTGGCATCTGGTGGCTTGCCCCCCCTCCCCCTCCCCCTCCCCCCCCCAATTGTCTTTTGCCCCCCCCCCTCCCCCTCCCCCCCCCCCAAAAAAAAAACAAAAACAAAAAAAACAACAGCCTAATTCGCCAGGGAAGTTACTTGTACAAGACACCACAGCCTGGACAATTTCTGAAGTTTCTCAATGAAAGCCATGCAAACACGAAGATGATTGGAACCTAATGATCGAACAGGTTCCAATGATATCTAAATTTACATAGTTTTACTGAAAAGACAATATTCACAAAATGTCGAATTCCGTTTGGAAAAGTTGAGTTGGGTGAAGAGGTTCGGTGTTTTATGCTTATAATCAGTTTGTTCCAGTGTATCTCAGAAAATAGTTGAGGTCTGCGTTGGGTGTCAAAATGACACCAAACACCATAAACATTAACTTTTGTTCAGCTGGTGAACTTCGTGTTTGGTTTTTGTTTCCGTTTCAGTTCTTGGAAAAACTTCCCCAAATCAGAAGGGGTTTGTACTTCCTACGTTCATTTTCAGTATTAAATGGCAGACTTCACAGGTGATATTCCTCTGGTTGCTAAACATTGCCCATACCTACATGACTGTGGACACGGTTCATAAATCAAACAATCACTTTTAATTCAACGTGATCATTCATGACTGAGTGATCTGCTAATGGGGTTGATCCGCTATTCCTAAAATAAAAAGTAAAATTCAAATTAAATATACACAAATTATACATCAAAATGAAGGTTGGGATGTATAGAACACGAAACACATATGTAATAAACTCATAGAGTTGATAACAGGCACCACTGGTTCCTGGAAGTCTGCTATCGTATTTGTACCAGAACTGATAATAAAAAAATATTTCTCCAGAACAACTTGCGGCCAAATGTGCTTCAGATATTCAAATTCAATAACAAAGCTAGGCATTCAAAACACTTTCGAGTGCAGCGATAGGACTGCATTTTGGAAAAGGACAATACTGTCTGCATTTTTTAATGAAGATGGTTTCCATCGAAAAACAAAATCGTAACTCTAAGAAATTTCAACAGGTATCATGATACCGCACATTGTCATTGAATATGGCAATTGTGCCATCTCTATATAATAATAATATACTGCATTAAGGAGAATTTCTCATTATTTGATTTTAGACGGCGTTGTTTTTTTATGCTTTTTCCGTCCGATGACGTTGACTGGTAATCGAAAGTAAATTCATATGTAAACAAAAACAAAGGTTTTGGAATTGACCCCCATGCAAATCTGCTGCTGTGTTTTGAAAAATTTTGACACCCTAGTTTTGTTCTTGGATATGTAAAGCACATTTAGCCACAAGTTGTTCACGTGAAATATTATTAAATTATCAGTTCTGGGACGAATACGGTTGCAGACTTCCAGGAAACAGTGGTGTCTACGGTCGACTCTATGAGTTGATTACACATGTGTTTCGTGTTCTGTACATCTCAACCTTCATTTTGATGTATAATATGTGTATATTTAATTTGAATTTAAGGAATATCAGAGGTGAGAATTTTCAAAATAAACAAAATTCCATTACTTTTATAGCATTTTAATGACACTTTGAATTGGAACTTCCCCAGAACTGGCAGAAGAAGAAAAGTTTAAACTTAGAGTGACAATGAACTTTTCCACACTGGAAGTGTACATTCACTACATTGTGTCATTGCCTCTGCCAG
Source organism: Pictodentalium vernedei (assembly GCA_031216915.1). Taxonomy (NCBI): domain Eukaryota; kingdom Metazoa; phylum Mollusca; class Scaphopoda; order Dentaliida; family Dentaliidae; genus Pictodentalium; species Pictodentalium vernedei. The sequence goes on from CM062290.1 coordinate 125,077,984, forward strand.
TTTAAACTTTTCTCGGTTTAATATAACAATAATCTGAGTTTGGAGTGCGTTTCTGTTTATTATTTCCAGTTTAGCGAGTGTTCTCTAGTATATTGCAGTTAGTGTGCCTATAGACTATATGCTATAATGGATCTGTGCCTATAACTGGTCAAACCATGTTTCTGGTGTGATTATATTGGTAACTAACAGATGTATATCTGAACTATAAGGCAGGAAATTCATTGCAATATATCACAAAATATATCGTGCAGTTTGTTTTGAATTAGTTGTCTGGAATTTAATTTTATTACTTGTTTACAAAGGCATCCCAAAACGAAATTAGGCGAGTCAGTGCAGAACATTTTTTATGCAAAGTTTAAAGAAGGTTTTGGATCAATTCTACCAAAGGAAAGTACTTTATTTTATCAACCCACCATTACACTTTATGTGTCCAAAATAGAATTTTGATTGTCATTCCCTGTCCATCAGAAACATTCCAATCTTTGGACCAACTCGAATTGCCAATAACAGGTCAGCAGTGATTACGTCATGTGTACTGGAATCAAGTACAAAACAAGAAAATTTGTAACATAAATTCTGTGACATATTTCAAAATGTTAAGAATTTTTTTTATGTTCCTCAGTGTGAGGAATATACAAAAACACATTACTCAATTAAAAAAACATTACATTTTTGCGCATTTTGTTTACATTTTAGTAGTTAATAAATGAAAACTATCAATGCCCTACAACTTGTGCAAGAGACTGAAGGTTCTTTGCACTTCCAAGTTTCACATCATGAGCTACAGCCTACAGTAACTATTTCAAGAGTGTTGACATAAATTTAATGGCTGCTTTATGTTTAAACAATATAGAATTAACTACACCACAACTGCAAGGGGAGGGGTAACTGCAGGGAAAGGCCTTCAGCTCCATATTTTATTATTTTTCATGAGGCATTGTAACCAGGGGCGGCTCCAAAAGAGGGTCAGTGGGATCTATAGCCCCTCATTGGCTAGGCTTACCCCTCCCCTTTCTCAGTCATGAATCATGCCTTTCGTTGTATGGGTTCTTGGCTACACTTTAGCCTCTATATAGCAGCAAAATCCTGCCCCTCCTCAGCATGGAAGTATGAGCTCTAGTTTAGGGTAGGGTCAGTAGATAGCCATCTTACAGAGTATTACTGATAAACCAAGACAGCCAACCTCATTATTTTTGGGAACTCTCCTTTTGATTCTGAAGTTTCTGGGGCACATCACATCATAGCCTTTGTAAGACAGCTTTATACTGCCTCTCCCCACCTCAGGGTTTGAGCCCTAGGTGAGAAAGGGGAAATAGGGTCTATATAGGGACTTACAGACTGCTATATACCTACTCAACCCTTCCCTGTATGGAAACTATCGACTTTTATTGTATGATTTCTTGGCTACACTCCAGCCTCTGTATAGTGGCTATATACTGCCCCTCCTCACCACAGCACCACAGAAGTATGCGCTCCAATTTAGGGTCAGCAGATCATCGTCGTTCAGAGTAGTGCGGGAGTGCAATGGCTCAGTGGTAGGCGGTTGGACTTCTATGCTAGAAGTCCCGAGTTTGATCACCATTCGGGATGACACGTGTTGTGTCCTTGGGCAAGGCCCTTTATCCCGGTTGCCTACATGGGGCATGGTGAGGCCGTGTGCTAAGGCATACTGCACGTCGATGGTGCACATGTCTTCAACCGCTGTCACCCTGCTTGAGCGGAGCTTGAGCAGAATTAGAATGTTGAGGAGGAGCTGACAGTTGCTCGTCGGTGCTCGGTGGTTCTCTCCGGGTACTCCAGCTTCCTCCACCCGTAAAACTGTCATGGTCACGATTAGCCATTGTGCATAAGAATGTGTCCTTAAAAAACAATAAATAAATAAACTGGATGGTGTCACTTGTGTGCAAAGCACACTATAGTGTATCCCCGCATTTGCATCCTTGACTTTGTAGGAATGCTTGATACAAAGATGAAATGTATTTTATCTGATAACCATAGAGTATAACAACCGTTGTATATACTTGAAGTATATACAACGGGTGTTGTATATAATTATAATTTATGCGAACGACCTCTGACCTCTTTCAATTCCATTTCCATTCATTCATTCATGAAACATCGTTATATCACAGGGCAGGTTTTAATTGTACGCTTATAGCACTTTGTCAAAATCCTCTGATGGTGTTATTTCTTATTTATTTTGCTTCAATAAAGGCAACCTAAAATTTTGCTTCAAAACATTGTAGAAATTACTTGAATGTTAATAGTAATTAGTATGCGGCGACTGCGAACTATTTATAGTCACGGCCTCGATCAAAAGTACTCGCGGAACTGCGCTAATTAAAAGTTTGTCAGCTCTACCTGAAAAAAAAACACTTCGTAAAAATTGTAAACAAACGCAAACTTATTTGTTATATTGGGACTACAGCATAAAACACGGAAGAAAACTGGAACTATGTCAAAAAAAGAATAACTCTACTGAAACACCGTTTTGTTACTGTTAATAAAATAGTTGAAATTTATTTTGTTCCAGCGCAGTTACATGATGCAAGAAGTGCAATCGCACTTTACAGTCGCCGTCATCGATTTTGTAATGTAAGGGACACAACTCTATGCGTCTTGTCCTATTTCTTTTGTCTCGTAGACTGGTTTTCTTTGGAGGCCCGTGGGAAGCATATATAAGTCGGGTAGACGCACGAGACGGGTGTCTGATTGTTATCAGATAAAAACAATAAACATATAGTGTGTTTTTATATCTGTGTTATACAACTCGTTGAAATATGGTTTATTTTTTCTTGGCGAAGCCTCGAAAAAATAAACCATATTTCAACTCGTTGTATAACACAGATATAAAAACACACTATATGTTTATTGTCTATATATGACACACTAAAATCATATTGAGTGGCACAGGTGACACAGCTTCGTGAGCACCTACAGAGTCCACTGCAACATTTGAGCATGGTTTTAGCGTTACGAATTACATACATGTACACTGGGAGCCTTTCGCCAGAAACGGTCTAAGAAATTAAGAAAGTGGCAACGGTGGCACAGCCACGTGGCACCCCAAAAATCTGAAACCTTCGTGCACATCTACAGACCCTACTGCAACATTTGAGCATAGTTTTAGCATTTCAAATTACATTCTCTGGGAGCTTTTCGCCGGAAATGATCTAAGAAAACATGAAAGAAAAACGGTGGCACCGCCACGTGGCATCTGAAAAATCTGAAACCTTTGTACGCATCTACAGACCTTACTGCGACATTTGAGCATGCGTTTAGCATTTCCAATTACATACCCTAGGAGCCTTTTGCCGGAAACGGTCTAAGAAAACACAAAAGTGGCAACGGTGACACAGCCACGTAGCACCCAAACAACCCAAAACCTTCCTGTGCATTTACAGACTCTACTGCAACATCTCAGCATGGTTTTAGCGTTTCGAATTACATACTCTAGGAGCCTTTCGCCGGAAACGGTCTAAGAAAACACGAAAGTGGCAATAGTGGCACAGCCACGTGGCACCTGAAAAATCCGAAATCTTTGTGCACATCTACAGACCCTACTGCAACATTTGAGCATGGTTTTACCATTTCGAAATACATACTGTAGGAGCCTTTCGCTGGAAATGGTCTAAGAGAACATGGAAGAGGCAACGGTGGCACAGCCATGTGGCACCCCAAAAATCCCAAACCTTCGTGTGCATCTACAGACCCTACTGCAACATTTGAGCATGGTTTTACCATTTCGAAATACATACTGTAGGAGCCTTTCGCTGGAAATGGTCTAAGAGAACATGGAAGAGGCAACGGTGGCACAGCCACGTGGCACCCCAAAAATCCCAAACCTTCGTGTGCATCTACAGACCCTACTGCAACATTTGAGCATGGTTTTAGCGTTTCGAATTACATACCCTAGGAGCCTTTCACCAGAAACGGTCTCAGAAAACACGAAAGTGGCAACGGTGGCACAGCTGAAAAATCTTAAACCTTCGTGCGCATCTGCAGACCCCACTGCAACATTTGAGCATGGTTTTAGCATTTCGAATTACATACACCAGGAGCCTTTCGCTGGAAACGGTCTAAGAAAACACGAAAGTGGCAACAGTGGTACAGCCACATGGCACCCAAAAAATCTGAACCTTCCTGCAATCCACAGACCCTACTGCAATATCTGAGCATGCTTTTAGCATTTCGAATTACATACTCTAGGAGCCTTTCGTCAGAAACGGTCTAAGAAAACATGAAAGTGGCAACAGTGGCACAGCCATGTGGCACCTGAAAAATCCGAAACCTTTGTGCGCATCTACAGACCCTACTGCAACATTTGAGCATGGATTTAGCATTTCAAATTACATACCCTAGGAGCCTTTCCCTGGAAACGGTCTAAGAAAACCCGAAAGTGGCAACGGTGGCACAGCCACGTGGCAGCTGAAAAATCCAAAACCTTCATGCGCATCTACAGACCCCACTGCAACATTTGAGCATGGTTTTAGCGTTTCGAATTACATACCCTAGGAGCCTTTCAGCAGAAACGGTCTCAGAAAACACAAAAGTGGCAACGGTGGCACAGCCACGTGGCACCTGAAAAATCCGAAACCTTCGTGTGCTTCTACAGACCCCACTGCAACATTTGAGAATGGTTTTAGCGTTTCGAATTACATACCCTAGGAGCCTTTCACCGGAAACGATCTAAGAAAACATAAAAGTGGCAACGGTGGCACAGCCACGTGGCACCTGAAAAATCCGAAACATTCGTGTGCATCTACAGACCCTACTGCAACATTTGAGCATGGTTTTAGCATTTCGAATTACATACCCTAGGAGCCTTTCGCCACAAACGGTCTAAGAAAACACAAAAGTGGCAACGGTGGCACAGCCACGTGGCACCTGAAAAATCTGAAACTTCGTGCACATCTACAGACCCTACTGCAACATTTGAGCATGGTTTTAGTGTTTCGAATTACATACCCTAGGAGCCTTTCACCGGAAACGGTCTAAGAAAACACGAAAGTGGCAATGGTGGCACAGCCATGTGGCAGCTGAAAAATCCGAAACCTTCGTGCGCATCTACAGACCCCACTGCAACATTTGAGCATGGTTTTAGCGTTTCGAATTACATACCCTAGGAGCCTTTTGCTGGAAACGGTTCAAGAAAACACAAAAGTGGCTACGGTGGCACAGCCATGTGGCACCCGAAAAATCTGAAACCTTCCTGCGCATCTATAGCCCCTACTGCAACTTCTGAGCATGGATTTAGCGTCTTGAATTACATATCCTACGAGCCTTTTGCCGAAAACGGTCTAAGAAAACACAAAAGTGGCTACGGTGGCACAGCCACGTGGCACCCAAAAAATCCGAAACCTTTGTGTGCATCTATAGACCCTACTGCAACATCTCAGCATGGTTTTAGCGTTTCGAATTACATACTCTAGGAGCCTTTCGCCGGAAACGGTCTAAGAAAACACGAAAGTGGCAATAGTGGCACAGCCACGTGGCACCTGAAAAATCCGAAATCTTTGTGCACATCTACAGACCCTACTGCAACATTTGAGCATGGTTTTACCATTTCGAAATACATACTGTAGGAGCCTTTCGCTGGAAATGGTCTAAGAGAACATGGAAGAGGCAACGGTGGCACAGCCATGTGGCACCCCAAAAATCCCAAACCTTCGTGTGCATCTACAGACCCTACTGCAACATTTGAGCATGGTTTTACCATTTCGAAATACATACTGTAGGAGCCTTCCGCTGGAAATGGTCTAAGAGAACATGGAAGAGGCAACGGTGGCACAGCCACGTGGCACCCCAAAAATCCCAAACCTTCGTGTGCATCTACAGACCCTACTGCAACATTTGAGCATGGTTTTAGCGTTTCGAATTACATACCCTAGGAGCCTTTCACCAGAAACGGTCTCAGAAAACACGAAAGTGGCAACGGTGGCACAGCTGAAAAATCTTAAACCTTCGTGCGCATCTACAGACCCCACAGCAACATTTGAGCATGGTTTTAGCATTTCGAATTACATACACCAGGAGCCTTTCGCTGGAAACGGTCTAAGAAAACACGAAAGTGGCAACAGTGGTACAGCCACATGGCACCCAAAAAATCTGAACCTTCCTGCAATCCACAGACCCTACTGCAATATCTGAGCATGCTTTTAGCATTTCGAATTACATACTCTAGGAGCCTTTCGTCAGAAACGGTCTAAGAAAACATGAAAGTGGCAACAGTCGCACAGCCATGTGGCACCTGAAAAATCCGAAACCTTCGTGCGCATCTACAGACCCTACTGCAACATTTGAGCATGGATTTAGCATTTCAAATTACATACCCTAGGAGCCTTTCCCTGGAAACGGTCTAAGAAAACCCGAAAGTGGCAACGGTGGCACAGCCACGTGGCAGCTGAAAAATCCAAAACCTTCATGCGCATCTACAGATCCCACTGCAACATTTGAGCATGGTTTTAGCATTTCGAATTACATACCCTAGGAGCCTTTCAGCAGAAACGGTCTCAGAAAACACAAAAGTGGCAACGGTGGCACAGCCACGTGGCACCTGAAAAATCCAAAACCTTTGTGTGCTTCTACAGACCCCACTGCAACATTTGAGAATGGTTTTAGCGTTTCGAATTACATACCCTAGGAGCCTTTCACCGGAAACGATCTAAGAAAACATAAAAGTGGCAACGGTGGCACAGCCATGTGGCAGCTGAAAAATCCGAAACCTTCGTGCGCATCTACAGACCCCACTGCAACATTTGAGCATGGTTTTAGCGTTTCGAATTACATACCCTAGGAGCCTTTTGCTGGAAACGGTTCAAGAAAACACAAAAGTGGCTACGGTGGCACAGCCACGTGGCACCCGAAAAATCCGAAACCTTCCTGCGCATCTATAACCCCTACTGCAACTTCTGAGCATGGATTTAGCGTCTTGAATTACATATCCTACAAGCCTTTTGCCGAAAACGGTCTAAGAAAACACAAAAGTGGCTACGGTGGCACAGCCACGTGGCACCCGAAAAATCTGAAACCTTCCTACATATCTACAGATCATTTAGCAACACCCTAGTGTAATTTTAGAACTCCGAATTACATAGGTTGGGACTATTCAGCAAAAAAGTGGAAAAATAACGCATTTTTTAAGTGGCTCCAAAGAAGCCACCTGGTGGCACAAAAATTTAAAAGTTGTATTTTTGGGTTGCACAGACCCTATCGAACAACTGTAGAAAGTTACAGCGTTTCAAATTACAAAACCGGACGTACGGAAGTACGGACGTACGGATGGAGATCATGACAATATCCCTGCATTTTTTAAAATGCGGGGATAATAATTAATACAGAATAGTATTGATAAACCTAGGCTGCCACCCTCACCGTTATTGGGAACTCCCCTTTTGGTTGTGGAGTTTCTGAGGTGAATCACAGCCTTTGTATGACAGCTTTATACTGCCCCTCTCCCCACCCCAGGGCTTGAGCTGAGGTGCGGAAGGGGCAGTATATAGACACTTACAGACTAGTATATACCTACCCCCCTCCCCTAAGGAAACTCTTGCCTTTTATTGTATGGTTTCTTTGGATACCCTCTAGCCTCTGTTTAGCAGCTATATATTGCCCTTCCCCATAATGGAGGCATGAGCTCCAATTTAGGGGAAGGTCAGAAGGTAGCTGTCTTACAGAGTAGTACTTATAAACCTAGGCTGCCAATCTACTCATTATTGGGAACTCTCCATTTTATTGTAAGCTTTCTGTGGCACAACATAGCCTCTGTGTAGGACAGTTCTATACTGCCCCTTCCCACCCAGGGCTTCAGTCCCAGCTGGGGAAGGGGCTGTATATAGCATCTTACAGACTAGTATATACCTAAATCCCCACCACCCCCACTCCCCCCTCCACCTAATGGGAAGGTCAGTCCCCATTGCCGGAGAAATGCTAGTGCCACCACTGATTATATATAGCTACTAAGAACAGTTCATTTCAAGACAGGCATTTTTGATGACCCATTGGTCTCATAATAATAAATTTATCCCATCTAACACCCCCAGGGAATTAGAATTGTGTCAATATGTTTCTGAATAAACCTGTTTATGTGGTATGCCTGATTCAGAGTTCTGGTATAGTTTTTAATCAACCCTATCTAGCAGGAAATGTGAATGACATTCTTCAATGCCACATACGTATTTGTCGACATATTTTTATCTAACCGAACCGATGTGAAAACTGATGCAATTTATCAAAAGATGTTCAGACTGGCATGCTTTTTTTCATCTGAAGGTAACACAGCCAAAAATATAGTCATCAAGTATCATAACTTTAATTTAACAAGATGATTCTTTATAGGCACAAGTGACACGTTATTGGCAAATTTACATCTGTCAAATGATCAAATATTTTTATACAACAACCAATGGCCCAGACTAGATGGTGCTCACTCAAATTAATCCAGGGCCAAACACAAATTTTGCCCCACAATCCCTAAAATTTGTACGCAAAACCGAAAAAATCAAATCCTATCTGGTCCTCCAAACTTTTTAGACCTGCGCATGCACAGTATCCATGAAGGTACCAAAATTGGCATCAACCATCATTCTTTGTTTGGCCCTGAAGTCAGCAACATTGAACTGACATCTGTGCTTTCAAATCTCCCTTTTTGAGGATGCCAGACACAAATCAATGGTAAAATTGGTGGATCCAAGGACATAAATGGATGATGGAAGTGAACAACGGTGGTTAGAAACGTTCAGGGCTGTAACTTTATAATAATTATAAAAATTATTTCATGTTTCCCAATTTCAGGACATGTGCCTGACGTCATCATTCTTGCTAATGATTTATCCACTGTTTGTTAAGTGTTCCTTCCCTATCCCTCCTTGAAGCCCTCCTGATAAACTCCTAAGCGTTTTGGCATATTTTTATCGAAATTTTTTATTAAATTTCTTGGGAGCTTAACGTGTATAACAGAATGTTTATTCTGTTAATCCCCATGGTTACGTCCTCACCCTAGGGGTGTTTGGTCATTTGGGTCATGCATCTTCTATCCGATGTATCGTTTTTTCTTCGTTTGAAGATCTTGCTTTACATAGGGTATCTTTAAAATCTGTTACTGACTTTGGGCCTTTCCTCTGTGCCTGATGTCTTGTTTTTGGTTTTTAGCTCAACTTTGGCGAAGCCAAATTTGAGGTATTGCCATGGCCCGTCGTCCGTCTGTTAGAGGCCGTATTTATGAACCGATCTTTCCGAAACTTCTTGGGTACCTTTGTTATCACCGTGAGACGAGAACGAGTGTTTTTGGGTCCGGTCTGAAATTTAAGACCGCCGCTGGCAGCCATTTTGTACCAAAATAAGGTGTAATAAGATTTTTGCACAGAACTTCCATATGAAAGCGCTGATTTGAATAATTTTTTGTGTGAATGTTTAGTACCATGGGATACATCACATATAATACAGGGTTTTTTCTCGTGCAGAAATTCTGCAAATTAGATGAACTTTGATTTTTTCAGTGCTACTTACACACAGTAAGTACACATGTCAATACGGCTCGGGCTAGAGTCTGTATTTATGGACCGATCTTCACGAAACGTCTTGGGTACCTTTGTTATCACCTTGGGTCGAGAACGAGTGTTTCTGGGTGCGGTCCAAAATTCAAGATGGCTGCCAGTGGCCATTTTGTACCGAAATGAGGTCTAATCAGTTTTTTGTACACAACTTCTATACGGCTCAGGCTAGAGGCCGTATTTATGAACTGATCTTTACGAAACTTCTTGAGTACCTTTGTTATCACCGTGGGATGAGAACAAGTGTTTTTGGGTGTGGTCGGAAATTCAAGATGGCCACCAGCAGCCATTTTGTACCAAAATTAGTGCAATCAGTCTTTTGTACAGAACTTCTGTATGAAAGTTCTGATTTGAATAAATTTTTGTATGAATGTTTTGTAACATGGAATACATCACATATGGTACAGGTTTTTTTCCGTGCAGAAATTATGCAAATTAGATGAACTTTGATTTATTCAGTGCTACTTATACACTGTAAGTGCACATGTCAATACAGCTCAGGCTAGAGGCTGTATTTATCAACCGATCTTCACGAAACTTCTTTGGCACCTTTGTTATCACCTTGGGACGAGAACGAGTGTTTCTGGGTGTGATCCAAAATTCAAGATGACTGCCAGTGGCCATTTTGTACCGAAATTAGGTCCAATAAGTTTTTTGTCACAACTTCTATACAGCTCGTATTTATGAACTGATCTTCATGAAACTTCTTGGGTACCTTTGTTTTCACCTTGGGACAGGAACGAGTGTGTTTTGGGGTGCCTTTGTTATCACTGTGCTATGAGAACAAATATTTTGGGGTTCAGTCAGACCCACTCTGGGACTCAAAGATTTCTTTTCTAGTTTAGCTCTGACTGTCACCCACCTTTACAATACTTTACCTATACATTTGTTACAGGCTACGGTCAGTATTTATGTACAGACCGTTACAATGCTTTGTACCTTTGTTATCAGGTCATTACCTAGATGTTTGTCATTGCTGTGTCACATACTATACATGTACATGTCTTGACAAGTTGAGCTACAGTGTCATTGACACTTTCATTTTTTTTTTTTCCCCCAATATGCATTTTTAACTCTTTACAGTCACTTCATGCGGAACTTTTTTTTAAACTCACATAATGGCTCCGACTATTTTGTGTCTGAGCATTGTCATTGCTGGGATAGTCGGGCTGCATGCGTGACATCACTCTAGTATTATCTTCTGCAATTATTCAATTGTTAATGTAAATGAATTGTTAATGTAAAAATGAAACCATTCAATAAAGTTGAAAAACCAGAACAATGTGTATTCTTAATCTCTCTAGACGCCTATTTACGGGATATACAAGTTAAAAGGCATGTAAAAGTTTCAAAGGAGCGTTCTTACAGCAACCGCCAGTTCATACTGGAAAAGTGAAGGTTGCACTCCATTGACTCAGGCCGCAGTAAAAATTACCAGTTGAGCACACTTGGGTGGTAAATGTGGCTCTGACTGGTAATTTTACTGGACCTGAGTCAACAGAGTTTAACACAGTGAAATATGTTCAATTTAATGTAGTTCTTTCGAGTCTCGACTTGTTGTGCATGGATTGTAAACACTGTAAAATATGTTCAATTTAATGTAGTTCTTTGCGAGCCTTGACTTGTCTCATAGTGCATGGTATTACAATCAGTGGCTTTGGAATCAGCCGATTGTGAGCTCAAATAATCAGTAATCGGACAGCGGCCAGTTTTGGTAATCAGTTGAACACTATTTTCATCCCCAAAAAGAACAAAGATTGTGTGTTAGAAATTTGTGTATTTTGCAACGTTATACTTCCATATTTATCATTTTCATGTAACAATCCTTCATGTTCATTCCAATGTTCATCACAGCTCTCAACTTAAGTCATCGTCAATATTATTTTATCAACAAATTACCGAATAATCAAGTCATTTTCACTCTTGATCAAAAAGAACAACAGCAATATTTTTAAGTGGAAACAAACGATATGCATGCGGTAATCAGTAGTGTATAGCACACATAGGTGTAATTTTTAGTAACAAACCTGATTTGCTTGTTTAAATAGGTATATTGAGTCCCGGATGTAAGATGGCACTACGCTAAAATGGTCTATTATCAACTGCCATCTAAAGTAGTTTTATTTACATGTGTGCAGCTTAGGTCAGCCTGAATTGGGAACAATTTGTGAGTTCAACAAGGAGTAGCTGTGCTGAACTTCGTAAAGATGCCATGTGTGTTTATGTTTTGAAGCACTTTTTTAGCTTAACTTTTTAAAGTCAAGATAAGCTATTGCCATCACGCATGCGGATGTCTGTCAGCCTGTGAGTCCATCAGTCTATCCACATTTTCCTTTAGCACAGTCTACACCCAGTAGTTCTTGTCCGATCATCACAAAATTCATATGCAAGTTTGAGGTCATGTCTAGATGAGAACTTCCCCGCTTACTCGCAACCGTGATGGCTGCCTGAGCCCAAAACTTGATAACCTTTAGCACAGTCTACAGGTTGTATTTATGAAGGAATGTTATTGTAACTTGGTAGGATGACTCTGTATAATGTCTAGATGAGAATGTCCCCTTTTAGTTATGATCTGTCAACCATTGCGAAGTCCAAAGCCCAAAAACTTTTAGCACAGTCTACAGGTCGTATTTAATATGGAGGGATTTCCGTGTAACTCAGTAGGATGACTCCATATGATGTGTAGATGTGAATTTCCCCATTTGATTATGATCTGTCAACTGTGACGGCTGCCCGAGCCCAAAACCCGAAAACCTTTCACACAGTCTGCAGGTTGTATTTATGGAGAGATTTCATTGTAACTTGGTAGGATGACTCCATATAATGTCTAGATGAGAACATTCCCTTTTGGACGTAATCGGGCTACAGGGGCCCAAAAACCTTTAGCACAGTCTACAGGACATATTTATGAAGGGATTTCATTGTAACTTGATGGATGACTCCAGATAATGTCTAGATGAGAATGTCCCCTTTTGGTCGCAATCATTCACCTGCGATACCTGTCTGAGCCCAAAACCCGAAAACCTTTAGCACAGATTACATGTCATATTTATGAAGGGATTTCATTGTATCTTGGTAGAACGACTCAGTATAATGTCTAGATGAGGACGTCCCCATTTGGTTGCGATCAGTCAACCGTGATGGCTACACAGGCCCGAAGCCTGAAAACCTTTAGCACAGTCTATAGGCCGTCCCCATTTGGTTGCGATCAGTCAACCGTGATGGCTACACAGGCCCGAAGCCTGAAAACCTTTAGCACAGTCTATAGGCTGCATTTATGAAGGGATTTCATTGTAACTTGATTGGATGACTCATTTTGGAATTATTTCACTGTAACTTTGTAACTTTGGTTGACATACATTAACTGTGTAGGCCACACTAATTCTTTAGTACAGTCTACACCTCAAATTATTTTTATTGAAAACTTAGCATACGCGGAACAGAAAGTAACATATTCTCAATTATCACAATTCTTGTCTTATTTCATAATCCTTTCATAAAAATTGAACATTATCCTTTTCATCAAACACAACCCACAGTCAAGTTAAGCTACAGTGTCACTGACACTTTCGTTTAATGAGGCATCTGACCATGCATATTGATTTCAGAAGTGGACTCTTGTAAAAATTATGAATGGCAGCAATATTTGTTTATGCACATTCCAGTACATCTTTTTGTCACATGATTCTAATTGTAAACAGTGATGGCAATGGCGTTTTTTGAACGCAAACAACAGTCACACTGGTGACTTCATGATACACAATAAACAAAATCTGTTTCAGCCTAAAAGACACTGTCATAATGTGAATAAGTAATTGATCTATTGATAAAAGTAGCTTTATTTCTTATTTCTTATTGTCATATCCAAAGATGCTGTCACTTTTGGACGGGATGATTGCTGAGCAATTGAATGGTAGGAATCTGAATGTAGTGGGGTAGCCGCTTTGTTCAGATCGCTGAACTAGATATTAAATGATCCTAGTGGTGGTGTTTTTATCCAGTTAGCAGCTATGTTTTGTCAAATGCCATTGGTCAAAACATCCCCTCAGTTTTTAGCTTAACTTGACATAGTCAAGATAAGCTATTGCCATCACGCGTGCGGAAGTCTGTTAGTCTGTGAGTCGGTGATGTCTGTTCACATTTTCCTTTAGCATGGGCTACACCCCGCAGTTCTTATCTGATCATCACAAAATTTCATATGCAGGTTTGGGGTCATGTCTAGATGAGAACGTCCCCTTTTGGTTGCGATCGGGCAACTGGTATGGCTGCCCGAGCCCAAAACCCGAAGACCATTAGCACAGTCTACAGGTCGTATTTATGAAGGGATTTCATTGTAACTACGTAGGATGCCTCTGTATAATGCCTAGATGAGAACGTCCCCTTTTGGGCATGATCTATCAAGCATGATGGCTGCCCGAGCCCAAAACCCAAAAGCTTTAGCACAGTCTACAGGTCATATTTATTGAGGAATTTCATTGTAACTTGGTGGGTTGACTTCATACAATGTCTAGATGAGAAAGTCCCCTTTTGGACGTGATTGGGCAACTGTGACGGCTACAGGGGCCCAAAGCCCGAAAACCTTTAGCACAGTCTAGAGGTCATATTTATGAAGGGATTTCATTGTAACTTGGTAGGATGACTCCAAATAATGTCTAGATGAGAACGTCCCATTTTGATCGCGATCATGCAGCCTTGATGGGTGCCCGAGCCCAAAAACCTTTAGCATAGGCAAAAGGTCATATTTATGGAAGGATTTCATTGTAACCTGTTAGGTTGACTCCATATAATGCCTAGATAATGACATCCCCTTTTGGTCGTGATTGGTCAGTTGTGATGGCTACAAGTGCCTGAAGCCCGAAAACCTTGAGCACAGTCTGCAGGTCATATTTATGAAGGGATTTCATTGTAACTTCTTAGGATCACTCCAGATGATGCCCAGATGAGATTGTCCCCTATGGTTGCGATCATTCAGCCATGATGGCTGCCCGAGCCTGAAAAACATTTAGCACAGTCTACAGGTCATATTTATGAAGGGATTTCATTGTAACTTGGTAGGTTAACTTCATATAATGTCTAGGTGAGAACGTCCCCTTTTGGACATGATTGGGCAACTTTGACGGCTAAAGGTGCCCGAAGCCCAAAAACCTTTAGCACAGTCTACAGGTCATATTTATGAGAGGATTTCATTGTAACTTGGTAGGATGACTCCAAATAATGTCTAGATAAGAACGTCCCATTTTGATCGCGATCATTCAGCCTTGATGGGTGCTCGAGACCAAAAACCTTTAGCACAGGTAAAAGGTCATATTTATGGAAGGATTTCATTGTAACCTATTAGGTTGACTCCATATAATGCCTAGATGATGACATCCCCTTTTGGTCGTGATTGGTCAGCTGTGATAGCTACAAATGCCCGAAGCCTGAAAACCTTGAGCACAGTCTACAGGTCATATTTATGAAGGGATTTCATTGTAACTTCGCAGGATCACTCCAGATGATGCCCAGATGAGATTGTCCCCTTTGGTTGCGATCATTTAACCATGATGGCTGCCCGAGCCCGAAGTCTGAAAACCTTTAGCACAGTCTACAGGTCATATTTATGAAGGGATTTCATTGTAACTTGGTAGGTTGACTTCATATACATATAATGTCTAGATGAGAATGTCCCCTTTTGAACACGATTGGGCAACTGTGACGGCTTCAGGGGCCCAAAGCCCGAAAACCTTTAGAACAGTCTACAGGTCATAATTATGAAGGAATTTCATTGTAGCTTGGTAGGATGACTCCAAATAGTGTCCAGATGAGAACTTCCCCTTTTGGTCACGATCATTCAGCCCTGATGGCTGACCGAGCCCAAAAACCTTTAGCATGTCTGTAGGTCGTATTTATGGAAGGATTTCATTGTAACTTGTTAGGTTGACTCCATATAATGCCTAGATAATGACATCCCCTTTTGGTCTTGGTTGGTCAACTGTGATGGCTACAGGTGCCTGAAGCCCGAAAATCTTGAGCACAGTCTACAGGTCATATTTATGAAGGGATTTCATTGTAACTTCATAGGATCACTCCAGATGATGTCCAGATGAGAATGTCCCCTTTTGGCTGCGATCATTCAACCATGATGGCTGCCCAAGCCTAAAGCCCGAAAACCTTTAGCACAGTCTTCAGATCATATTTATGAAGGAATTTCATTGTAACTTGGTAGGTTGACTTCATGTAATGTCTCGATGAGAACAGCCCCTTTTGGACACCATTAGGCAACTGTGTTGGCTACAGTGGCCCAAAGCCCGAAAATCTTTAGCACAGTCTACAGGTGATATTTATGAAGGGATTTCATTGTACCTTGGTAGGATGACTCTAAATAATGTCTAGATGATAACGTCCCCTTTTGGTCGCGATCATTCAGCCTTGATTGCTGCCCGAACCCAAAACCCCAATACCTTTAGCATAGTCTATTGGTCATAATTATGGAAAGACTTCATTGTAACCCATAAGTTTGACTCCATATAATGCCTAGATGATGACATCCCCTTTTGGTCGTGATTGGTCAACTGTGATGGCTTCAGGGGCCCGAAGCCCCAAAACCGTGAGCACAGTCTACAGGTCATATTTATGAAGGGATTTCATTGTAACTTTGTAGGATCACTCCAGATGATGCCCAGTTGAGAATGTTCCCTTTTGGTTGCGATCATTCAACCATGATGGCTGCCAGAGCCCAAAGCCCAAAAACCTTTAGCACAGTCTACAGGTCATATTTATTAAGGGATTGAATGAATGAATGAATTTTTAATCAGCAATATACAGCAATGTAAATATACACATAACTACATACGATACACAAAGAGATTATATATGCATGTATACCGCAAGGAGACGGCATAGCCAAATTAGGATTTCATTGTAACCTGGTAGGTTGACTTCATATAATGTCTAGATGAGAACGTCCCCTTTGGACGCAATTGGGAAACTGACAGCTACAGGGGCCCGAAGCCCGAAAACCTTTAGCACAGTCTACAGGCCATATTTATGAAGGGATTTTAATGTAACTTGATAGGATGACTCATTTTGGAATTATTTCACAGTAACTTGGTAAATTTTGTTGATATATGTTAACTGTAAGGGCCACATACATTAACTGTGAGGTCGTATTAACCCACCCCTCAGCTCTTTAGTACAGTTTAAACATAGCATACATGAACAGAAATGAACATATTCCCAATTATCACAATTATCACAATTCTTGTCTTATTTCATAATCCTTTCATAAACATTGAACATTATCCTTTTCATCAAACACAACACACAAGTTAAGCTACAGTGTCATTGACACTTTCATTTTTAATATCCATACCACCTAAGAATGCACGACTGGTAATTTTATGCGATATGAGTCAATGAAGTGCAACTTCACTTTTCCGGTTTGAACTGGCGATTGTTGCAAGTATGCTCAATTGTAAGCTTTATGTGTTGTTTAACTTGTACATGTATATCCTTTAATGGGGTGTCAAGAGATTAAAAATACACATTGTGGTTGTTTCTCAACTCTATTGAATAATATCATTGACATCATTTTACATTAACAATTGAACAAATGCATACGATAATAAAATGCCATTAGGGAATCATCACAAAATTCTTGGCAATAATCAGTTGAATCGATGTTCCAAGAGCCATTGCCACTGTCCTCCGATTGCCTACAACTGAAGGATAGTGGTGGCCTGTTTCAATCATCAGTTGAGCATTACTGTCCCCAATTTTAACATATTTATTTATTTATTTATTGGTGTTTAAGGTCACATATTTATGCACAATGGCTAATCATGACCGCGACAGTTTTACGGGTGGAGGAAGCCGGAGTACTCGGAGAGAACCACCGAGCAACGACGAGCGGGTGCCAGCTCCCCAACATCGTAACTCCGCACGGCAGCACAGGCAGGGTTAGATTGGTCGAAGACATGCGCACCATCGACGTGCAGTACGCCTCAGTACACGGCGTCATCGTGCCCCCACGCGGGCAATGGAGATGAAGTGTCTTGCCCAAGGACACAATGCGGTTGCCGCAGGTGGGATTCGAACCGAGGACCTCTCGGCTTGCAGCCTGCACCTCTACCTACTGAGCCACCGCGCTCCCAAATTTTCATATACTGCAGCTGGTATCCATAGGTGCTGACTGTGCCAATTAAAAAAATACTGCAGTATGAGGAATATTCTTTAAAAATCTTCTTCTCCAGAACCACCAGTGAGAATCTTTTGATATTTGGTATACAACATCTTTGGGCGATTGGATTCTAATTTGTTCAAATCATGTCGGGATAATTCATATTTGGGCTCGCTGTGGAGGCCCGAATTTTAACTTAGTTCATTGTGACAAATAATCTATAAAAGTCTTCATGGATGAATGACAGATCTTATTTACCAACTGTTACAAAGGATTGTTTCCAGGATTTAAAACTTGCTAGACTTGTAAATGTTATTCTCTTGTTTTATGTTGATTTGATTTCTAAATTAGAATGTGAGTGATTATTCTGAACTACGTGTAATTGTGTTTGAATAGCGTTCAACCGATGATCGGAATTGGCCACCCCAATGAGCCGATTGTGGGCAATGAGATGACAACAGCAATGGCTCCTGGAACATCGGTTCAACCGATTTTTGCCAAGCATTATTTTGTGATGATTCATTAACCACATTTTATTATCTTCAGCAATTGTTCAACCGTTAATGTAAAATGATGTCAATGATACCATTCAAGAATGTTTGGAAACAACCACAATGTGTATTCTTAATCTCTCTTGATTCCCCTTTACAGGATGTACATGTACAAGTTAAACAACATGTACAGTACGTGGAGAGTGTATTATCACTAAATCACCCGCAGAGTGGGGATTCCACCCGAGCAATAATTGCAAATTTGTAGCAAAGCAAAACCAGCACCAGCAAAGTTTCAGCCAGTGGACCTCTGGGTTGGCTGAAACATTGCTTGTGGTTTTTGTCGATATATACAAAATTTGAAAGTTATATCTTGGGTGATAACTCCACTCCAGGGGTGATTTAGTTACAATCCACTCTCCACGTACTGTAAAGCTTACAACTGGGCGTACTTGCAACAATCACCAGTTCATAACAGAAAAAGTGATGGTTGCTCTCCATTGACTCAGGTCGCACTGAATCAGCCGAGTGTGACCCTCAAATAACTGGTAATCGGTCAGCGGTCGTTTTTGATAATTGGCTGAATGCTATGTTTGAATGATGAAGAATGAGGTGTGGTCCAGTTACATCTCTGCAATATGCACAGTCCAAACATAGAAAAAACTAAAATTAGGAAAACAAACCTCTTCCTCTCCTAGTTATACAGCTGTTTGTTTGCCTATTATAAATGTTCGACTTGAAAGGACACACCCTTGTCGTTTAAACATTTTTTGGCAGTTGTGTTGAGGTGCAGAGCGTTCCTCACCCAGTTTTTGCTGCTCTTCCCCTAAATTTGCCTAATGCAAGCCTCACATAACATAGGGAGCCAAATATGGTCTCATGATCTAGTAGACCTTAAATTCGCTGTGAGAGCCTTGAATTTTGCCCAATTTCTTGCAGGCGATCCACTGAATTTCCACCATTGGGAGGGGGATATTCCATCCCATATTATATTGGAAAATTCAAATATTGCAATATTTTAAGAAATATGTTACAGTTTTTAGCTCACTTTGACAACGTCAAGTGTAAGCTATTGGGATGGGTTGCGATCTGTTGCACATCTGTATGCAGTTTTATCTCCCGTCGACCCACAACGCTATTGAAAGTTTAGGCAATAAGGGAGGGAGGGGGGGGGGAGACATCCCTCCACACACACACATACCCTTTGGCTGCATCCCTGTAAACACTCGAACAAATACATGTAGAATGTAGATGAGCTTTGAATCATTAACAGGTTGAGTGCTAGGAGCCACTAATCATGACTGTATTGAAAATTGCTAGAAGCCAGTTTAGCATCTTTATAGTGGCTGCATCAGCTTGTATATTCAGCGTTAAAAGAAAAATTATTTTTAGAAAATTGTGTGGTTATAATTTATTGGAGAGTACCTGTTGGTACACCCAATAAATAACAACAAAACAATTATTTATGAAAAAATCTCGGTAAACTTAGGCTTCTCTTGCTGGTAGCTTGGGATCGTTGAAAAAAATATCACTTTTGAAAAATAATTTAGCACTCAATCAGTTAAGGTACACAAAGTAACTTGAAGTAATTAACCCTTTACACAAAAGACATGGACTCAGTTTTTTTTTCATCAAATTTTTCAAAATATTTCAACTAAACCAGATCATGTGGCCCCTAATTGGAATGAGCTTGATGAGCTTATTCCATTGAGGGAGTCATGTGATATGGTCTTATTGAATTCCTTTGAAAAATAATTGTTTTCTGATGGCTCATTTTGTAAATTACGTGGGCGGAATTGACCGATTCATTAGGTAAAGGGTTAATGTTGGAAACATTTCTATAATTGCTTTTTCTGGTGAGGAACCACAGCTTATAGAGTCCAAAAATTTTCTTAGAATAATAGAATTTGCTGTTGCATTCTAGCAATAATAATGTAAGGATCTGGATTTGTTAACGGGGTAAGGTTGTCTAGTAGTATTCTTTGTTATGCAGCATACTGTATATTAGAAGGTTGGCTAAATTTGTTTTTGTACTTGTGTTGTGGACATGATAGAACAGGAGAGTTTAATTCCGAAAATAAGAATTTTCCAGTTCTCATTTTTCAAAGTGGGTCACGATACCAGGAATTTTCCGGTTCTTGTTTTTGAAAGACGGTCACAATACCAGGAATTTTCCAGTTCTCATTTCTAAATATCAGTCCCAATCTCCAGTGAATTCATAGAATAGAACCGGGAATCAAAGGTTGCATTCTACACTCTTTGATTCCGGATTCTAGTCTATGAAAATCCATTTGGGAGATTACACTATACTTCCAACAACAAGCCTGATCTCTAAAGGAGTTGATATTCATCGTAATCTCATAATCTATACCACATGTGTGCAATCTTTGATACTACATGTATGGTCTATGAATTGCCAGGTTACCGTAACTGACTTTCAGAACGGGAGGCGCAAAGGCGTGAAATTTCTGTTAAACCTTATAAAACAGTATATGCCAAAATTGACCTCAAAAACAGTAGATGCTAAAAGTGACCATAAATACTGATAAATAAATGAATGTGAAATAGTAAATATCAGTTGGATGGGAATAAATGCTGAATTTTAGAAATAATCCAGCCCCTCTGTGTTGTATTTTCATTTCCATAAAACTTGTTACACTGACAAAATATGCAGCAGTCCAGAAATGAACAATTATTTACATGTACAGATGAATTGGTATGTACAGCGATATTAATAATGTCAATAAAATTTACTTACATCATTTTCTACAATTTGGTCAGAATTCTTGATTAATGTGTAAAAAATATGTCGTAAACATGTTGTTCTGTAAATAATCATCATTAACCTTTAATTATTGTGGTATAAAATGATGCAGAGTAATGATGTTTCCTTCATGGTGGAAAACTAATTCTTTCATTCATATATGTTACAGTGGGTGGGTGGTGGTTGGAAGGAGAGGTGGGTGTAAGTTCGTGACTGGGTATAGTTTACATATATATACAGTCCAAGGCCACTTTTTGCTTCTATTTATTTGCATTTTTACCTCATTATTACAACACATACAAGCCTTATTAACCCGTTACCTAATGAATTGGCCACATCCGCAAAATTTACAAAGTGAGTGGTTCAGTCCGCACTAGGGGTAACGAACTGCATTGTGTCCATGTGCAAAGCACTTAATCCTGATTGCTCACGTGGGGACCCATGTGGGTGCTGTGTACTAAGGCATACTGAGTGTTGATACTGTACATGTCTTCAACTAATGCGAACCTGGCTTGTGTGGAATTAGTATGAAGGGGAGTCTGATAGTTACTCGCCACTGTTCTGTGGTTCTTTCCGGGTACTCTGGCTTCCTCCACCCGTAAAACTGTATAACACAAGGTGACTCAAAAATATCAACAAAACCATATTATGTGACCCCCTCATTGAACTGACCTCTTCAAGTTCATTCCAATGAGGGATCACATGATAAGGTTTTATTACATGCCTGTTCCATGAAATTTCCATCTGTAGCAACACTAAACCATGCGGAAAATGAAAATCAGTTTATATTTGCGGAATGGAAATCGTCCATGTACTATTTTTAAATAAAAGTGAAATTTCACTGGAATGTCCTACCAAATCGAGTACCGCAGTTACAATTTGAATCACTAGCGAGGAGGCATGATGGCGTTACTGTAACCTGTTCTAGTCAGATCACCGAAGTTAAGCAATGTCGAGCCCAGTTAATCACTGGATGGGAGACCATCTGAGAGATCAATTCGGACTCCCGCCTTGTGTCCTTGGGCAAGGCACTTAACCCTGATTGTCCACATGGGGCACGATGACGCTGTGTACTAAGGTGTACTGCACATCGATGGTATGCATGTCTTCAACCATTCTAACCCTGTCTGTGCTGCAGTGCAGAGTTACGATGTTGGGGAGCTGGCAGCTACTTATTGTTGCTCGGTCTGGGTACTCCTGCTTCCTCCACCTGTAAACTGTCACGGTCATGATTAGACATTGTGCATAAGTATATGACCTTAAACACCAATAAATAAATAAATCGCTAGCAATAGCAAAGAATCATCCCCAGAGTTCCAGTGTGTTCTGTGTGCCAGTAGGCTCAGGGAGACGAAGTAGTAACACAGGTTCCCCTCGCAAATTTGGTTGGCGATAAAATGTGTTCTTTTTGTTGATAGTTGTCAAATGAATTGCTGAGTGTCCTTCCAATAATTGTTTTTATAGATGTGAGGGCATGTAATAAACACAGAATGACGCTCATGTGTGAATGGGTTAATCGGTCGTTCTGTGTATTTATTGAATTTTTTTTTTATTTTAAAAAACAATAATTAAAATATGAATTTTGAAATTCTGTTTGTTAGGTTAGGTTAGGTTAACAGAGTACTACTGACATTCATGTACCTATTTATGTGTTTTTTAAGGCAACATCATTCCGTCATTATGGTAGTACTTACTTGTAAAATGGAGTTATTGTTGCTTTTTTGTTGGAAGAAACCAATTGTTAAAAGACTCCATCTCTTTATGTGCTAAAGTAATTTGCTCACCTGATTGTATCGGTATGTTTGTGAGTTATTCTGCAGCTAGTGGACCACATCTTAATTCTGTGCCTTTAAGGTTGCGGTTTTAGATTATCCTGGTGTAGGGTCAGGATTGAGAAGATTTGAATTGGGATAAAGGTAGAGTAATGTTTGACAGGCCCAAAAATAACCCTGAAATGACAGTGCTGGAAATGAACAAAATTGCTCCTGTGAATTCAGAGACAGGAGTAAATTGCACCCGTAAAATGTTTGTGTATGAATTTTCGAGGGAATACTGTCACCAAACACCAGAAACATTAACCCTTTGAACTCTAGTGGTATCTTCCATGCCAGTTCAATGGCAGCAATTAGAAGAGTCTATATTCATTTTTAGCTCAACTTTGGCGAAGCCAAATTTGAGCTTATGCCATGGCCCATCGTCCGTCTGTCCGTCTGTCCGTCAACAATTGGATACGGCTCGGGCTAGAGGCCGTATTTATGAACCGATCTTTACGAAACTTCTTGAGTACCTTTGTTATGACCGTGGGTTGAGAACGAGTGTTTTTGGGTGCGGTCCAAAATTCAAGATGGCTGCCAGCCACCATTTTGTACCGACGATGCAGAAATCTGTTTTTTGTACAGAACTTCCATATGAAAGCTCTGATTTGAATAATTTTTTGTATGAATGTTTAGTACCATGGGATACATCACATATAATACGGGGTTTTTTTTCTCGTGCGTAAATTATGCAAATTAGACTAACTTTGATGTTTTTTGGTGTTACTTTCAGCACTGGAAGTGCAAATGCCAATACGGCTCAGGCTAGAGGCCGTATTTATGAACCGATCTTTACAAAACTCCTTGGGTACCTTTGTTATCACCGTGGGATGAGAACAAGTGTTTGGGGGTCCGGTCCGAAATTCAAGATGGCCGATGGCAGCCATTTTGTACAAAATTAGGTGCAATCAGATTTTTGCACAGAACTTCCTTATGAAAGCGCTGATTTGAATAATTTTTTGTGTGAATGTTTAGTACCATGAGATGCATCACATATAATACGGGTTTTTTTCTCATGCAGAAATTCTGCAAATTAGATGAACTTTGATTTTTTCAGTGCTACTTACACACAGTAAGTACACATGTCAATACGGCTCGGGCTAGAGTCTGTATTTATGAACCGATCTTCACGAATCGTCTTGGGTACCTTTGTTATCACCTTGGGACGAGAAAAAGTGTTTCTGGATGCGGTCTAAAATTCAAGATGGCTGCCAGTAGCCATTTTGTACCGAAATTAGGTCCAATCAGTTTTTTGTACACAACTTCTATACGGCTCAGGCTAGAGGCCATATTTATGAACCGATCTTTACAAAACTTCTTGGGTACCTTTGTTATCACCATGGGATGAGAACGAGTGTTTTTGGGTGTGGTCCGAAATTCAAGATGGCCACCAGCATCCATTTTGTACCAAAATTAGTGCAATCAGTCTTTTGTACAGAACTTCTGTATGAAAGTTCTGATTTGAATAAATTTTTGTATGAATGTTTGGTAACATGGAATACATCACATATAGTACGGGTTTTTTTCTCGTGCAGAAATTATGCAAATTAGATGAACTTTGATTTATTCAGTGCTACTTATACACTGTAAGTACACATGTCAATACGGCTCGGGCTAGAGGCTGTATTTACGAATCGATCTTCACAAAACTTCTTGGGTACCTTTGTTATCACCTTGGGACAAGAACGAGTGTTTCTGGGTGCGGTCCAAAATTCAAGATGGCTGCCAGTGGCCATTTTGTACCGAAATTAGGTCCAATCAGTTTTTTGTCACAACTTCTACACAGCTCATATTTGTGAACTGATCTTCACGAAACTTCTTGGGTACCTTTGTTTTCACCTTGGGACAGGAATGAGTGTGTTTTGTTGTGCCTTTGTTATCACTGTGCTATGAGGACAAATATTTTGGGGTTCAGTCAGACCCACTCTGGGACTCAAAGATTTTTTTCTAATTTAGCATCTGACTGTCACCTACCTTTACAATACTTTACCTATACATTTGTTACAGGCAACGGTCAGTATTTATATACAGACCGTTACAATACTTTATATGTACCTTTGTTATCAGGTCATTACCTAGATGTTTGTCATTGCTGTGTCACATACTATACATGTACATGTCTTTGTCTTGACAAGTTGAGCTACAGTGTCATTGACACTTTCATTTTTGGTAGATCAATCAGTATTGATCAGCCTCGGGGCTGCACGTTGAAAATATTGATTGCTCTCCCCCACACATTTACTGAACAGCCATCCCATTTGATGACGTTATGACATTTCATGTTCCTGGCCATAAAAGCGGCTGATCGGGTTCAAGGGGATAAATGTATAAGGAATTTCTGAATTATGACAGTAATTTGCCACTGGCCGCAGAGTGCTTCTTTCTCAAAACAACTCATATTTATATGCCCTCTCAGTATATAAGTGCTCCATAATATTTTTCAACAAGTCCATTTTTTAACTCCCGTAAAATAGAAGACACAGGCACTGATGGGAGCAATTGTACTCGCACCCATCTCATTTCCAGAACTGAAATGATCATTTATGTTATGTGAGGATTATTTCAGTTGTAAAATATGTGAACGAACTACAGTTTACATCAAAATAATACAACTTTAATTAAATTCTATATCCTACATGTTTTGCCTGTCAGACCTAACAGTCTTTGAGGACTAACTCAACTCAAAGGTAGCACATATCGATATATGAATAGCCCTAAAGAATGCTGTTTACATCTTAACAGAATTGCCTGCAAAATAAATAACAACTACAAGTACTAACATTGGTTGTTGCTATTTGGCAGAATTCTGTTAAGATGTGAAAGCATGGTTGGCGTATTAAAACAAGAGAAGGCAATCTATAGGTTCCTATAGGTAACCACCATATTGTATAGTGTAAACCTGCTAATGAGTTACGATGTATGCTCTTTGTTTCCAGGCCTAGTTAGGGTTAGTTACCACACCCAAAATTTTCTCTTACCCTTAACTCTGTGCAATCAGCAGGTGCGTATTCCCGCCCAGGACAAGGAATAGTTGCCAATGAAATTATTTATTTATTTATTTATTCATTTATTTATTTATTTATTTATTTATTTATTTATTTATTTATTTATTTATTTATTTATTCATTTATTTATTTATTTATTTATTTATTAGGGCTAGCCAGTGCTGTTCATAAGAATGTCTTTGTTTGTGCTCTCTACATTAAACACACTTTTACTGTTGTAAAATGTTTCTTGGTGGGAGTGGGTGGTATCATTTAGTGAGCAGTGCTCACATTTTTTCTAGTTTGAATTTCAATGGCATGATGTCTAGATGGGAGCTATCAAATTTTTCTGAATTTTGTTGAAAAACATGGCTGCCAGTGGCCATCTTGGATTTGGCATATAAATTGTCAACAATCTCATTAACACACCATACAGCCACATCTCACACCCCATCTTTTTCAAAATTTCGTTTGTAGCTTTGATGTGATGTCTAGATGGGAGCTATAAAATTTTTCCGAATTTTGTTGAAAAACATGGCTGTCCGTGGCCTTTTAGAATTTGGCATATAAATTGTCAACAATTCCATTAGGAGACTCCCCAGGCCACGTGTCTCACTCGATCTTTTTCAAATTTTATATGTAACTTCGGTATGATGTCTAGATGGAAGTTATCAAATTTTTCTGCATTCCATTTAGGGCTGCACGATATTCAAAACGGAATACCGGTATCGATATTCAAAAAAATACTGTGGTATACCGGTATATCGAAAATTGTTCAGAAAAATGAACATAAGTACCACAATCGAGGCTTGACGCATCACAGTCGGATCGAATTAGCATGCCTTGTTGACGCGGTTCGAAAAACCTTTACCCCAAGGCAGACGATATCAAAATTTATTATTTAAAAAAAGTTAATCAGATTTTCCAAAAAAATTCTACAAAACAATATCAATGAGAGGTCACATGATATAGTTTTGTTGAAATTTTTGAAAATTATTTTTTCAACGGCTGAAATTGTATATTACGAAAGCACATGCAGACGATTCCTTGAGTAAAGGGGCTACAGTTAAAAAACTCAAGACATCTTGAAAATTAAATTGTGGGTAAATAAATAATGACGATAAACTGATATTTTTGTAATTACACCGGTATTCAATCGATTTTGGTTTGAATACCGGAATATATCGGTTTATCGATATACCTCGCAGCCATAATTCCATTGAAAAATATGGCCACCACGGGCCATCTGGGATTTGATATATAAATTGTCAATTCCATGAGTACACCTAACAGGTCCCATCCCTCACCCGATTTTTTTTTCAGATTTCATTTGTAGCTTTGGTGTGATGTCTTTTCTGTAGAAACTTAAGTGAATGACTTGGCATTACTGGATTTTTCTGTTTAGTTCAGTCCCTTGAGCTGCTGTTCCACTGACTGTTTCACTGTTTTTTTTTTTAAATGATATTTTTATTTCCTCATTGAAATGGAGTCTGGCAAACAGGCAGTGCCTATATTAACCCTTTACCTAACTAATCTCCCGCATCCGCCCATGTAATTTGCAAATTGAGCAGTTGAAAAAAATACTTTTTTTATAATATTTCAACAAAACCATATCATGTGACCCCCTCATTGGAACGAGCTCGATGAGCTCGTTCGAATGAGGGGTCACATGATATGGTTTTGTTGAAATTTTTTGAAAAAGTTTAAAAAATAGTAATTAAAATAATAAATTTTGATATTCTCTGCGTTGGGTAAAGGGTTAACACCATACGCTACAGAAACATACAATACAATGGTGCAAGTGCAACTGTACATGAAACAGAAACTGATCCAATTACTTGGAAAGAAATAGAAAATGGTTCAGGGGTTGTCTTGATCGATTAATCACGTGGATTAACCTTGGTTAACCGATTAATCACTTGTCCAAATAGATATCTGAATAATTGCTATACCGTTGATGATTTACAGCATGAACCCTTTACCCAACCTAACAAACAAAACCGACTAGGACTATATACATGTACAGAAATCAAATTTATTATGTTTTCAATGTTTGTCTCAAAAACATATTTTATGACCCCTCGTTGGAACGAACTGGTTGAGCTCATTCCAGTGAGGGGTCATAAGCTATGTTTTTTGAGACAAAAATTGAAAATTTTTAGTAATTCATAAATTTATTTTGCTAACATAGTCTGCTAACCTGCAATGGGTAAAGGGGTTAAGAATTACCATTTCCAGCCACTGATACAGTATGATGTAACTTGCATGCTTTACTCTGTCACACATAATTAACATGAGTCAGTGTGACAATGTTTGCCTGTTTTGGAGCAAGTTTGTTCCTTTGTTAACCCATATAATACAGTAGTTCAAAAGTAATGGATAATCGATCAATTACTTTTCGGATCGATCAAGATGGTGATCATAGATTAATCGGTTAACTGTTTCAGCTCTAGAAAGAAAGTACCACACTATATCCCATCATCTCTTATGCATCTTTTACCTATCGGATAGGGAGGCATTCTAGTATACATGTGAAGGTATAATAGGTCAACCAAAAAAATCGACAAAAAAAAATTTCTCTCACCCAACACAGCAAAGGTGTCAGGATTCATCTGGTTTCATTATCACAGTACTTGTATTGTGTGCCACTGAAAAGCCAATGTATTGGAAGATTAATTTTGTGGGGAATATTTGTTGTGATTCTACCTATGATGGGTCAGTGTATATGTGCATGTCAATGATTAATTAAATTGGGTTAATAACTAAATTAATAGCCAGAGGCTCAGTGATTGTTGGCACATCAAGCAGTTAAACCTACATTTATATATTGTGCAAGGTTGTTACACACATGTGTGAATGGAGTATGCTGAAAGTAGTAGTAGATGAACAACCTTCTGTTGACAAAATCAAAATCTTGTAACCTTCAATTTTAACTGGTAATGGAGTCATTTGGATATAGTCTATTTTGTATGGTAAGTGTAGAATACAGGGATTCTTCTGCCCTCTTTGGGAAAGAGTACAGGGCCTATGCAAATTTTGAAGATCTGCATCATGAGGGCTTCAATTGGGAATTTATTTGATACTAGAAACACATAAAGAACTGGGGGACTATTGTCTGATCACTGGCGATAGGCATTGCACTTGTTGTACTGTTAGATAAAGAAGATATTTATGCATTTTTCTATCCTTCAATAGTCGACATTCTGTGGTTTGCAGTTGAGTCTTGGCAAGTCTTGGCTGCCTATTTTGGCAGCCAAGACTTGCCTAGAAACAGCAGTCGGACAGGGTTCTTGGGATGTAACTTGCAAATGTATCTAAAAACTGCCTGTTGAGGAACCTGCTTTGTTTCAGTAAAAAGTTAGGAAAGTCAAAATTAGGCCTTCAAGAGTTAAAGAAGGATTAATTTTTAGCTTAACTTGACAAAGGTAAAATAAGCTATTGGCATCACGCATGCGGAAGTCTGTTACTCTGTGAGTCTGTTCGCATTTTCTTTAGCACAGGCTGCACCTCGTAGTTTCTTGTCTGATATCACAAAATTTCATAAGCAGATTCAAGGTCATGTCTGGATGAGAGCGGTCAACCGTAATGGTTGCTGGTTGCGCAAGCCCAAAACTCAAAAACCTTTAGCACAGTCTACAGGTTGAATTTATGAAGGGATTTCATAGTAACTTAT
Organism: Pictodentalium vernedei; assembly: GCA_031216915.1. NCBI lineage: Eukaryota > Metazoa > Mollusca > Scaphopoda > Dentaliida > Dentaliidae > Pictodentalium > Pictodentalium vernedei. Next base: position 125,107,419 of record CM062290.1, read on the forward strand.
TAAGATGACTCTGTAAAATGTCTAGATGAGATCGTCCCCTTTTGGCTGCGATCGGTCAACCATAACGGCTATGCAGGCCCGAAGCTCGAAAACCTTTAGCACAGTCTACAGGTCATATTTACAAAGGGATTTAACTGTAACTTGATACGGTGACTCCGTATAATGTCTAAGTGAGAACATACACTTCTGTACAGGCACGTGACCTAGATTTCTTTAGCACAGTCTACAGTTCATATTTATGAAGCGATTTCATTGTAACTTGGAAGGATAACCTGGTCTGATGTCTAGATGACACTGTCGTATTTTGGTCATGATCGGTCAGCCATTACTGCCACCTGGTCATGTGACCTAGATTCCTTTAGCACTGTTTACAGGTTGTGTTTATGAAGAGATTTCATTGTAACATGGTGGGATAACTTAGCATGATATCTAGATGAGACTGTCATATTTTGGTCATGATCGGTCAACCATGACACCAAAGCATCACATGACCTTGATTCTTTTAGCAAAGTCTGTGAGTTATATTTATGAAGGGATTTCATTATAACTTGGTAGGCTGACTCGTTTTGGAATAATTTTACTGTAACTTGGTAACTTTGGTTAACATACATTAACTGTGACGGCCACATGAACCCAGGCCTCAATTCTTTAGTACAGTCTACACTTCAAATTATTCTTTTCGAAAACATACTTTGCATAGCATATAGGGAACAGAAATTAACATATTCTTAATTATCACAATTCTTGTCTTTTTTCATAATCCTTTCATAAACATTGAACATTATCCTTTTCATCAAACACTGCACACAGTCAAGTTAAGCTACAGTTTCATTGACACTTTCATTTATTTAAATAAGGACTGACATTGGAAAATTTTGAGTTTGAATTAGGAAAAATCATGCCAAGATGCCATTGGGAATGGGTACCATATTTGGCCCCAATAAACACAAAAAAATCCTTGGAATATTCAGTTATAATATGTGGCCAAATGTTCATCTTTTGATAATAGGAGGCAAGCACATTTACAGTACAGGGAGAGAGGTTCACACGTGCATTTGGGCCTTCTTACCTGGGTATAGTATAATAAAATAACCTTGTTAAGCATTTCCTGAATGAAATCACCTGCATCTACTTTTGTAATTTACAAATTGAGCAATTAAAAAAAAAACTTAAAATTTTTTTTTTAACAAAATGATATCATGTGACTCCTTTTTGAAACAAACTTGTTAAGCACATTCCATTTAGGTATCACTTCATATGGTTTTGTTGAAAAATAATTAAAATAAAAAATTTTGATTTTGTCTGTGTTGGCCAAATGATTAACCCCTTACCCAACACAGACGATATAAAAATTTATTATTTTAAATATCATTTCTTTTCAACCTACTCACAATTGTTTACAATTGGCTGTAACGTAAGTGCAAGCCCTACTTCGGAACTAACTCAATCTTTTAGAAACTTTTCCAAACAAGCTGGAAAAGTAATAGAGTGCAAAATCACGAAAAAGATTGAAAAAGGGTCGAGCGAGACCAGCGCTTGAAATTACAGGTACTCTCTCTGCACACTTATAGCGTTTACCGAGCACATGCGCAACAACCGTGACGTCAATTCCTTTTATTTCCGCCATTTGTACATGGTCGGAAATTTTTGTGACTCGTGCTATACTTAGCTGTTTTCTTCGTGAACAACTTATTGTATGTGCTATCTGCATTTGATTGTGTGCAAGTGGATTGTATCCTTTTTCAAGCTTTCAAAATTGTTATTAATTAATGTTATTTTTGATCATTATTGCTTCTTTCTTCACACTTTAGTCTTGTTTTTCCCCCACGTGTGAACACAACCTTTGTTCTGTTTTCCGTCGGCGGGAAGCTTGATTCCATTATTCTCATTCATATTATGCCAAAGACTATTTCTTGTACCTCTTGCTTGCAAGTGAATCATGTGGACGACTCTCATTCTACATGTGTCACTTGCAACAATTGCACTCAGGCCCAATCATGTGGTATTTGTGGGGTTTGGTCCTCAAAATTCTGGGCTTTTGTTAACAAGGTGGTTATGTCCAGAGCTAGAACCCCTCGTTCTTGGGGTAAGGGTAGCCGTGCCGTAGCAGACATTTCTGTTAGTGCACATGGTGACTCTGTCACACAGGATTCTGATCTGTCTTCTGTGGCGAGTTCCTCTGCAACTGTTGACGGTGCTAGTTCAGTGATACCTGACGTGGAGACCGTGGTCTCTTTGTCTTTTGATGTCACTCTTGAGGCGTCTGTTTTCATAGAGAGCTTCTCCGAGGTCAGCTCGGTGACCCTCTCCGATTTGTCTCCTACGCCATCGACAGTTGCTGAGGAAGTTGTTACTACAGATCCTATTCTGTATGATGGTGGCTTTTCCATCTCCTCTGGGGATGGTCTACAGTCTCGGGGGACCGAGGCTGTATCTGCTGGTGTGCCTGTGAGCTCTCAGACTCCCCTGGCTTTACGGCGAAGCTGTGCGGGTTTGCTGTCTGCTCCACCTCATCTGGCTAGGTTTGCTCCTAGTCGGTTGAGCCGTTCGGTCGCTTCGGCAGTGATTCCTCGCCCCTTGAGCGAATCGTTTATTGTTCCTCCTTCCTCTGCTAGTGTGCCGACTAGCAGGATGGGGTTGGGACATTGGCATCCAGAGCCTGCTGTTCGGCAATTGTCAGTGACAGCCCTGGTTAGCTGTCACTCTCGGAACCGTCCTCCGGTTATTCCTCACTGTATTCCGAGTCTGGGTGTCGATCGATGCTTGCCGTCGGTCTCAGAGGATGGGCAGTTGGGGCCGTCTGCTGCGCAGAGGCCAATGACAGGTTCCTGTCATTCTTGGGACAATCCCCCGGTGTCTTCTCACCATGTCCCAGGTCCAGCTACCGATCGATGTGCGCCGTCGGTCTCTTTAGAAGTTTTGCAGGCAGGACCTTCTGTATCGCAGAGGTCAGTGATGGCCCCTGGGCGTCACAATCGGTACTATCCTCCGGTGTCTTCTCACCGTATCCCTAGTCTGTCTGCCGATCGACGTTCGACGTCGGTCTCTTCTGAGGATTTGGGTTCTTCTTCTTGAAGGGTCCATTGGGAGGACACTCCGTCGGGCGATGCTGCTGCGACGGACTCTCAGGGTGACCTGCGTCAGGCCGTTTTGGCGCTCACCCGGTTGCTTTCTGGCAACCCTCAAGTTGGCCTCCCTGTGGCTCCTGAGGCACAACCTCCTTTGGTCAGTCGCCGAGATGTCTCGCCTGGCCCCTTGGATACTGCACAGTATTCACAGGAGGTTTCTGCTGGTCAGCCCGAGTTGGGCTACGTCTCCTCTGCGACGATTTTCTGGAAGGTGATGGGCCTTCCTTCTGAGCAGCGTGCTGTTCTGAGGTCTGCCTCTTTGGTTGGACCTCAGTTGTTCCATGGTTCCGTGGAAGCTGTCCGTGGCGAAGTTCTTCGTCATTCGAAGGACCAGCTTTTGCTGTGACAGCTGGACCAACCTGCTGCTGCGGGTGGTGGTCGTTCCAGGCCCACCAAGCATGCTGTTGCATCTGCCTCGTCGGCAATGTCAGCTACGCCTTCGGCTCCATCTGCTCCTTCTGCTCAGAAGAAGTCCTGACGCGGCCAGGCTCGCTGGCAGCCTCAGGCAGGAAAGTCTCAGGACCCTGTCACTTCCTGAGGTGCTTGCTCCTCTCGGGGGCCTCGTTGAAGCCGCAAGTGAAGGTTCTCACCTCGATTCGCCTCCAGACAGAGGAAGACTGTCGCTGTTTTACGACTGTTGGACAGAGATAACGTTGGACACTTGGGTCCTCGACGTCATACAATCCGGTCTGCAACTGTCCTTCCATTTCTCTACGTCGGGACCTTCTGGTGCAGGAGATCGACAATCTCCTCTCCAAAGGGTCGATCGAGGTGGTCAGGAACACCCTTTCACCAGGGTTTTACTCGAGACTTTTCTTGGTGCCGAAAAAAAACGGCCAGTTTCGTCCTGTTATCGATCTGAGTATCCTGAACGAGTACATAATAGCTCCTCGTTTCAGTATGGAGACTTTCCGGTCAGTTCGATGTTCAGTTCATCAGGGCGACTTTGCTGCCAGTATCGACCTGAAGAATGCCTACTTCCATGTACCCATTCATCTGGCGTCACGGAAATACCTTCGGTTCTCGATTCGGGATCGAGTCTATCAATTCAGAACTCTCCCATTCGGTTTGAACCTGGCTCCTTGGGCCTTCACCCAACTGATGTCACATGTGCTTGCTTTCCACTGTACTCAGTCGGCTGTGACTTTGTCAGCCTACCTGGATGACATCCTTCAAAGGCACCACGATGCTGCTGTTCTGGAGTTAGATGTCCGACAGTTTCTTTGCCTGCTAGCGTCGCTGGGTTTCAGAGTCAATTGCGAGAAGTCGGATCTCCTTCCTTCTCGGCGATTCCGTCATTTGGGGATGGATTTCGACACTCTTCACAATGTAGTGTCGGTCCCCCATGCTCGGGCGACGATTCTTTCCGCCTTGATTCAGAACCTGCTTCAATCTTCCATGGTCTCGGCCAGGACTTTCCTTCGGATGCTGGGCCTTTGCAGTTCGGTGACAGATCTCATTCCGCTCGGTCGCTTGTTTGTTTGACCTCTCCAACACTTTCTGTTGGATCATTGGCGTCCGAATGTAGATCCGCTGGACCTGGAACTTCCTATTCCTCGGTCCATGCTCTGTCACCTCCACCCTTGGGCCAATGTTCCCTGGCTGACACAGGGTGTTCTGTTGGATCTTCCTTTGGCCGATTGCATCCTTACTGCGGATGCCAGCGATCGGGGCTGGGGTGCGACGTTGGATCTTCTCGGTCTCTCCACTCACAGCGAGTGGGACAGCGAGCAGGTGGGCCTTCATATCAACCAGAAGGAGCTTCTTGCTCTCCTGTTGAGTTTTCGGCTTTGGATCCCTCACCTGTCGGACCATATTGTGCTACTTCTTTCGGACAATTCGACAATAGTGGCCTAGATACGGAATCAAGGAGGCACACTTTCGATTCCCATGTATCGGCTATGTCGGGATATTCTTCTGTTGGCGCGGGATGTAAACACTCAGGTTTCCATTCGATACATTCCCGGGCGTCTCAACATCCTAGCAGTCTCCCTGTCCCGACGCGACAGTGTCCTTCCCACCGAATGGATGCTACATCGGTTGGTGTTTCAGGTGATTTGCGAGCAGTGGGGCCGTTCTCAGGTCGACCTTTTTGCTACTCGCTGGAATCATCAGGTAGAAACCTTTGTCTCCCCTTGTCCAGATCCTCTGGCATTTGCGGTAAACGCTCTGTCCCTGGACTGGACAGGTTGGATCGGCTATGCCTTCCCTCCTGCACCGATTCTTCCTCAAGTATTAGCGAAGATTCATGCTTGCAGTTGCAGGATCATTCTGATCGCACCTCTGTCTCCACAGAGGGTGTGGATCAATCTGCTGAGGTCTCTTGGCAGATCGGCCGATTCGTCTACCTCTACGTCGTGATCTTCTTTCCCAGGGTCATCCCAGGAAGTATCACAACAACCTGGCGAGCCCGTCCCTTCACGCCTATCTTTTATTAGGTCCAGTCTCCGAGGTAGAGGTTTTTCGAGACGAACAGTGGAGTGCATTTCTGCATCGCGGCGACATTCCACTGGCATGACTTATGCTGCGAAGTGGAAGGTTTTCTGCCGCTGGTGTGCAGATCACAATGTGGATTACCATGATCCGTCAATCGCTCAAATTGCAGATTTTCTGGTATATCTTTTTTGACTCCAAGGGCCTCCAGCCTGTTACGATTAAGGGCTATCGGTCTATGCTGTCTGATTCTTTCTCTTATGTGGGAAAGCGGTGCATCGGTCGTAATGTTTTTCTCTCCAAACTCATTCGGCACTTTTTTTTTAAGAGGCCTCGAGTTTTGCGTCTTACACCCAAATGGAACATGGCATGGGTGTTGCACTGTTTGGAGGGGGTGCCATTCGAGCCTTTATCTGAGACCGATATGCATTTTCTCACCTATAAGACGGCTTTCCTTCTAGCGTTTGCTTCTGCTCGACGAGTCAGTGAGCTTCATGCGCTATCTGTTGATTCTGCTTTCTTCAGAAATGAGGCTAACTGCTCTTTTCTGGCTAAGAATCAACTTCCTGATTCGGTACCTCCTCCCATCTGCATTTGGCCTCTCCCCGCTGTCAATGGTTGGAGACCTCTTCTTTGTCCTGTTCGTGCGATCAAGACTTACATTACTCGCATTCAGTTCATTAGGAGGGGTCGGAAGAGATTCTTTCTGTCTCTCATTCCTAAGAGGCAGTCTATCTCTTCCCAGTCTATTTCCAGGTGGATCTGTCTTGCAATCAAGCTAGCTTATTCCCGCTTGTCTGCTTCGGATCTTGTTTCGAACCGGTTTAATGCTCATGAGGTTCGTGCCATTTCTACATCCTGGGCGTTCTCCAATTCTGTTTCGCTCCGGGATGTTATGAATGCGGCTTACTGGAGGAATGCTTCTACCTTCTCCTCCTTTTATCTCCGCCACCTACAGCAGCAATCTGAGGACCTTTATTCTTTAGGCCCTCTCGTTGCTGCTCAGGCTGTTGTGCACCCTCGTTAAAATTGTTTTTATCGAGGTTGTGCTTCGCTCAGCCTTATTCTTTTCGGGTGTCTTCTCTCTATCTTCATTACAGGTTTCGCTATTGTTCTCTGCCCTCCTTGCTTTTCTTTCTGCTGCTCTTGTTGGTATTGGTTATGTGATTCACCTCCTTCTATTGTTTATTCAGCCAATTGTAAACAATTGTGAGTAGGTTGAAAAGAAATTAAAATTTTTTAGTAAATTTTGTTTCTTAACATACCTAACACAATTGTTTACCGGAGGCCCACCCTCCTTGGGGATATCTTTGATATCGATGCCTCCCCACTAAATCACAAGTTTCTCGTTGGCGGAAATACGGAATTGACGTCACGGTTGTTGCGCATGCGCTCGGTAAACGCAAGAGGTTTGCAGAGAGAGTACCTGTAATTTCGAGCGCTGGTCTCACTCGACCCTTTTTTGATCTTTTTTGTGCTTTTGCACTCTATTACTTTTCCAGCTTGTTTGGACAAGTTTCTAAAAGCTTGAGTTAGTTCGGAAGTAGGGCTTGTACTTACATTACAGCCAATTGTAAACAATTGTAGTAGGTATGTTAAGAAACAAAATTTACTAAAAAATTTAAATTTTTTAGCTCACCAACTTTAGTTGTGTGAGCTTATGGCATGGCTCGATCGGTCGGCGTCAGCATACGTGTCCAATAATGTTAAAGGTTCTGTTTAGGTCACTTACTCCCCCTATTTCCATATCATGGCTTTTATAATGCTGCTATATGATAATTATTATCATTCTACCATGATTTAACCCCTCATACCCTGCATTTTAGACATTTTTCTTGACATTTTTAGTTGCATTTAGTTTTCTGTTTAGCTCAGAATTTCATGTTTAACTAAGTGTTTAGGTCAGCTGCTGTGCTCCTTCTCTTCCCATGGCACTTATATTCATCATACATGTTCCTCAGTATCATTGTTCCATGATTAACCCCTCATACGCTGCATTTTAAACATTTTTCTTGACATTTTTAGTTGCGTTTAGTTTTCTGTTTAGCTCAGAATTTCATGTTTAACTTAGTGTTTATGTCAGTTTCTGCGTTTTACTTTTAAGAGGTTGTGTTTAGGTAAGCTTTGTCGCATGTTATGAGCCTGTTTGATACAGTTCTTGTGTTTGCCAAAGTTACTATCAAAGAGGAATGTTGGTGAGCTATAGGGCATTGGCGTCCTTCTTGTTTAAATTGCAACAAAACCACATCATGTGACCCCCTCGTTGAAACTAGCTTGATGAGCTCATTCCAATGAGGGGTCACATGATATGGTTTTGTTGAAACTTTAATATTTTTTTCAACTGCTGAATTTGCATATTATGCGGGTGGATGTGGCCGAATCATTGGGTAAAGGGTTAATAGCATTAAACTTTGAACACCAAATCATTCAGCTCTTCTTCAGTACACATTTTGTACTCTTTACTCAATATTGTTTTTTGTGTAAATGCCTTTTAATTGAAACAAAACTAAAGCTACCGAAAAATTATTCTGACAACTCTTGAATCGAATCCCAACCCCAGCCTTTCCCAGCCTCTAACATAAGCATTTGATCTATTTTATGAGCTCTGTCAAATAAGATATAAAAGAATAAATACACTCAGATTATCACCAGAATGTTCCATTTGTGAATGCTGAAAAGTGGAGCAGTGTCTGTTCACCATGGTAATAAACAAGTTCTGTTTTACTGCTAAAAATATTAAAATAAGACCTGATCACCAAGGCTTGGAGTGGAAACACTCTAAAGTGGACAGCACTGGTATACACGATTGGCTGTTCCTTTACTTCATACTTATATTACTGTAATGATATAGCTATAGATACTGAAAGTGACTTTAAATACTAATAATTAAATTGCCAAAATATAAATTCAAATTCAAATTTTGGTCAAGACTTGGCTGCTTGCAGAAGCAGCCAAAACTTTCCTAAAAATAACTCTTAGGCCTCTGGACTCACCTCTTGTCGTGTTGTGAGAATTCTGGATATTACACAAGTAAGGGTTAATCCTTTACCCAACTCATATGATATCAAAGTTTGTTATTTTATTTTTTTTTTTTCTTCAGATTTAAAAGCTCACCTTACTGAAAGTCAGGGGGAGCTTAAGTGATCACTTTTTGTTTGTCATCAGTTGGTCTGTCTATCTGTCCATCCATCCATTGTCTGCCTGGCGTGAACTTCAAATTATCGACTTCTCCTCATAAACCACTGGGCCGAATTGAACCAAATTTGACATGCATGTTCCTTATCACATGTCAATTCAAGTTTGTTCAAATGAAGTCGCCATGCTGACAGGGGGCACCACAATGGACATTAATTTTGATAGCACCCATAAATTGTTTTCCAGAATTTAAAAAATCTTCTTCTTCAGAACCATCAATTAGAACCTTTTGATATTTGGTCTATAACAGGGATCATGGTGGCGTTGCGGTAACCAGTTTTTGTCGATCTCCGAAGTTAAGCAGCATCAAGCCCAGTTAGTCCTTAGATGCGTGACTCTCCGAGTGATCGATTCGGACCCCCATGTTGTGTCCTTGGGCAAGGCACTTAACCCTGATTATCCACACGGGGGCACAATGACGCCGTGTACTAAGGCGTACTGCACGTCAATGGTGCACATGTCTTCAACCAATCTAACACTGCCTGTGCTGCAGTGCGGAGTTATGAAGTTGGGGAGCTGGCAGGTGCTCGTTGTTGCTCAGTGGTTCTCCTCCACCTGTAAAACTGTCATGGTCAATGATTAGCCATTGTGCTGAAATATGTGACCCTAAACACCAGTAAAAAAATAAATGAATAGTATATAATATCTCTTGGCAGATGGGATTCACTTTGTTCAAATTGGGTCCCTGGGTTGATATTTGGGCTCCCCATCTGAGGCCGAATTTTAACTTTGCAATCTGGGGAAATTTCTTCTTCTTCAGATCCACCAGTCAGAATCCTTTCATATTTGGTATACAACATCTCTTGGCAGGTAGGATTCACTTAGTTCAAATTGGGTCCCTGGGTTGATATTTGGGCTCCCCATGTGAGGCCGCATTTTAACTTTGCCATCTGGGGAAATTTCTTCTTCTTCAGATCCACCTGTCAGAATGCTTTCATATTTAGTGTACAACATCTCTAGGGGGAGATCAGATTCAAGAGTGTTCAAATCGAGTCTCTGGGTTAATATTTAGGCTCCCGATGGTACCCCGCATTTTAACTTAGTGCAATATGAGGGAATTTTTTTAAAAATCTTCTCCAGAACCATCTATTAGAATTTTTTGATGTTTGGTACACAACATCTCTAGTTTGTAAAAATTAAAAAAACCCATAATGTGTGGCCCCTAATTGGAATGATCTCCATGAGCTTGTTCCAATTAAGCTGTCACATGATATTGTGTTGTGGAAACTTTTTGAAAAATATTGTTTTTTTTCAGCAATTCAGTTTGTGAATTAAGTGGGTTGAAAAGAGATTTGATTATGTTTCCATAAGATTTACTGTGTGAACATGTCTTTTAGAATCCCTGAGTTAATAATAATTTTTGTAGGTGAGCATTTTGTACTCTCCTTATTTTCAAATCGGGTGTGTCATACAGGCCCTCAAAACGACAGGCCTGGTAAAGAGTTAATGGCTTTGATTATTTTTAGTAGTAGTAGTAAATTATTTTATTATTGTGTCACGTTTCTATGCATCTTTACAGAAAAATACATTACATTGATACAGATGAGTAGAGTACATGTAGCATGAAACCCAGCTGTGAAGGCTTATGAGACACTTGAAAAACGATATAAATTTCTATGTATAATATGTACATAATTTTTCAAATCATTCGCACGCACGAAACCACCCAACTCCTCCCCGCACTCCTCCCCCACCCAACACCACGACTGTTCGTAAGCACAACTATGCATCTTAACAAATAATACATGAAATTGTTTCAACTGTGTAAAATAGCATGAATCACAGCCATGAAGTCTTATGAGACATATGAAAAACAATATAAATTTCTATGTATAATATGTACATAAGAACATGTGCTCACGTTTTCAATCATTCGCACACACAAAAACAACCCCCCCCCCCCTTAACGCCCCTCCCCCACCCACCACCACCACCATTCATACACACAACTATACATCTTAACAAACAATACATTTCTAATTGATTAACTTATCTGATTATAAGCTATGATACAGGAACTCTAGATGAGTAAATACATCTATGAGTAGTTATGTATTTTAACCCATAGCACACTGGTAGTGCAACAGAATCTTCTTCAATCACTCTGTTTCTCTCTTGTTTAGTTTTGAATTTAACCAATTATAACTTGTTTGACAGAGCTCACTGAGCTCTGTCAAACAAGGTATATTTGGTTAAATATCAAATGGCATTATGGGAAATATTTGTTGCTGAAAACTTTGCTGTCATTTTGACATCAGTGCAGAGGGTTAAAGGCTCATGACTTGAATTATTGTCATGGAGTAATGACGCTGATGTACTCTTTCAGTCAGGTCTCCTTTTGTGTGTACAAAATCATTGATTTATGTCGATGTCACATTTACAGAAGCACTCATGTTTCACTTGACAATAAGAAGGTAAAAACATCACATGTTGTTACTAGTGAGTCCATTTCACAATAACATATAAAAATGAGAATGGAAGCTTACCCATAAACTGCTTCTGGGGTATGTATTTTAGACAGGTTTACTACATTACCTGTTAGCTGTTCATTCATTATAAAACTTACATGTACTCATTTATATATAGTAGTTGAGTAGTTTTTAGTTTTCTGAAGAAGAGTGCTGTGTCACTCGAAAATTAAAGTTTAAACTTTTCGGTGGATCTTTGTGTTAGTCTATTAATGTACCAGTGTGATGCTATTTATCTAAGTATATATATATACTCTTCACATTTTGCTAAGGATCACTCCTTCCCATCTACATATTTGATATTTGATACATAAAAGATCAAATGTGTATATTTTTAAGTTTGTTTATTTGTTCATTAGAGTCTAACGGCACTTTCAGTTCAGCAGCTTTGATCATATCATGCTGGACAATTTTACAGGTGGGGGATTTGTGTGAACCCAGAGAGAACAACTGAGCATTAGAGAGTAACTTTTGACCTCTTAATTTACCATGCTGATACAGGAAGTTAGCACTGGTTGAAGGTTAGTGATACATTGACGTGTTGTACATCTGTGTTCGACATGCTCTATGTCCATGGTTAACTTGCCTTCAATCAGTGCTAACCCAGCTTGTGCCAGGATGATAAATCTGAGAGTGTGACAGTTACTTGGCATTACTTAGTGCTTCCCTTTGGGTACTCTAGCTTCCTCTACCCATAAATTTGTACAACTTGATATAACCCAGACTGTTAAAAGTGTCATTGCTTCCCAATAAATAAACAAACAAATAATGTACACATTTTCCTTTCATGCAGAAAGTATGTCGACGAATAGTGGGTGATCCTTAGCAAAATGTGAATAGTATATATATACATGTATATATCTCAGGTAGGATTTCATTGAACCTTTTCCAGGACATAGTGATAATGTTATATTTCTTTATTGATAGCACAGTTGAACCCTGTTCACTGAATAGTGACTTTGAGGATTTCAATTAACCCTTTACCCAACGTAACGGCCAAAACCGGTCAGTGCTATTCACAAAAATCGTCAATTAATTTTTATTATATTTTCATTTTTTGTCTCAAAAACATAGGTTATGACCCGTATTTTGGAACAAGCTCGTTGAGCTCGTTCCAATGAGGGGGTCATGACCTATGTTTTTGAGACCAAAAATGAAAAAAATTAGTTATTCAAGAATTTTGTTTGCAAGTGTCGTTTTCATGTTAGGTAAAGGGTTAACAGGAGTAGGAAGCATGCTGACTCGGTAGCTACTGCATAAGACTTCAAACCGAAAGGTCAATGGGTCAATCCCCACCCAGGGTAACAGCATTGTATTCTTGGACAAGGCACTTAATCCCGACTGCCCATGTGAGTGTATGGTGGCACAGTTAACAAGCCTGAATATAAGCAACCTGTCATTTGCAAAATGAGGTTCCCAGAGGGTGAATTTGCTGATTCTATACCCAGCAGTGGAACAATGTTTCCTCTAGTCACATCTTTTTGTTCTAGCTTGAGACCTTGATTCAGACTGAGATTCACAGAGGGTAAATTTTGTGATGCTACCCTGCTGTGCAGGGTAGCATCGCCTAATTCACCTCCGGGGACCTCATTTTGCAGATGACAGTCTGCTTATATTCAGGCTTCACTGTTAACTAAGACATTGTGCATGTCAATGGTGCACTTGTCTTCCACCAATGCTAACCCTGAATGTGTAGAGTGTGACAACTGCTCATCGCTGCTTGGTGGTTCTCCCTCAGGGTGCTCTGACATCCTCCATTCATAAAACTCTCAGACATCAGGTGATCCTGGCTGTCTAAAGTGTCATTCAACCCCAACAAATAAATAATTAACAGGAGTATTGAATTAATAGGAAAGTGGTCACTTTCCTGTATTCTAGAGATAAACTGAGCATTTATTCTGTTTCTTACTCATTTGAATATACATATCTCAGGTAGTATTTCATTGAACATTGATAGTTCAGAGGAACCATGTTAACCCTTTACCTAACAAATCGACCACATCCGTCTGCATAATTTGCAAATTGAGCAGTTGAAAAAAATGTTTTTCCCCCAAAACTTTCAACAAAACCATACCATTTGATATCCTCATTGGAATGAGCTCATTTAGCTCATTCCAATGAGGGGTCACATGATATGGCTTTTTTGAAACTTTTAGAAAAATTGAAAAAATAATATTGAAAATAATAAATTTTGTTATTGTGTGCATTGGGCCAAGGGTTAATTGAATAGCTACTTTGCTGATGGAAATTATTCAGTTAACAAGAGTATTGCATTAACAGGGATATGGTCACTTTGCTGTATTCTAGAGATAAACTGAGCATTTATTCCAGTATCTAGTTTCACAAAACTCATGTAGCTCTGTTAAACAAGATATAATCGATTGAATGTCTGTATTGGTATGTTAGGCCAAATAGGTCTTTTATCAAGGGGAAAACACCATATGCATAAATTCTTTTGCAAAGGAAAATCTGACATTCAACAAGTAGATAAAACACTGAACAACAAATCGGGAGGGGAGTACAATGGAATCCTGTCAATTGAATGGCCTCTTTGCCAATGAATTATTATAACATGAGTATTCAATTAATAGGGATTTGGTCACTCTTCTGTATTCCAGACATAAACTGAGTATTTATTCTATTATTTCTTGTTTGATGAAGCCCATAGAATTCCGTCACACAAGATATAATAGAATAAATGCCTTTATTGGATGTACTGAAGCCAAAGAGGTCTCTAAACAACAGACTTTTCAGGGTAATTGTATTATCCAAACTGTATATTTGGAATATCATTAAAATAAAAACCACAGGACTATGTTAAGTGTGACTTTATTTGTGAGAGTCTCAGGAATATTACAAAGTTGTTGTCACCATATCTCGGTACACCTGATTCTCATTAATTAAATATTTGTTTTCTCAATCAAACATTTTCAATGATACAGGTATTCCATTTTCCAAAATTCTGTTGAAATGGTTTATTCCCACTCAGCCAACCTTCCTAAAATACCAGTTAATAGGTGTGAATTACAGAAAGGTGTTAGGTTGGCTGAACGCAACTTTTGCAGTAGAGGATTAGGCTATAGTCTGTATCGTCTTACCTACATAATCAAACAACATCATATCAAAATACATCTCAACTTTATAATAAAATCTATAAGTACCTTCACATTATTTCAATTTTAGTAATTTACTTGCTTCGTCACCAAATTCAAAAACGTCCAGATTGCCACTATTGAGTCTGTTCTTCAGTGTTTTCAAATGATTGTCTATCGTTCTGTAACGCTTTCGTCTTTTTGGTGCGAGACCTCCGGATTCAAGTTGAATCATTTTTGCTTCGTTGGTTGCCTGCAATTTCTTTAGCAACACAAGGAAAGAGTATATGTTTGGGTGAGCAGCTCTGCACATTTTTTTTATTTTGCTGTGCCAACCTTCCGCATTGTTGGTTGTTCTTGCGCCGTCGTTGTTGTGATGGTTCCATTTGCTGATGGGAACACCCTCTACCCATTGTTCGGTAACATAGTCAGTAAATGCGGTGACATCCACGGAAATGTCCTCGGCTGATTCTAAAGCATTTAGCCAGAAATCTTCAACATGTTGGACGGGAATGAGTGGAAGAACAGCAGCCCTCCGGACAAGAAGTTTGACGTCATCATCTTGATTGTAATGTCTCACTAAACCAACGGATTGAGTCTTCCTCCAGATACACTGTGTAAAGTGGAAAAAACAACCTTTAACCACCACGGAAGTAAACACGCACTCCAAAACGTTCATCACCGCCGTCTCGAAGTCTATCATGAATGTATCTGGTGCAAACGTTAAGTTTCGTTGAAGAATCTCATCCTTCAGAATGTTGAAAAATATTGAGTAAGTTGATTGAGTTTTATTTGGCAGAAGTGCGAACACCAAGGGGAAAACTTTACGGTCAACCATTCCATGAATACAATACAGCTGATAAAACAACTCGGGACACGAATAGAATGTTCCATATGCAAAAATAATGTCAGAATTGCACAATCGTCGCAAATTGTCGTCAGTGCTAAAAACTAAGATTCGTCGGTTCTGTTCATCTACTATGTCACGCAATAGAAACCGTTCTCCAGCAAAAGTTTTTGTCCATTCATCACCAAGTTCAATTTGGTTTTGCTCTCGTGGCAACTTTGGAAGAACTTTTAATCGATTCCTGTATAAAGACGACTTACAGCTCTCAAATGTGGGAATCTTTTTGATAACTTCATGAACTTCATGTGAATCTGTATTTCGCAAGCTTCCGAGTTTTTCATCATAAATGCTCGGGATTGGTCCGACTTCTTCGCGACATCGCTTCTTAACTTTCGACAAGAATGCACTTGAAGCAATACTCTCAATATCAGAAGTATGATTATGTCCATTACCGAACTTAACAAGAATACTTTCTTTTGTCACCACTGTAGCCGGACAATTCCAATCAACGCACCTCCAATAGCAACGTCCATGATTTCGTGTTCTGATAGAGAATTTAAATCCACCATGAATCAAGAAAAAACCACCTCTACCATTATCAAGAAAATCAATGTCAACTTGTGCGGAAGCCATGATTACTGACAATTCATGCTGAGAAGATCCATATATATATAATATGGGACTGTGTTTTGAAAACATAAAATAATAGATGAGACAAACCCCGTGATTGTTGTTCACTTCAAAGGCACAATTAGTGAATCTAAGAAATATCAAACACCGTGTAAACAAGACAGCGGCAGAATATTTTATTTTTGCAAAACAAGACATCAAAAACAATGATAACATGATTACTGACAATTCATGCTGAGAAGATCCATATATATATAATATGGGACTGTGTTTTGAAAACATAAAATAATAGATGAGACAGACACCGTGATTGTTGTTCACTTCAAAGGCACAATTAGTGAATCTAAGAAATATCAAACACCGTGTAAACAAGACAGCGGCAGAATATTTTATTTTTGCAAAACAAGACATCAAAAACAATGATAACATATAACAAATTAGAAAAAACAACATAACTGCAGAATATTTTAAAAATTAAGACATCAAAGATGATGATAATATATAGTAACAAACTAATTAATTGTTTTCTCAATTCAACCGACTGACAAAAAACAACAATATTTTAATTTGCAAAAATGATTTTTATTTTGCAAAAAAAAAAATGACAATTTATATGCTACAGACTATAACAAGGATTAAGCAAGTGTGAAAAAAAAGGTTGGCTAGACGCTACTCCTGATCATTAAAAGGTTGGCCAGATGCTACTAATGAAATTAAAAAGGCTGGCTAGGTGGGACGACACCGTTGAAATTCCCTATTTTGATCAGAAAATAAGAATTTAAACCATTTCATCTTGCTTGACGGAGCTCGAACAAGATCTAGAAAATTTATCAACAGTACAAAGATCTTGATTTTATAACATGGGTGGTGGACTATCACATTGAAGAAAAACTACATTGGTTTGTTTAAACATTTTAATGTGTTTTATTCAAATTTAATTATCATCAAAACAGATGAACAGGTACAGATTAATCATTTGATGCTGCCACTAGTCAGGCTTAACTCCTTGCATGCTGCTGGCAGATGTTCTTGCCCGCAATATGGTTTTTCCTGCCACTGAAATAGGTATAATTGGGCATATTCAATCAAATTTTTTCCCCTGTAAATTGAATGGAATTTTTCAACAATAATTTCTTGAATTGAATTTTAATTATTTTTTCATCAAACGTAGTCATGCCTGCTTCACAACAGCCATGATTAGATTTGTTGAAAAATATCTTGAAAATACTCGGCAGGTTTAGAGTTAACCCTTTACCCAACGAATTGCCCGCATCCGCCTGCATTATATGCAGATATAGCTGCTGAAAAAATATTATTTTTTGAAAAATTTCAACAAAACCATATCATGTGACCCCTCTTTGGAACGAGCTCGTCGAGCTCGTTCCAAAGAGGGGTCACATGATATGGTTTTGTTGAAATTGTTTTAAAAAATTTAAAAAAATGATATTTAAAATAATGAATTTTGAAATTGTCTGCTTTGGGTAAAGGGTTATAGAAGTGGTGGGTGAGGGTGGGGAGGGAGGGGAGTAAAATATGTTTCCACTTTTATTCTACCACACACTAGTTTAAGAGGGTGTATACTCGATAGGTGAAAGCCCAGTGTCTCCCCAGGGAAAAATCTTTTTAACTTTTCATATCAGTTGGAACACCCTGATTACTTTTCTGAGGATCAAGTACCAGGAAAATGAAGGCATGACTATAAGAATATGACAAATGACCCAAGAAATATCTGGCTGAGATTACATAAACCGACTTGAGGAATTTCTGAGATGTAAGGTTGGCATTGTTGGAGAAAAAATATGTATGTGTAGAGGGGAGTGTGAAGAGGAGCCACCTTATTGCACCTTCCAACCCCTCCCTCACACCACCCACTGGCACCATCACTGCTATTAACTTGAGTTCATAGGCTACCTGGATTCGTGTATGGTAAGGAGTTAAAATAAAACTTTGTGGGTAATGAAATCTCAATAAAATAGGGAGGTACAGCTTTCACAACAATGTGTGTTTGTTGTTGGCCTATTTCTTTAACATATAAAAATTCCTTGGTGTCCTCCTAAACAGTTTGTTGACTATTTGTATATTCAGAGCAATTAAGTGAAATAAGATGATTTAGTGAGAAATGTGTTGCTTGTCAGCTGGGTGTTGGAAGCCCAATCTGGACTATGGTGAAAATGCCTGGAAGACTAAATTTGGGCTTTATTGTATTGTTCATTTGTATGATTTTGTTTGCTAACAAGTTTATTTGCCTAATGTTTTTTCAGTATTGTTCGAAAAGTACCTGTTATCATCCTCTTATAAATTGTAAAAAGTGATTTAATGAACAAACATCTCTGTGGAAACCCCAGGAAGTGAAGCAGTGCTTGTTTACTGTGATAAACAAACTCTGTTTTACTGGTGAAATAGGACCTTGTATGCAATGCCTGGGGTGGAAGTCCTCTCAAATGGGCAACATGGGTGGGGTTTGATTGGCTGGACATGACTTTATATATCCATGTTGTGGTCATGATTAGCCATTGTGCAGAAATTTGTTACCTTAAACACCAAGAAATGAACAAATAATGAATTTGAAATACATTTATGGGAACATATTTTTGTGGGCCTAAGGCACATTTAAAAAGATATATATGCAATTTTAAAGCTTTACTGAACACATGTGATGTTGAAGACAGCAGTGCCAATATTTTTTTGCAGATGTAATTCACAGAAGTAACTTTTTCCTCTAAATCATACCTTTTGTCTCCTCATAAGAACAAGCTCAATGAACAAGTACAAATGAGGGGTTATAAGCAATATACATGTAAGGTGTATATTGTGGGCTTCCAGTGAACACGCATCGGGTCTGGTAAACAGATCTATTTCCCAAAATGAAAATTTTTCTAATAAAATGCAAATGTAATTCATTGATAAGAATTTTGACTAGGTGCCGTATGTGCCCTGAAAGGTTTACCTTAAGGACCAGTCTTTCGATTTTTAAAATGAGAGGCACACTATATACTGCTCGCTAACGTTTGAAGTGAAGCATGCAATTGTTCAGTCACAGCATAATTCATGGTGTATTGTTCACATTTTAGTGCACTCATTGTATTTTGGGCCTACTTCCCATGCATAGATTTTAACCCATTACAAAAAACACATGATATCAAAATTTTTGTTATTTTAATTTTTTTCAACCAATTATGACCGGAGTGCATTTCGTAATCTCAAAATATATGACCGGAGTGCATTTCATAATGTCAAAAATATTTAGAAATGCACTCGACAGCAGGTAAAAATCTGAAGTGCTCAGCTCAAGTGGAAATCCGTTTTGATAATTAACGTCATAAGTGATGAAGATTGTCTCAAGGGATTCTCAACTAAAGCTTGCAAATAAGGTTTATTATAATTAAGAGTCGCGTCATCATTTCAAATTAACAAGCACATTATTAAAAGGCTGGCTGAGTTTGTTTAATTAGTAAGCATTTTAATTTGACAAGCATACATAGAATGGAGTTGTTTGTATAGAGTGCCAATAAGTAATTGTACTACATTGTCTTGAGTTAAGTTGGAACTCACTTGCTGTCACCGTCTAGGTAATCAATGTGAACATTTGAAGATATATAAGTGATATTTAGGGTGATTAGGAGGAGAAAAATCTCAAGAAAGCAGGAGATAGTTTTCATTTCGCCATTGGGCATGGGATCTACAATCATATGGGTCAAAGAGGAAAAGGTCAATACACAGCATAATTTATAGTAGATATCTGATTCAGTGAAGGAGTTAATTGTTATAAGGTACAAATTTATCAGGTATAGATCGAAAGAGAAATTATTACAGTAGAATCCTCTTAATTGAATATCCATTTTGCCAGTGAAAATTATTCAGTTAACAGGAGTATACAATTAACAGGAATTTGGTCTGTTTTCTGTGTTCTGGAGGTAAACTGAGCATTTATTCTATTATATCTTGTTTGACAGAGCTCATAGAGCTCTGTCAAACAATATATAATAGAATAAATGTCTGTATTGGATGTAGTGAGGCCAAAAAGGTTGATAAATAAGGGGAATTTGGTACGTGTCACAGTAATTTCTTTTCAACCTACTCACAATTGTTTACAATTGGCTGTAACATAAGTGCAAGCCCTACTTTGGAACTAACTCAAGCTTTTAGAGAACTTTTCCAAACAAGTTGGAAAAGTAATAGAGTGCAAAAGCATGAAAAAGTTCGAAAAAAGGGTCGAGCGAGACCAGCACTCGAAATTACAGGTACTCTCTCTCTGCACACCTCTTGCGTTTACCGAGCGCATGCGCAACAACCGTGACGTCAGTTCCTTGTATTTCCACCATTATACATGGTCGGAAATTTTTGTGACTCATGCTACTTTGCTGTTATTCTTCGTGGACAACTTATTATATGTGCTCTGCATTTCATTGTGTGCAAGTGGATTGTATCCTTTTATCAAGCTATCCAAAATTGTTTTTGATTAATGTTATTTTTGATCATTATTGCTTGTTTCTTCACACTTAATCTTGTTTTTCCCCCACGTGTGAACACGACCTTTGTGCTGTTTTCCGTCGGCGGGAAGCTTGATTCCATTATTTTCATTCATATAATGCCAAAGACTATTCCTTGTACCTCTTGCTTGCAAGTGAAGCATGTGGACGACTCTCATTCCACATGTGTCACTTGCAACAATTGCACTCAGGCCCAATCATGTGGTATTTGTGGGGTTTGGTCCTCTAAATTCTGGGCTTCTGTTAACAATGTGGTTCTGTCCAGAGCTAGAACCCCTCGTTCTCGGGGTAAGGGTAGCCGTGCCGTAGCAGACATTTCTGCTGGTGCACGTGGTGACTCTGTCATTCAGGATTCTGATCTGTCTTCTGTGGCGAGTTCCTCTGCAACTGTTGACGGTGTTAGTTCAGTGATACCTGACATGGAGACCGTGGTCTCTTTGTCTTCTGATGTCACTCTTGAGGCGTCTGTTTTCGTAGAGAGCTTCTCCGAGGTCAGCTCGGTGACCCTCTCCGATCTGTCTCCTACGCCGTCGACAGTTGCTGAGGAAGTTGTTACTACAGATCCTATTCTGTCTGATGGTGGCTCTTCCATCTCCTCTGGGGATGGACTACAGTCTCGGGGAACCGAGGCTGTATCTGCTGGTGTGTCTGTGTGCTCTCAGCCTCCACTAGCCTCGCGGCAGGGCTGAGCGGGTTTGCTGTCTGCTCCGTCTCATCTGGCTAGGTTTGCTCCTAGTCGGTGTAGCCGGTTCGGCAGCGATTCCTTGCCCCTCGAGTGAATCGTTTATTGTTCCTCCTTCCCCTGCTAGTGTGCCGCCTAGCAGGATGGTGTTGGGACGTTGGCATCCAGGGCCTGCTGTTCGGCAGCGGTCAGTGACAGCCCCTGTCAGCTGTCACTCTCGGAACCTTCCTCCGGTGATTCCTCACTGTGTTCCGAGTCTGGATGTCGATCGATGCTTGCCATCGGTCTCAGAGGATGGGCAGTTGGGGCCGTCTGCCGCGCAGAGACCAATGACAGGTTCCTGTCATTCTTGGGACAATCCTCCAGTGTCTTCTCACCGTGTCCTAGGTCCAGCTACCGAGCAGGCTTTGGATTTCGTCTTCGGCTTCAAACTTCAGACCAGCCATCTGTGACCGTCCGGCCACGGTCCACTGTGGAGCGCCGTAACCCTGTTGAGCCTTCTAGCTCTGGGGCTTCGCGTTCTCTGCAATCGGCTCAGGTTGTTGAGTCCTTCCAGGGCTAAGACGCCAAAATGCGTTCTAAGGCCCTCAAGGGTTCCTTCTTTTCTAGAACTGATGCCTTTCTGCCTCCATCGCGGTTTCGTGTTTACGATTCCGTCTGTCCACCAGTCTTCCAAGGGATGACTACTGTGGATGAGGATTCTTCTTCCCTCGGATTAACTAAGCCTAAGTCGGCAGTTCTCCCGATGTCGGTAGTTGAATCTATGGTGGGTCTGTCCCGAGAGATGCTGGGTATGTTATCTCTCGCGGACCATGTCGCTGCTCTGGCTGAATATTTTCCACCAGGGAAGTTTGATGACGCTCAGGCTCCTTTTCGCGTTTTGTCACAGGCTCTTATGAACTTGACACACACTCATGCCTGTAACACGGCTAATTTTGAGGCTCTTATGAACTTGACACACGCTCATGCCTGTAACACGGCTAATTTTGAGCTGGCACGCCGGGATGCGGTGTTGGATTCTTCTCCATCCCTTCCTTCTGAGCAACGTGCTGTTCTGAGGTCTGCCTCTTTGGTGGGACCTCAGTTGTTCCATGATTCCGTGGAAGCTGTTCGTGGCGAAGTTCGTCGTCATTCGAAGGACCAGCTTTTGCTGCGACAGCTTGACGAATCTGCTGCTGCGGGTGGTGGTCGTTCCAGACCTGCCAAGTGTGCTGCTGCGCCTGCCTCATTGGCGACGTCAGCTACGCCTTCGGCTCCGTCTGCTCCTTCTGCACATAAGAAGCGCCGACGTGGCCAGGTTCGCTGGCAGCCTCAGGCAGGAAAGTCTCAGGACTCTGTCACTTCCCGAGGTGGTTTCTCCTCTTGGGGGCCTCATTGAGGCTGCAAGTGAAGGTTCTCACCTCGATTCACCTCCAGTCGTTGGAAGGCTGTCGCTGTTTTACTACCGTTGGACAGAGATAACGTCGGACCCTTGGGTCCTCGACGTCATTCAGTCCGGTGTGTGACTGTCCTTCCATCGGCATCCCAGTTTATCTTGGGTGCCCCTTCCGCCTGGCTCCTTGGGCCTTAACCCGACTGATGTCACATGTGCTTGCTTTCCACCGTACTCAGTCGGCTCTGACTTCGTCAGCCTACCTGGACGACATCCTCCAATGGCACCACGATGCTGCTGTTCTGGAGTTAGATGTCCAACAGTTTCTTTGCCTGCTAGCGTCGCTGGGTTTCAGAGTCAATCGCGAGAAGTCGGATCTCCTTCCTTCTCAGCGATTCCGTCATTTGGGGATGGATTTTGACACTCTTCACAATGTAGTGTCGGTTCCCCATGCTCGGGCGATGATTCTTTCCGCCTTGACTTGGAACCTGCTTCAATCTTCCTCGGTCTCGGCCAGGACTTTCCTTCAGATGCTGGGCCTTTGTGGTTCGGTGACAGATCTCATTCCGCTCGGTCGCTTGTTTGTCCGACCTCTCCAACACTTCCTGTTGGATCATTGGCGTCCGAATGTAGATCCGCTGGACCTGGAACTCACTATTCCTCAGTCTCTGCTTTGTCACCTCCACCCTTGGGCCGATATTCCCTGGCTTACACAGGGTGTTCCATTGGATCTTCCTTTGGCCGATCGCATCCTTACTGAGGATGCCAGCGATCGGGGCTGTGGTGCGACGTTGGATCCTCTCGGTCTGTCTACTCACGGCGAGTGGGACAGCGAGCAGGTGGGCCTTCATATCAACCAGAAGGAGCTCCTTGCTCTTCTGTTGAGTTTTCAGCTTTGGATCCCTCATCTGTTGGACCATTTTGTCCTACTTCTTTTGGACAATTCGACAGTAGTGGCCTACATACGGAATCAAGGCGGCACACATTCGATTCCCATGTATCGGCTGTCTCAGGACCTTCTTCTGTTGGCGCGGAATGTGAACGCTTGGGTGTCCATTCGACACATTCCCGGACGTCTCAACGTCCTAGAAGACTCCCTGTCCCAACGCGACAGTGTCCTTCCAACCAAATGGATGCTACATCGGTCGGTGTTTCAGACGATTTGCGAGCAGTGGGGCCGTCCTCAGGTCGAACTTTTCGCTACTCGCTGGAATCATCAGGTAGAGACCTTTGTCTCCCCTTGTCCAGATCCTCTGGCATTTGCTGTCGACGCTCTGTCTCTGGACTGGACAGGTTGGATCGGCTATGCCTTTCCTCCTGCACCGATTTTTCCTCAAATATTAGCAAAGATTCGTGCTTGCAGTTGCAGGATTATTCTGATCGCACCTCTGTCTCCACAGAGGGTGTGGATCAATCTGCTGCGGCCTCTGTTGGCAGATCGGCCGATTTGTCTACCTCTACGTCACGATTTTCTTTCCCAGGGTCATCCCAGGAAGTATCACAACAACCTGGCGAGCATGTCCCTTCACACCTGTCTTTTCTCAGGTCCAGTCTCTGACATAGAGGTTTTTCGAGACGAACAGTGGAGTGCATTTCTGCATCGCGGCGACATTCCACTGGCATGACTTATGCTGCAAAGAGGAAGGTTTTCTGCCGCTGGTGTGCAGATCACAATGTGGATTACCGTGATCCGTCAATCGCTCAAATTGCGGATTTTCTGGTATATCTTTTTGACTCCAAGGGCCTCCTGCCTATTACGATTAAGGGCTATCGGTCTATGCTGTCTGATACTTTCTCTTATGTGGGAAAGTGGTGCATCGATCGTAATCTTTTTTCTCCAAACTCATTCGGCACTTTTCTTTGAAGAGGCCTCGAGTTTTGCGTCTTACACCCAAGTGGAGCTTGGCATGGGTGTTGCATTGTTTGGAGGGGCGTCATTCGAGCCTTTATCTGAGACCGATATGCGTTTTCTCACCTGTAAGACGTTTTTTCTTCTAGCGTTTGCTTCTGCTCGACGAGTCAGTGAGCTTCATGCGCTATCTGTTGATTCTGCTTCTTCAGAAATGAGGCTAACAGTGTCACCTTCACTACTGATTGCTCTTTTCTGGCTAAGAATCAACTTCCTGGTTCAGTATGTCCTCCCATCTGCATTCGGGCTCTCCCTGCTGTCGATGGCCGGAGACCTCTTCTTTGTCCTGTTCGTGTGATCAAGACTTACATTACTCGCACTCAGTTCATTAGGAGGGGTCAGAAGAGATTCTTTCTGTCTCTCATTCCTAAGAGGCAGTCTATCTCTTCCCATTCTATTTCCAGGTGGATCTGTCTTGCAATCAAGCTGGCTTTTTCCCGCTTGTCTCCGTCGGATCTTGTTTCGAACCGGTTTAATGCTCATGAGGTTCATGCCATTTCTACATCCTGGGCGTCCTCGGTACACTTTGAAGCTATGTTATTTTTCCGATAAATGCAAAGAGTAAATTTAGTTTTATTATTTTATAATGCAGTGTTCAATGTTATCAGTTTAGTTGTCAACCACACTAGGGTTAGATTGATTAATTGGGAAAATATTGTTCATATGTAAATAACTGTTGATAATATAAAATTGTTGATACTTGCTGACCAGTTGTCATTATTATTATTCCACACCTAGATTGACCCATGGGCACAACCACATCAGGTCCCATCATAAAGAGTATTTCCCAAAATTCGAATTCCCCTCTCATAGCCAAGCATAGACTGGGTCTCTTCAGCTGAAGGTTATTGGTTTGTCACAAGGTATCACAAGCTGCCAACTGTCTGATCAATCGCAATCAGTTGGAGTGAGCTAGTAGCCATTTGATGATAATTGTTTAGGTATAGAGTTAATTACCTATTGTAAATTATAATGGTAGGATTGCATGAATGGAGAAAGGCCCCGGTTATACAATTCATAACAAATTTTCAACAAAACCATATATGACCCCCATTGGAACGAGCTCGATGAGCTTGTTCCAAGGAGGGGTCATATGATATGGTAGCAAAGGTATCACGTATTGTAATTGTAGCAAAGGCGAAATAATTTCAAAAAAGTTTTCTCTTACAATTTTTTGTAGATCTTGAACTCTCTAAACTATCATACCAGCACCAAAGACCAT
Source organism: Pictodentalium vernedei (assembly GCA_031216915.1). Classification (NCBI taxonomy): domain Eukaryota; kingdom Metazoa; phylum Mollusca; class Scaphopoda; order Dentaliida; family Dentaliidae; genus Pictodentalium; species Pictodentalium vernedei. Next base: position 125,132,887 of record CM062290.1, read on the forward strand.
AATTTTCTGCAACAAAGTGTTCCAGTAATACAATTTTAGAGTTCAAGCAACTATCAAGCTTTGTCAAACAAGATATGAATACTTGAATATTTGGTTGTTCATGAAAAAAATATTGCAATGAAAGATATAACTTCAAAGCTGTCCCAGTGTTAGGTCTAACCCTCTGCACTCTGAGATTACATTCGGAAGTAAGATTTTTTCCAAAATTACAGTTAGAAATTAAACCAATTACACCTTCTTTGACAGTGCTCACTGTCAAACAAGATACATAAGGCTTGATTCTCAGGTTTACCTCAAAAAAATAAAGTTATGAAAAAGTGCTTAGAGTTATTAGGCCCTCTGCAGTAAATAATTCTAACATATGATTTAAAATCATTAGTACTAGTACATGCAAGAGTAAACAGTTTTTTCCACTTGAACTACTTATAATGTATTATAGTTGGTCTTGTAACAATGGATAGTCTTGAGCCTTTATGTCACATGATTTTCATTTTTCTTTCAGGTAAAAAGTTTTGAGAAAATGTTGAGGCAAATTATAGGTCAATAGAGCAAGCTGTTAATTAGTGAGCAAAGGAGAAAAAGTTATAGGAGCATTCATCAAACGATTGTATTTAAACAACGAACAGCTACATATTTGTAGCAGATTCAAATGATAAGCATGGAATTAGACCAATCTCTCATAGATTCTCTTCCAAAGCCACAGAGGCTGAAACTTGCTAAACAGGTTAGACAGAAGCAAATTGAAAGATATTTGGAATTTATCAAGAGTGAAAAGAATCAGCCACCTGCCACCCAAAAACCAAACAAACGTAATACTCGTGTATATTTTGTTGATAATTTATTGTTACAAGATGCAGTGGAAAGAAGCGATGAGACTGAAGGTAGATACTATTTTTAACTCAACTTGACAACATGAAGTATGAGCTATTGGGATGGATTGTGATCTGTCGTCCATCCGTATGTACATCTGCACATACGTCTGTCCATCCACAATTCCTTTAGCACACCCTATAGGCCATGGTTCTCACCCGATCAGTCCTAAATTTCTTATGTGGCTTTGGGGCAATGTCTAGATGGGAGCTATTGATTTTGTTAGAACTTCGTTGAAAAGCATGTCCACCAGTGGCCAACTTGGATTTGGATACTAATTGTCCAACTATTCCTTTAACACACACTACAGGTCGCAGCTCTCACCTGATCAGTGTCAAGTTTCATATGTAGCTTTGGTGTGATGTCTAGATGGGACTATCAAATTTTTCCGAATATCATTAAAAAACATGGCCGCCAGCCTGCCATCTTAGATTTGGCATAAAAATCGTTAACAATTCCATTAGCACACCCTACAGGCTGCATCTCTCACCCAATCGTTTTCAGATTTCATATGTAGTTTTGGTGTGATGTCTAGATGGGAGATATTGAATTTTTCTAAATTTTGTTGATTTTTCCAAATTTCATTGAAAAACATGGCCACCAGTAGCCATCTTAGATTTGACATATAAATCGTCAACAATTCTATTAGCACACCCTACAGGCTGCATCTCTCACCCGATCTTTTTCAAATTTCACATGTAGCTTTGGTTTGATGTCTAGATGGTGGCGATCGAATATTTCTGAATTTTGTTAAAAAACATGGCGGCCAGCAGCCATCGTGGATTCAGATATAAATTGTCAACAATTCCATTACCACACCCTACATGTCGCATCTCTCACCCAATCTTTTTCAAATTTCATATATAGTTTTGGTGTGATTTCAATTTGGGAGCTTTCAAATTTTTCTGAATTTTGCTGAAAAACATGGCCATCAGTGGCCATCTTGGATTTGGCATATAAACTGTCAACAATTCCATTAGCAGACCCTACAGGCCTCTCCTTTCACCCGATCTTTTTCAAATTTTATCTGTAACTTTGGTATGATGTCCAGATGGGAGTTATCAAATTTTTCTGCATTCAGTTGAAACAGATAGCTGCCACCAGCCATCTTGGATTTGACATATAAATTGTCAGCAATTCCATTAGAACACCCAGTAGTAACCATCCTTCACCAGATTTTTTTTCAGATTTCATTTGTAGCTTTGGAGTGATGTCTTTTCTGTAGAAACTTGAATGAGTGACATGACATTACTGGATCTTTCTATTTAGTTCAGCCTCTTCTTGGACAAGTTGAGCTGCAGTGTCATTGACACTTTCCTTTTATTGTCTCTTTGATTATCTCTTTACCTTACATGAATGGAGATGACAATTGCTAAAAATCTTCTAGCTAACATATGTTCTATATTTATGTTCATAAATATAGCTTACTAGTGGGTCTTACCCGGCGTTGCATGGTAGAAGATAGTTATAATATGATTGGCTCAGCCGTTTTCGAAATAAAAGGTCAAGGTCACCAATTTCAAGGTCAAGTTCACCCCGCACGGGCACACTGATAAAGTCAAAATGATCGATGGGTCAATATACCCGCACATATGAAATTTTTGCCTGATCGGCCCAGCCGTTTTCGAAATAAAAGGTCAAGGTCACCAATTTCAAGGTCAAGGTCACCCCACACGTCACCCTGATAAGGTAAAAATGATCGATGGGTCAATATACCCGTACATATGAAATTTTAGCCAGATCGGCCCAGCCGTTTTCAAAATGAAAGGTCAAAGTCACCAATTTCAAGGTTAAGGTCACCCCGCCCAGGCACCCTGATAAAGTCAAAATGATCGATGGGTCAATATACCCGCACATATGAAATTTTAGCCCGATTGCCCCAGCCGTTTTCGAAATAAAAGGTCAAGGTCATCAATTTCAAGGTCAAGGTCACCTTGCATGGGCACGGCACCCATCCCATGTTACTCGCAGGGACGAATTACCCCGTGTACAAAATTTGAGATCGATCGGTCGAGAAATGGAGGAGTTCGCCTAGAACAAAGATAGATAGAGATATAGATACAGACATTCACATTTATATATTAGATGAACCCTCATTGAAACTTCGAACAAGCGCAATGAGCTGGTTCCAAAGGAAGATCATAATGATGCTTTGGAGCATAAATATTAAAAAAAAAATTTGCATGGTGAATTTTACCCTCTGTAAACCTCAATCTGAATTAGAGTCTCAAAACTAAACAGAAAGAAGTACTCAGAAGATAAATTGGCCCACTGTATGGGATAGCAAATTCACCAATCCATCAAATTCACCCTCTGGGAACCTCATTCTGCAAATGTCAGACTGCTTATTTTCAGGCCTGTGACTGATGAAGAGGAATAATCCCAATGGCACAATTCATTATTTGCTGGTGACATCCCAAAATATGTTCATTGAAATGCATCAAAAATAAGTTGGGTGCCGACAACAGGAGGGTTACTGATTTTTAGCTCACCTGACTGAAAGTCAGGGTGAGCTTTTCTGATCACTTTTCGTCCGTCGTCCGTCGTCCGGCGTCCGTCGTCCGTCGTCAGTCGTCCGGCGTGAAGGTGGTGTTTGGGTCTTTTTCTTCCAAACCACTGGCCGCATGTTAATGAAATTTCATGTGAGTAGGGGTTATATAGCGGCATTTTGATTTTTGGGCAAATTAGGTTTCGGCTCATATTGAGCAGAGGGGTGGGGCAAAAATGCTCCAATTCTTAAAAAATCTTCTTCTCAAGAACCAGCAATAGCAGAGACTTGATATTTGGTATGCAGCTTCCTTTTGAGGTGTAGACTCAAGTTTGTTCAAGAGAAGTTTGTAGGTCTATACTTGGCGATGTTATGGGAGGAGCAAAAATTTTGGCCCCACCCCAAATTTCTATTTTTTAAACCGAGAGGCCAATTTGAACCAAATTTTATGTGAGGGCTTATTGGGTCATAAGTACCTAATTTATGCAGAAATTTTTTTTCCTGTAGCCCCGTGGGAACCACAGGAGCTAAAAATAGAAAAAAATTAAAACGCCTATATCTCAAAAACTGCACGGCAGTGAGAATTTTTATTTGGTGTGAAGCTTTCTTGGGACCAACAGAAAGGATTGGTAAAAAAAAATTGCTATCGGTTTTATCATAGGGTACTTTTTCGGGACTCTGAAAAAGTGCTGAGTCAGTATTTTTTAACACAGTAGGCAATGGGAAAAAAATAAAGAATTGTTTTCTTCCAAACCACTGCTCTAAAAGCTTTCATATTTTACATATAACATCTTTGGAACATTGATTCACATATTTGTAGAAATCAAATTCCTCGGTCCATATTTGGGTTCCCTATGGGAACCCAAATGTTCAAATTAGTGCAATTTGAGGGATATATTTTAAAAATCTTCTTCTTCGGATCCACAAATCAGAATCTTTTGATATTTGCTATGCATCATCCTTAGGGGGGTGAGATTGATGTTTGTTCAAGCCAAGTCCCTGAGTTCATATTTGGACTCCCTTTGGGAACCCAAATTGTAACTTAGTGCAATACGAGGTATATTCTTTTAAAATCTTCTTCTTCGCATCCACCGGTCAGAATCTTTTGATATTTGGTATACAGTATGCTTAGGGAGGTGAGATTCAAGTTTGTTCAAGTCAAGTCCTTCGGCTCATATTTGGTCTCCCTGTGGGAGCACAAATTATAACTTAGTTCAATATGAGCAATATTCTTTAAAAAAAATTTTTTTTTCAGATCCACCAGTCAAAATCTTTTGATATTTGATGTACAGCATTCGTAGGGGGGGGGGGGGGGGGGGTGGGGGGGGGGGGGGGGGGGCTGAGAGTGAAGTTTGTTAAAGCCAAGTCCCTTGGTTCATATTTGGGCTCACTGTAGAAGCCCAAATTATACCAAAATTTTTATTTTCCAAACCAAGAGGTCGATTTGAACCAAATTTGATATGAGGGCTTATTGGGTCACAAATACCTAATTTATGCCATAAATTGTTTTCCTGTCCCCCACGGCAACTACAGGAGCTGAAAAAATTTTTTTTTTTTGAATGCCCATATTTCCAGAACTACATGGCACTGAGAATTTTTATACAATGTGAAGCTTCCTTAGGGCCGGGAGAAAGGAATGGTGAAAAAAATGCCATTGGTTTTATCATAAGTACTTTTCCAGGACTAAAAGTGCCGAGTCATCATTTTTTAACACTGTAGGTAATGGGAATAACGTTGAATAATCTTCTTCTCCCAAACCACTGCTTCAGAAGCTTTTGTTTTTGGGTTCCCTATGGGAGCCCAATGTATAACTTAATTCAGTATGAGAAATATTCTTAAAAAATCTTTTTTTTCTGATACTCCTCTCAGAATCTTTTGATATTTGATTTTTAGTTTTCTTAGAAGCGGCAAATTGAAATTTGTTCAAGTTCTGGTTTATTGATAAAATTGGGCCCAGTAACCAATTCCTGCGTTGAAAGCCCTGTAAAGTGGGCAGTAATAGGCATAAACGATTGACCAAACCTGATATTATAATTATGCCTCTGTAATGATGTAGCCTTAGAAAGTGACCTTAAATTCCAATAAATAAATAGATAAATTATTGAGTACCCAATATGGGGATCTAACATATGAACACTCTGGGTTACTAAGTAGAGAAAACACTTTTATGTTGAAAAACTGATAATAACCACAAGGCAGAATCCCTTGCTATTTTGGTGATATGACTCGGCCAGTATCAGGTGAGCGCCCTCAGGCCCCGTGGGGCCTCTTGTTGATGTTCTATCAAATAATGACAATAATTTTGAATCAAATTGAAACAACCAAAGGATATTGAATCAAACTGAATATTCACCAGTTCCCACATTGGACAGAGAGGGCTTTTACATTACAGTAATTAGGTGAATGGTTAATTCTTTGCTTAACAAATTGGCTGCATTTCCCTGGGAAGTTTGCAAATTGAGCAGTCGAAACAAAAAAAAATTCAAAAGTTTTAATAAATACAATACCAGAAGAATTATGGTAGTTTTTAGGCAGCAATCATATTACATTTATATGGGTAGTTTAGTGTTAATTATCCACAGATCTGTCTTTTTGTCATCCTTGAGTTATTTCAGTGACCTCACTGTTATCTCAGATTGGGTTGGTTTACACAAGTTAATTATGACAGCACTCCAGACATCTGTGCTTGATTTCTCGCTGTGTATTTGTGACCAGTCAGTGTGTGAATTGCATCGAAACGACTGGCTCAGGTGGTGAATTTCCAATCAAAATTCCACCCGCCTCCCCTACCAATGCCTTTGTACATTCATTGCACTGATATAGCTTGTCCAGTGTACTCGGTATGGGTACAGTTTAAGTTGTGTGGGCATTTTTTTCATATCGCCCATAACGTAGGCAACATTCTCCAAAATGAAACTCCCCATAGAGCAGTAATTATAATTATTCTACTACTCCTTTATTGGCTACACTGTACTTATGATACATACACATATGTATCAAACAATAAAATCAACATTAGTAATTTACAGTGTAGTCCAAAAACACATACATTAGTTCTATTTAATTGCTCATTGCAAGTTTGGTTTTCCAGTCCATGATGGCTGCATAAAACCATATCAAGTGGCTCCTCGTTACAGAGGGTTCAGTGAGCATGTTCCAATGAGGGGTAACATGGTCTGATTTTATTGAAATTTCATGCAAAATTTGAAGAAGAAAAAAGTAAAATAAAAGATTTTGATATCTTCTGGCTTGGGTAAAGGGTTAACACTTCACTTCTCACATAGATGCAAATTCTTTTGGTAAACAACTGAAACAATTACATTTTTACTTTCCAACCATAGCCTTTGACCTCATTGGAATGAACATAGTGTGTTCTAGAGATTGGCGGTGTACCGTAAATACCATTCGGTATCAGTATCAAGCCAATACCGATCTACTAATGGCGAGTGCCCATTTTACTTCCAACATCCTGACAATTTGGTGGCTTTGTCTTCTGTAAAACGGGGATCTACAGCTAGGCAGTTTATCAAAAATACAATTCAATATTGATATTGGTGTAAGTACATTTGTGTTGTTGACTCTGAATACTGTACCGATACTGAGGTAAATCATTCTAAAAATACCGAGACCAAAACCAAACTTGGCATTTTAATGTCGGCCAGCTCTAGTGAGCTCTTTCCAGGGAGCGATCAAAATCTATTAGTGGGAAAAATAAACTTCTAAAATGAAATTGGAATAACCATTTTGGGTATATCGGTGACCAAATTCACTTTGTTAGAGGAAGTTTTAACCCTTATCTAACAGAACTAGTTATAACACTTGTCAACAGATTTTTCAAATGACCAAAACTTTTAATTTTTGCTTTTTAAACATAGCTCATCAGGCTCGTTCCAGCTCTTCAAGATCATTCCAGTGAAGGATTGTAAGCTATGTTTTGGAGGCTACACTCAATTGTGTATTGTATAATATTTGTTACCCATTTACCTAACAGTAAAAGCAGATACACTTGCAAACAAAATTATTGAATAACTAATTTTTTCATTTTTTTGTGTCAAAAACACAGCTGATGCCCTCTCATTGAAATGAGCTCAACAAGGGGTCATAAGCTATGTTTTTGATGCAAAAATAAAATAATGAAAATTGAATGGCAATTTTTAGCTTGACTTGAAAAAGTCAAGATAAGCTGTTGCCATTATGCATGTGGGAGTCTGTGAGTCTGTTCACATTTTCTTCAGCATGGGTTACACTCCTTAGTCCTTGTCCAATGATCATGAAATTTCATGTGCAGGTTCAGGATCAAGTCTAGATGAGAATGTCCCATTTTGGTCACGATCGGTCAACCGCGATGGCTGCACGGGCCCAAACCCCAAAACCTTTAGCACAGTCTACAGGTCATATTTATGAAGGGATTGCATTGTAACTCGGTAGGATGATTCCGTATATTGTCTAAATGAGAACATCCTATTTTGGCCAGGTTTGTTCAGCTATGATGGCAGCAAGGGCATGTTACCCAGATTCCTTTAGCACAGTCTACAGGTTGTATTTATGAAGGGATTTCATTGTAACTTGATAGGATGACTTGGTATAATGTCTATATGAGAACGTCCTATTTTGATCGTAATCACTCAACTGTGATGGCTGCAGAGGTGCGAGACCTAGATTTGTTTAGCACAGCCAGTAGTTCATATTTATGAAGCGATTTCATTGCAACCTTGTAGGATAACTTGGTATGATGTCTAGATGAGAACGTTGTATTTTGGTCATGACCGGTCAACCATGATGGCTGCTCGGGCACGTGACCTACATTTGTCTAGCACAGTCAACAGTTCATATTTATGATGCAATTTTATTGTAACTTGGTAGGATAACTTGATATGATGTCTAGATGAGACTGTCCAATTTTGGTCACCCTTGGTCAGCCTTACATTATCCTTTTCATCTTACACTACACATAATCAAGTTAAGCTGCAGTGTCATCGACACATTCATTGTGAATAGCACTGACTGCCCTGTTTGGCTCGTTAGTTGGATAAAGTATTAAATGGTGTATGTACATATTATCAAAGGTGAGTGAAAACAATTTAGATTGAGACCCTAGAAAGTGCTTGAAATTTTCTTGAAAAGCTCCTCGAAGCACAAACATTTTTCTTCTACTTTTCCTATTTTCCGTGGAAGGATATCAATATGCTTTTAGAAAAATGGTGAAGAACAAAGTTTGGTGTAGATTAATATCTATGCATGCAAAATGACTGAGAGGAAAAATCTCAGTTGTATATAGGTGTTGAAAAAAAGAAGTTTTACAAAGCTCTAGACAAGCCAAAAGTAGGCATTAAAATCACATGGGATCCTCAGGAAGTGGAGCAGTGCTGGTTTACTGTTGTAAACAAGTCCTGTTTTACATTTATTATACTGTTTTAATGGCATTGATGAATATGACATGACAGTGCTGCATTAACCATAAAAATGGGAATGAATTTTCAAAAACTGTTCAAATATTCTGAATGACTATTCAATTTCCAAAATATGGCATTCGTTTCAGCATTAGATGTCACACAAGAATATCTAAGAGCTAGTTATAGCCTTCTCAGTGGTTTTTTTTTGTGCAAACTTTGATTCCTTCTCCATGTACTAATAACACTATCTAACATGGTCTGACCCTGCCATTTGAAAAGGAACAAACAAATGAGGCTGTAAGATGAGTATTTACAGTTTTCCCCTCAATATTGTTTGTTGGTTCAGGCGCTATATGCAAAATAAAATCACATGTCACAGCAGATTAGTGGTTTTTATTTTCACTTAATCTTATATATTTGCATATCTGTAGTTTGGATTTTTGCACCACTTTCAAGTACCAAACCTGTATCATGTTAACCCTTTACCTAACATGAAAAGCAGATGACACTTGCAAAGAAAATTCTTTAATTACTAAGTTTTTTCATTTTTTTGTCTCAAAAACATAGGTTATGACCCCTCATTGGAACGAGCTTGATGAGCTCGTTCCAAAGAGGGGTCATAACCTATGTTTTTGAAACAAAAAATAAAAAAATAATGAAAATTAATTGGCGATTTTTGTGAATAAATCTGGCCAGTTTTTGCCATTACGTTGGGTAAAGGGTTAAGACAGTTTTACATCTATCTGGAGAATAACACTGAGCACAGGGTTTGTAGTGTCCTTGGCAGTGCATAAAAACACTTGAATTTTTCAACTTAAGGCCTAAAAAAGTAAAAAATCTGTTTCTCAGGCCCTCCTTACGTCTGCCGCATGCTATCTTTTTATAACCAATGCAAAATTAAAAAAAGACTGAAATGGTTTATGTCTGATATTATACCCAAGTTAATAAAATTGATAAATTTGTCCCTTGAGTGCAACAAGGCTTTGCAGTGCTATAACATTGCAAAGCCTTCTTGCAATGAAGGGATGAAATACACCACCACCCATGCTATTCTGTAGATTATGAGGCCTAAAACATAAAACAAACTAAGAACATGAACTTTTGATGGCAAAAAAATAATTACAGAAATAATAAATAAAATAAAAAACGCCTGCCCACATGCAATTTTCCAAAAAATGGCCTGAGAAACATAAGATGAACTTTGTGGGGGGCCTAAATTCCAGGTCCTTGAGAGTGTTAGAAAATTTGACTTTCTTGACAAAAATGTCAAGGGAGATTTATGCAAAATATGTTTCGGCACTTGCTTGCTTCATTTTGATAAGATGTGTGCTTAATAATCTGTTGTACTTGTGTGCTTCTATTGCTTAAATGACCAAATGGAAAAAATGACTGTGACAATTAGGTTGGGATAGCATTAGGAAGCAAAATATTTCACAGGGCTGCACAATATTTTAAACTGGATACCAGTATCGTTATTAAAAAAAGTACCATTGTATACCAGTATATCGAAAGACTGTTCAGATATCTGAACATATGTACCACAATCGATACTTGAGCCATCACAATGCAATGAATTAGCATATGCCGAGATGATGCAGTTTGAATAAACCCTTTCTCAACGCAGAAGATATCAAAATTTATTATTTTAAATATTTGTTTATCGAATTTTTCCAAAAATTTCAACAAAACAATATCATGTGACCCCTCTCATTGGAATAAGCCATTCCAATAATGGGTCACATGATGTGGTTTTGTTAAATTTTTTGGAAAAATATTTTTTCAACTGCTGAATTTTTATATTACGTGGGCGGATGCGGCTGATACATTGGGTAAAGGGATAATATTATTCATTTGGGACTTTAGTTAAGACTCAAGACATCTTGAAAATTAAATGGTGGGTAAATATATAATGACGATAAAACGATGTTTTTTTAATTACACCGATATTCATTTAATACTGGTTTGAATACCGGTATGTATTGGTTTATCGATATACTACGCAGCCCTAATATTTCGTTGGAGATATCCAATATGAGACATCAGAACACATACATCATTACTGCTGTCAGATTTACAAAATATATCTACATCAAGGATTAAACTTCCCAGCGGGAAGTGAATCAGTGCCTGTTCACTGTGGTAAACAGGCTCTGTTTTACTGGTAAAATAGGACCCAGGCACCAATGCTTGGGAGGTGCAAACCTTCTCTAAAATGGGCAACATAGCTTATTAACGCTCACCCCAGGTCTTGAGTTGATACTCATGTTGTGGTCATGATTAGCCATTGTGCAAAAATATGTGACCTTAACCCTTTACCTAACGAATCGCCCACATCTGCTCGCGTGATATGCAAATTGAGCAGTTGAAAAAATTTAATTTTTTCAAAATATTGCAACAAAACCATATCATGTGACCCCTCATTGGAACGAGTGCATTGATCTCGTTCTACTGATGGGTCACATGATATGGTTTTGTTGAATTTTTTTGAAAAATTAAAAAAAAATTATATTTAAAATAATAAATTTTGATATCGTCTGCGTTGGGTAAAGGATTAAACACCAATAAATAAATAAATAATAAATATAAGGATTAAACTTTGACAGAGCTGTATTTGCCTATTTGATGAGTGCATGTAGGATAAAAGAATAATGACAGGTCTTAGTCTAAAATATATAGCTTAATGATGTCATTAGAGACATTCCAAACCCCTCAAGCAAATAAATACTTGTAGAAAATGTAAACTTGACACTTTGCCTTCCTTTTAATTTTTGCTGGGGATTACAGAAAAAATTGTCCAAAAAATGTTGTGTCACATTGCTTTTTATTTTAACTGGCAGAGTGCTGGAATCCCATATTTGGACTTAACTCTTAAGTGCAGGTACCCCAGCTTGAAGACTTCGTAATCTGTGGAAGTACTTCATATTATATTTGAATTGAAATTAAATACTCGGCTGTGGATATGCCAAGCTGCAATTCATGGGAGAGTGCCTGCACAGAATATCAAAATTTATTATTTTAATTACTTTTTTAAATTTAAAAAAAAATTGCAATAAAACCATATCATGTGGCCTCTCATTGAAATGAACTTGACAAGCTCATTCCAATGAGGGGGTCGCAGAATATGGTTTTGTTAGTATTGCCCTTGGGATTGTGTATTGTGTGGTGGAGGGAAGCAAATCAGAGTGGAATGACTCGATACACTCAACTCTAAGGTCCAATATCAGAGAACTAGAAAACAGGGGGCTTGGTATAATTTGGATGGGTGACTTTAATGGACACATGGGTGATAAGGAAGAAGGCATGGAGGGCGGGGACAAGAAAGTCAACAGGAATGGAAGGAAGCTGTTGAACTTCAGAAATGAGCTCAGTCTGAAGATTCTGGACAGGGACGCGAGGTGTAAGGGGAAATGGACATGGGAGAGGAAAGACAGAAAATCAATTGTCGACTATATTCTCACAGATATTAATTTATTGAGGGAGGTGATACGGGTAGAAGTGGATGATGAGGGTAAAATGGAGGTGGATAGTGATCACAACTTGATTACAGTGACGATCAAGGCCAAAAACCTAGCAAAAAGCAAAGGAAGCTTCAAGGAGATTTGGGAACTCAATAAGGAAGCTGACTGGGCGAAGTTCGAAGAAAAATTGAAATCAAAGCTTGCAACCATACACAAGGGGGGCAGTGTCCAGAAGATGGCTGATGCCATAGTTGCAAGCCTAGTGGAGTCAGGGAAGGACAGTGTAGGAAAGATTAGGGTGCCAACACGGGAACTTGGGTACAGAGTGAACGAAGAACTGAAAAGATCCATAAAGGGTAGAAAAGCTAAATGTGCTGCATACAGGAGAAGTAGAAAACTTAAGGGGGCAGAAAGCAACGAGGCCACGGTAGCAAAGGAAGAATACCAACAAGCATGAAATAAAGTAAATAAGATTAAAGACGATAATCGGAGAGTGCGAAATACCAGTCTTATTAGGATGATAAGAATGACAGGGGGGTCGAGTTTGAACGTATTTTGGAAATGGGTGAATAAACGTAACAAAAGAAGTAATCCACAGAGTATTAAAGTAGATGGCAGAGTTACAGACGGTCAAGATCAAATCGCATTAGAACTAGTCAAGCACAGGGAAAAGGTAAGCGATGGGGCATGGGGAACCCACCAGAGTGTCCGAACCAGGACAAGGAAAATCTATCGAACTTCGTGTGCAGCAAAATTATAAGGGAGGAGGTGCGAAAGGTGATCTCAAAATTAAGGAATGGAAAAGCGGGAGGGGTGGACAAAATTCCTAACGAGTTTATCAAAAAAGGGGGAGAGGAATTCTTGGAAAGCCTAATTTCCCTATTCAATTTAGCCATAGAAAAACAAGAGGTCCCAAATGAGTGGAGAGAAAGCAAAGTGACATTTATTCACAAAAAGGGGGAAAAAGACATTTTGGATACTTATCGAGGGATCTCTGTCAGTGCCAACATTGGAAAAGTTTTCTGTAAAGTCCTGCATGAGAGATTAGAGGAGGTGATTGAAGAGAAGGGTTTTTGGGAGAGATCCAGAATGGCTTCAGGAAGGGAAGGAGAGTCACTGACCACCTTTTCACGCTATTCCAAATGATAGAATCCATGAAAGCAAAAAAGAAAAAGATGTTTATGGCCTTTTTGGATGTTAAAAAGGCATACGATAAAGTATGGAGGGAGGGTATGTGGCGCAAGCTTGAGGCTCTGGGCTTGGGAGGTGAGTTTGTTGGAATTATGAAAGCATTATATAAAGATGTACAGAGTGAACTTAGCCTGGGTAACCTAACAACAAAACGTGTGTCCATGGAGATAGGCCTAAAACAGGGGTGTATCCTTTCGCCAATTCTTTTTGCATTGTACATCAGAGGTTTAGGAGATGAACTCCTGCATAGTGACAAGGGGGTAGCAGTTGGGGACTTGAAGATCCCAGGGCTATTTTTTGCAGACGATATGGTGCTAGTGTCAGAAAGCGAAGAGGGGGCTCGCGAAAATGCTGGGAATTGTTGGGAAATATGGTAGCAAATGGAGACTCGAACTTGATGAAAACAAGAGCAAAGTTATACCTGTGGGCTGCAAAATGGACCCCACTCGAAGGTGGAGAGTGGGGGAGTTCTGTATTCCGGAAGGTAGCAGCAAACTTCTTAGTGTAGGAGAGACAGGTGACTATGAGTATCTGGGGTAAATGTAAACATCACAGGAAGAGGCATCTACCAAAACCACACAAAAAATTGATTCTGAAGGGGAGGCATATCCTTAACCAAATGAAACTTATAGGGAGAAACAGTTTCAATAAGGTTTTCGTGGGGAAAACAATTTGGGAAATGGTGGGTCTGCCAAGCATAACATATGGAACGGAAGTGGTACCCCTAAACCAGACGGCTGCAATGAGCTTGGAAATCCTGCAGAATGACGCAGGCCGATGGATAACGGAGTCGAGTAATGCCGCGGCACTAGAAGCAATCAGGGGTGAGCTTGGGTGGATGAGGATCAAGGACAGGATAGACTTATTGAAACTCGGTTATCTTAATTATTTGGTAAATCTCCCCGACAGCCGATGGTGTAAAGTAATGTTCCTTCGAATTTTCAACTCAAATATCAAGACAGGATGGATGGTCCAAGTGAGGGAACTAATAGAGAACTACTCATTGGGGATCTCGGACCTAGACGCTGGGGCAAACCAGGGTAAAAAAATCGTCAGAGAAAGGGTCATGGAGGATGGTAACCTTAATTGGCAGGTCAAATCAAAGAGATCTTTGGGTGGCCTGCGTGATAGAGAGAAGCCTGGTTTTGAAGAGTATCTTGATGGCACCTTTGGGGGGTCACTGTTGTTCAAGCTGACGGCGCGGTCCCTGGAGCTGAGGGCAAAAATTGGGAAAAACAGTGAAAAGGAGTGCCAGATGTGTAATTTGGGCATGGTGGAGACCCTGGAACACTTTCTTCTAGAATGCCCAAAATACCAGTCTAAAAGAATAAGATTCACTGGGAGTATTATGGGGAAGTGGGATGGGAGAATGAAGGACATGTGGTTAGTGGGAGACTCAAAGGAGAGGGTTAATATGCTAATCGGAGAAATTGGGAAGAATGGGGCAAGGGATGTCATCAAGTAGTTCGTCTCCGAGTGTTGGGAGGAGAGAAGAAGCGTGGAAATAGGGAGGCAGTTGGGAGTGCAGGGGTAACCAAGGCCTCATTCGAGAACCGCGACAAATCAGCGGCCGTCAAAGTGTTATTATTATTATTATTATTAGCTCAACTTTGACATAAGTCAAATTTGAGCTTATGCCATGGTCAGTTGTCCGTCTGGCCGTCAACAATTCAATACGGCTCGGGCTAGAGGCCATATTTATGAACCGATCTTTACGAAACTTCTTGGGTACCTTTGTTATGACCGTGGGACGAGAACAAGTGTTTTTGGGTCCGATCCGAAATTCAAGTTGGCTGCTGGCAGCCATTTTGTACAAAATTAGGTGCAATCAGATTTTTACGCAGAACTTCCATATGAAAGCTCTGATTTGAATCATTTTTTATATGAATGTTTAGTACCATGGGATACATCACATATTATACAGGTTTTTTTCTCGTGCAGAAATTATGCAAATTAGGCTAACTTTGATGTATTTAGTGTTACTTTCAGCACTGTAAGTGCAAATGCCTATACAGCTCGGGCTAGAAGCCGTGTTTATGAACCGATCTTTACGAAACTTCTTGCGTACCTTTGGTATCACCGTGGGATGAGAACGAGTGTTTTTGGGTCCAGTCCGAAATTCCAGATGGCCGATGGCAGCCATTTTGTACAAAATTAGGTGCAATCAGATTTTTGCGCAGAACTTCCATATGAAAGCGCTGATTTGAATAATTTTTTGTGTGAATGTTTAGTACCATGGGATACATCACATATAATATGAGTTTTTTTCTCGTGCAGAAATTATGCAAATTAGATGAACTTTGATTTTTAGCTCACCTTGACAAAGTCAAGCTAAGCTAATCTCATCACTTTCTGTCCGTCGTCCGTTGTCCGTCGTCCGTCAACACCATGTTTTGGTCTTCTCCTCCAAATCCACTGGGCCAATTCAAGTGAAAGTTTGTGTGAGTGATGGTCCCGAAGGGACATTTCATTTTTGTTCAACTCAACATGCCCAGCCCCATAGAGAGGGAGTGGGGGAAAATGCTCCAAAATATTTTTAAAATCTTCTTCTCAAGAACCAGTGTGTACAATGACTTGATATTTGCTAAGGAGCTTCCATATGAGGTGTATTTGGCTTTGTAATAGGAGGGGTAAGATTTTTGGCCCCGCCCAAAATTTCTATTTTCTGAACCGATGGTCCGGTATGAACCAAATTTGATTTTGGTAGTATTGGGTCGTAAGTACTTGACCCATGCAAAAAAAAAAATCCCGCATCCCCATGGGAACCCTGGGAGCTAAAAATAGAAATATTTTCAAACGCCCATATTTCCCAAACCCCATGGAACAGAGAGCTTTTATTTGGTATGAAGTATCCTTATGACCATTAGAATTGAATGGTGAAAAAAAATTGCCATCGGTTATGTTAGGGTGTTCTGTAATGGGCATCGAAAAAATGCTGAGTCAGCATATTTGCAAAAATATAAAAAAATCTTTTCTCCAGAACCAATCATCAGAATCTTTTGATATTTGGTATACAGCATTCATAGGGGGGTCAGATAAAAGTTTGTTGAAATAAAGCTCATTGGTTCTTATTTGGGCTCTCTACAGGAGCCCGAAGTTTTAACATAGGGTAATATGGGGAATATTCTTTAAAAATCTTCTTCTTCAGAACCACCAGCCAGAATCTTTTAATATTTGGTATACATCATTGTTATGAGTGTCAAATTCTAGATTGTTCAAACCAAGTCCCTAGGTTAATATTTGGGCTCCATATGGGAACATGAAATTTAACTTGGTACAGTATGAGGGAATTTCTTCAAAAATATTCTTCTTCAGATTCACTTGTCAGAATGCTTTCACATTTGGTATACATCTCTAGGGGGGTCACATTCAAGTTTGTTCAAATTGGATCCATAGGTTAATATTTGGGCTCGCTATGGTAGCCCAAATTTGAACTTAGTGCAATTCGAAGAAATTTCTTTACAATTTCTCTTCTTCAGATTCAACAGTCCGAATGTTTTCATATTCGGTACACAACATCTCTATGGAAGTCAGATTTAACTGTGTTCAAATCAAGAGCCTGGGTTAATATTTGGGCTCTCTATGGGAGCCAGAATTGGCCATTTTGCTGAAGAATTAAAAAGTTTGTATTCAGTACCCTCTAGAGGTACTA
Source organism: Pictodentalium vernedei (assembly GCA_031216915.1). Classification (NCBI taxonomy): domain Eukaryota; kingdom Metazoa; phylum Mollusca; class Scaphopoda; order Dentaliida; family Dentaliidae; genus Pictodentalium; species Pictodentalium vernedei. The sequence continues at coordinate 125,149,939 of CM062290.1, forward strand.
AGATTAATCCACATAGGTTGTATCATGGGGCTTCATGGGGGAGCTCTACATTTTACTTTATGATCAACTGAAGAAAAGGCATGATGCCCAGATTATTTTTGTCACTCCTGAGGGACTCAAAGATTGACAGTGTAGCCTATGGAGATGGCTTGCTTAATGTAGACTCATTCTTGGACTCTGTTTAAATTGTGTTCTGTACAAGATGAGCGCTTCAGGCCCCGTGGGGCCTCTTGTTTCAGTGCTACTTACACACAGTAAGTACATATGTCAATACGACTTGGGCTAGAGTCTGTATTTATGAATGGATCTTCACGAAACATCTTGGGTACCTTTGTTATCATCTTGGGACGAGAACGAGTGTTTCTGGGTGCTGTCCAAAATTCAAGATGGCTGCCAGTGGCCATTTTGTATCGAAATTAGGTCTAATCAGTTTTTTGTACACAACTTCTATACAGCTCAGGCTAGAGGCTGTATTTATGAACCAATCTTTACGAAACTTCTTGGGGTACCTTTGTTATCACCATGGGATGAGAACGAGTGTTTTTGGGTGTGGTCCGAAATTCAAGATGGCCACCAGCAGCCATTTTGTACCAAAATTAGTGCAATCAGTTTTTTGTACAGAACTTCTGTATGAAAGTTCTGATTTGAATAAATTTTTGTATGAATGCTTAGTAACATGGAATACATCACATATAGTACGTTTTTTTTCTCGTGCAGAAATTATGCAAATTAGATGAACTTTGATTTATTTAGTGCTACTTGCACACAGTAAGTGCACATGTCAATACGGCTCGCATTAGAGGCTGTATTTATGAACCCGATCTTCACGAAACTTCTTGAGTACCTTTGTTATCACCTTGGGATGAGAACGAGTGTTTCTGGGTGCGGTCCAAAATTCAAGATGGCTGCCAGTGACCATTTTGTACCGAAATTAGGTCCAATCAGTTTTTTGTCACAACTTCTATACGGCTCATATTTATGAACTGATCTTCATGAAACTTCTTGGGGACCTTTGTTATCACCTTGGGACAGGAACAAGTGTGTTTTTGGGTGCCTTTCTTATCACTGTGCTATGAGAACAAATATTTTTGGGTTCAGTCAGACCCACTCTGGGATTCAAAGATTTCTTTTCTAGTTTAGCATCTGACTGTCACCCACCTTTACAATACTTTACCTATACATTTGTTACAAGCTACGATCAGTATTTAGGTACAGACCATTACAATACGTTATATGTACCTTTGTTATCAGGTCATTACCTAGATGTTTGTCTTTGCTGTGTCACATACTATACATGTACATGTTTTAACAAGTTGAGCTACAGTGTCATTGACACTTTCATTATTATTGTTGAAATTTTTTTTTTTTTTTGGTTGAAAAATACATATTTTTTTTACTGTTATGTAATGGCAGTAACCAGCAAGCACTATTCACAAAGATGCCATTCATGTTTGCCATAAAAAAATAGGCTATGTGTTTGAACCCCTCATTGGAATGTGCTCAGTGACCTCATTCCAATGGAAGGTCATAGACATTGTTTTTGAGGCAAAATATGGACATTTTCAGTTTTTCAAAAATTGTTTTTAGAGTGTCATCTGCTGTTAGATAAGGGATTAACCATTCGTCAGATGGTATGTAACTATTACATCGCCCCATATGATACAGTGTACATGTAAATACAGTGGAACCCACTTAATTGGATGTCTCATAACTGGTTGAGGGCTAGATTATTTTTGGTGGTCTGAATTTGTTAAGCAAAACTTGTTTTATTTCAAATTATTGGAGAGTGCCCACAGGTACTCCCCAATAATTTGTAGTAAAACAAATTTATATAAACAAAATATTATGTGCGTTTGACTGAATATCAAACACAAGCAAGGAAAATGTTGGCTTTTGCTCTCGTACCCTTATTAGTCCCCTACGGGAACCGTAAGGGGACTATAGTCAATTGCACTCCGTCTGTCCGTCTGTCTGTCCATCTGTCTGTCTGTCTGTCTCTCTCTCTGTTTTTTATGTTACCACCTCTCCCTCCAACATGCTTTAAGCTATACCTTTCATATTTGGTACATGGATAAATGGTTCTGAGGGGATGATGCACGCTCAATTTTTTTCTTCCAAAATCCAAGATGGCAGAATGGCGGCTATTTTTGTTGTGTTTTTTAAGCTTTTTTTCTTTATTTTCATGTTACCACCCCTCCCACCAACATGGTTCAAGCTACACCTTTCATATGTGGTACATGGATAAATGGTTGTGAGGGGATGATGCACACTCAAAATTTTTTTTTCAAAATCCAAGATGGCGGTATGGCGGCTATTTTTGTTGTGTTTTTTAAGCTTTTTTTCTCTATTTTCATGTTACCACCCCTCCCACCAACATGGTTCAAGCTACACCTTTCATATGTGGTACATGGATAAATGGTTCTGAGTGGATGATGCACACTCAAAATTTTTTTTTAAAATCCAAGATGGCAGAATGGCGGTCATTTTTGTTGTGTTTTTTAAGCTTTTTTTTCTCTATTTTCATGTTACCAACCCTCCCACCAACATGGTTCAAGCTACACTTTGCATATTTGGCATATGGATAGAGGGTTGGGAGGGGATGATGCATGTTCAATATTTTTTCTTCAAAATCCTAGATGGCGGCATGGCGGCCATTTTTGTTGTGTTTTTAAAGCTTTTTTCTCTATTTTATGTTACCACCCCTCACTCCAACATGGTTCAAGCTGCACTTTTCATATATGGTACATGGATAAAGGGGTTGTGAGGGGATTATGCATGCTCAATATTTTTTTTTCTTCAAGCTACACCTTTCATATTTGGTACATGGATAAATGGTTCTGAGGGGATGATGCACAGTCAATATTTATTTTTCAGAATCCAAGATGGCAGAATGGCGGCCATTTTTGTTGTGTTTTTTTAAGCTTTTTTCTCTATTTTATGTTACCACCCCTCCCTCCAACATGGTTCCTACGGGAACCATAAGGGGACTATAGGATTGCACTCAGTCCATCCGTCTGTCTGTCCGTCTGTCTGGCTGTCTGTTTTTTATGTTACCACCTCTCCCTCCAACATGCTTTAAGCTACACCTTTCATAATTAGTACATGGATAAATGGTTCTGAGGGGATGATGCACGCTCAAATTTTTTTTTCAAAAATCCAAGATGGCGGAATGTCGGCCATTTTTGTTGTGTTTTTTAAGCTTTTTTTTCTCTATTTTCATGTTACCACCCCTCCCACCAACATGGTTCAAGCTACACCTGTCATATTCGGTACATGGATAAATGGTTCTGAGGGGATGATGCAAGCTCAAAATTTTTTTTTCAAAATCCAAGATGGCGGAATGGCGGCCATTTTTGTTGTGTTTTTTAAGCTTTTTTTCTCTATTTTCATGTTACCACCCCTCCCACCAACATGGTTCAAGCTACACCTTTCATATTTGGTACATGGATAAATGGTTCTGAGGGGATGATGCACACTCAAAATTTTGTTTTCAAAATCCAAGATGGCAGAATGGCGGCCATTTTTGTTGTGTTTTTTAAGCTTTTTTTCTCTATTTTCATGTTACCACCCCTCCCACCAACATAGTTCAAGCTACACTTTGCATATTTGGCACATGGATAGAGGGTTGGGAGGGGATGATGCATGTTCAATATTTTTTCTTCAAAATCCAAGATGGCGGCATGGTGGCCATTTTTGTTGTGTTTTTTAAGCTTTTTTCTCTAATTTATGTTACCACCCCTCACTCCAACATGGTTCAAGCTGCACTATCATATATGGTACATGGATAAAGGGGTTGTGAGGGGATTATGCATGCTCAATATTGTCTGTCTGTCTGTCTGTCTGTCTGTCTGTCTGTCTGTCTGTCTGTCTGTCTGTCTCTCTGTCTGTCTGTCTGTCTGTCTGTCTGTCTGTCTGTCTGTCTGTTTTTATGCTACCACCTCTCCCTCTAATATGCTTCAAGGTACACCTTTCATATTTGGTACATGGATAAATGGTTCTGAGGGGATGATGCACAGTCAATATTTATTTTTCAGAATCCAAGATGGCAGAATGGCGGCCATTTTTGTTGTGTTTTTTAAGCTTTTTTCTCTATTTTATGTTACCACCCCTCCCTCCAACATGGTTCAAGCTACGCCTTACATATATGGTACATGGATAAAGGGTTGTGAGGGAACTATGCATGCTCAATATTTTTTTTTCAAAATCCAAGATGCTTATATACTCTAGTGTCTTCTGTGACAAAAACACCTTATGTCACAAAAGCACTGTAGGGGACTAATACCACCTTGGTGGTCAAACACTTGTTTTATTGACCTTGTAAGTGGCTTCTGGCACTCGGCTAATCATGACCATGACAATTTTACAGGTGGAGGAAACCGGATTACCCAGAGAGAACCACCTAGCATCGACCAGCAACTGTCAGCTCCTCAACATTTTTAATTCTGTCCAATCTCCGCTCAAGCAGGGTTACAGCAATTGAAGACATGTGCTCCATCGGCGTGCAGTACGCCTTGGTACATTGCGTCATCATGCCCGCATGTAAGCAGCCAGGATAAAGTCCCTTGCCCAAGGACACAAATACGGATCATCCTGGATGGGGATCAAACTTGGGACCCCTACATTAGAAGTCCAACAGTCTACCACTGAGCCACCATGCTCCAAGTTGACCGAATAACCCTGTAAATATTAAATATAACTTCCTAATGCAAAACATTTTATATGTACCATATCCTTTGTACAGATTAGAACTGTTAATTGCATATAGCCTACAGAATAAACTCCTGTTAACTAGTCGATTAAAAGATCCTGCAATAAGGCTGCAATGATTAATCATGATACGCTTGAACTGTGATACATTGCTCACGGTTCAATACATATCAGTGTTCATTTTGTATTGCAATACAATAAATATACATAATATGATGCAAAACTTGTTGGATTTTGAAAACTATTTCAGAGAAACCCTGTTTTTTCATACCAACATTGATAGTGATGAATATGCCATTAAAGGGATTATTCAGTTAACCAAAATTTGGGGAATTCCCTCTATTGTACCAAATATATATTTGATTAATTCATTATATCTTGTTTGACAGAGCTCGCTAAACTCTGTCAAACAAAAATATAAGGGATTAAATGTTTAGAACATATTTTCTGAGAGGAAAAAAGCCCTTGAAAATGGGTCATAAAATCAAAAACTTAATGGATTATCACAGTGAGAATTTACCTATTGTTTAAAGAGTGCATCCTAATTTGCAAAACAAGTAAACTGCTGGAAATGAATACATGCAGTCCCCAAAGTAGATGACATCTGTAGTTGCATGCCAAGAGGGATCATGTGTATCATGATACATATTGTATGGTGCACACTGAATTGTGATGCATGTGGAATTGTTAGGGAAGCATATCATTACAGCCATATCCAGCAATATGTCAAGAAATTACTAGTACCTTGGCAATCACCAAATTCCCCATGTTTATTAACCAATTTGTCTTGAGTACATCTAACACAGGCATTTCTTCTATTATATCTTGTTTGACAGATCCCTTAGAGCTCTGTCAAACAAGATATAATAGAAGAAATGCTCAATTTATCTCTAGAATACAAGAAAGTGACCAAATTCCTGTTAATTGAGTACTCCTGTTAACTGAATAATTTTCATTGGCAAAGAGGCTATTCAATCAGCAGGATTCCATTGTACTCACCCCCCACCCACCCCACCTGAATTGTCATTGATATTTTATTTACTTGTTGAATGTCAGATTTTTCTTTGCAAAAGAACTTATGCATATGGTGTTTCCCCCCTGATTTTAGACCTATTTGGCCTCACACACCTAATCTATTATATCTTGTTTGACAGAGCTCCATAAGTTCTGTGAAACAAGATAATGGAATAAATGCTCAGTTTATCTCTAGAATACAGCAAAGTGACCATATCCCTGTTAATGCAATACTCCTGTTAATTAAATAATTTTCATCGGCAAAATTGCTATTCAATTTTCACTGGCCATTTGGCTATTCAATTAACTGAATTCTACGGTACAACAAAATATATTTAAATCTCATTAAGCTTGGGTTATTTAATTTATTCAAACCTTTTCCAGTTCTTGGTACTCAAAAAGATGTGAACAAGTTACAGAATACGTTTTAACTGGTTGCGTGGTAGAAGCCACTTTCATGGCTCTACTGAAAAGTGCAGGAGGCCACTTTAGTTGCTTTACACTGTATGCATTTGCTTGAAATTTGCAGAGTAGTAGAAAAAAATTCTTTTTAAAATTGTTTGGTTACAATTTATTGGAGAGTACCTATTGGTAACCAGTTTGGTAACCAGACAATTTCTTCTCAGCCTACTCACAATTGTTTACAATTGACTGTAACGTGAGTGCAAGCTCTACTTTGGAACTAACTCAAGCTAAGAAACTTTTCCAAACGAGTTGGAAAAGTGGAAGAGTGCAAAAGCACAAAAAAGATCAAAAAAGGGTCGAGCGAGACCGGCGCTTGAAATTACAGGTACTCTCTCTGCACACCTCTTGTGTTTACCGAGCGCATGCGCAACAACCGTGACGTCAATTCCGTATTTCCACCAACGAGAAGTTTATGTTTTAGCGGGGAGGCATCGATATCAAAGATATCCCCAAGAGGGTGGGCCTCCGGTAAACAATTGTGGTAGGTATGTTAAGAAACAAAATTTACTAAAAAATTCCTTTTATTTCCGCCATTGTAACATGGTTGGAAATTTTGTGACTGGTGCTGCTCATTAGTTTTAACTTCATGAACAACTTTATTTTGTCTGCTCTTATTGTCAGTTAATGTGCAAGTGGGCTGTATCCTTTTAACAAGCTCTAAATTTATTCATGCTATTTTTTGCTTGTATTCTCTTATTACATTGTTTTGCTTTTGCCACGCGTGTTAACCCGACCATTGTTGTTCGGTTTTCTGTCAGTGGGAAGCTTGATTGTTTTGATCTTCTTGGAGATTTTTTCCCAATTGAAATTATTATACCTAAAACAATTCCTTGTCCATCTTGTTTGCAGTTGAAACATGTAGATGATTCTCATGCTACTTGTGGCACTTGCAACAGTTGCTCACAGGCCCATTCCTGTGGTGTTTGTGGGGTTTGGTCCTCTAAGTTCTGGGTATCTGTGAACAAGGTGGTTCTTTTCAGGGCTAGAACCCCTCGTTCTCAGGATAAGGGTAGCCGTGCCTCTTTGGAGATTTCCGAGAGTGCACGTGGTGACTCTGTCATGCAAGATGTCGGTCAGCCTATTTCGGTAGCAAGTTCATCTGCAACTGTTGATGGTGCTGGTGCTGTGATGCCTGAAGTGGAGACTGTGGTCTCTCTTCCTTTGGCTTCTGATGTCACCCTTGAGGTGGCTGTTTTCATTGAGAGTTTCTCTGAGGTCAGCTCAGTGACTCTCTCCGATTTGCCACCTGCGCCATCGACAGTTGCTAGGGAAGTTGTTCCTGCTGATCCTATCTTGTATGATAGTGGTTGTGTCATCTCTTCCGGGGATGGTGTACAGTCTCCGGGGTCCAAGGCTGTATCTGCTGGTGTGTCTCTGGGCTCTCAGCCTTCCCTGGCTTCTTAGCGAAGCTGTTTGCGTTTGCTGGCTGCTCCGTCTCATCTGGCTAGGTTTGCTCCTGGTTGGTTGGGCCGTTCGGTCACTTCAGCAGCGATTCCTCACCCCTCGAGTGAATCGTTTGTTGTTCCGCCTTCCCCTGCTGGTGAGCCGACTAGCAGGATGGGGCTGGGACATTGGCAGAGGCCAGTGACAGCTCCTGTTAGTTGTCACTCTTGGAACCTTCTTCCGGTGATTTCTCAATGTGTTCCAAGTGTGGCTGTCGATCGATGCTTGTCGTCGGTCTCAGAGGATGGGCAGTTGGGGCCTTCTGTCGCACAGAGGCCAATGGCAGGTTCCTGTCATTCTTGGGACAATCCTCCAGTGTCTTCTCATCGTGTCCCAGGTCCAGCTACCGATTGACGTACACCATCGGTCTGTCTAGAGGATTTGCAGGCAGGGCCTTCTGTTTCGCAGAGGTCAGTGATTGCCCCTGGGTGTCACTCTTGGGACTATCCTCCGGTGTCTTCTCACCATCTCAGAGTGAGCTGAGGCAGGACGTTCTGGCGCTCACCCGGTTGCCTTCTAGCAACCCTCAAGTTGGCTCCCCTGTGCCTCCTGAGGCGCAACCTCCTTTGGTCGGTCGCAGAGATTCCACACCTGGCTCTTTGGATGCTGTTCAGTATTCACAGGAGGTTTCCGCTGGTCAGCCCGAGTTGGGCTATGATCTTCTGCCACAGAGGATGTCGATTTTCTTGAAGGCGACGGGCCCCCCTCGTCAGTCTTGGGCAGGCTTTAGATTTTGTCTTCAGACCAGCCATCAGTGACCGTCCGTCCGCGGTCCTCTGTGGAGCGCCGCAACCCTGTTGAGCCTTCTAGCTCTGGGGTTTTGCATCCTCTGCAATCGGCTCCAGTTGTTGAGTCCTTCCAGGGCCTGGATGCCAAAATGCATTCCAAGGCCCTGAATGGTTCTTTCTTTTCTGCCTCCGTTGCGGTTTCGTGTCTACGAATCCGTCTGTCCACCAGTCTTCCAAGGGATAACTACTGTGGACGAAGATTCTCCTTCCCTCGGGTTGACTAAGCCTAAGTTGGCAGTCCTCCCGTTGTCAGTCGTTGAATTTATGGTGGGCCTGTCCCGAGAGATGCTGGGCATGTTATCTCTCGCGGATCACGTTGTCGCTGCCCTAGCTGCATATTTTCCGCCAGGGGAGTTTGATGATGCTCAGGTGCCTTTGCGTGTTTTGTCGCAGACTCTTATGAACCTGACACACGCTCACGCCTGTAACACGGCTAATTTGGAGCTTGCATGATGGGATGCAGTGTTGGATACTTCTCCATCCCTTCCTTCTGATCAGCATGCTGTTCTGAGGTCTGCTTCTTTGGTTGGACCTCAGCTGTTCTATGGTTCCATGGAAGCTGTCCGTGGTGAGGTTCTTCGTCACTTGAAGGACCAGCTTTTGTTTCGACAGCTGGACCAACCTGCTGCTGCGGGTGATGGTCGTTCCTGGCCCGCCAAGTTGACCGTTGGACAGTGATAAGTTTGGACCCTTGGGGTCCTCGACGTCATCCAATCCGGTCTGCGACTGTCCTTCCGTCGGCACCCCTGTTTAACTCAGGTGCCGTCTCGACTCAGGCCCCTTCCGATTCTCTGCGTCAGGACCTTCTGGTGCAGGAGATCGACAATCTCCTCTCCAAAGGGGTGATTGAGGTGGTCATGAACACCCTTTCACCGGGGTTTTACTTGAGACTTTTCTTGGTGCCAAAGAAAAACGTCCAATTTCGTCGTCATCGATCTGAGTATCCATCATAGCACCTCGTTTCAGCATGGAGACTTTCAAGTCGGTTCGATGTTCGATTCATCAGGGCGATTTTGCAGCCAGTATCGACCTGTGGGATGCCTATTTCCATGTACTCATTCACTTGGCATCACGGAAATACTTTCGGTTCTCGTTTCGGGATCGTGTCTTCCAATTCAAAGCTCTCACGTTCGGTTTGAACCTGGCTCCTTGGGCCTTCACCCGACTGATGTCACATATGCTCGCTTTTCACTGTATTCAGTTGGCTGTGACTTCATCAGCCTACCTGGACGACATCCTCCAATGGCACCACAATGCTGCAGTTCTGGAGTTCGATGTCCAGCGGTTACTTGGCCTACTGGCATCGCTGGGTTTCAGAGTCAGTTGCGAGAAGTTGGATCTCCTTCCTTCTCAGCAATTTCATGATTTGGGAATGGATTTCGATACTCTTCACAATATGGTGTTGGTTCCCAATGCTCGGGCGACGATCCTTTCTGCCTTGACTCGGAACCTGCTCCGATCTTCCTCGGTCTTGGCCAGGACTTTCCTTCGGATGCTGGGCCTTTGCGGTTCGGTGACAGATCTCATTCCGCTGGGTCGCTTGTTTGTCCGACCTCTCCAACACTTCCTGTTGGATCATTGGCGTGCGAATGTGGATCCTCTGGACCTGGAACTTTCTATTCCTCAGTCCCTGCTTTGTCACTTCCACCCTTGTGCCGATGTTCCCTGGTTGACTCAGAGTGTCCCGTTTGATCTTCCTTCGGCCGATCGCATCCTTACTGCAGATTCCAGCGATTCGGGGCTGGTGTGTGACGTTGGATCCTCTCGGTCTGTCTACTCACGGCGAGTGGGATAGCGAGGAGGTGGCCCTTCATATCAACCAGAAGGAGCTCCTTGCTTTTCAGTTGAGTTTTCGGCTTTGGATCTCTCACCTGTCGGATCACACTGTTCTACTTCTTTCGGACAATTCGACAGTGGTGGCCGACCTACAGAATCAAGGAGGCACACATTCGATTCCCATGTATCGGCTATCTCGGATTCTTCTACTGTTGGACTGGACAGGTTGGATCAACTATGCCTTCCCTCCTGCACCAATTCTTCCTCAAGTGTTGGCAAAGATTCGTGCTTGCAGTTGCAGGATCATTCTGATCACACCTCTGTCTCCACAGAGGGTGTGGATCAATCTGCTGCGGCCTCTGTTGGCAGATCGGTCGATTCGTCTACCTCTACATCGCGATCTTCTTTCCCAGGGTCGTCCCAGGAAGTATCACAACAACCTGGCGAGCCTGTCCCTTCACGCCTGTCTTTTATCAGGTCCTGGCTCTGTAGAGGTTTTTCGAGACGATCAGTGGAGTGCATTTCTGCATCGCAGCGACATTCCACTGGGATGACTTATGCTGCTAAGTGGAAGGTTTTTGCCGAAGGTGTACAGCTGAAATTGTGGATTACCGTAATCCGTCAATTGCTCAAATTGCAGATTTTCTAGTATACCTTTTTGACTCCAAGGGCCTCCAACCTATTACAATAAAGGGCTATCGGTCTATGCTATCTGATACTTTCTCGTATGTGGGAAAGCGGTGCATCGGTCGTAATCTTTTTCTCTCCAAACTGATTCGGCACTTTTCTTTGAAGAGGCCTCGAGTTTTGCATCTTACACCCAAGTGGAACTTGGCATGGGTGTTGCATTGTTTGGAGGGAGCGCCATTCGAGCCTTTACCTGAGTCCGATATGCATTTTCTCACCTATAAGAGTGTTTTCCTTCTAGCGTTTGCTTCTGCCAGACGTGTCAGTGGGCTTCATGCACTATCCGTTGATTCTGCTTTCTTCAGAAATGAGGCTAACAGTGTCACCTTCACTATTGATTGCTCTTTTCTGGCCAAGAATCAACTTCCTGATTCAGTACCTCCTCCCATCTGCATTCAGGCTCTCCCTGCTGTCGATGGCCGGAGGCCTCTCCTTTGTCCTGTTTCTGCGATCAAGACTTAAATTAATCGCACTCAGTTCATTTGGAGGGGTCAGAAGAGATTCTTTCTGTCTCTCATTCCTAGGAGGCAGTCTATCTCTTCCAATTCTATTTCCAGATGGATCTGTCTTGCAATCAAGCTGGCTTATTCCAGCTTGTCTGCTAGGGATCTTGTTTCAAACCGGTTTAATGCTCATGAGGTTTGTGCCATTTCTACATCCTGGGCGTTCTCCAATTCTGTTTCGCTCCGGGATGTTATGAATGTGGCTTACTGGAGGAATGCTTCTACTTTCTCCTCCTTTTATCTCTGCCACCTACAGCAGCAATCTGAAGACCTTTTTTCTTTAGGCCCTCTCATTGCTGCTCAGGCTGTTGTGCACCCTCGTTAAATTTGTTTTTATTGGGTTTGTGCATTGCTCAGCCTTGTTCTTTTCAGGTGCCTCTTTCTTTCTTGGTTTACAGGTTTTGCTATTATTCTCTGCCCTCCTTGCATTTTCTGCTGCTCTTGTTGGTATTGGCTATGTGATTCACCTCCTCCTATTGTTTATTCAGCCAATTGTAAACAATTGTGAGTAGTTTGAGAAATTAAATTTTTTTAGTAAATTTTGTTTAACATACCTACCACAATTGTTTACCAGAGGCCCACCCTCCTTGGGGATATCTTTGATATCGATGCCTCCCCTCGAAATCACAAACTTCTCGTTGGTGGAAATACGGAATTGACGTCACGGTTGTTGCACATACGCTCGGTAAATGCAAGAGGTGTGCAGAGAGAGTACCTGTAATGTCGAGCGCCGGTTTCGCTCGACCCTTTTTCGATCTTTTTTGTGCTTTTGCACTCTTCCACTTTTCCAACTCATTTGGAAAAGTTTCTTAGCTTGAGTTAGTTCTGAAGTAGGGCTTGCACTTACGTTACAGCCAATTGTAAACAATTGTGGTAGGTATGTTAAGAAACAAAATTTACTAAAAAAATTTAATTTTTTATGTACAAAATCAAATAAAGTATGGGAGTACAAATAATTGCAATTCTCAGTTTGCCAAGGAATGCAAATACCTTCTTAAATCTCAATACAACTATTATTAGACTCGTAACAACCTCAGGTCAACCTGAGGCGAGGCTAAGGTTTGGGCCTGAGGTGGTCAGCAGTATGAATTTTTCTCAGAGAACATTAGGCGTGCGGCATGCTTGCGTGCCTAAAGAATGTCCAGCCTCAGGAAGTAATTACTAAAAATATTGTTTTCTATATAATACAATGTAGTTGTTTCTAGAGGTCGCAGAGTATGATTAAAGTCAACTTTAATCAAATATTTGTCTTCAAAAGACGGTCATGAAATTTCACAATCATGCCAGCTCTTGGCAGCCTAATACATCTATGATTTTACAATCACATGTTTGTCTTACTACCAGTGTTATTTCACTGATGTCTTTATTTCAGTTAAATACTTGATAAACCTTGGTACTGATGTCAATTTTACAACTGGAAATGGTGTTTCTCTATTGCATAAGGTACGTATTTTATGCCTGTGAAGTTTAGTGACTTATTGTGTTAATATTGTGAAAAATGCTCCAATTTGAGAAACTGTTTTTTTATTTTACAAATTGTTACTTGTAGAGTGCTGAAAGCACATATTTTAGCTTTTTTCTGAAGAGCTGGTTCCAAAATTTAAAGGCTTCACATTTTGCGGATGTGCTTCATATACTACTCAAAGTTTGAGAAGCACCAGATATTTGACACATCATTGTGAAATTTGCTTGTGACATATTTGTGATATTTTTGGTGGATGTGATTGAGAAATGTATTGAGATGGTCCCAGTGTTTTCATTAGCTCTCTTGACAGGCAGACTTTTCGTGACAGTCATGGAAAGCATGTACCCCTTGATTTTCATGATGTTTTCGTGTACTGTCTACATGTGCATGACATGTGTAGGGTATTCAGTCTTCATTTCAACACAAACCTTTTTGATTTAATGATTGAATATGGCAAATGCAAATGTAAGAAGATATTTGTCTGAAGCAGAAATGTGGTGAGCTGTAGGGATGGTGGAGCAAGGGGCTACCCATCGTCAGGTTTGTGAAGCCCTTGGTGTGCACCATTCGGTGATCACCAGAGCCTGGGCAAGATTTCAGCAGTAAGGCACACCAGTAAGACGGCATGGTGGTGGCAGAGACAGGCCAACATTTGCAACTGAAGACCGGTTTTTGATCATTTTGGCCCCTAGGAACCGCTTTGCCACAGCAACCCAGCTTCGCAGGGACCTTCAGAATGCATTGGGGGAAATTGTTTCGACGTAAACTATCCGGGCAAGTTTGCGCGAATGTGGTCTCCGATCGAGAAGACCATGTATTCGCATTCTGCTGTCCCAGAACCATTGCCAGGCACGATATGAATGGGCCATGGACCACATTGGATGGACCAAAGAAAATTGGCGACCTGTCTTTTTTACAGATGAGTCAAGGTACTGCCTAGACCACACAGATAGGCGTCCTAGGGTATGGATAAGACCAGGAGAGTGATTCCATGCAGCCAACATTGCTGAGCATGACCACTATGGTAGAGGGTCAATCATGGTCTGGAGCGGCATCAGCAGGGATGGACGTACAGAGTATTTATTTATTTATTTATTTATTGGCGTTTTAGGTCACATATCTCTGCACAATGGCTAACCATGACCGTGACAGTTTTACAGGTGGAGGAAGCCGGAGTACCCGGAGAGAACCACCGAGCAACGGCGAGCAACTGTCAGCTCCCCAACATACCAACTCCACACAAGCAGGGTTAGCATTGGTTGAAGACAGGTGCACCATCGACGTGCAGTACGCCTTAGTACACAACGTCACCGTGCCCCCACGTGGGCAATGGGGGTGAAGTGTCTTGCCCAAGGACACAACGTGGTTGCCGCAGGTGGGATTCGAACAGAGGACCTCTCGGCTTGCAGCCTGCACCTCTACCAACCTAGCCACCGCGCCCCCGGACGTACAGAGCTCTGTGTCCTTGAACGTGGTACATTGACTGCACAACGGTATATTGATGAGATCCTGGATGTCCACGTCAGATTGCAGGTGTAGTGGCTGATAGATTCATTCTGATGGATGATAATGCCCGTCCTCATGTTGCCCATGCTGTCTGAGAGTTCCAACAGAGGGAGGGGATTGAGCGTATGGACTGGCCAGCAAGATCCCCTGACCTCAATCCAATCGAACATGTCTGGAATGAGTTGCAGCTTGCAATTTCAGCCCGTCCAGTCCAGCCAAGAAGTGTCCAGAAGCTTGGTGTCCTGCTGGTCCAAGAATGGAACAACATCCCACAAAGGACCATCAGGAACCTGATTGGGAGCATGAGAAGGCATTGTCAACCTGTAATTAACAGTAATGGGTCTCATACTCGATATTGACCCCATACCAGTTCACTCCATCAACTTTTTGGCAAATTGAAAAATTTCCTCTTTTACCAATAATATCCATTTTCCATGGTTATCATATTCAAAAGCTAAAAAATAATGTCAAACACAAATAAAATCTTAAGTTCTGTCCTTAAATCATTAAAGATAAAATTAAATAAAAAATATATACAATTTTCATTACAATATTTCAACTAAAACGTAAAGCTGGTAGTTGGATATACTTTGTGCTTAGTAAACTTTGAGTAGTATATTATCTTTGAAGAGATATTATTTTATCTGTTAGGATTTACCTTGTTACAATTTATGGGAGAGTACCAACTGGCACTCTCCCATAAATCTTAACAAGGCAAAGATAGGGCTTCACTGTATTTCGTTATTTAACTGAAAGTCAGTAATTAGCTTGTGGACGAACTGGTATGGGTTCAATATCGAGTATGAGACCCATTACTGTTAATTACAGCTTGACAATGCCTTCTCATGCTCCCAATCAGGTTCCTGATGGTCCTTTGTGGGATGTTGTTCCATTCTTGGACCAGCATGGCACCAAGCTCCTGGACACTTTTTGGCTGGACTGTATGGGCTGAAATTGCAAGCTGCAACTCATTCCAGACATGTTTGATTGGACTGAGGTCAGGGGATCTTGCTGGCCAGTCCATACACTCAATCCCCTCCCTCTGTCGGAACTCCCAGTCAGCATGGGCAACATGAGGACGGGCATTATCGTCCATTGACAAAGTCAAGATAAGCTATTGCCATCACGTGTGCGGAAGTCTGTTAGTCTGTGAGTCTGTTAGTCTGTGAGTATGTTCACATTTTCCTTTAGCACAGGCTACATCCCGTAGTTCTTGTCCGATCGTCACAAAATTTCATATGCAGGTTTGAGGTCATGTCTAGATGAGAACATCCCTTTGGGTCGCGATTGGTCAGCCGTGATGGCTGCCCGAGCCCAAAACCCCAAAACATTTAGCACAGTCTACAGGTTGTATTTATGAAGGGATTTCATGGTAACTTGGTAGGATGACTCTGTATAACATCTAGATGAGAATGTCCCCTTTTGGTCATGATCTGTCAACAGTGACGGCTGCCCAAGCCTGAAACTCAAAAACTTTTAGCACAGTCTACAGATCATATTCAGTATGGAGGGATTTCATTGTAACTTGGTAAGATGACTCCATATGATATCTAGATGAGAACTTCCCCATTTGGCCACGATCTGTAAACAGTGATGAGCCCAAAACCCGAAAACATTTAGCACATTCTACAGGTCGTATTTATGGAGGGATTTCATGGTAACTTGGTAGGATGACTGTATAATATCTAGATGAGAATGTCCCCTTTTGGTCATGATCTGTAAATGAGCCCAAAACCCGAAAACATTTAGCACATTCTACAGGTCGTATTTATGGAGGGATTTCATGGTAACTTGGTAGGATGACTCCATATAAAGTCTAGATGAGAATGTCCCCATATTGTCGCGATTGGTCAACTGTGAGGGCTACAGGGGCCTGAAGCCCGAAAACCTTTAGCACAGTCTACAGGTCATATTTATGAAGGGATTTCATTGTAACTTGGTAGGATGACTCCAGATAATGCCTAGATGAGAACATCCCCATTTGGTCGCGATCATTCAGCCATGTTGGTTGTCTGAGCCCAAAACCCCAAAACCTTTAGCACAGACTACAGGTCGGATTTATGAAGGGATTTTATTGTAACTTGGTAGGATGACTCAGTAAAATGTCTAGATGAGGACATCCCCTTTTGGTCGTGATCGGTCAACCATGATGGCTGCCCAAGCCCCAAACCCAAAAACCTTTAACACAGTCTACAGATCGTATTTATGAAGGGAGTTCATGGTAACTTGGTAGGATGACTGTATAATATCTAGATGAGAATGTCCCCTTTTGGTCATGATCTGTCAACCATGATGGCTGCCCAAGCATGAAACCGAAAAACTTTTTGCACAATCTACAGGTCATATTTAATATGGAGGGATTTCATTGTAACTTGGTAGGATGACTCTGTATGATGTCTAAATGAGGACGTCCCCTTTTGGTCGCGATCGCTCTACTGTGATCGCTAAACAGGCCGGAAGCCCGAAAATCTTTAGCACAGTCTACAGGCTGTATTTATCAAGGGATTTCATTGATAGGATGACTCGTTTTGGAATAATTTCACTGTAACTTGGTAACTTTGGTTGACATACATTAACTGTGAGGGCCACATACATTAACTGTGAGGGTCACATTAACCCACCCCTCAATTCTTTAGTACAGTCTACACCTCAAATTATTTTTAGCTCAACTTTGACGTAGTCAAATTTGAGGTTATGCCATGGCCTGTCGTCCGTCTGTCCATCTATCTGTCTGTCAACATTTCAATACGACTCAGGATAGAGGGCGTATTTATGAACCGATCTTTACGAAACTTCTTGGGTGCCTTTGTTATCACCATGCGACGAGAACGAGTGTTTTGGGGTGCGGTCCAAAATTCAAGATGGCCACCAGCAGCCATTTTGTACCTTAGTTAGTGCAATCAGTTTTTTGTACAGAACTTCTGTATGAAAGTTCTGATTCGAATCAATTTTTGTCTGAATGTTTAGTAACATGGAATACATCACATATAATACAGGTTTTTTTCTCGTGCAGACATTCTGTAAATTAGATGAACTTTGATTTTTTCAGTGCTACTTACACACAGTAAGTGCACATGTCAATACAGCTCGGGCTAGAGTCTGTATTTATGAACCGCTGTTCACAAAACTTCTTGGGGTACCTTTGTTATCACCTTGTGACAGGAATGAGTGTTTTTTGGGTGCCTTTGTTATCACTGTGCTATGAGAACAAATATTTTGGGGTTCAGTCAGACCTACTCTGGGACTCAAAGATTTCTTTTCTAGTTTAGCATCTGACTGTCACTCCACCTTTACAATACTTTACCTATATATTTGTTACAGGCTACGGTCAGCATTTATGTACAGACTGTTACAATACTTTACATCATGTACCTATGTTATCAGGTCATTAACGAGATGTTTGTCATTGCTGTGTCACATACTATACATGTACATGTCTTAAACAAGTTGAACTACCGTCTCATTGACACTTTCATTTTTTTAATACCATGTAAATACCAAGCTCATTTTAGTTTCGGCGGTATACCATGTTTCACAGTATTTCGTACAGTACTGATGGTAATCTGAATAAAAGTAATTAATAAAAAGTATGAACATTTATAAAGAGTAATGCTCATGATCCTCATAGGTTTTGTGTATGTGTACAACTGAAGTCTGAAATTTCACGATTTGTAAAGCTATAAAATTATGTTGGGAATTGTTTCGTATCGTACACAACAGGTGCACTGCACACTAAGCGACAAAAAATTGGATTAACAATGCAGATAACTGATTGGATCACAATAAAAAATTCTACAATTAATTGTCGGTACGGTACAGTTTGTTTAACTGCTATGCACTTGGAGAAAAATTGAATGGATCAAAGGAGGCCGATGCCCACAAAGAATGGTCACCAGGGTGGTATATTTGTTTAACACTTGCCAACAATAAAAAAAGCCATGCGAGTTGCAGCTATTTTGACAGCTGTTATCAAAACAACTATTCCTTAATAACTATTAATCAGTTGAAAAAACAAAACATGCTATTTTTTTGTGTTGTTTTAAGAATTGAATGCAATTTTTATAATCTATATTGGAGTATGAACGTGTGGGAATGGGTACAAATTATGTATGAATCCTGAAGGGTGTACAGGGTGTACAGGGTGTAGAGAATTCCCTGTTTATTGAATGGAGCAT
Organism: Pictodentalium vernedei; assembly: GCA_031216915.1. Classification (NCBI taxonomy): domain Eukaryota; kingdom Metazoa; phylum Mollusca; class Scaphopoda; order Dentaliida; family Dentaliidae; genus Pictodentalium; species Pictodentalium vernedei. The sequence continues at coordinate 125,168,468 of CM062290.1, forward strand.
TTTATGATCTTACAAAAAATTGTTTTGACAAGCACTAAATCCTCCAGCTTGACAGATCTCTCAGGCTTCTAACTCTGAATATAAGCATTTAATTTTTTATATCTTGTTTAATGGAGCTCTCTCTACCCAAGTTTTTGTAGGAAAATTAGATGTTGGACAGTTGGGGTAAAGCAGAATATACATACAAAGAATCATAGAAAATTAAAGATTGCATTGTGCAAAACGTTTTGTGTGTGAAATTCAAATTCTAAGCAATAAATATTGAATTTGTTAACCCTTTACCCAACAAATGGGTCACAACCACCCATATAAATTGTTTTAAAAATATTTCTACAAAATCACATGTGACCCCTTATTAGAATGAGCTTATCGAGGTCATTCCAATAAGGGGGTCACATGATATGGGTTTGTTGAAATTTTTTGAAAGATTTGAATACTACTTAAAAAAACTAATATGTGACAGGAAAGTGTGTAAATATTAAACATTTGCATAGTTACAAACTTTCTAACCTATTTAATCATGCATCATGTGTGTGAAAAAAGTGTGTTTGCATTGTGGTGGGGAACATCTTCTCCCTGTGCACTAGGGCCCTCCGAAGCTTTGAGATTCGATTCAATTTCAAATCTTAAATTGATATTTGATTCAATTCAAAATCAGCTGCTCGATTCATTTCCTTTCGAATCTTTACACAGGAATATAGCTTGGTATTAGTCATTGTCTCACACAATGCATAGTTTAGATGGAATTTGTATGTAAATAATGCTGAAAATAAAGACGGTGTAATTTCATCTGTATTAATATAAATAGAACCTGGCCCTGCCACATCCCTTGCTAATTCAAGTGTCTCACCAGTCTCTACCACTGTTGAAAACAAAGTTAAAGTTTCCAAACAATGTTGACGGTGATCTGTTGCTTGCAGCTAGTCCTGTGCCCTGCTTAGTGCTGGTAAATCTCGCACCCGTTTCTGGATAATTTTTCAACTACATCATCAAGGCATACCTTCCAGAAAAACATGCCTTGGTGAAGTTTCCTTGGAATATTTTATCAGTTGGGATGTGAGCAGTAGCAGTCAGAACAATCAGATTTACAATCTCTCCCCCCTTATCGGTCATCTTCAGTATGCCCAAAATTCGATACAAGATTTGATTTGATTTCAAATAATAGACCTAATTTCTATTTGAGATTCGATTCAAATAAAAAATACTATGCTTGAATGCTTCAGCTACCTCTTGTTGTTGAGGTAACAGCACTGTAAATCAAAATTGTCCAGTGCACTGGTGATTGAAATATGGGTTGGGGATGGATTGTTGCTAAAACATGCTCGTGTGGGTGTGGGTGGGTGCGAGGGAAGGAGGGAGGGAGGGAAGAGGACAAGATCCACATTAAAGATAATACAATTTCCAACAAAATACCAGAAGTTCTAACAGACATTAAGCTCAAGGGTGTTCCCCATGGTCCATGAGCTAAACATTTTCCATGAAGCTTCCTGCATTTTTCTCAACTGAAGTTGTAAATGAATGTCAAGTCGAAAATTCACCCTACTCTGTTTTCGTTGCAATTCACAGTGGATCATCAAATTTTCCTGAATGATATATGAACATACACAAGATAAGTAGATATGATGGTATCAGTAATAGTCACTCACATTTTACTACCTTGATTATATACAATTCACTTTTTGTCCCCAGAAAAAATATTGGGGTGGGGACTATTAAAATAGCAGGTGTCCATCCATGCATCTGTCCCACTTTGGTTTCTCGATGATAACTTTAGTTACAGTTGACCAAATTAAATGAAATTTGGTATGTAGGTGTATCAAAAATAGTATAAAATACATGTGTCAAGTTCGAATCGGGTGCGGTCTGACAATTTTTGCCAGAGTTATGCCCCTTTTTCAACTTTGAAAACTCAATTGTTTTAGTTGCCAACCATTAATTTAAGCTGTAATTGACATAATCAAATAAAATTTGTTGTGTTGGTGTTTCAACATAAAATACAAGTCAAGTTCAAATCAGGGTTCGGTCTGACATTTTTCCAGAGTTATGTCCCTTTTTTGACCTCAAAAATTTTTAATTTTTCTTTTTTTTGGGTGGTGGGGGGGGGGGGGATGTGTGGCCTTTTATTAACCCTTAAAGCCTCAAATTAATTTTACGATAATAACTTCTGTATATACATGTATTCACCTGTGGGTGACTTAATAGTGTTTCTACATCATTGTTGGCTGCCTGTGTTGGCATCTAACAATGATGTTAAAACACTGCCGAGATAATGCAGCCTACTGGATGAGTTCTCAAGAAAGGATACACTTGTCATTTATTTATTCCAAAACAATGCAAAGGTCTTGGGCCTGTATGAGGACATAAGGGTTAAAAAGCCTGGCAGACAGTTAATTATCAGCATTCATTGTCATTCTGAATAAATTAAACTTAAAAATTATCAGATGAGATAAAATTTAGATATTTTTTTTATTTTTAGAGTTGTGCATTAGATAATGTTTCTTTGACTGAATTGCTCATATCATCAGGAGCAAATGTAAATGTCACTGATGATGATGGATGGTCAGCGATGCATGTAGCTTGTTCTCATGACAATACAGAGATAACAAGATTGCTTTTGCAGGTAAACATGGAGTTTTTTTTAATCTATTGTATATACCACAGCACATAAATTTATACAAACATATAATGTGTTAGTTGTGATGTGAGCATGTTATTTTTTTCTAATTTCCTTTTTAGTCTGTGAAAAAATATTGAAAAATGTATTTCTAAACAGGTCTTCTTGGAAAAAATACAACATAAAGCAAGAAAATTATGATAGTGTGCAAAGATTTTTCAAGTAGTCTACAGTGTCTCTTTATCGGACCCATTCCCAATCTCTTTAATCTGTTTTTTACTCTTACCTTCTGCAAATCCACTATTTCCTAACAGTAGACTGAGTTAGGAAAAAAAACTGAGGTCTGTTGCTCTTTATGATACAGTAGAATCCTCTTAATTGAATATCCATTTTGCCAGTGAAAATTATTCAATTAACAGGAGTATACAATTAACAGGGCTCTGGTCAGTTTCTTGTGTTCTGGAGGTAAACTGAGCATTTATTCTGTTATATCTTGTTTGACAGAGCTCATAGAGCTCTGTCAAACAAGATATAATAGAATAAATGCCTGTATTGGATGTAGTGGGGCCAAAAAGGTTGGTAAATTTGGTGAGTGTCACAGTAATTTTTTCGACATATTACAAAAATTTATATACAATTAACAGGAGTTTACTCTACAACCCATATGCAATTAACAGATCAAATTTGTACTGAATGTATGGTAAATGGTTTTGTGTTTGAAAATTATATTCAATTAACAGGGATATACAATTAAAAAATATCCAATTAAGTGGGCTCCACTGTATCATGAAATTTAGGATCTTGGCCTTGGTTGTGACTTGGCCTTTCAGAGACAAGTCCGCCTACATATACTCATTCCCAACTGGAAATAATGTATAGAAAAACTCCCATTCGGTTGGGTCTTTCACTCTTCCTTTCTCACAAAATACTGTAAAATTCCTAGTGTGCTATGCAGATAAATCACTTTTTGGGGTATATAAGACATGAAATTTGAAGTGTAGGACCAATATACCAAATGAGTTTACCTTACTTACCATTGGTGGAAACTTTCCAGGTCTGGACTCTTTTTGTTGGGCCCCAGAACAGGCAATACTATTCAGAAAGTAATTTCTTTTAAAACACTGTATAAGTGAATATCTGTTTTATTTGTCGGTACTACTTATTAAAGTCATTCAAAGATCGGCAAAGTATGGTGCTTTTTAAAAACAAACGAAGGTATAAATTGAACTGAAAATGATATCACACTGAAAAGGTACATGTACTGTATGTTTCTTTATATAATAATACACATTACGATAAGTTTGGTCAGGAATATATTATTTTCAGCCGGTCTAAATTGAGTTTTAAAAGCAGGTTCTTGTGAACAGTTAGATTGTGCACATAGCAGTCTTTTCCAAATTAAATGATTTAATCACTGCCAGACTCTCTCACTGTGCTTGAGAAGATTATCAGTAGGCAACTTGGTGTCATTATCTAGGAAAAGTATTAATTAGCATATTGTCCAGATAACCACTAACAATTCAAAAGATTAAAAAAAATTTCCTATCTTATCTTAAATTCAAAATTTTAACAAATTAACCCTTTACCTAACATGCAGAGCAGACAACACTTGCAAACAATATTCTGGAATAACTAATGTTTTTCATTTTTTGTCTCAAAAACATAAGTTACTACCCCTCATTGGAATGAGCTTGACAAACTCATTCCAAAGAAGGGTCATAACCTATGTTTTTGAGACAAAAAATGAAAAAATAGTGAAAATTAATTTGCGATTTTTGAGAATAGCACTGGCTGGTTTTGGCCGTTACGATGGGTAAAGGGTTAAATGCCCTTTTCCCTTTTTTGAATGAAACATACACTACCATTTTTTAATATTCAATTAAGAGGATTCTACTGTATCACATACTGTGATGTAGGGGGAGTTACATTACTATTTGTCAAATCCATCAAATAGTCCGGTCGCCAGGTCATGGATGCGTGTTTTGTCGTATAAAGTTTTTTTCTCAATGGATTCTGAAAATTAAGGTATCTGACATCAACATTCAATCGGCTGACCATCTGTCAGACTTGAGCAATTTTTTTTATAGAGCCCCAAAATTTTTCCCCACCCCGAATTTCAGTAAAATACCACTTTTTACTCCGATGTCATTAGATCTCACAAAAATGCGACAGAATCTTCACAATGAGATGCCAATAGCCGAAGGGTTCCGAACACATCACTTAACCATTAACTTCACCAGAAAAAATCCGAAATGGCAGCCAATATGGCGGCCGGAAGTAGCAAATTTATGGATTTTTACCATTTTTTTCGAAATAATCTGCTATAAGTGCCCAATGACTGTCCAAGATTCATTCCTCGCACATATAAATGATGCAAATTGATAGCTCCATGATATTTGATGACAATCAGGGGTATCAATGGTGTATATGAACCGGAAAATGATTATCACATCTATGAAGTGAAAAAGTCGTCAAAATAAGATTTCCTGCCATATAATACAAGAACTCTCAAAAATTGTTAGAAAACTTGGCTTGTGGTTCGTAGACTTGGAGATGTCTCCCCAATTTAGTTCTCAACCTCGATTTATATCATTTACGCATTGGATTCACTATAAAATACCTGAATTTCCACCAAAATGACGCCGAAAGTAGTAAAATTGTGGATTTTGATATTTTTTGCGAATGAAGTCTATACCAGTATGCCCCGGCTGCCAACATACATTTTGCTGGACATAAAAACTATGCAAAATTATAGTGCAATGATATTAACTACATTTTGAGGAATAATGGAAACAAATGAGTAGGAGAAAAACCGATATCGCAGACTATGGAGTGAAAAAAATGTCAAAACTGGATTTCAGCCTAATACCAGAAATCCCAAATATGGTCACATAGCCAGCCTGATGAGATGCAGAGTGAGAGATGTTTTATCTACTAAATATTCAATCTGGAATTTATCAAGAAAAGATCAACATGGTCACCGATATCCTCATCCTCACGGTCCATCTGGATCATTAGTCTGATTCACCGTGACATCAATTGCTGAAACTGTTTGTTCATTGCAACATTCAATTGTTGCATTACACGCACAGAATATTGTGCATGCCAAGTGAGAGGAATAGCATCCACACCTGCTAGTTTTGCAAGGATGTTTGCTGGAACAGGAACAACGTACCATACGCAAAACAGAGTCGGGGGCCACCGGTATACCACTTGGTAGAGTTAAGGGTGATAACGTTTTCGAGACTTCATCTCTGACGAATCCGAACTCCCTAGGATCAAGATCTGGTGGAGCTGGGTCTAAGGCATGTTTCCACGTGCATACCTGAAGATGGGCACGTTTTACATTCTCTGTGAATGCTTCGGTTGTTGGGGGCAGGGTACATAAAGGAGGAACTTTTGTGGCACCCTTCTTGCCTATTTGCGATTTCCAAACACTGATTCGCGATTCTGACATGGTGCCCATATCCTTGCAACCATAGCATGAAGATATGAATTGTGTAGCTTGATGAAGTACTTACGACCAAGAGGCATTGACACAACCAACGGACGTTAGAGAAGTTTTGCCGGATCTCAAGACTTTCAACATACAACCTTTTCCAATTCCAAAACAACCACCAACTGTGTCGCAGCCAGAGATAGCATGGGCGGCAAGCAAGTTTGGTATGATACTTCTATGTTCTTCAACGGTCGCTGCAATATCAACAACTGACTTCCCCTTTATTGGGGATTCCATGAACATACTACATGACAGGTTTTGTTCGAGATAGTGATGTAGAAGCAATGTGTATACATCTGTGTCGTCTGCAAGAACTATGACATTGTCGTGGTCATCAGCAGCTCTGATGGCTTGCTGAATGATTATGTTATCTGCTTCTTCGTGCATAGTTTCCATGTCACGCCTCTCAATAACTATACCTCTATCGATTTCAATAGGTGAAGTGTCCTGGCCAGTAACAAATAGCGCGTATTGTTGAGTGTTATCAACAGCAAACTGTGTGTCACGTCTGAAATGATCAACAATAATGCTTATCAACTGTTTCTTATTTTCAGTTACTGTGAGAACCAATTTCTGAGAAGGTAATGGTGACGTTGCGGTCAACGTGAATTTCCGACAACAAGCTTCACCACTTCTTTTTGCCCAAGTCGTACATTTAGTACTGAATTCATTGTATCTGTCAAACACAAGATATGTATCTCCAACCAATAACCAACGCTTTACATGCTCTTGAAATCGCTGGACAAAATCGTTCACGTTCGGGTGACATAATTTATTGGGAGCAGGCCATTGGGGTATCCAAAGAAGTGCACACTCATCTATAATAGTGCACGTTGACACATTGATATCAGACTCAGGCATGTCGGTGTTTGGAATCATAACTGCGGTATCAGACTTCATGACCGATTTAGATTTGGATATCCGCATGTCACCATTGTCATTGAAAAGAGCTGTGGGAATGGATAATAACTCGTATGAGAGTATATCATTTATACTAATTTCCCTGGAGCTGCTTGAAGTCCCATCACCCGAGAGTAAATCAGATTGCTGTCACATGTTTTGTGCTCGCCCAACTTGACTGACTTTTTCAGAACTGCCATTGTTTCAACGGGCTTTGATATAGTACAATAGAAGCCACTCAGGAGTTTCTTCTCGAAATCAGTCAACGTCTGTCTACCAAGTGTTACAGCCATGTCCAAGTTCACAGTGCGATTAGCATGCTGACCACTGACAATATTGACTATCTCATCCGGGTGTTGCTTGGGTTCAAGGGGGTGTATGATTGTCGCGAGTTTGTTTCTAAGTCCCTCACGATCAGCGCAATCAGCAGCAATTCTCGCAGTCATCTCCTCTTTGTGTTCGAGCACTGCTCGATTCGCGACGTCTGATTCCCTAACCTCCGCGAGACCATTCAAAAGTTGACCACAATTGTGAAGGCTTAATGCCCACACTTTCAGAGTTTCTGGTTTTAATGTGATGCCAATGATGCCAGACTTACCATGGCCATAACACATGAAAGTGGATTCGATATACATATCGCTCCAAATGCCATTCCAAATGCCATCAACATGTCTCATCACATGTGATCCCTTCAGAAATTGTGTCAACACTTCTTGTGGAAGTCGTTCCATGTCCCTCAGGTAATACAAGCCATATCTAGCATAGATGTCATGGCCGGATGCAAAGAAGTAAGGGAGCATTTGTTTTACAGTTGCCAAATGCAAGGGCCAGTCCCCTTCCCTCTCAGCCCTTACGTACTTCATCATTATAAGAACTGATCTTATGAAGCAGTCCACCCAAACCTTACAAGTCCTGCTCTGGTCTGATATTTCACTCAATGTGTCAATGAAATCTTCCGGGCAGACAACATCATCTCTACTGACGATATCTCTAAGCAGCTCTTCTGCCAACAACCGATATGCGCGCATATTTTTAGGAAACTTCTTCCCGCTTAGCATTTTGGCTACTCTGCCGAACACAGACTCAAGAATTTCAGATAAACCTGTGTTCTCCATCAAGTTGCCAATAGCACCAAGAAAACTCATTAACATATGCATGCCTCCCAACCTCGGAATCAATGTTCCGAAGTGATCGTGATTTGACCACAGAACATCCAACGCTACTTTATATAGCTGTTGATGCATCTAACATGGCGGTTGAAATTGTATCTGGATCAGTCGGTGGCATGTCAATCAATGGTAAGTACACAGCCTTCGTCTCTGGTTGAGGGGATTGCCCACTTTGTCGGGATGACCTGGTGTTGTAGCCATTGAACTCAGGACAGTTAGGTTTCGTTACAATATCCTTCAAAAATTCAAGGTCATTCTCCAACGCCCTTCGTTCTGCCAGGACCATGCGAACCAATACTTGGAGCTGAGGTACTTCTTTGCGGATTAAGCAATGAGGGACTTCTGGCTTCTTTGGTACATCGAACGTTGACTTTTCAGTGTTGTAATCAACTGGTTTAGCCATGTCGAGTTTAGTGACTCTCGGTATCATTGGAGAGGGAGAATCTCTCTTCGTGCTAGGTTGCGTCATCAAAACTGCCAACGAGTGTGTGCTGAGCTTGCCGTTTTGTGAAGATATATCAGCATCGAAGTTATCAACAACAAATTGTATCAACCCATCTTCCGAAGTAGTGATTGTGGTCAGGTTGTTACTCTTTGAGGCGAGTATGGCTGCCGATTTTTTAAACCGTAACAACTCATCATACGTGCATGTTACTCCAAAGTCGTTCAAGGACTTGACCAATTCCTTTGAATCGCGGAGTAATACAGCTAAACTAATTTGCAGTGGTGTAGGGACACCTTTGATGGCAGAAGTTATCATATTACCTATCATAAGTGCCGTAAGTGTGTTGTCAAGTTTTGGCGATAAGCTACCAAGAAAGTTTGACTTGAATATTCGAAAAGGGTGGTCTTATCTAAAGTTGACTTGTAATTGTTCCCATTAGTTCAATGTTTTCGACATCTTTAGAAATTTCTGTGCAAAGAGTCTTCATGGCCACGGGGACATCATTTTTGAAATCACTATCAATTCTCAGGAGCGAACCCACTCGAGATCTGATTGCAATTATTGTAGCGATTGACGGTGAGCTGAGGAGCAATAATTCTTCGTTGAAGAAATCTGGCAATTTGGAGACAAGGAGCCTCCGAGACAGACTCTCTCCGCCATTTTCAACATAGATTCCATGCAATTCAACAGAACACCAACTGAGAGAGTTGTCTTTCTTCATAAAATCTAAAACAGCTTGGAGGTGTGGTTCGATATCGGGTGGAGCAACTGATAATGCTGCCGATCTTTTGCTTGCAACGACTGATCTTTCTCCCATGAACGACTGACGACAATCAGAATGGTAGCGAGCGTCAGCTGCGTGCAAATCACTAACAGCCTGATTGACTCTAATGCGGACTTCAATGGACCAATTGTCACTACGGTCGTCGCACTTCTGAAGAATTTCTGCTTTCGGTGTGGAGATACCTTGTTTAATGTGAGTTTGTCGGAAGACATAAGCTGGTCTCCATCTAGAGGGATTCTTTTTATCTTTCTCAACTTTACATTCGCGCCCACAAAATAAGCAATCAACCAAGAAGTTGAAAGTGCTGACGTCTGAACATCTGGTGATTTTCTTAGGAGGTGGTCCGTCGTGAACTTCCTCATTTGCACCACGCTTTTGCTTAGCTCATGTCACGTTTTATGGGTGTATGTATTTATCGATACATTGTCTATGAGCATCGAGCGTAATATCATTGTCGGCCTCGAACCTCGGACGCAAATCAAGACATAGACCGTCGCCATAGATCTCACTTTTCGCAATGACCTTCCGTATTCTTGTAGCCAATACTTTGACAAAGCGTTTCTCGCTCGAATCAGAGCACTTATAAATATCTGAAAAATAGCACCTTTGAGACATAATATTCTGACAATTTACTGTCAAGCTTCAAAGAACAAATTAACCGGGGAACTTCACTTGGCCAAAAACGGGTTACAATGTCAACAATAAAGAAACAATAAACGAATTGAATAATTTCAATTGAACAAAATGTGAATAAAAGTGGTAATCTATTATTAATTTCAGCCAGTAAGCACGATCGAAACTGATACGAAAACCCAACAATGATTGGAAGCGAAAGTACATCTTCACACGTTGAGTGATCAGATATCACTGATTTGAATGTGGTGGATTTTTGAACATCCTTACTCGCTTAGTATCAGGTGTAGTAAAGAGCACTGTTTGCTGCGAACAACGCTCTTTATTTGTGTTGTTCAGGAATTTACTGCCTGAGACATCGTAAGAACACCTATCCCGAGTAGTGTGTATCTGATTCCATGACAAAACTTTAGCCTCCGTCTGGTTATAGTGTCATTCGGTGAAAGCGCTATATCGATCGAAGTATTCAACACATGGTGCCCATTTTGGTATCATCATGAGCACAAATGGATGCTCCATGATGGCAGAGCATGAACTGGCACAATTAAGATACAATTTGTTTCACAGAATAAACGATTTATGGTGCAACTGAGAAAAAAAGCTAAAATTTCGACATGACGATCCGACACGGTGGCCATATTGGATTTTTGTGTGTCTATATAATTTTGAATTCTGGAGTATATGATACTACAAACCATGCCAAGTGTACAAATAGTAAGGTTTACCGATAAATTTCATGTTAGTAATGAGAATTTACAGAATATTCAAATATAGGTGTTTTCACATTTGGTATCAAATTCGGGGTAGGGTATATACCTTTTCAAGACTCTATAAAAAAAATTGCTCAAGGCTGACAGATGGTCAGCCAATTGAATATTGTTCTCAAATGTCTAAATTTGCAAAATCCATTGAGAAATAAACTTTATACGCCAAAACAAGCATTCGTGATTTTCGGGGGTTTGGCGACCAGACTAAAAGGGTTTCAACTTGAATTGAATATTGAAGCTTTGCTGGGCTCTATACTGGAGGATTATTAAACAGTGGTACCATGCACTTGGTTATGCCACCAACGACTTGGCATATGATGATTTATCCTTTATTGAAAACCAGAAAAAATTTGAAAAACAATAATTAAGATAATAAATTTTGATATCCTGTGCATTGGGTTAAAGGTTAATGCGTCTACAAAAAAATTATCAGCTTTTTGTTTAGTCATCAGATAAAAATATTTCAATGAGAGGCAAGCAAATTCATTTAATTTGGGAGTGGAACCCTGTTAATTGAATAACCACCTCGACAATGAAAATTATTCAGTTAACAGGAGTATTCAATTAAGAGGGATTGGTCACTTTGCTGCATTCTAGAGATAAACTGAGCATTTATTCTATTATATCATGTTTGACAGAGCTCAAGGAGCTCTGCCAAACAAGGTATGATCGATTAAATGCCTGTAATGGATGTACTGAGGCCAAGTATGTCTATAAAGATGGAGAATTTGGTCATCTTCAGGGTAATTCCATGACATACTGCAAGATTTTTTATTCAATTTTACTCTATAATCCATGTTTATTTAACAGGGCAAATTTGCATTGAAAGTATGGTAAATGGTTTGGTTTTTGGAAATTCTATTCAATTAACAGGTTTATTCAATTAAGAGATATACAATTAAGTGGGCTTCACTGTATTTCCCCTCTGCCTCGCCTAAATATTAATATTTACTTCTTTTATCAGTATTTTCATTGAATTATTTAGAATTTATTAAATATCCAAAGTTTAGAGGACAAGTATGAATGTTTGTTTTGACATATCAAGTGCATGTACTGGTAATTAACTGAGACTTCCCTAGCCACCATATGCAATTACAGTTCCATTGCACTATTGATAAATATCAAATCTCACAGACTGGTGCACAAAGGAAAACATAACATTCATGCTGTTTGAATAACATTTCTCATATTGTTAAAAATGGATCTCAGGTAGTCATATGCAAAGAAATCAGCTATTTTTTTAAGAAAATTAAATTGTAAATTTAAATTATATAAATGCAATCAAAATGCACTTCATGCTTGTTCAGAATATTTCCTACAAAAATGTACGATCAGGCTGTTGATAACCTGTTTTTGTTGTATCAGTCTCTTGAATACCATTTTAACTCATCACAAAAAAGTGTAAAAAAAATTGTTTATTTGACATTTTTCACTTTGCAGAATGGTGCTGATGTCACCTTACTTGACATAGATGGAAACCTTCCGTTAGATCATGCAACCCCAGAATCTAACACACACAATTTGTTGAAAGAACACATAAAATTAGGTGAGTGTGATTTATATCTGTACCAATTTCGCCACATGGCTCTGCAAGACTCAGAATTCGTGTGAGAATCAGAATCGTTTCTTTCAAATGATTCTTACAAGGAAAACAATGAGAATCAACTTTGATTCTCGAAAAATATTCATTTGATTTTCAACACTGATTCTGTAAGTGCCATCCATTAAAAGACTGAGGAATTATGCTTACTTTCTACTCTCACATAGCAAGGTGACACTTTAAATTGATATTGGTGGCTAGAAACTACTGCCAAGATACTCACATCAGTAAAACTGTCAGAACTTGTATGTCGACACATGTCTTGTAAGGCAAAAAACTCATCAACATTGGCACAAGACCTCTTGGAGTTAAAATCGAGTATATTTATACATATGAGGTTTGTTTTTAACCCTTTAACCTAACATGAAAAGCAGACGACACTGGCAAACAAAATTCTTGAATAACTAATTTTGTACATTTGTTTGTCTCAAAAACATAGGTTATGACCTCTCATTGGAACGAGCTCAACGAGATCGTTCCAATGAGGGGTCATAACCTATGTTTTTGAGACAAAAAATGAAAAAAATAATGAAAATTAATTGGTGATTTTTGAGAATAGCGCTGGCCATTACATTGGGTAAAGGGTTAACTATGGAATATGTACAGGGTACACTCACAAGGGTTTAACGGTACTCTCAAATTCTAAATTATTTAAGAACTTAAAATGGATTCTCTCTGCAGGAGCTTGCGAGAATCAAAATGATTCATGCAAATTGGGACAAATTTTAGGGCCTGATGTAATATAACTGATCAAGTCCAAAATTAATTTTGTTTTAGTTAACAGGATTTAATGATATATATTTGTGTTGTTACAGTTCATTGGAAAGGTTCTTTTTGATTCTTAGGGAATAATATCCTAGTTCCCCGTGAATCTCAGCTTTTTGAGTTGAATCTAGAATTGCAGAGGATTTTAAATTGAATCGAACCTCAAATTGAATCTCAGTGCCTTTCAGGTAGTCAAACATGTCAATAATGCACCTTTTTTCAGTGATGGAACATGAAAAATAGTACAGTGGATCCTGTTAATTGAATAGCCACTTTTCCAATGAAAATTATTCAATTAACAGGAGTATTCAATTAACAGGGATTATGTCACTTCCCTGTATTCTAGAGATAAACTTAGTATTTGTTCTATTATATCTTGTTTGACAGAGCTCCATGAGCTCTGTCAAACAAGATATAATAGATTAAACGCCTGTATTGGATGTATTTTGGCCAAATAGGTCTACAAACAAAGGAAAACTGGGGAGAGTCAGGGTAATTTTGTGACAGGTTACACAATTTTTTATTCCATAAACAGGAGTTTACTCTATAACCTATATTCAATTAACAGGTGAAATTTGTACTGGAGGTATGGTAAATGGTTTTGTGTTGGGAAATTATATTCAATTAACAGGGTTATTCAGTTAAGAGATATCCAATTTAGTAGGCTCCTCTGTATCAGGCTCCACTTCTGGAATGTTATATACAATTATTAAACTCAACCCATTTGACGGCAACTCATTTCTGTTTGCCGAGTCAATAAAAAGTGTAGAATATTCCAGAAATAGAATCAAAATAGTTGCAGAAAGGACCCTTCCCTCCTTGAATCTTCAACCGTGAACTCTAAAGCATTGCAGATTGTGCCTTATATTCAAAGAGCAAATTATATTGTCATTATTTTTATGTATTGCATAATCATGAAAACAAATACTGCACAAGACATACAGTCCAGAAAATTTTTACATGCAGAATGTTTTTGTGAAGTTTTAATTATAAAATACAGATGGGTTTAGTTAGATGAAAAGTGACCCTAAATTTTATACATCTGGCCCTAAAAAGGCCTTGAAAACTCCTTGAATTTCAAAATGATCATTCTGCATGAACCCTGAAATATCAAGATACCGAACAGCAAATCTTCTCATACTCCAGGTATTTGTAGTGGTATGTTTGGAAATTCGTCCATTAATTTTTTGGAGCACCCTATGTGAACCCCACATCATCTGAATCATCTCAGGTATTTTTAGGAAACTCCTCCGATGACTTTTCGGAGTACCCTGAGTGACTCATAGCATGGGCCCTATTACAGGTAACGAAGTACACTACATACACTATATACTAGGAATTTAACTGATTCAGTGAACTCTGTTTAACAAGACAGAATTGGTTAAATTCAGAGTTGATTTTGTGAAAAATTTCTAGATTGAAATTTTGATATCTTGACATGAGTGTGCAGAGAGTTAATTTCTTGTAATTGATTATACTTTTCTATAATACAGATGAACCTAATCTGAAACGATTACGACAGTACAACTATATTACTATGTTAGCTGAAATAAAAGAATATTTACAGAATGGAGGAAATCCCAACCTCCAGTCAGGGGAGGGAATAACCTTTGTAAGTAGATATTACTCAGATACTTAGTTGAGTTGATTTATTGTGAGTTAGTTTACTGCTTGATGTTCACATTTTGTTATTACTTTGACATTTGTTAATGCATACTCTCCCAGTCCCACCTAAATATAAGTTTCCGTATGTTAAATTTTTTTTGCCACACTTTAACACAGGCATATAACGATCCTCATGTCCATTTGTTTGTCTGTGTATGTGTTCATCCATCTGTGTGTTCATCCCTTCCAAACTTTTATCCACAACTAGTCTCACACTTTCCTTTGGATATATCTGATATTCTTTATGATGAAGAACCATGATATGAACTTGCGTAATATCATTATGCCATGTTACTGTACCATATTTTTTAAGAGTTATTGGCATTTTTCACTTAAATTATTGAACAAGTCCATCTCAAAATTTTAACCACAACTTGTATCACACTTTCTATCGCATATTTTTTATATTTTGCATAACAAATACCAGTGATATGAGCTTGCACATTTTGTTAGGCCACGTTGCTGCACTTTATATTTCACGAATTATTGCCCCGTTTTCAATTAGATAATTGAACAAATCCGTCTCAAACCTTTTACTCCAACTAATCTCACACTTTTCAAGTTATATTTTTACTATTTTGTATGATGAATAACTATGACATGTACTTGCACATATTGTTAGACTGGGTTGCTGCACCATATTCCCAAGAGTTAGTGCCTCTTTCACATACATCATTGAACAAGTCTATTATGACTGTATTTGCAACTACTCTCAAAACTTTAATCTGATTGATTTGATATTTTGTGTGTTGAACAACCATGATTAGAATATCCATGCATTGCTGTTGCAATTTGCAGACATGTGAACTTGGATGTAATGGGGGAGGTGACGTGGTGTCTTTTGGGGTAATGCTAAGATGACTCTATAGTTTTATAATTTATTGGTGATTGCTCTCTTGTATTTTTCAATAAATGGAAAGAAAATCAAGTTGGATGGCATGGATTTGAACCTCCAGAAAGAGAGTTTCCTTCAACGTTAACTGTTTTCTCCATTAGGGGAAGGATTAACCCTTTACCTGATGAATCGTTTGCATTTGCCCTTGTAATTGAGCAGTTGAAAGAAAAACATTATTAAAAAAATTCCAACAAAACCATATGTCACCCCCTCATTGGAACAGCCTTGTCAAGCGCGTTCCAATGAGGAGGATGGGGGGGGGGGGGGGGGGGGGGGGGGGGGGGGGCACATGATATGGTTTTGTTGAAATTTTTTTTAAAAATTTGAAAATGAATAATTATATAACAAATTTTAATATCACATGTATTGGGTAAATGGTTAACCCCTAATATACTGATAGCAGACAGAATTTTCTTCAACCACTCTGATCTTCTCTTGTTCATCGTTCAACTATGAGCTCTGTCAAACAAAGTATAATTGGTTTAATATCAAACTGCATTATTGGACATAATTGCTGCTGAAAAATTAGCCATTATGGCATCAGAGTTCAGAGGGTAAAACAAAGCATGTGGTCCGGCAAATTAAGCAACAAGTCATGACATTGTCATGGGATGTTTCTTTAAAAGTATATTCAAAAACTGGAGATATTCACACTGATTTCCACTGCAGTGCAGAATGTGGAGTCAAGTAATGAAATCTTCTGTAATTAATATGCAAGAAAATAGTTTTTATGATATTTGTTTGTTATGTCAAACAATAAAAAAACAATAAATACTCAGTTTTTCATTGGAATGAATATTAATGTTAACTGAATATTTTAATTATTTGATAAACTGGGTTCCACTCAACTTTAATCTCATAAATTTTTGGTATGATGGTGAACTGATTTCTCTCTAATTTATTTTTCAATACAAAAATGATTTGATATAAAAATGTGATTAAAAATAACAGACACTTTTAATTCTCTTTTGTAGTTACACATTGCTTGTGCAAATGGATATAGAGCAGTGACAAAACTTTTGATCAGCTATGGAGCCAATGTTGATGCAACAGATGACCAAGGATGGACACCTCTTCATACCTCAGCCAAGTTTGGTCATGTAAGGCTGTGAATATTCTTCCTATGAATCCCACTTCAATTAAAGGCCTACTTCACATTTTGGAAACTAATTTTTAACTTAACTTCACAAAGTCAAGATAACCTATTGCCATCATGCATGCAGAAGTCTGGGAATCTGTGAGTCTGTTCAAATTTTCCTTCAGCACAGGCTACGCCCCGTAGTTCTCGTCTGATCGTCATAAAATTTCATAGGTTTGAGGTCATGTCTAGATGAGAACGTCCCCTTTTGGTCGTGATCGGTCTGATTCAGTCAACCGTGATGGCTGCCTGAGCCCAAAACCCCAAAACGTTTAGCACAGTCTACAGTTTGTATTTATGAAGGGATTTCATTGTAACTTAGTAGGATGACTCTGTATAATGTCTAAATGAGAACGTCCCCTTTTGGTTATGATGTGTCAACCGTTGCAGCAGCCCAAGCCCAAAACCCCAAAACTTTTAGCAGCCCAAGCCCAAAACCCAAAAACTTTTAGCATAGTCTACAGGGCATATTTAATATGGAGGGATTTCATAGGATGACTTCTTATGATGTCTTGATGAGAACTTTGCCCGAGCCAAACAAAAAATCTTTAGCACAGTCTACAGGTCGTATTTATGGAGGGATTTCATTGTAACTTGCTAGAATGACTCCATATAATGTCTAGATGAGAACGTCTCCTTTTGATCACGATTGGTCAACTGTGTCGGCTACAGGGGCCCAAAGCCCAAAAACCTTCAGCACAATCTACAGGTCGTATTTATGAAAGGATTTCATTGTAACTTGGTAGGATGACTCCAGATAATGTCTAGATGAGAATTCCCCTTTTGATTGCTATCGTTCAGCCGTGATGGCAGCCCGAGCCCAAAACCAGAAAACCTTTTGCACAGACTACAGGTCATATTTATGAAGGGATTTCATTGTAACTTGGTAGGGTGACTCAGTATAATGTCTAGATGAGGACATCCCCTTTTGGTTGTGATCGGTCAACCATGATGGCTACACAGGCCCAAAGCCTGAAACCGTTTAGCACAGGCTACAGTCCTTATTTATGAAGGGATTTCATTGTAACTTGATAGGATGACTCATTTTGGAATAATTTCACTGTAACTTGGTAACTTTGGTTGACATACATTAACTGTGAGGGCCACATTAACCCACCCCCCAAGTCTTTAGCACAGTCTACACCTCAAATTATTTTTATTGAAAACATAGCATACAGGGAACATATTCTCAATTATCACAATTCTTGTTGTATTTCATAATCCTCTCATAAACATTGCATATTATCCTTTTCATCAAACACAACACACAGTCAAGTTAAGCTGCTGTGTCACTGACACTTTCATTTGACTTGGAACAGATGCTCCAACATTCAGTCTTCAGTTAGTCTTTAAGACAATAGTTAAAGCACCCTGACAGTGGTATCTGGTCAGGTTCTGGCTGCCTAAGCAGGCAGCCAAAACTTGACCAGAACTATGGCTAATTCACAAGACTTATAGAATATAGGATGCTAGAGTTTCAGATGAGATCTTCCTGGCCTTTGAGAGTTAAGCATTATAAATTAGGCAATGTAGAAAAAATAATCTGTTTGAAAATAGATGTGGGAGTGTGGTTTTTGTTGTTATTATGTCCAATTTCCACAGCTGATTTCCAGATGTTTTTCCATGCATATTTTTTCCCCAAAACTGAAACAAAAAATAGTAAAATTCTTTTATCAATCTGCTTTTATTTTACATAGAAAAAAAGACCAATAAAATGAACTGCTTTCCAACAATTATTCATCACAGTTGTATATGCTCAGGACATAGTATTTGTTTATATTCAGAAAACTGGATACCAACAGATTTTCCTTGCCTTCCATTCCATATGTAAGATTTTGTTCACACACAATATCTTTTACCATCAGTATCTTCACAAATGAACAGATCAACCATGATAGCAAACAGTTATGCGCCACAAGCAGTTATAATCTCCCCTTTTTCTTGTATCATAAACAAAACCAAATGTATAAATCCTGCACATAAATATCAGACAAACATACCTGATTTATTAGAGAGAGAGAGAGAAGAGAGAGAGAGAGAGAGAGAGAGAGAGAGATATATATTCTGACATTCACACAACTCATAGTTGTGGAACTTACCGCCAAATGCAAGAGAATTTAGAAATTTTGATAAACTAAGTTTTTCATTAACATTGTTCTACTGTGACAGTATGGTTGTCAGAATTTGATATGAATAAATTAAACACATTTGTGTATTTTTTATCACAATGGTAGATAAAAATATATGAAATATTTTATGATTTTTTAAAGGTAAAAGATGTTCAAAGGTTGTTGAAGTACAATGCAGATCCCAATAAAGTTGATATATCAGGGAACAAACCATTGGATATAGCTTCATCAAATGAAATTAAAAATATTTTGATCTCTGCTGGAAGATTTGGGGGATCTGGAACAGAAGAGAATGGAGTAAGATCTGATGATGATGAAAAGATAGATGACATTATAGATTTTGATGGAGTTGTCAGAACCAATAGTAAAACAATGTAAGTTTTAGTCATTTTAAAAATTGTGCATTATATTTGTTTATAGGTATTTCGAATTTCAGAAAAAGTTTGAAAAATAAATGATTTTGGGCCATCTTATGGTTAATCATGGAAAATCCTGAACTTTTAAAAAAATGCCCATAAACAGCATTTATTATGGCTGTCATGACTATCAGTTTTTATAATTGACTGATTGCAGCTCTTAATCGATGAATAACTAATTAATAGTCATTCCCCATAAAACTAAAAATACTTTCTAATCATACTTACAAGTTTAAAATGGACGATGTATAAATGTGTACCCTTCTATGTTGAAGTGAAAATAAAATAGAAACACAGTTTGATCTGAATGATTTAAACAAAGTTTCTGCAAAGGTTATAATATTCTATACTATTCGCCATGTGATTTTTTAAAAATTTTGAACCTAAACCTTCCTCCATATCTTCACAGGGTACAACTTACACCTTGTCATTTCTTAAACATGTAAGACAACTTTCTTACTTTTGTGATTCTTTTTTTCCCGTAATATGTCATTTGAGTATACATGACCAAAGTATCATTTTATTCTGTAGTAATTTCTGAAACCGTGAATTATATGTGGATTTGATGCTGCTGTTTAGTACTGAAAATAGAATGAACATAGAAAATAGTTTGAATTTTAATCAGAACTTCCAAGTATTGTGTGTCATGAAATTATACATTTGATAGCTTTTAATATCAGGGAAATTCACAGATATAGCATTGTTGAAAATCATAGCATTCCATCCCCATAACTACATAAATGCTTCAATATGCTGTACTAAATATATAAACTGTATGCTATACTTGACATTTCTTCATGGGAAGTACAGTGGATTTTGTTTACTCTGGAATACAAGATACAGTTTACTGGTATGATCCCCCAAGGGAACCCCGGGAAGTGCCTGTTCACTGCAGTAGACAGGCTCTGTTTTACTGATAAAATAGGATCCAATCACCAATGCTTGGGAGGTGCAAACCCTCTCTAAAATGGGCAACATGGCTTATTAATGCTCATCCCTGGTGAGTTGATACTCATGTTGTGGTCATGATTAGCCATTGTGCAAAAATATGTGACCTTTAAACACCAAATAATAAATAAATATTGGTATGATATGCCTCATTACCCAGCATCTGGGTGCAAGTTCTCTTAACCCTTAAGGGCTTAGAAATTTTTACATATTTTTGTTAAACTTGACAGTCTACATCCTGAGGCTTTGCTGCTATTTGTTGTCAAGTAGGCAGCCAAGACTTGCCTACAACAACTTCCAAGGTGCTTGAAATATAACTTGTCAGTTAACCCAAAGACAGCATACAGGGGCACCTGTTCTGTTGCAAAAAAATGTGATTAAAGTCGGAATTAGGCCCTAAGGATTAATCCTTTATCAGACGAATCGACCACATATGTCTGCATTTTTACAAATTCAGTTGTCGAAAAAATATAAATTTTTATACTGTACCAATGACCCAGACATAGCTGGTGCTAACTCTTAAAATATAGGGCCAAACACAAATTTTGCCCCCCAATCCCCAAAATTTGCATCTAAAACTAAAGAAAATATGTCCTGAAAGGCCCTCCACACTTCGCCCCTACTGCGCATGCGCAGTGTCAAGGACGTTCCGAAATTGGCGCCATTAATCATTCTAAGTTTGGCCCTTCATCAGTTAACATCTGACTGATCTTTGTGCTTTTAAATCTCAGTTTAAATGATGCCAGACACATAAATATTAGTGAAATGGTGATTCTAAGGAGGATAGAGAAGGAGGAGAGGAAAAAAATGTGTGACAGATTATTATCAGGGCTGTAACTTAAAATTTTTTAATGAAATTATGTTAAGTTACCTATTTTCAAGGCAGCAGCCATTTTGTTGTCATTCTGATTATTTAGTTACACAGTTTTTTAAGTGTTTTCCTCTCTCCCTGTCCTTTAAGTTCCCCCTTGCTATTCTCCCATGCTTTTGGCATAGTTTTTGTAATTATTATTACTAAATTTTCTTGGGAGTTTTAGCTGAATAACAGAATGAATTCTGTTCTTTTCCCCATGTTTACGTCTTCACCTACGGGTGGTTAGGCGTTGTGTTCTGCATCTACCATCTGATGTTCTGCAGTTTCTTCCCTGGAAGTCTCTGTTTTGCATCAGATAGTGTTTTTTTTGGTAACTGATTTCGGGCCTGGGTGCCTGGAGTCTTATTTTAGTGTTTTTACACTCATTGTTTACATTTACAACAGCCCTCTGTGTGAGGGGGGGATTTCTAAAAAATAATATCTTGATGTTATTTTAATCATAACTAGATACATTATTATTGTTCGTAAGTGTTGAATAAATTGTTTAAAATATTTTTAAAATTTTTGTCCACACTTAGGCTTGGGATCCATTGGGGCTCAACGTTACTTTTCAGAAACTTGGGCTGTTCTGAAAAAATATTTTTTCAAAATATTTTGATTTCCATTTTTTTTTCTATATTAATGGATCATATTATTATTATGTATTTTGATTGCCAGGGGTTAGTGCGAGTACCAGGACTTGTTTTCTTTTCACATTGAAAGGATGTTGATCAATTGTTTTAAGAGGAAGTCTTCCTCTGACTTTATTATCATTCTATATGTGGTCAGTGTACTCGCATTAACTCCTGTTCTGTATCGTATGATTTCGATGACAATATGGGAAGCGTATGTCACGGTATGTTATTGGGGATTTGGACACTCCGGTCCTTTCCCCGCAGGGTCACTCTACTTTTTCAATTTCTATTTCAGACGATCAAGATTAGGGTGATGTATCTGTGATGTCTTCCAACAGTGTGCCTCCGTCGTCACAATTAATGAAGGGCTAGCGGAAAAGTGCTCATGTAAATACGCCAATTGCCTAAGAGGACCCTAGTAGGTTCGACGGCCTTTGACGTCCGCTAGCTCGCCCGGTGTAGCGTCCATTCACCAAATGGTTCGGCAGCCGGGTTCGTCCGTTGCGGTCTAGAAGGAATTTTGGGGTGATGCGAGCACTATAATTAGCCTAATGCACACCCAGTGACGGCGGATCGGAGGGAGAACGCAGGAAGCCTTTTAGTCCGGTTCATAGCTCGTTCCGGTCCATCCGGACGGCAAGCGAGAAAGGCCCCTCTCTCGTTCAACAACATCTGGCCCCAGATGTTGTGGTACAAATGTGTCGCAAGCGGAGCATACGTCCGTCGCTCGGGACGCTCCGTTGTATAGGCAGTCCGCGGAGACTGCTAAGGCTTCCTCTTCTCGTCTGCGCACACGACCGCACCTTGGCTGCGTGACCGCCGATATATTACCAGCTTCGCCGATCAAGGATTCTTCGGCGACCAGGTCACACCATCCGGTAGCCAGGGACACGAGGCCTGCAGACTCCGGACTTTCGCGTAGGAAGTGTGCGGGAGTCAACGTACACGGAGCTTCCGGCGGCAATGCATCTTAAGACCGCTACTGCACAGGCCTCGGGAACGGACGTGCTTTCCTTAATAGCACAGTTTATCGCAGCATCCCAGCATCAACTGAATCTGTCGCATATATTTTATCCGACGATGCTGGGTCGGGACGCTCCGCGGAAGCGGGTACGGACGTCCGAAAGTTTCATCCGGTCCGACGGGATACCGAAAGGGATTCGGAGGATTTCGAGCTTTCCCTTTCGGAACAACATATGCTGTTGTGTATGTCATCTGACTTGGTCTTCTACAGCTTCTTTCGTCGGACCAGAATGCTGCGATGCCGGATAAGAAACTGATAGCGTCGGTGGACTTAGAAATTTTTGGTTCGGTTCAGGGACATCGTCCCTCAGTTCCGACATAGTCCAATAATGTCACACAACTTTCGAATTATTGAACGACGCTATATATATTATTATTTTATGCTTGCTAACCAAGCATTTCTGGTTTCTTGTTCGAAGAGTTATGGAGATGTCTTTCAAAAGTGTGCCTCTGTCGTCATAGTTAATGAAGAGTTAGCGGCAATAAGTGCTCATGGAATATGTCTATCGCCTACGGAGTGACATTCGCTAGCTCACCCGGTGTAGCGTACATTCATCGAATGGTTCGGCTGCCGGGTTCGTCCGTTGCGGTCTAGGAAGGAGATTTGGGTGATGCGAGCACTTTAATTACTTTAGTACTCACCCAGTGACGGCAGATTGAGGACAGATCGGAGGAAGCCTGTTAGTCCGGTTCCTGGCTTGTCCAGGTCCGTCCGGGCTGTGAGCGAGAGAGGTCCCTCTCTCGCCCAACAACATAGGGGACCGCATGTTGTGGTTCAGATATTTTACATTCGGAGCATATGTCCGTTGGTCGGGACGCTCCGTTATATTGACAGTCCGAGAGACTGTCCTTAATGCTTCCTCATCCTCACAGCAGGGCACACGACCGCACATTGGCTACGTGACCTCGAGTATCCGATCAGTTTCGACATTCAGTGATTCCACGGCGAATAGGTCGCGCCATCCGGTAGCCAAGGGACACGAGGCCTATACACTCCGTTCGCTCGCATATTGGTAGTATGCATGGGGTAACGATCACGGAGCTTCCAGCGGCAATGCATCGTAAGACCGCTTCTCCTCAGGCCTCAGTGACGGACGTGCTATCCGAGTTAGCACAGTTGTTTCGCAGCATCCCAGCAATTGACAGTTTCTCGGTCGAATCAGGAATTATTCGACGGCGCTGGGTCGGTGCAGTCCGCGGTTGCATCAGGTACGGACGACCGAACGCTTTATAGGGTCCGACAGGATGGCAAAAGGGATTCGAAAGATTTCGAGTTTTCCCTTTAGTAGTATCGGAAGATGCCTTTCATATCTTCTGGCATTATCTTCCAGTGATTATTATTTCGGACTTCATTGCTGCGATCTTGGATAAGAGACTTATAGCGTCATTGGACTCGGATTTTTCGATCGGTTCAGGGACATTGTCCCTGACTTACCGACGCAGTCCAATATTGTCATTACAACATGTGTTTTATTTTTCGACGCTATATATATATATATACAAGCCTGCTACTAAGCATGATAGTTTAGTTCCTTGTCCGCGTTGCTCATTTCTGCCATTTTATCTTTTATACAAATAGTTTATTTTGGCAGAGCAGGGCATACCGAGAGTTCATATGCGTCTAGACGGTGTGATTAAAGACTGCATATATTCTTTTTCGCCGTTTATGTCTTTTCCAATTTCAGTGTTGGGAACGACATTATGTATAGTAGACTTAACTTAGACGCTTTATCATACGTAATCCGCCTTACTGAGGCGTTATCATTACGTCTTCAAGAAAAGATTTACGGGATATTATTCTCAATGTAATTTCTTTTGAGGGCAGTAGTTTGTTCACGTATAACTCCGCCCTTCAGTGGCTGATTGGAGTTAGTTAGACGTGACGCAGCCCTAGCTACATCCACACACGTGGATAGTAACCTTAAGAACTCTCTCAGAGTCGCTTCGTTCTCGGAGGAGCTTCTCTTCGACGGCAACTTTTCGGCAATCCATGAATTGCTCGATTTACACGTTCTCTTGTCTATCTAGTGTTACAAGAGATTCAGACTGGGGCAAACATTCGGTGGTTGACTCAGAGAGTGCCGCCGCAGTTGCCGGACCCGAGTGTGGCTGTTATGACGGTTGCCAGTCAAACAGATTGGGATATAATACTGATCCCTACGGATTCGAAGTGCCAGGGTCTTTGGGTTCCGCAGTCTGTTAGCAATCAGTTTTCTTCCACGGAATAATGTTTTTTAGGCTTGCTTTATGTCATTGCATGAACATTATTCAGAAACGCATGCCCAAATTCCTGTCCTTTAATTCGACAGTAGTGGCGTATCTCCGGAACCAGGGAGGCACTCTTTCGTTTCCGTTATTCAATTTAATGGAAAGAATCCGTCTGTTGGTTATAGTACACCAAGTTCAGTTTTGGTCCGTCATATTCCGGGTCGTCTGATTGTTTTATCGGACTCCCGTTCTCTTACGGGTCGCTTGTTGCTGTCAGAATGGACTCTCAACAAACAAGTATTCAATCAGATTTGCTATCTATGGGAGCGCCCAATGATGATTTATTTATGACACAGCTTGCTAATCAATTGCAGACGTATGTGTTGGCTTGTCCAGATCTCTGAGCTAATATTGTTAACGCTCTATTGATCTATAGGACGGAATGATAGGATACGCGTATCCTCCGGC
This sequence comes from Pictodentalium vernedei, assembly GCA_031216915.1. Taxonomy (NCBI): domain Eukaryota; kingdom Metazoa; phylum Mollusca; class Scaphopoda; order Dentaliida; family Dentaliidae; genus Pictodentalium; species Pictodentalium vernedei. Next base: position 125,194,022 of record CM062290.1, read on the forward strand.
GCTGTTGTTTTAGCAGGTATTGCTAAGATAAACAACCACAATACATTTCTGTTGATAGCATCTCTATCTTCACAGAGATCATGAGTAATTTACTCTCTTGTCTACTGTGGGTCTTAACGTGAAATCTTCCTCTATGTGAGGATCTTTTTCACTGGGTAAATCGTGTCATCTTTATCACAACCAGCAAGGTCGCAACCTTCATGTATTCCGTTGTGTGGTCCGTATTGCATTGTAAGCACTGTACTGGACGAGCTTTGGACGCGATTTCTTACTATAGGAGATCCTCTTCTTCGCTATTCTATGCGGCTAAAGTGGAGGCTCTTCCGTTTTGGTGTAGGGATCATTATGTTCATATTGTTGATCCCTCCATACTACTCATTGCTATTTTTTAGTATACTTGTTTCACAAGATCTACTGCAGCCTGTTATTATTTAGGTTATAGGTTTATGTTACCTCATACCTATGCACTCTACGATAGTTTACAATTGAGTCTTTTGTCTCTTTATCTAAGTCAGTTAGTAACTTTTTGATAAATAGACTTAGAATCTTTAGATTAAATTCCTATACGGATTTTAACTTCGGTTCTTATTTAGCTAAGTAATCATTTGAGCATCTGGAAACAGTAGTTTTCAAATTCTGACCTTTTAGACAGTAATTCTGTTGGTTTCTCTTTTACTGTAGAGTCAGTGAGTTTCATGCACTATCGGTGGATGATTTTCACTTTCGTAGTTTCGGAATCACTACTTCCGTTACTATTTAGGTTGGATTGTTGCATAAGAGTTAGGCTCCTGTTATCCGGAACCTATTATTTTAAGGTCCTTCCGTCTTCGTATGGGCACAGGCCTTTACTCTTTCCGGGTACAGTTTATGTATTTATAAACAGATATCTGTTTATTACTATGGGCGTAAGCTTCTTCTGTCTTTGATGTCTAGTAGAAGGACGTTACGCTCCATTTTATTGTTAATGGATTCTATTAACTATCGGTACTGCTTATGGTATATCATTGACTTAGCAGTTGTGCTTAAGATTTCGGCTCATGAAGTAAGAGTTCTTCTACTTCTTGGGCTTACATTAATAGTGTCGCTATTATAGATTTTTGAAGGCCGCTCATTGCGCTCAGCCATCCACATTCATGAATTTTATCTCAGAAATATCGAGTCCATTTCTGGAGGCCTCTATTGTTAGGTCTATTATCTACTGCTCAGAATGTCATTCACTTAACAGTTGCTACTATAGCTAGGTAGGCTGTCTGTTTCGGCAGTGTCTCCGTTCGGCTGCCCTCTTCGCTCTGGGCTATTTGACCCAGGGCAAGAAAAAGGGGGGGGGGGGGGAGGGTGTTCCCTTGGGTCACCTGTTTTACTATGAAAACAAGGGGATACCTCCTCCGGAGTTAGTAATTCTGAGCTGTTATTGGGATGGTTGTTTAGTGAGAAGTTTAGGTTTTTAAAATTCATTCAAGTCTTAGTTTTTAAAGTATAGCTTTTGAATATTGCATATGTCAACGGACATGATTATGCAATCCTCAGACACTTTTAGGAGTATAAGAGTCTCTATTCTCTAGACTTACTTTATTTATTGGCTTACTTTAAAAATTATTAGTATAAGGATTATATTGGATATTAATAGAGTACATGGATGTATGAAGCTCAATTTTGGAAGGTGTTGTATCTTTCTAATTTATCATAAATAAGAAAGATACATGTAAGGCCTATTACTTCTTTTTCCCTACAGGGGAGGACTCTATTTTATTTTATTGAGCGTATTCCATTTTGCTCTATGTCCTTGGCCCTCCAGCCTTTTTACTATTCAGCTATGTCTGGGTCATTGGTACAGTATAAAAATGTTAAAAAATTTATAGTAATTTATATATTTTTTATACTCACCAATGACCCAGACGGGGATGGCCCTCCCAGGAGTTGGGAACTCTTGCCTCCCCGCTGAGTACATAGCGCTTACCAGGCACTGGTTATTAGAATGATTAATGGCGCCAATTTCGGAACGTCCTTGACACTGCGCATGCGCAGTAGGGGCGAAGTGTGGAGGGCCTTTCAGGACATGTTTTCTTTAGTTTTAGATGCAAATTTTGGGGATTGGGGGGCAAAATTTGTGTTTGGCCCTATATTTTAAGAGTTAGCACCAGCTATGTCTGGGTCATTGGTAAGTATAAAAAATATATAAATTACTATAAATTTTTTAACTTTTTCAAAAAATTACATCAAAGCCATTTCATATGACCCCTTGTTGGAACGAACTTACATGATATTGTTTTGTTGAAAAATTAAAAAAAAAAATAGTTAAAATAATAAATTTTGATATTGCCTGCCTTCAATGAAGGGTTTACTCTTAAGGGCCTATATCCGATTTTTACAACCCTAGATCAGGAGCCATTACCATGCCATCATGAGGTGTTACTGCTAACAACAGACAAATTAATAATGTAGTGACTTCTGTCAAGTCGTGTCTGCCATACTGGCAACCAAGACTTGACTAGAACTCACTGCTAAGCCACAGAACATGTGCAGGCTGTGATCAGTTGTAAATTCAGGAAAATTGTCAAGGCCCTAAGGGTTAAGTGGGCAACACAATTTTTGATAATTGACTTCACTTGATACCTGTGATGTTGTCATGTGTAAGTGTCAAGAAGTGGCTAAAGATACTCCTGATTATTTGAATCCTGGGAAGTAAAGCAGTGCTATGTTAACCCATGAAGGCCTAATTCTGACCTTGATAACTTATTAATGCAAAGGAACAGGTGCCCCAACATGCATTGCTTGTTTAAACTCAAAACTTGTTTTCTAAGTACCTTGCCATTTGAGGCCCTGAGGGTTAAACAAAGTCTGTTATTCGAGTAAAATGGGACCTGCTAATCAGTGCCTGGGTGGGAGTCTTCTAAAATGGGCAGTATAGGTGTAATTGTTTGGGTAAACTTAACTTCACACCTATGTTGTGGTCCTGATATAGCCATAGATGCTGAAAATAACCTAAAGCACCAATAAATAAAGAGAGAATACAGTGTTATTATGCCTCCGACCTCCGTTGGAGGATTCAGGGATATCTAGTGGAGACCATCTGTCTGTCTATCTGTCTGCCTGCACAAATGTTTTGGATTGTAATTTCAAAGCCATTGTCGGAATTGGATCTCCAATGTCATGCTAATAGACCCGCAAGGGGGAACGGACATGCACAAGGAACAGGTTCTGTCCAATACTTTTTCCAAGAGTTATGGCCCTTTTTAACTCTTTTCACTTAGAAAATTTTTCTGTCTTACAATACCTTTAAGGCTACTTCGAACATGCCTACGTTTTGGGGGTAGTGGTGCACGCTTATCTTCTGTGTGTAGATAACCCTTTACTTTATGTAACGACCATAGCCAATCATTGCTATTCACAAATTCATCATTTGAATTTTATTACTTTTTTGACTTTTGCCCAAACAACACAGCTTATTGTTGAGCTCATTCCAATGAGGGGTCATAAATTAGGTCTTTCAGGCAAGAAATGAAAATACAATAATATTTGAATGGGAATTCTTGCAAATGGGTATGGCCATTGCTTTAGGTAAAAATTAAAGAAAATATCCTTATTGGTTGTCTAGAATGTCCACACATCATCATTGTATCATTCAAGTCATTACATTGCTACACTTCACTTATCTAAATTTGTCATAGAAAATTTGAGTTTTGATTGAAAATGAATTTTAAACATGAATATATTGCTCATATTTCAGACGGCCAAAGCATCTGTCATTGTCAAAAGAAGATGAGATATATGAGGCAAATACCAGACTACAAAAGGATGATGATGGTACTTACTGTGAAGAAGAAGAGGAGATATATGTGTCCACTATATGGAGATCAGCAGATTATGAAGAAGTATGAAATCAAACTTGACATATAAAACATTTAATAGGCCTAAAAAAGTTAAACATTTGTTTCTCAGGCCCTCCCACATGGTTCTTTTGGCTGCCACATGTTCTCTTTTTATAACAAATGCAAACCTAAAAAAATTAAAATTAAGTGGTTTATGTCTGATATTTTACCCAAAATAAAATATTGATAAATTTATCCCTTGCACTCAAGGGACAAAATACACCACCACCCATGCTATTCTGTAGATTATGAGGCCTCAAACAACCCAGGAACATGAATGTTTAATGGCAAAGAAATAAGTACAAAAATAAAAAATAAAATAAAAGACTGCCCGCCCCCCAAACCACCCACATGCAATTTTACAAAAAATGGCCTGAGAAACAGAAGATCTACTTTGTGGAGCCTTATAGTTGGTAGAATGAGAGACAATTTTGCAAGTAAAAACAATTAATTTATTCTGTAAAATAACCTGATAGTACTGTTGAGAACAGTTTTAGGTCAGGTGTTGAAATATATCTGTCTTCAGCTCTACATGCTTATATTACATAGTTCTTTAATTTTTGTTTGAATGTTCCAAGGAATAATGACATGTTTGGTTGTCATCATAAAAGATATAAAAGATATAAAAGATTTAAATTTAATAGACACTGGTTTGCATTGTATTCTACTTCGTCCTTCAGGTCAAGACATAAAGAGCTGACATCTCGACCCGTTGACAGGTTATACTTTTTAACACTTGTAACCTAACAGAAAAATATGTTCTAATGCTTTTTGCGACTTCTCTGTTTTTGCTTTGCCTGCCATGCTGTCATTCTTAAAAATGCAGGAGGGCCTAAAATTACTCTCCTCACATGGCTTAGGGGAGCGATTAGCTCTCCTCAAGCTTACAAAAGCTAAAAGTGGCAATTTGTTTGGTGCTGCTAACCAGGTAGTCTCTGTGAGGCGGCTACACTGACCCTCCCACACCTCCGGGCCTTGGTAAGGCCTGGAGGTGTGGAAGGGGCAGTGTGTCTATATAGCAGAGACCACTAACATAGCAGGGATCTGAAAACCTGTGGGTTTTAGGAGTAGGCTGTTGTGGTAATCATTATTTTCAGAGGATAGGAGGGCTATTTTTCGCCCTCCTCAGCTTTTTTAAGGCGAGCAGTAGGCGAGCGAATAAATCACTCTCCAGAAAATGCTAGACCTGTCTGTTCACATCTTAACAATATTGAATAAATAGCCACGATTAATATTCGATCTTCTGTGTGATCCTGTATTAGTCATTGCTATTTATGTGGGTGTATCTCACTCTATTCATATATGAATGCATGCACAACCTTTGTGTCGAGTTAGTTGAGAAAGATTGTCAAGTTCAACTGGCAAAACATGTAGGATTAGGAATTTAATTTATGTCAGATTATTTTGCCGCAACCTGTAGTTTGTTCACATATTTTACAATTGATGTAACCTTTTACCTTGAAAAATGAGGTCAAAATCGGGGGTGCGTCTTATACATGGGTACGACTTGTTTCAGAGAATTTTCAGGGCATTGACTTCTTCGGACAAAAGTTGTTCCTGCTGTTTGTCAATTGTATAACAGTACAATCGTGTGGTTTTGCCTGAGTGTAGATTCACCAAAATTATTTTCTTTTCATTTTATTTCAGTTTGAATTCTTCAGAAAATAAATTGTCAATAAAATATTATGTGTGTTTTCTGTTACTTTTATCCATAAATAATAATAAAGAAGTATTCTATTTAGTCGTTCAATCGGCCCATGTGTTTACATCAGTGCGTGTACCGGAAATCAACAGGTTTGTGGGGCCAATATGGATGAAACCATAAAAAATATAAAATCATCAAAATAACAATGAAAAATTAAATAAAAACACATTAAATGTATGCCAACAAAACATGGAGAGAATTATTTATCTATTCCATGAACTCCAGTTCACTGATGTGTAATGTCCGGTTATAAATTACGCACACGTGCACCAGGTAAAGTTAGTTTCAATAGCCCCAATAATCCTTATGTCGTACAACAATCTGAAAACAGTTTGCGCTGTAACCTGCGCAGTTGTTGTATTTATATTGGTTTTTCTCACGTTCAGGAAAAACCAACATAAATACAACAACTGCGTAGGTTATGGTACAAATGGTACTCTGATTCTGAAACTATGAAGTTTCAGTCACAAACGAGTGTTGGATTTTCTTACTGGGATGAAGACATTGAGGTGATAAACAAACAACGAAAAGCAAATAAATACGAGTATTTTTTAAATCTTTAATAATAATTTTCCTTTATTCTTTTATCTTATTCAACATGTGATAACTCGTAAAAACTTACCTATTTCTGTTGCGTCCCCAACTGCCCCAAATTGGCAAAACGTAACTTGCAACTAATTCTTGTTGACTGCATAAACTTGAAAATGGGTGTGCGACTTATACATGGACTTTAGGCAAAAAGGATGAATTCCAAGTGAGAGTTGGGGTGCGACTTATACACGGGGGGTGACGTATACACAGACATATACAGTAGGTGTGTAATTAATTTGTTATTAGAATATTATTAACTTTTTTCAGGCTGCTCTGCCATCCATAAGCCCAAGTGATAATTTATCCACTCTGTCAGAAATCTCAGAACAGATAATACTTGAGAGGCTTGAGGAGAGATATTCCTATAAGCAAATATATGTAAGTAACAGTAATTTGCTAATTATTGGTCCAAACTGGTTCATAACCCTTTACCAAACGAATCAGCCACATTCGCCCACATAATATGCAAATTCAGCAGTTAAAAATGAAATTTGTTTACAAAACTTTAAATGAAACTAGATCATGTGACCCCTCTTTGGAATGGGCTCATGGAGCTTGTTCCAATGAGGGAGTCACATGATCTGGCTTTGTTGAAATTGTTTGAAATAATATTTTTTGATATCGTCTGCATTGGGTAAAGGGATAAACAATCAAGCTGGCATGTTTATTGCATGGTTGAAATGGATGTATGTGAAAAGATGCACAACATCATTTCCTTCTGAGAAATACTGAAAACAATCAGTGCTATTTAAAATATCACAGTTAATGTCTGTCGTGGTATGGATGGTTTTGTTCACAGAGGTGGCAGAACCAGAGAGATGTGGCAGAACCATTTTGTTCAGAGATATTTTGCACATTGAGTTTTAAAAATTCAGTTGATTCTAATGTATCAGTATGTAGGTATTCCTGTAATATAATATCTGCAAATGTCAACAAACTCAGTTGCACACTCATTGAATTCCACCTTCAGCAGTTCAATCTTTTTCTCCTGATTCAACCATGTTACAGTCTAAATCGTTTCTGGTTGGGCCTATGAAAAGAATTTCTTGTTTATTAGGCAATTTTTCCTCAATTTTATGATGAGGGAGGGAGGCTTTTTTTTATTTTTGTTTATTCACAGAACACTTCTGAAAATAGTTGGAATCAGAAATTTAACTACTTACACTATTATGTGACAAACAATTGCTTTCAGCAGTGAAAATTTTCCATAATGTTGTGGAAAATTAACCAACCATTTCTTGTTTGACAGAGCTCTGAGAGTTGGTTAAATATTTATCCTACAAGAGCAAAATAGTGTCATACAAGAGATTTCCAGGTTAAAAAAAGGGTGATAAGGCAGATTTTGTATGACGCGGGAGGCATCTGAGAAACAAGAATTATTTTTTAACAGCCTTGGTTTGGAGAAATTTGGTTTTTTTAATTGAAAATTCTTTTTTTAACACTTTTTATGTATCTTTCAGACATATATTGGAGATATTTTAATAGCAGTGAATCCATTCAAGCAACTGCCGTACTATGCAAAAAGTGTAAGTTTTCATTAGATGTCAAAACTTTTTATGGTATAAAAACCATTTCTGCTGTTTGTTATCTCTTACTGAGAAAAATGTACAAATAGGTCTGGTTGTAATTAAAAGAAGCATAAAAAGATTTGTCTGGATCTCATATATTTTTATACTGTACCAATGACTCAGACTTAACTGGTGCTAACTCCTTAAATTATAGGGCCAAACACAAATTTTGCCCCCCAATCCCCAAAATTTGCATCAAAAGCCGAAATTCAATGTCATATATGGTCCTCCATACTTTCTATCCACTGCGCATGCGCAGTGTCAAGGAGCTCTCGAAATTGGCGCAGATGTCATTCTTTGTTTGGCCCTAAAATCAGTAACATGTCACTGATATTTGTGCCTGTAAATCTCAGTTTAAATGGTGCCAGACACACAATTATGAAAGAAATGGTGGATCTAAGGATGAAATTAAGGATGAGAGGAAACAGTGGCAGAATGTGTTCAGGGCTGTAACTTATAATATTTTTATACTGTACCAATGACCCAGACTTAGCTGGTGCTAACTCTAACAAAACCAGGGCCAAACACAAATTTTGCCCCCCAATCCCCAAAATTTGCATCCAAAACAAAAAGAAATCATGTCCTAAAGGACCTCCATACTACGCCTCTACTGCGCATGCGCAGTGACGCAGACGTCCCAAAATTGGCGCCAATTATCATTCTCTGTTTGGCCCTTAATCAGTCAACATCTCACTGATCTTTGTGCTTGTAAATCTCAGTTTAAAGGATGCCAGACACGTAATTTTTGGAGAAAATGTGATTCTAAGGAGAATAGAAGGAGGAGAGGAAAAAGAAGTGACAAAAAATAATCAGGGCTGTACTTAAAAATTTTTTCATGAAATTATGTTAAGTTGCCTATTTTCGAGGCATGGGCCTCTTGTTGTCATTCTTGCTAAATGTTGCACTGCTTATTCAGTGTTTCCTCTCCCCTAGCCTTCTAAAGTCCCCCCTTGCAATTCTCCCATGCTTTTGGCATATTTTTGAAAAAGTTCATTTCTAAAATTTCCTGGGAGAGTTGCTTGGTTACAGAATGTTTTCTGTTATTTTCCCCATAGTTACGTTTTCACCCATGGGTGTATAACGTTGTGTTCTGCATCTTCCATCTGATGTTCTGCAGATTCTCCCCTGGGAGTCTCTGTTTTGAATCAGATAGAGTGTAATTTTGATGACTGATTCCGGGCCAGTTTTTTCAGTGCCTGGAGTCATGTTTTCTGGTGTTTTACACTGTTTGTTTACATTGGCAACAGCCTTTTTTGAGGGGGGCTGTTTGCCTTTGCTGTAGTTTATCTCACTATAAGATACATTTATATTATCCGTAAGTGTCTCATTAATTATTTAATATAAATTTAAAATTTTTGACCACACTTTGCCATCGGATCCATCGGGGCTCAACGTTACTTTTCAGCAACTTGGGCTTCGCTGAAAAAATATTTTTTCAAAATTATTTTGATTTGCAATTGTTTTTTCATTTATTAATGGATCATGTTATTATGTTTCTTTGTGTCAGGGGTTTTTGCGAGTAACTAGGACTTGTTGTTGTCCTTTCACAATGAAGGGACATTGTTCAAATTGTAATAGGAAGAAATCTTCCTCTGACTTTCATGATCATTGTATTAATTGTAGTCAGTGTTCTCGCATTAATCCCTGTCCTATATGTGAATATTGGGATGAGAAACATTGGAAACGTGTGTCACGATATGTTGTTTCTGGAGAAAGGGCTATGCCGGCTCTTTCTCCGCAAGGTCACTCTACTCTCTCAGTTTCTATTTCAGAGGAACAAGAACAGGGTGATGTTTCCATGTTATCTTCTACAAGTGTGCGTCCGTTGTCACAAATGAATTCAGAGCTAGCGGCAAAAGTGCTCATGGAGATTAGACAAATGTCGCCCGCTAGCTCGCCCGGTGTAGCGTCCATTCACCGAATGGTTCGGCAGCCGGGTTTGTCCGATGCGGTCCAGGAGGAAATTTTGGGTGATGCGAGCACTATAAACATGATAGATGCACACCCAGTGACAGCGGATAGTAAGCGAGAACGGAGGAAGCCTTTGAGTCCGGTTCCTAGCTCGTCCAGGTCCAGCCGGGCCGCGAGCGAGAGAGGCCCCTCTCTCGTACAACAACATCTGGGACCAGATGTTGTGGTACAAAATGTGTCTTTAGCGGAGCATACGTCCGTCGCTCGGGACGCTCCGTTGTATAGGCAGTCCGCGGAGACTGTTAAGGCTTCCTCTTCTCGTCAGCGCACATGACCGCACCTTGGCTGCGTGACCGCCAATATATTACCAGCTTCGCCGATCAAGGATTCTTCGGTGACCAGGTCACACCATCCGGCAGCCAGGGATTCGAGACCGATGGACTCCGGACGTTCGCATAGGAAAAGTATGCGCGAGCCATCTGATGCGGAGCTGCCCTCGGCGAAGCAGCGAAAGACTGCGCCTCCGCAGGTCTCGACGCCGGACATTCTTGTGCAGATAGCACAGCTTATCGCAGCATCCCAGCAGCCGACAGAAACAGTGTCGGATCGAGAATTATCCGACGGCGCTGGGTCGGTACGCTCCGCCGAAGCATCGGGGGCGGACGACCGGGAACATCATGAGGTCCGACCGGATGGTGAAAGGGATATGGATGACTTGGAGCTATCCCTTTCGGAACAACATAAAGCTGCCGTGGACTTCATCCGGCACTTTCTCCCTCAAGTTGTTCCGTCGGGCCAGACTGCTGCGGTTCCGGACAAGAGGATTATAGCGTCATTGGACTCTGAATTTTTTGAGCGGTTCAGGGACATCGCTCCCGAGTTTCCGTCGCAGTCCAATAATGTTGCAAGAACATTTGAATTATTGAACGACGCTATATTTAAACTTGCTTCCAAGACGGGGAAAGCATGTTTCTTGTCCGCTAATACTCTCAACCTGCCTTTCATTAATGCAAGGAATAAATTCGATACGGCAGGACAGGGTATTCCGAGAGTTCCTCTGCGTATGGACGAGGAGGCGGAAGACTTAGAGCTATCATTACCGTCGTCGGCTTCTATTCCAACCGCGGTGTTGGAAACAGCTATTGCGTCTAACAGAGCCAATTTAGATGTCTTATCTTACGCAGATCACCTTACTAGGGCGTTATCACTGCGCCTTCAAGGGAAAGAGTTTCAGGATATACAATCCTCTTTATGACTTCTTTCAAGGGCAGTAGCTTATTCCACGTGTAACTCCGCCCTTTCAGTGGCAAATCTGGAGTTGATTAGACGTGACGCAGCCCTAGCTACATCCACACTAGTGGATACTAAGGTGAAGAACTCTCTTAGAGTCGCTTCGGTCTCAGGAGAACTTCTCTTTGACGGCAAGCTTTCTGCTATTTATGATAAAATTACAAAGAAAGCTAAGGATTCTCTGTTGTTCAAATCTGCTTCTAAGAAGTCGGATACAGCAGACAAGAATAAGACAGGCACTTCTGGGTCTAATGCGCCCAAGAGAGGTTCCTATAGAGGTTCCGGTGCATCCTCTTGGTCTTATTCGAGAGACCGTCAGGGTAGCGACTCTCGTTCGGGACGTCCTTCAGGCCGGGACAATCGGTCGGACGCCCCGAGGTCGACGGGGCGAGGTGCGGGTCGTGGAGGACGTGGTTTCTCCTACCGCAGGCCTCGCAGGTCCAGGAGGTGATGGCTTAAACCTCTATCGCGTACCGGTTGGCGGAAGGTTGTCGAGCTTTTCACAAGAATGGGCGTCGATTACGGACGACCCTTGGGTGAGAGGAGTGACTTCGGAAGGTCTAAAAATATCCTTCAAACGAAAGCCTCCATTAACTCGAAGTCCAAAGTGGACTCATCTTCCGTCAAATCCGCAGAAAAGAGACGCTCTGTTATCAGAGGTGCAGTCTCTTTTAATGAAGAACGCGGTAGAGGTCGTAGAAAACCAGGAATCTCCGGGATTCTACAGCCATCTGTTTTTGGTTCCGAAACCAGATGGCTCGTTCCGTCCAGTCATAGATTTGAGCTGGATAAACAAGCTGATCGTCGCTCCGAAGTTTTATATGGAGACGATTCGGTCGGTCAGAGCGAGTATTCGGGTGAACGATTATGCAACAAGCATAGATCTCAAAGATGCGTACTTTCACGTCATGGTACATCCGACATTCCGAAAGTACCTACGCTTCGCAGTCCTAGGAGTGGTGTATCAATTCCGGGCGATGTGCTTCGGATTGAATCTAGCACCCTGGGCTTTCACTCGGGTAATGAACTCGGTAATGATCTATTTCCGAGCTCATTCGTCTGCGGTAACGTCGGCCTACCTGGACGACATTCTTCAGAGGTACGGCAACGAGTTAACGCTTCAGAACGATGTTCAGAATCTTCTATTGCTCCGACGTCTCGGTTTTATAGTAAACGAGGAGAAGTCGGATCTGGTGCCGTCCAAGTCATTCACTCATCTGGGAATGAGCTTCGAGACGCACAACAATCTCGTTCATCTGCCGTTAACCAGAGCGAAATTAGTAAGTTGTTACGCTCGCTATTGTCTGCACGCAGACAAAGTCACAGCGAGAGAATTTATGAGACTGATAGGTCTGTGTGGAGCCGCCGTGGATCTCATTCCGATGGGGCGGTTACGCACACGTCCTCTTCAAATTTTCTTGACTCAGAATTGGAGTGTGAAAATTCATTCGCTCGATGTAGACGTTCTCTTGTCAGATCAAGTGAAACAAGAGATTCAGACTTGGGCAAACATTCAGTGGTTAACTCAGGGAGTTCCGCTGCAGTTGCCGGGTCCGAGTTTTACCATTATGACGGATGCCAGTCAAACAGGTTGGGGTGCATCATTAATCCCAACGGATTCGAGATGCCAGGGTCTTTGGGATCCGCAATTCCTGTGCAAGCACATAAACATCAAGGAAATGATGTCAATTTGGCTTGCGTTACGTCACTGGATGGACATTATTCACAATGCTCATGTCCAAATCCTATCCGACAATACGACAGTAGTGGCGTATATACGGAATCAGGGAGGCACTCATTCAGTTCCGTTGTTCAATCTAACGGAAAGAATCCTTCTGTTTGCGCTAGAACATCACGTTCTTCTTTCGGTCCGTCACATACCAGGTCGTCTGAATGTGCTAGCAGACTCCCTTTCACGAAAGGGTCGCTTGTTGCCGTCGGAGTGGACTCTCAACAAACAAGTATTCAATCAGATTTGCTACCAATGGGAACGGCCAATGATAGACTTATTTGCGAAACATCTCAACAATCAGTTGCAGACGTATGTGTCTCCGTGTCCGGATCCAAGAGCATTTGCAGTAGACGCTCTGTCGATCCCTTGGGACGGAATGATAGGATATGCGTATCCTCCAGTGCCGTTAATTCAACAAGTATTGCTAAAGATAAAACAATCTCAATGCAAGATTCTGTTGGTAGCATCTCTGTCGCCACAGAGACCGTGGATAAATCTACTCAGGTGTCTGTTGTGGGACCTACCGCGAAAGCTTCCTCCAAGGGAGGATCTTCTTTCGCAGGGGAAATCGCGCCAACTCCATCACAACCCACAAGGTCTCAACCTTCACGTTTTTCCGTTGTGCGGTCCTTCTTGCATGGCAAACACTTTACAGGACGAGCAGTGGACGCGATTTCTAACTGTAGGAGGACCTCCTCTTCGCTAAACTATGCGGCTAAGTGGAAGGTTTTTCATCGTTGGTGTAGGGATCATTCTGTAGATATATTCGATCCCTGTATATCAGACATTGCAAACTTTCTAGTATACTTGTTTGACGAAATCAAACTGCAGCCTGTTACTATAAAGGGTTATAGATCTATGTTATCTGATACCTATGCACATCATGATAGTTTACAAATTGGATCTAATGTCTCTTTATCTAAGTTGGTTAGAAACTTTTCGATAAATAGACCCAGAACTCTTAGATTAATTCCTAAGTGGAATTTAGCTTGGGTTCTTCTTAAATTGAAGGAAAAGCCATTTGAACCTCTTGGGACAGTAGATTTCAAATTCTTATCTTATAAGACAGCTTTTCTCTTAGCTTTCTCTTCTGCTAGAAGAGTCAGTGAGCTTCATGCACTGTCGGTGGATGATTCTCACTATCGTAGTGTCGGGAACACTATCACCTTCACTACTAATGTGGGTTTTTTAGCTAAGAATCAGGCTCCTAATAAATATCCGGAACCTATTGTTATTAAGGCTCTTCCGTCTTCGGACGGGCGTAGGCCTTTACTCTGTCCTATTGGAGTGTTACGTATCTATAAACAGAGATCTCAGTTTATCAGAAAGGGACGGAAACGTTTCTTTCTGTCTTTGATGCCTAATAGAAAGGACATTTCGGTCCATTCTATTGCTAGATGGATTCAATTAACTATCCGTACTGCTTATGAAAATTTATCTTCTTCTCAGCAGTCTGTGCTTAAGATTTCTGCTCATGAAGTAAGAGCTCTTTCTACTTCCTGGGCTTATGCTAATAGTGTTGCTATTACAGATTTAATGAAGGCTGCTTATTGGTCTCAGCCATCCACATTTACAAATTTTTATCTCAGAAATATTGAGTCCATTTCTGGAGACCTGCATTGTTTAGGTCCGTTATCTGTTGCTCAGAATGTCGTCCACTAAACAGTTGCAACTATAGTTATGCAGGCTTTCTGTTCCGGCAGTGACTCCGTCCGGCTGCCCTCTTCGCTCTGGGCTATTTGACCCAGGGCAAGGGGAAGGGGGGGGGGGGGGGGCGGATGTTCCCTTAGGTCACCTGCTTTATAGTGAAAAGCAAGGGAATGCCTCCTCCAAGTCAGTATTTCTGAGTCGCTTCCGGGATGGTTTTAAAGTGTAATATTAATGTTAAATTTCATTCATGTCTTATTTTTAAAGTGTAGCTCGGTGTGAAGCATTTGTATATGTCAAGTGTCAAACCGGCTTTAATATACAATACTCGGACACTTTTAAATGACTATAAAGAGTCTCAATTCTCTGGACTACTTTATTTATTGGCTTACTTTAAAAATAATTAGTATAAGGGATATACTGGATGTTAATAGAGAACATGAATGTTATTGTGCTCAATTATTAAGGGTAGTGTATCTTTCTAATTTAATATTAAATAAGAAAGATACATGTAAAGCCTAATACTCCTTTTCTCCTTAAGGGGTTACCTCTTTACTATATAGTTGAGCTTATTGGATTTTCCTCTATGTCCTAGGCCCTCCAGCCTGTTTACTATTCAGCTAAGTCTGGGTCATTGGTACAGTATAAAAATGTTAAAAAATTTATAGTAATTTATATATTTTTTATACTTACCAATGACCCAGACGGTGATGGCCCTCCCTGGAGTTGGGAACTCTTGCCTCCCCGCTGAGTACATAGCGCTGACCAGGCACTGCCATTAAGAATGATAATTGGCGCCAATTTCGGGACGTCTGCGTCACTGCGCATGCGCAGTAGAGGCGTAGTATGGAGGTCCTTTAGGACATGATTTCTTTTTGTTTTGGATGCAAATTTTGGGGATTGGGGGGCAAAATTTGTGTTTGGCCCTGGTTTTGTTAGAGTTAGCACCAGCTAAGTCTGGGTCATTGGTAAGTATAAAAAATATATAAATTACTATAAATTTTTTAACTTTTTTACGAAATTATTTCATGTTCCCTAATTTCGGGGCATGAGCTTTATGTTGTCATTCTGGCTATGAACTTACCATTGTTTGTTCAGTGTTTCCTCTCTCCCTTTCCTTAATAACCCCCTTGCTATTCTCCCATGCTTTTGGCATAATTTTGGAATTTTTTTTTACTAAAATTTGTTGGGAGTTTTGGCTTGGTAACAGAATGATTATTCTGTTTTTTCCCGTGTTTACATCCTCACCCTTGGGTGATTAGGTGTTGTTATCTGCATCTACCATTCAATGTACTGCAGTTTCTTCTCTGGAAGCCTCTATTTTACATCGGTTAGTGTTTAAATTGGTGACTGATTTTGGGCCATGGTTACAGTACCTGGAGTCATGTTTCCGGTTTTTGTACACTTTTGTTTATGTTGACAATGGTTACTTCTGATAGTGATTACTTGTCTTCTATTAGTTCTGCTCATAGCCAGATACATTAATATTGTCCACAAGTGTTGCATTAATTTTTAAGAATGTTTTAAAATATTTTGTCCACACTTAGGCTTTTTTGGGATCCATTTGGCTCATTGTTCCCATTGGGAACTTGGGCTCTTCTGAAAATTTTTCCAAAAATTTTTTTTTTTAAATTATTTTTTCGAAATGTTATAATGGATTATATTATATTATGTATCTTTGTTTCAATGGTTAGTGCGAGTACTATGACTGTTTATATTTTTTCATGATGAAAGAATATTGTTCAAATTGTAATAAGAGGAAATCTTCCTCTGATTCTCATGTTCATTGTGTTTCTTGTAGTCAATGTACTCGCACTAATTCTTGCTCAGTGTGTGCCAATTGGAATGACAAACGTTGGAGACGTGTGTCACGGTATATTGTTAGAGGTGAAGGGTCCATGCCGGTCCTCTCTCCACAAGGTCACTCTAGTTTATCAGTCTCTTTTTCAGAAGATCAAGAACAGGGTGATGTTTCCATGATGTCTCTTCAACAAGTGTGTCTCCATCGTTGCAGTATAATAAGGGCTAGCGGCAAAGTGCTCATGGAAATATGACAATTGCCTAAGAGGTCCCTAGTAGGATCGTCCGCTAGCTCACCCGGTGTAGCGACCATTCATCGAATGGCTCGGCAGCTGGGTTCATCCATTGCGGTCCAGGGAAGCCACAGATATCGTCCCTGGAGCTCCTGCTTCGCCGACCAGGGAATCCACATCGACCGCTATCCAAGGACACGAGGCCTTTCCAGTTGGGACGTTCGCGTATTATATAAATGCAGGAATGAACGTCCCTGGAGCTTCCAGCGGCTAATTACGTAAGACCGTGGCTCCACAGGCCTCCGTGACGGACTAGCTATCGCAGATAGCTCAATTCATCGCAGCATCCCAGCAGCTATCAGAAACTTTTTCAATAAAGAACTATCTGAGCAAGCTGGGTCGGTTCACTTCCCTGTAGAGTCAGTATGCATGACCGAGATTATTATGTGGTCCAGGCGGATGGTAAAAGGGAATCAGCACGGCTGAAATTTTCCCTTTCCGAACAACTTAAGGTGCCGTAGATTTCATCCGGCATCACCTTTAGAAGTTGTTTCTCTGGACAAAAATGCTGCGTTACCTGATAAGAAACTGTAAGCGTCACTGGACACAGACTTTTTCTGCCGGATTAGGGACACCATCCCTGAGTTTCTGACCCAGTCCAGTAATGTCATCGACATTTGAACTTTTGAATGACGCTATATTCAAGCTAGCCTCTAAGACTGGCAAATCCCGTTTCTTAATGCCAATGCGCCATACAGCTGCCTTTCATCAATGCTAGACATAAATTTGAAACTGCAGGACAAGGTGCACTGAGAGTTCCTCTGCGTTTGGACGACTAGGCTAAAGACCTGGAACGGTCATTGCCGGCGTCCATGTCTATTTACTCCAGTATACTGGAGAACACAATTTAGACGCATTTTCTCACGCAGATCACCTTACCAGAGCATTATCACTATGTCTCGAAGCGAAAGATTTCCAGGATCTTCAATCTTCCTTAAGAGTTCTTTCAAGGGCTGTAGCATATTCTACGTATAACTCTGCCCTTTCAGTGGCAATATGGAGTTAGTCAGACGTGATGCTGCCCTGGCTGCATCCACAAGAGTGGATAGTAAGGTGAAAAAACTCTCTTCCAGTCGCTCTGGTCTCAGGAGAGCCTCTCTTCGTCTTTAAGCTTTCTACAATCTATATTAGATTACTAAGAAAGCTCCGGATTCTCTGCATTATTCCGCTTTGAAAAAGTCGGACTCAGCAGGGAGGAGTACGGCAGGTTCTTCGGGGGCGAATACGTCCCAAGGAAGTTCCTATAGAGGATCAAAGTCTCTACGTCTTACTCCGGAGACCGTCAGAGTAGCGACTCACATAGGGGTCGTAATGCTGGCCTGAGATATCGGGTCAGACGCCCCTAGGTCGACTGGGCGAGGAGCGGGTCATGGAGGATGTGTTTTCTCCTTCCGCAATCCTTGCAGGACCAGGAGGTGATTCCACGTCGACCAGGTCACGCCATCTGCTAGAATAGGACATGAGGCCTTTCCAGTTGGGACGTTCGCATATTATATAAACGCAGGAATTAACGTCCCTGGAGCTTCTAGCAGCTAATTACGTAAGACCGCGGCCCCTCAGGCCTCCGTGACGGACTTGCAATTGCAGATAGCTCAATTCATTGCAGCATCCCAGCAGCTATCAGAAACTTTTTCAGTAAAGAACTATCTGAGCAAGCTGGGTCGGTTCGTTCACCTGCAGAGTCAGTAAGGGACGACTGAAATTATTATATGGTTCAGGCGGATGGTAAAAGGGAATCAGCACAGCTGAAATTTTCCCTTTCCGAACAACTTAAGGTGGCCGTAGATTTCACCCGGCATCACCTTTTAGAAGTTGTTTCTCTGGACAAAAATGCTGCGTTACCTGATAAGAAACTGAAAGCGTCACTGGACACAGACTTTTTCGGCTGGATTAGGGACACTGTCCCTCAGTTTCCGACCCAGTCCAGAAATGTCATGGACATTTGAACTTTTGAATGACGCTATATTCAAGCTAGCCTGAAAGACTGGCAAATTAGGTTTAGGCGTGCCGAGAGTTCCTCTGCATTTGGACGACTGGGCTGAAGACCTGGAATTGTCATTGCCAGCATCCATGTCTATTACTCCAGTATACTGGAGATGACAATATTGTCTAATAGACGCATTATCTCACGCAGATCACCTTACCAAGAAGAACTTGGACGGCATTCTTCAGGGTTACAGCAGCAAGTTAATGCTTCAGAACGATGTTCAGAGTCTGCTTCAATTGCTCCAACATCTCGGTTTCTTACTAAACAAAAAGAAGTCTGATCTAGTGCCGTCCTATTCATTCACCCACTCGTCTGCTGTTAACCAGAGCGATATTAGTCAGTTGTTAAGCTCGCTTTTCCCTTCACTCAGATGTAGTAACAGTGAGAGAATTCATCAGACTGACAGGTTTGTGCGGACCCGCTGCGAATATTATTCCGATAAGCAGATACGCTCTCGTTCACTCCACAGATATTTTATCTCAGAATTGGAGTGTGAAGACTCATTCGCTTGAATCGAACATTGTCTTGTCGAATCAAGTGAACAAGAGTTTCAGACTTGGGTAGATTTTCAGTGGTTAACTCAAGGAGTACCACTGCAACTGCCGGATTCGAGTTTAACGATAATGACGGATGCGATTCAAACAGGTTGCGGCGCAACTCTGAGCCCAACAGATTCAGGGTGCCAGGGTCTTTAGGATCCGCAGTTCCTAACAAGTACATAAACATCAAGAAATGATGTCAATATGGCTTGCGCTACGTCAATGAAAGAACATTCTTCAGAATTCGCATGTTCAAAATCTGTCTGACAATTCTGTCTGACAATTCGACAGTAGTAGCGTATATTCGGAACCTGGGAGGCACTCATTCCATTCCGTTATTCAATTTAATGGAAAGAATCCTTCTGTTTGTCCTAGAGCATCTAGTTCTTCTATCGGTCCGTCATATTCCGGGTCGTCTGAACGTTCTAGCGGACTCCCTTTTTCGGATAGGTCGTATGTTGTCGTCAGAATGGACTCTCAACAACGATTTTTCAATCAGATTTGCTACTAATGGGATCGTCCAAAGGTAGACTTTTTTGCGACGCATCTCAACTATCAGTTGCAGACATATGTGTCCAGATCTTCAAGCATTTGCAGTAGACACTCTCTCGATCTCTTGGGACGGAATGATAGGATACGCGGAAACTCCAGCGCCATTGATTCTGCAGATATTGCTCAAGATAAAGCAATCTCACTTCTGTTGGTAGCATCTCTGTCACCCCAGAGACCATGGATAAATCTTTGCAGGTGTCTGCTGTGGGACATGCCACGGAAGCTTCCTTCACGAGAGGATCTTCTTTCGCAGGGGAAATCGCGCACACTGAATCACAACCCGCAAGGTCTCAACCTTGACGTATTTTCGTTGTGCGGTCCTTCTTGCACGGCAAGCAATTTACAGGATGAGCAGTGGACACAATTTCTAACTGTAGGAGGACCTCCTCTTTGCTAAATTATGTTGTTGAGTGGAAGGTTTTCTCACGGTGAGGTAGGGATCATTCTGTTGATACCTATGCACATCATGATAGTTTACAGATTGGATCTAATGTCCCTTTATCTAAGTTACGGAAAACTTTTCGATAAATAGACTTAGAACCCTTAGATTAATTCCTAAGTGGAATTTAGCTTGGGTTCTTCTTAAGCTTAAATATGCGCCATTTGAGCCTCTTGATACAGTGGACTTCAAATTCTTATGTTATAAGACAGCTTTCTCTTAGCCTTCTCTTCGGCTAGAAGAGTTAGTGAGCTTCAGGCACTATCTATTGATGATTCTCACTTTCGTAGTGTAGGTAATACTATTACCTTGACTACTAAGGTTGGATTTTTGACTAGAATCAGGCTCCTATAAGTATCCGGAACCTATTGTTATTAAGGCTCTTCCGTGTTCAGATGGGCATAGGCCTTTAATCTGTCCTGTTAGAGCTATACGTTTTTTACAAATGTAGATCTGAGTTTATCAGAAAGGGACGTAAACGTCTCTTTCTGTCTCTGCTGCTTAATAGTAGGGACATTACGGTCCATTCTATTGCAAGGTGGATTCAATTAACTATCCGCACTGCGTATGAAAAATTATCTTCATCTCAGCAGTCTGTGCTTAAGATTTCGGTGCATGAAGTATCTGTTCCGGCAGCGTATCTGTCCTGCTGCCCTCTTCGCTCTGGGGTATTTGACCCAGGGCTGGGGGGGAGGGGGGATCGTTTTCCCTTATATCACCTGCTTTATAGTGAAAAGCAAGGGAATACCTCCTCTGGAGTCAGTAATTCCGAGTCGCCGCCGGGATGGTTTTAAAGTGTAAAGCTAATTCATATAATATTTTTAAAAGTGTAGTTCGGTGGGAAACATTTGTATATGTCACGGATCATACGAGCACTAATATACAATCCTCAAACACTTTTTAATGAGTATAAAGAGTCTCATTATCTGGACTATCTTTAATTATTGGCTTTCCTTTTATAAGATTAGTATAAGAGATTATACTGGATGTTAATAGAGATCATTGATGTTTATGGTGCTCAATTACGGAATGGTATTGTGTCTTTCTTTTTTGATACAAACAAGAAAGATACATGTAAAACCTGTGCTCCTCTTCTCCTTGAGGGGATAATTCTGTTTTCATGTAATTGAGTCTATTGGAATTTCTTTTATGTCCTAGGCCCTCCAGCCTTTTTTCTATTCAGCTAAGTGTGCGTCATTGGTACAGTATAAAAATGTTAAAAAATTTATAGTAATTTATATATTTTTTATACGTACCAATGACCCAGATGGGGATGGCCCTCCCATGAGTTGGGAACTCATACCTCCCCGCTGATTACATAACGCTTACCAGGCACTGGTTGTAAGAATGACATTTGTGCCAGTTTCGAGAGCTCCTTGACACTGCGCATGCGCAGTGGATAGAAAGTATGGAGGACCATATAGGACATTGAATTTTGGTTTTTGATGCAAATTTTGGGGATTGGGGGGCAAAATTTCTGTTTGGCCCTATAATTTAAGGAGTTAGCACCAGCTAAGTCCGAGTCATTGGTAAGTATAAAAAATATATAAATTACTATAAATTTTTAAACTTTTTATTCCAGCTGAATTGAAATTACTTCTCAATACAAAAAATGGATTTTCCTCCATTATTTTATGAAAAGATAACAGTGCTGTTTTGACAAAGATTAACCAATAATTCCTTTTACCACTTTTAACCCCCTGCACACTGATGTCAAAATATCCAGATTTGAAGTAGCTATTTTTCCCATAATGCAACTGAGAATTCAATCAATTCAATCTTGTTTGACAGAGCTCATTGAGCTCTGTCAAACAAGACTGAATTGAGTAAATTTCTAGTTGCATTATGGGAAATATTTGCACCCTGAACTTCAGATATTTCAACATCAGTGTGCAGGGGGTTAAAGTTTTCCACCCTAAAAACTTGTTCTACATCTGATATATAACCCTTTACCTAGCCTCTCACTCAAATTCACACAACAGAATACACAAAGATTATCATTCTATTTTTGTTATTTTAAAATTTTTTCCCCTCCAAAAGATCACTTTCGACCCCTCATTGGAGTTAGCTCATTGAAATCTTTCCATTGATGAGCTATATTTCTAAGTGAAAAATTAAAATCAAAGTGTTTAGTTTCTGAAGACAGAATTTTGCAAATGTCTGCTAGTCATGTAATGTGCTAAACTTATCAACATGTTGAATTCCATATTGTTGAATAATTGAACGATAATACCTGTTTTATTGTGAATAATATTTTATCTTACAACAAGATTGTATTTCCCCCAAAACAAGTAAAAACTTCTCGACAAATACAAATTTGTATTGAAGGGAGCAACTCCCCTTTCAATCATTCGATTCAGAAAGAGAATGTTTTCTACCTGAAGTTAATTGGCAGCAAGTTATTACACATGTCAATGCCAACCTTTTTGATAACTGTAATTAAATTATAAATAAACCAACAGTTCAACGGAATAAATTCAACAATTTCTTCGATAATATTTTATTTAGGCCTACCATGCATTGAACATGCAGAATATAACAAAGAAACACAGAGCTGAAACACTACTACAAACTTAGCAGTTATAGCACAAGAAGAACAATGAATTACGTCATGCACAGTGCGAGAACACAATACCATGACATTGTGATCTGCATTCATAAAAATCAATTCATTGATTCTGAATGATTGTCAAAACAGATGCTCTTGCTGTTAAAAACTCTAGCCAATCCCTTCATTATGCGAACAAGTCTTGAAAGAAAGAAATATTGTAAGACAAATTTGTCACTACCAACATGTTGGTTTCCAAGATGGTGTATTGAAGTCTCAACCTCACCTCTGGGCATAGGTCGCCTCATCCTAACCCACTCTTCAACATACGCCCAGAGACAAGGTCTCAACTTCACTTCATCATCTTGGAAACCCACATGGTGATAATAGTTAACAACAACAATATAATAACCTTTCTGGATTGAAAATAATAAATATATGTCCTGTGTGCCTCACTTAACCCCTATCACTCTGGTAGTGAAACAAAATTTTATCCAATCACTCTGTTTTTTTTCTTGTTTAACTATGAATTTAACCAATTATATCTTGTTTGACAGAGCTCACTGAGCTCTGTCAAACAAGGTATATTTGGTTAAATATCAAACTGCATTATGGGAAATATTTGCTGCTGAAAACTTCGCCATTTAACCATCAGAGTGCAGAGGGTTAAATGGATATTCCTTAATTGAATAACCCTGTTAATTGCATTGAACTTCCAAACACCAAACAATTTTCTATACTTTCAGCACAAATTTGACCTGTTGATTGGCATATAAAAAACTCTTGTAATTATCGAGGAATTAATCTGGCAGTTACTGAACTCTGCATGTTTATATACCTATTTAGCCTCTGTATATCCAATGTGGGCATTTGGTCTGTTGCTTTACTGTATTTGGATATTCTATATTTTTATACTGTAAACCAATGGCCCAGACTAGTTGGTGCTTAACTCAAAGTTATTAAGGGCCAAACACAAATTTTGAACCCCCCAATCCCAAAAATTTGCTTGCAAAAGTGAAAATTAAAAGTCCTATCTGCCCTCCATACATTTACTCTCTGTGCATGCACAGACGTCAGGAAGTGACCGGAATTGACGCCAACATCATTTTTTCTTTGGCCCTAAAGTCATCAACAATGAAATGACATCTGTGCTTTAAAATCTCCTTTTTTGAGGATGCCAAACACAAATCAATGCAAAAATTGGTGGATACAAGGCTATTATTGGATGAAGGAAGTGCTCAATGGTGGTTTTTGACGTTCAGGGCTGTAACTTTATAATGTTTATAAAATTATTTTATGTTTCCCAATTTCGGGACATATGCCTGACATCATCATTTTTGAAAATGATTATTCCACTGTTTGTTATGAATTCCTTCCCTATCCTTCCATGAATCCTTCCTGTTAAACCCTTAAGCTTTTTGGCTATTTTTTATTGAAATTTTTTATTAAATTTCTTGGGAGTTTAACATTTTTTGCAGAATATTATTCTGTTTCTTCCCCAGGGTTACATCCTCACCCTAGGGGTGTTAGGCCATTTAGTCTTGCATCTTCTATCCGATATATCATTTTTAGCTCAACTTTGACGAAGTCAAATTTGAGCTATTGTCATGGCCCGTCGTCCATCGTCCGTCCATCCGTCCGTCTGTCCGTCTGTCCGTACGTCAACAATTGGCTATGGCTCGGGCTAGAGGTCGTATTTATGAACCGATCTTTACGAAACTTCTTGTGTACCTTTGTTATGACCCTGGGACGGGAACGAGTGTTTTTAGGTGTGGTCCGAAATTCAAGATGGCTACCAGCTGCCATTTTGTACCGATGATGCAAAAATCAGTTTTTTGTACAGAACTTCCATATGAAAGCTCTGATTTGAATAAAGTTTTGTATAAATGTTTAGTACCATGGGATACATCACATATAATACAGGTTTTTTTCTCGTGCGTAAATTATGCAAATTAGACTGACTTTGATTTATTTAGTGTTACTTTCAGAGCTGTAAGTGCCAAGCTGCTATGGCTCGGGCTAGAGGCCGTATTTATGAACCGATCTTTACGAAACTTCTTGGGTACCTTTGTTATGACCGTGGGACGAGAACGAGTGTTTTTGGGTGTGGTCCGAAATTCAAGATGGCTGCCAGCTGCCATTTTGTACCGACGATGCAGAAATCTGTTTTTTGTACAGAACTTCCATATGAAAGCTCTGATTTGAATAATTTTTTGTATGAATGTTTAGTACCATGGGATACATCACATATAATACGGGTTTTTTTCTCGTGCGTAAATTGTGCAAATTAGACTAATTTTGATGTTTTTTGGGTTACTTTCAGCACTGTAAGTGCAAATGCCAATACGGCTCGGGCTAGAGGCCGTATTTATGAACTGATCTTTACGAAACTTCTTGGGTACCTTTGGTATCACCGTGGGACGAGAACGAGTGTTTTGGGGTCCGGTCCGAAATTCAAGATGGCCGATGGCAGCCATTTTGATCAAAATTAGGTGCAATCAGATTTTCGCACAGAACTTCCATATGAAAGCGCTGATTTGAATAATTTTTTGTGTGAATGTTTAGTACCAAGGGATACATCACATATAATACGGGTTTTTTTCTCGTGCAGAAATTATGCAAATTAGATGAACTTCGATTTTTTCAGTGCGACTTACACACAGTAAGTACACATGTCAATACGGCTCAGACTAGAGTCTGTATTTATGAACTGATCTTCACAAAATGTCTTGGGTACCTTTGTTATCACCTTGGGACGAGAACGAGTGTTTCTGGGTGCGGTCTAAAATTCAAGATGGCTGCCAGTGGCCATTTTGTACCGAAATTAGGTCTAATCAGTTTTTTGTACACAACTTCTATACAGCTCAGACTAGAGGCCATATTTATGAACCAATCTTTACGAAACTTCTTGGGTACGTTTGTTATCACCGTGGGATGAGAGTGAGTGTTTTTGGGTGTGGTCCAAAATTCAAGATGGCCACCAGCAGCCATTTTGTACCAAAATTAGTGCAATCAGTCTTTTGTACAGAACTTCTGTATGAAAGCTCTGATTTGAATAAATTTTTGTATGAATGTTTAGTAACATGGAATACATCACATATTCTAAGGGGTTTTTTTTCGTGCAGAAATTATGCAAATTAGATGAACTTTGATTTATTCAGTGCTACTTACACAATGTAAGCACACATGTCAATACGGCTCAGGGTAGAGGCTGTATTTATGAACCGATCTTCACAAAACTTCTTGGGTACCTTTGTTATCACCTTGGGATGAGAATGAGGGTTTCTGGGTACGGTCCAAAATTCAAGATGGCTGCCAGTGGCCATTTTGTACCGAAATTAGGTCCAATCAGTTTTTTGTCACAAGTTCTATACAGCTCGTATTTATGAACTGATCTTCACAAAACTTCTTGGGCACTTTTGTCTTCACCTTGGGACAGGAACGAGTGTGTTTTGGGGTGCCTTTGTTATCACTGTGCAATGAGAACAAATATTTTGGGGTTCAGTCAGACCCACTCTGGGACTCAAAGATTTTTTTCTAATTTAGCATCTGACTGTCACCCACCTTTACAATACTTTACCTATACATTTGTTACAGGCAACGGTCAGTATTTAGACCATTACAATACTTTATATGTACCTTTGTTATCAGGTCATTACCTAGATGTTTGTCATTGCTGTGTCACATACATGTCTTTGTCTTGACAAGTTGAGCTACAGTGTCATTGACACTTTCATTTCTTCGTATGAAGATCTAGCTTTGCATCTGATAACATTTCAATTGGTTCTGACTTTGGTCATTTTTGTGTGCCTGATGTCTTGTTTACATTGATGTTGTTTGCATTGTCATTGTCCTCATATACAGGTAGTTTTTTATATTCTATTATGATAGTATTCTGTAGGATACATGGATTATTATTCCGGTAGTGTAGCTCAAAAATTTTGGATTTTTTTTTATCGGGATGCCCTTGGGCTCTTAATATTCCCTTTGGAAACTTGGGCGTTTTATCAAAATTTTTTGTTTACAAAAAATATTTTTAATTTAATTATGACTGCTATTATTCATGTATCTCAGTTATATATATATATATATATATATATTGTTGTGGAGTTTTGAGGACTGATATCGACTTTAGTTCATACACTCCTGCGGACTCTTGTCATTCTTGTGTTGCACTACGTTGTTGCCGGTGAGGTTTTGAGGATCAGAGCCTCTCACCCTTTTTAATTCATTCTGTCAGTTTCTATTTCAGAGGAACATGAACATAGTGATGATATTCTGACACACCATCCAAGTGTGCTACCGTCGTCGTGCTCTGTGGATCATATAGAGCTAGCTGCGGTGCTCATTATTGCAAGAGTTAGGGCCTTTTGTTAAAGGTTTTAATCTCTTGCAAGCAGCTAGCTGGACCTGTGAAGCGGTACTCCGTCCGTGGGTGCTGGGTAAGTCTGTTGTGGTCTAAGAAGTGGATTGGATAGAGCGAGCACTATAATATAAATAGCTCAACCAGTGACGACGGAAATAAGGAGGAAATAGGGAGGAAGTCAGCAAGTTCTTGTACTCGGCGAGGACTGATAGACCACGAATGGGAGAGGCTCCCCCTCTCTAATCTAGCAACGTCTGGGGTCAGATGTTGTTTTGAGAAACTTGCACAAGCCTGGAGCATATATCTGCCCTCCACTCGGGAATGCTCTGTTAGTCTGCTGCTGGGGTCGGCTTCAGTTAAGGCTTCCTCCGCTCTGTTTCACAAGGCTGAAATGAAGTTTTCTGGTTGGAAACTTGCACAAGATGGAACATATGTCCGTCCGCCACTAGGGGCGCTCCATCTAGTCTGCAGCCGGGGTCAGCTTCAATCACAGCTTCCTCCGCTATGTTATTTAAGCACACACGACCGCATCCTAGCTACCCGACTTTAGATCTCCAGCCTGTTGCACAAAGAAGGAACCACTCTTTGCCTGTGAAGTCAGACCATCCGATAGCTAGGGAGATGAGGCCTTGATCATCGGGACTTTCGGAGAAAAGTTCCGTTTCCGACACACCGTCCCAGAAGCAGCATGCGGCTAAGGAACGGAAGACCACTGCTCCTCAGGCCTCGATGACGGACTTGCTGTCGCAGATTGCACAGCTAATCACAGCATCCCAGCAAGTGCAGATGCAACCTCACTCGGACTCAGAATCTGAGCTGTCGGACGGTGCTGGGTCGGTCCAGTCGTCTGTTCACACAGATACAATGGCCCGAAATTCCCAGCTGATTCTCTCAGGTGGTGAAAGGGATAAGGAAGAGGGTTACCCTTCCCTTTCAGAACAGTACATGGTTGCGATGGGTTTCATCCGTCAATACTACCCTGATTTGTTCCGCCGAATCAGAATGCTGCGATGACAAGAGAGAAACTGCTGACGTTGTTAGGCGCAGACTTTATCCGGACAAAGGAGGAAGTCCGGTTTTCAGGTGTCGCAGGCCTTCAGCCATATAGACACCGCCATATTTATCCTCTTCAGTGCGAGGAAGAAGGCAATTTCTTATCTTCATCTTCCATATACATACCATTTTTTGAGCCACGTTCATTTAAAAACAGTCAGGGAAGATGTTCAGAGAGTTCTTTTGCGTTTGGATGAGAAGGCCGGGGATCTAGAGGTATCCTTATCTGTATCAGTCACTTTTCGCTCTGACACAATTGAGATGACAATTTCTTCAAATAGAGCAAATTTGGACGTTATATCTTATGCCGATCACCTTACAAGAGCTATGGCGCAATGTCTCAAGGGAAAGGAATTTGAGGACGTTCGTACCTCTCTTAGAGTTCTTTCCAGGGCAATTATGTATACCATGTATAACTCCACCCTAACTGTGGCTAATCTGGAGTTAATCAGACGTAATGCTGCCCATGCGTCGTATTCACTGATGAGATGACAAGGTGAAAAGCTCTCTCCGAGTCGCTCGGGTTTCCGGACATTTTATTTTCGATGACTAGCTTTCGTTAGTCTATGAACAGGCTACTAAGAAAGCATCTAGTACTCTGCATTTGAGGCCAGCGTATCAACGACCCACTTCAGCAGACAAGAGTAAAGGAGGGCATTCCAAACAAAAATCGTCAAAAGGAAACTCCTCACTAGGGTACAAGAAACCCTCTTATAATTACTCTGGAGGTCATCAGTATAGCGACTCGGGAAAGGGGCGTAGATCTGATCGGGACTATAGGTCAGACACCCCTAGGCCGACGAGACAAGGTTTTTCACGGGGAGGACATGGTTCCTCCTCCCGTAAGCCTTGCAGGTCATACAGGTGATGGTTTAGACATCTATGGCTGGCCAGTTGGCGGAAGGTTATCAAGATCCACAAAAAACTGGATAATAATTATGGAAGATCAGTGGGTGAGAAGTGTAGTCTCGGACGGTTTACAGCTATCATTCCAAGCAAAAAAACCCACTAACAAGTTGTCCGCGTTGGACAAATCTTCCAGCAAATTCTTGCATAAGAGAGTTTCTCCTACCGGAGGTATAAGCTCTCTTGTCAAAGGAAGCAATACAGGTAGTCGAGAATCTGGATTCTCAAGATTTTTACAGTTACCTGTTCCTCGTACCGAAGCCAGGCGGCTTGTTCCAACCAGTAATAGACTTGAGCTGGATAACAAGCTTATCATGGCTCCAAAAATTTATTTATGGAAATCATTCGGTCGGTAAAAGCGAGCATTCGAGTAATCGACTATTCGGCAAGCGTAGATCTAAGGATGCATACTTTCAGGTCATGGTACATACGGCATTCTAAAAGTACCTGCGGTTTGTTGTACAAGGGAAGGTGTATCAGTTCAGAACAATTTGCTTTGGTCTGAATCTGGCCCCCTGGGCATTGTAACTCATATAATGAACTCAGTAATGTCTTACTTATGAGCTCTTTCGTCTGCAGTAACATCGGCTTACTTGGACGACCTTCTACAGGGATACAGCAACATAATTATTCTTCAGAATGATGTTCAGAGTCTGCTTCTATTACTCCGACATCTCGGTTTCATTGTAAATGAGAAAAAGTTGGATTTAGCTCCGTACAAGTTGTCTATTCACTTGGGAATGAGTTTTAAGACTCTCAACAATCTGGTTCGTCTGCCGTTACCCAGAGCTAAACTAGTCAGTTGTTATGCTTGCTTTTGTCTACACTCAGATGCATTAATAGTGAGGGGATTC
Source organism: Pictodentalium vernedei (assembly GCA_031216915.1). Taxonomy (NCBI): domain Eukaryota; kingdom Metazoa; phylum Mollusca; class Scaphopoda; order Dentaliida; family Dentaliidae; genus Pictodentalium; species Pictodentalium vernedei. Next base: position 125,223,672 of record CM062290.1, read on the forward strand.
ATGCGACTGTTGGAGCTGTGCTGAGTGGCTGTGGATCTCATTCCGATGGGCCGCCTGCGTGCACGTCTCCTCCAGATATTCTTTACTCAGAACTGGAGTGTGAAGACACTTTCGCTTAAACCAGTATTGTTTTAACGGACCTAGTAAAACAAATGTTCAGATTTGGGCAGATATTCAGTGGTTAACTCAGGGAGTTCCACTGCAACTGCCGGATCTGGCTTTCACGATTATGACGGATGCTTGTTAGATGGGTTGAAGCTCGACCCTAAGGCTCGTTGTCTTGAAGTGTCAGGGTCTTTGGGACCCTCGGTTCCAGGAGAAACACATAAACATCAAAGAGATGATGTCAATATTGCTAGCGCTACAACATTGGATTCACATAATAACGACGTCCATGTTCAAGTTTGGTCGGACAACTTGACAGTAGTAGCGTACATCGGGAACCAGGGTGGCACCCATTCATTTCCGTTATGCCAACTAACAGAGATTTTCCTATATGTCATGAATCATCATATTCATTTTTCTATCTGTCATATACCGGGTCGTCTGAATGTACTAGCAGACTCGCTCTCTCGGAAGGTCTCCTGTTGCAAGTGGAGTAGACGCTCAACAAGCGAGTATTTGGGCAGATTTGCTACCAGATGGATCGCCCCATGATAGATCTGTTTGCGATGCACCGGAACAATCAGTTACCGTCGTTCGTGTCACCATGCCCAGACCATTGAGCGTATGCAGTAGATGCTCTGCCGATCTCATGGGGATGAATGAATTAAAACCTCAACCCAAGGAGATAAATCCTCTTTTGAATATGCCGAAGGGACTATATGCTGGGCTGACACCAACATCCAAACTGTGGGTGTATATTGACCTCCTTACTCCAAAAATCATCCTATCTCGGCCAGTGTTTTCTTTGAAGAATTTTCTGTGTACCTTGAAATCCATTGTTATGTGTTTGGAAAAACTCCTTATAATCGGTGATTTTAATATACATATGGATGACAACAATGACAGTGATGCTAACAAGTTTATGAACCTCTTAGAAACATTTGGTTTACAACAACATGTTACTGGGCCTACTCATACCTCTGGACACACTCTTGACCTTATCATCACAAGATGTACTAATGACTTTCAGCTTTCTGAGCCATTAAGATTATCTGGCCATTCATTTGCACACTAGATGTTCAAAAACCATCACTGACACTTAAAGAAGTAACACTCCGAAAATTCAATCAAATTGACATTAGCAAGCTTAAATGTGACATTGAAAAATCAGATTTGTGTAATTTTCAGTGTGCTAACCTGGATGATCTGGCAAAATCATACAACAACACATTGTCTTTTCTACTGGATGAGCAGCCCCCCTGAAAACAAAAACATTAATTATTTGCCCAAGTATACCCTGATTTACCAATGAACTAAGAACTCTGAAAGCTAATCGTCGAAAGCAAGAGTGGGAAAGATCTAAATCTTACAATGAGGAAGCAACATATAAGACTATTCGTAATCAGTTCTCCAACAAACTAAAAGATGCCAGAAAATGTTACTACACAACATGTGTTGAAGCTTGTAATGGTGACAGCAAAAAACTGTTTAAAGTTGTTAAAAATCTGTGTACAGAAAAACAAAGTGTGTCATTTCCACCACACGATGATCCATCAAAGCTAGCTGATCAATTTGGCAAATTCTTCATCAAAAAAATAAAATTAATTCAGGAAAAAATTAAGAACATAAATGGAGACAAAATTGACATCAGAGACCATCAGAAAAAGAGCTTTCAACTTTTCGACCTTTAGAAATCCACGAGGTAACCAAATTAATAAAAGAATCCTCCAATGCCTCATGTCAACTCGACCCAATGCCAACATCTGTTGTCAAATCATGTGTAGACTCTTTGGCTCCTGTAATCAAAAAAATGATCAACATGTCTCTGCTAGAAGGATATGTACCTGATGCGTGGAAAATAGCAATTGTTAATCCTCTTTTGAAGAAACAAGGTGCGGAACTTGTGTTTAAAAACTTCCGAGCAGTGAGTAACTTACCGTTCGTCTCTAAGCTGTGTGAAAAATCTGCAATTGACCAACTAATGTTACATAGTGATATGCATGCTCCATTACCGGCCAACAAGTCTGGATTCAGATAATTTCCCTCGGCTGAAACGGCATTACTCAAGGTTCAGAATGACATCCTCCTTAATATGGAATCTGGAAGGGTAACATTGCTTGTTCTTTTAGACTTTAGTGCTGCTTTTAACACGATTTGTCATAAAACTCTGCTATAGACAATGAATTCGGATTTTGGACTTAATGGTGTTGCTGCTAGCTGGCTATCATCATACCTCAAGAATAGACAGCAGCGTGTATCAATAAACGGTAATCTGTCAAAAGACTTCCATCTTGAATGTGGAGTCTCACAGGGTAGTTGCCTTGGTCCTGTTCTGTTTCTGTTCTATATTTCAAAAATGTTCACCATCATTGAATCTCACCTGCCTGTTGTCCATGGTTATGCTGATGACACACAGGTCTATTTCTCTTTTCAACCATCAATCAAGGATCGAACTAAAGCTCTAGAAACTATTGAATCCTGTATTTCGGACATTCGCACATGGATGGTTTCAAACAAATTAATGATGAATGATGATAAGACTGAATTCCTAATAATTGGTTCACGACAACAACTCACTAAAGTTGACATCAATTCAGTGAAGGTAGGAGATTCTGCCATCAGTGCAAGTAACAGTGTACATAATCTTGGTGCCTTCTTCGACTCTACCATGTCTCTGGACAGACATGTTACAAATATGTGCAATAAGGCTTTCAGAGGTCTCTACAAAGTTAAACAGATAAGACAGTTCCTCACCAAAGACTCAAAAAAAACCCTAGTTCGTGCCTTTGTAACTTCACATTTGGGTTATTGTAATGCCTTACTGTTCAACCTTCCGCAATATCAGTACTCTCGCCTGCAGATGGTACTAAATGCATCAGCCCGAATGGTATGTAGGGTATCACGATCTCAACACATCACTCCTGTTCTGAGAGTCAAGTGCAGAATAATTTTCAAAAATTTTTATTAGTTTTTAAGACACAAAACAACATGTCACCAGCCTACTTAGAAGAACTCCTTAATACCAAGAATGTGTGTCAGTACAACCTGAGCTCCGATGGTAAAATGCTGCTACATGTTCCAAAACATAGGTGTAAGACATTTGGAGATAGGTCATTAACATTTGCTGGCCCTCACTTGTGGAATAATTTACCAGAGCACTTAAAAAGACTGTCAAATGTCAACCTTTTCAAGAAAGATCTCAAAACATACCTGTTTCAAAAAGCCTATAAGTGATGTTCTGAACTGTAACATACTGTATATATTCCGTTTGTATATTTGCACGAGCTCAGTAACATGTACAGCGCCATAGAATATGGTTCTATATCTTCTGAACTATAATTTTGGCGCTATATAAATGTGTATATTATTATTATTATTATTATGATAGGATACACGTATCCTCCTATTCAGTTGATTCAGTAGATTATGTTTAAGAACAAACAATCTTGTTGTGAATCCTACTAGTTGCACCTCTGTCTTCTCAGAAACCTTGGATCAGTCTTCTGAAGTGTCTGTTATGGGACGTTCCACGGAAGCTTCCTCTGCGAGAGGACCTTCTTTATCAGGGGAAGTTTTTGTTCTTCGCGTCCTTCTCCGCCCATAGTGGCATAATGGAGTTGGTTAGACGAGAAGGAACCATTGCGGTTCCTATATTATTTTATGACTAACACAAGAATGATTAAAGTTATGTTGGTGAGGAGGGTTTGATATGACTTCATATCCCCCCCCCCCACCCCCCCCCCCCCCCCCCCCACCCCCACCGCCAATGTGTTTAGAGGTGATTACCGGGCAAGATGTAGTTTTCTTCCTGCAAGCCTTGTATGAGTTTAAATACATACATGCATTTCATGTCTTCTCAATTGGCGGCTGGGTCGTGTTATATGGTGACCTCATGGGCACATCCTCTTTTTAGTTAGTTGGTTTCCTGTGATTGTTCGTCTATATGTCATATATGAGCACATAATTCATCATAAATAAATTGCAGATGCATTATTGTATGTTATGGACCTTAGAAATTATTAATTATTTTGGGGGCGGTCCGTGTCGAGCCTGTTAATCATACCTACTTCCATTTCTAGATCCAGGTTTCTATTAATGTCAGTACTCAATCGAATACAGCTTGTTTACACTCTCTTATATTCGCACGTTTATAGTGTCATAGATATTGGATAGTACACATTGGGGAGTGTTGTTACTGGAATTTATAGCACGCCTAAATAGGGTCGCCTGTGGGTTACCTCAGAAGTGTGTTTACTTTCCAGAGATCATTAATTGTGGTTCTATTGGACATGTGTATGTTATATATTATATCTCCGGTTTTCGACCTATTTGCGTATGCCAACTCTGGTGTACGTTATATAGCGGGTGATATTAATTACCGGGATCGTCGCTATAGCCTTAGCTTCTGAAGAGGCGTTAAGCACCATTAATAATAATTAATACCTGAGTACCTGTTCGACGAGTATTTATATTGTTTTTTGGTACCGCTTTTACTGATTCCAGACCACTCCCCTCTTTCTTTTTGAAGATTCCTTCAAAAGAAAGGGGTGGGGGGGATTTTTTACCTCTCCTCCGGCTTGATAGGTATGTAACTATGAGGGAAACTGTTTTGTCTGTAATTATATCCTGCATACAGCTGGAGTTTTATTGTACATGGCGTATGTTTGTGGGGGATATTCTCTCATTTTCAAATACGCCATCCTAACTTAAAAATTGGGAACTCGTTACATCCAATTAGCATAGTCTTCATGCTAAGTATATGGAATTACTTGAACTGGGCTCCTTTTTTATGATATGTCTTCTCTATTACTGTTTCGAGAGACATGCCTGTAATTCCTAATAATTTTAATTTCCTTTCACCTTGGATTACAGGATTGGAACTATGTTGATCTACTATTGTGAAGTCCTAGGCCCTCCTCCTTTTTATGATTCAGCTAGTCTGGGCCATTGGTTTACAGTGTAAAACTATTATAAATTCAAAGTAATTTGTATATTTTTATACTTACCAATGGCCCAGACGGAGATGGCCCTCCATGACTGGGCACTCATACCTCCCCGCTGAATTTTTATATAGTACTCTTCTACAAAGAATGATATTGGCGCCAATTCCGGTCACTTCCTGATGTCTGCGCATGCGCAGAGAGTAAATGTATGGAGGGCCAGATAGGACTTTTAATTTTTGGTTTTGCAAGCAAATTTTGGGGTTTGGGGGGTTCAAAATTTGTGTTTGGCCCTTAATAACTTTGAGTTAAGCAACAGCTAGTCTGGGCCATTGGTAAGTATAAAAATATACAAATTACTTTGAAATTATAATTTTTTCAATCATAAGAAAAATACTCTATTGGCCATGGGTATTATTTTGTTCTAGTTTGAAGCATTTTTGTATATTTTGTTCATTGTACCACCATGTTTTATAACTCATTTTTCAGATCTCAGACCAGTACAATACTTCTATTGAAAAGAAGCTCTTACCTCCTCATGTTTATGCTGTGGCTGATAACTGCTACAAGAATTTGATTCGAGACCAGTGTTCACAGTGTTGTGTGATCAGTGGAGAAAGTGGATCTGGAAAGACAGAATCATGCAAGTTTTTTATTCAGCACATATTACGAGTAGCAGGTAGTGAGGAGAGTACACTCAACAATAAAATTAATCAAGTGAGTATGTAGTGAAACCTGATCCTCAACCCTTGTTAATGCTTTACCTAATGAATTGGCTGCATCAGCCCACGTAATATACAATACATCAGTTGAAAACAAATTTATTTTTCAAAATATTCCAACAAAAATACATCAAGTGCCCCCCTTGCATCCCTTGAGTGCAACAAGGCTTTGCAGTGCTAACACATTGCAAAGCTTTGTTGTTCTCAAGGGACAATTTTATTGAATTGGGTAAAATATCAGATATAAACCATTTAATTTTTATTATTTTTTAAAATTTGCATTGGTTATAAAAAGACTATGTGGGAGGGGGCGGAGGGCAGAGGGGGAGGTGGCTGAGAAACAGATTTTTAATGGCCTTAGCACATGTACCATAGTACCAGAATACATGCTAAATGCTAGAGTACATTTAAGGAAAGTCAATAACTGTTTCATTTCATTATTATGATAGAATGACTTTTTTGGCAAGTCCATGCAACCACATACAAAGAAAAAGTACAAGTGCATATAACAAGATAAATTCCATCACCAATAACTAAGGAAAATTTTATCAGTATTCTTTGTTGAACAGCTTGGTTAAGTGATTCTTTTTCAACCATAATCCTCTGAATTTCAATTTCTTTAACTGATGCAAAGTGTCTTTCTATCTGTCCATCCATCCGTCTGTCTGTTCAAACTTTGTTTATGGCCTAACTTGAACAATAGTTAACGGATTTCAATTCTTTTCAGAACATTCAGAACATGGTCTAGTCTCTACAGCAGCAGTGTCTATGGCAATGCGATGACCACATGACCACCATTATCCAAAAAAAAATTTTGAAGTTATTGCCCCCCCTCCCCCCCTCCCCCCCCCCTCCCTCCAATTATTTTTGTATATTCTGAGTGCAAAAATGGCAGATTTGTTAGGTTAAACGGTTAACAAAAAATGGCTCAGACCATTTTGTGTCTGAGCAATGCCATTGCTGGGACAGTCGGGCTGCATGCGTGACATCACTCTAGTTTATTCTTTGTGTGTTTCTTTTCCCAAACAAATTCCCATTTGGAGCCATCATGATGCAAATTTTCCCAATTGCATGGGTCCCGGAGCCTTTCAGAAAAATCTCAGAGTGTGTATATTACTAACAATGTAAATTAACATCACTGTTCACCTACTTTCAGGTAAATCCTTTACTGGAAGCATTTGGAAATTCACAGACGGTGATGAATGATAATTCCAGTAGATTTGGAAAGTATGTAGAGCTTAATTTCAGCAAAGAAGGAATTGTAATGGGTGGTAAGTATATTTTACTATACATTAAAATCTCTGTTAATTCCAAACCAACTTTGCTGGTAAAACATGTGCAATTAAGAAGAAATATTCAATTTAACAGAATTGCCATTTCTCTTTACCTAACCTAATGACCACTTCATGGCCAGTGCTGTTTACAAAAATTCCCATTCAACTTTTATCTTTTCAATTTTTGCCTCCAAAACATTGCTTGTGACATCTCATTGGAATGTTTTGTTCTGTGGGAAAAGAAAGACACTTTTAGATATTCAGAAACTATTTGGCAAATATCATCTATTAATTATGTTAGGTTAATTGTTAATACTCTTTTACTCTGTAGATAAATTGTATATTGAATCAATTTGATCTCCACTGGCTTCTGATTCATCAGAGAATTCAATTCAAATTTTTTGTCCTAATCTTTAAATAGATCAAAAGATCTGCACTACACTGCTCATCTAATTTGCTTAGTCACAAGCCGCAGCTTCAGCCCTCATCCAAATTAATTTATGCTGGTAATAGGGCATTTGCTGTTGCCAGGCCAAAGCTATGGAATTATCTTCCAACCTGTGCAAAAGAAATGGATTCTCTTTATTACTATTATTATTATTATACCTCCCGCAAACAAAGTTTGGGGGGGGGGGGTATATAGGAATCACCCTGTCCATCCATCCGTCCGTCTGTCCATCTGTCTGTCTGTCCGTCTGTCCATCCTTATAAGCGCAGCTCCTCCTAAACCGTTTGAAGAATTTTCATGAAACTTTACAAAATGGAAGAACTCCATATGAAGATGTGCATGAAGCAATATAATTTCGTTCTGACATTTCCAAGTGGAGATAATCTAACTTATACATTTCAGGCACTGTCCATCCTTATAAGCGCAACTCCTCCTAAACCGTTTGAAGAATTTTCATGAAACTTTACACAATGGAAAAACTCCATATGAAGATGTGCATGAAGCAATATAATTCCGTTCTGACATTTCCAAGGGGAGATAATCTAACCTATACATTTCAGGCACGGGGGGTATCACTTTGTGAGCTTGCTCACAGTACCTCTAGTTATTAATTATCACACTGCAAACTCATACATTTGTGAATTCTCCTACAACATCAACTCCAGGACAGCTACAAACACTCATGTGCAACCATGACAGAGTAGATATGGTTAGGCAGTAGCGATGAGCTGGACAAACTCTGTTCATTGCTCCTCCTCCTTCCACCAGAATAGATGCCAGCATGGCTGCTGGGTACTGTTTGTGGCTTAACCTGCCCCTGCTGACTCATAAGCATTACACTGCAAAATCACACTACATTCTCACACTCTCCAACAACCTCAACTCCATAACAGCTGCAAATGCATACATGCAGTGAGAATTAGATTTTTATGTAGATTCTAATATATCTTATATTTTTGTAGCAAAGATCCATGAATATTTATTAGAGAAATCAAGGATAGTTTCTCAAGGGAAGGGGGAATTGAATTTCCATATATTTTACTGGATGTTTGCTGGATTATCTCCAGAAGAATTCAAGTTCCTGGGACTTGAGCACATAAATAGCCACAGGTAAATATATATTCCTCTTCAGCACTTTTAATATGTCTCTTACTGTTGAGGTTTTTGGGATTATTTTTCTAGTTTGTTTTGGTGTTGAGAATAAAACAGAAAATTTTAATTCAGTGATCTAAATACCACAATACAAATAAAAATATTAAATTATTTTAAAGATTAGGCCATTAAAAAAAAATGTCTATGTTCTCAGGCAATTGTGCCTCAAAGTTTTGATGAGGGCGGGAGGCTTTTTATTTTTATTTGTTATTCAGAAATCTGAAAAAGATACCCTAAAAAATATTTTCACATTTCAGGAAGAAATCTTTTACAAACTCCAGACTGGTATTATCTTATCGCATATATTGCAAAATGCTTCAATCAACTTGGCTGATGATGACATGCCAAAGACACTCCATTACAGGATTATGTTCAGTCCGGCACTAATTTTAAAAGATGATAATGGCATTTTCCACAAAAGTTGATCTATGTACCAACATAGAAAACATTTATATAATAGTCAGAATTCGAAGTATGAAAATACGGAAGAAAATGGGAACAAGAAGTTGAAAAGCTACAGAGAAATGTGTACTGGTGCGGGTACTCAAAATTGCAATCCGAAAATGTGACAAGGGAAATTGTTTTTGACCACATGGAATTTTTGTTTTTATTTTTGACTGGGTATTAAAAATTTTTTATTTTTACACTGCGGAAATTTAATGACGTGGGTGGTGCCTGAGAACATAAGACTTCTTTTAATGGCCCTAGTTGAAGATGCTCTGTGATTTATTTTCATTTCTTATGAGTCAGGATGGGCCAGAAGCTCTTCATATCTTGTGTTTCAAAATATTTTAAAATACTTTCTGTTCGAAACCATGCCAACTGTTTAAATAATATTTATCGCACCTTGCCAATATCAGGACTCAAGTGCAACATCAAACTTGAAGAGATTCGCAGTTTCTGTGGGTAGGGGTTGAGACACAACCAATGCAGAGACCTCCACCCCACCTGCAAACAAAGGTGTTAGTCATGGATGAACTTAACAAAACAGAGTATTAATAAACATTTCAAGAGGACAAGATCTTCAGAATCTTGAAAATGGCATTAAACACCAATCAATTTATCTATCAATTCACAAATGACACTTCAGAGAGAAAATAAATAATAAAAATGTGCAATCTGACAAGCTGGAATTTTTTGTCCATGAAGTTGGAAATAAAGAAGGGTGTTTTAGCCGAATTATTCTGTTCTATTGGTCATAAATGCTGAAAATGACATTAAACCCTGACAATAAATGATATTTCTTAATTAGTGTGACAAATTAGGTTGATAAAAAGTTAGCAAGATAGTAAGATAGCAAGTTAAATTCTTGTTATCATGAGCGCTGATATTACTACAGAATGTAAACAAATCTGTATTACCAAAGAAGTAGTGTCCAACACATGATAAAATATACCTATAAAATCATTACATGCTCATAACAAATTGATACATAGTATTAATTTTTCAGAAATATCATGAAGTACTGAGCAAAAGGTAGCATGACACTTCATCAAAAGATAGTTGGTTGAATTTACAGTTGGTCAAAACAACAGTAAATTGAATGGACAGTTTGTCAAATAGACAGTTGGACGAAGAAAAGTTGGTCATATTGTGACTTTGTCAATTGCATATGTGATAGAAATTTACAATTTATCCAAATTTGTCTAATGTGGACTTTGAATAGCAAATAATTATACATTAGTGGAAAATTATTCACTTTGTTATTTTTGTGAAAAATATGAAACAGTTGAGAAATTATTGATTTTAAACAGATGTACTTCCCTCACGCACACTCAGGATAGTGGAGTACATTGGTTTATAATCGGATATTTTAAAATTTTTACGAATGAGATTAAAACATTCCTGATCAGCAGTGAGTCATGCCGTTACTATTATCAAGCACACACCATAGTTCCAAAAGAATTTATCGCATGTAAAACTTTTACCCATCATACCTGTAGTCATCCTACAGAATAATCATAAGAAAAACGAGTTATTGTTCTTTCAACTGGGTTATATTTCTATGTTTTCTGTTTTCTTTTGGAAACTGATTGTTTTTCCCCTAAAGTATCTAGGAATTTAACCAGTTTAATCTTGTGTGACAGATCTCATTAACCCTTTGCCTAACATGAAAAGCAGACGACACTTGCAAAAAAAATTCTTGAATAACTAAATTTTTATACTGTACCAATGACCCAGACTTAGCTGGTGCTAACTCTAACAAAACCAGGGCCAAACACAAATTTTGCCCCCAATCCCCAAAATTTGCATCCAAAACAAAAAGAAATCATGTCCTATAGGACCTCCATACTACGCCCCCACTGCGCATGCGCAGTGTCAAGGACGTCCCGAAATTGGTGCCAATTATCATTCTCTGTTTGGCCCTTCATCTGTCAACATCTCACTGATCTTTGTGCTTGTAAATCTCAGTTTAAAGGATGCCAGACACGTAAATTTTTATACTGTACCAATGACCCAGACATAGCTGGTGCTAACTCTTAAAATATAGGGCCAAACACAAATTTTGCCCCCCAATCCCCAAAATTTGCATCTAAAACTAAAGAAAACATGTCCTGAAAGGCCCTCCACACTTCGCCCCTACTGCGCATGCGCAGTGTCAAGGACGTTCCGAAATTGGCGCCATTAATCATTCTAAGTTTGGCCCTTCATCAGTTAACATCTGACTGATCTTTGTGCTTTTAAATCTCAGTTTTAATGATGCCAGACACATAAATATTAGTGAAATGGTGATTCTAAGGAGGATAGAAAAGGAGGAGAGGAAAAGAATGTGTGACAGAATATTATCAGGGCTGTAACTTAAAATTTTTTAATGAAATTATGTTAAGTTACCTATTTTCAAGGCAGCAGCCATTTTGTTGTCATTCTGATTATTTAGTTACACTGTTTTTTTAAGTGTTTTCCTCTCTCCCTGTCCTTTAAGTTCCCCCTTGCTATTCTCCCATGCTTTTGGCATAGTTTTTGTAATTATTATAACGAAATTTTCTTGGGAGTTTTAGCTGAATAACAGAATGAATTCTGTTCTTTCCCCATGTTTACGTCTTCACCTAGGGGTGGTTAGGCATTGTGTTCTGCATCTACCATCTGATGTTCTGCAGTTTCTTCCCTGGAAGTCTCTGTTTTGCATCAGATAGTGTATTTTGGTAACTGATTTCGGGCCTGGGTGCCTGGAGTCTTATTTTAGTGTTTTTACACTCATTGTTTACATTTTCAACAGCCCTCTGTGTGAGGGGGGGATTTCTAAAAAATAATATCTTGGTGTTATTTTAATCATAACTAGATACATTATTATTGTTCGTAAGTGTTGAATAAATTGTTTAAAATATTTTTAAAATTTTTGTCCACACTTAGGCTTGGGATCCATTGGGGCTCAACGTTACTTTTCAGAAACTTGGGCTGTTCTGAAAAAATATTTTTTCAAAATATTTTGATTTCAATTATTTTTTCTATATCAATGGATCATATTATTATTATGTATTTTGATTGCCAGGGGTTAGTGCGAGTACCAGGACTTGTTTTCTTTTCACATTGAAAGGATGTTGATCAATTGTTTTAAGAGGAAGTCTTCCTCTGACTTTATTATCATTCTATATGTGGTCAGTGTACTCGCATTAACTCCTGTTCTGTATCGTATGATTTCGATGACAATATGGGAAGCGTATGTCACGGTATGTTGTTGGGGATTTGGACACTCCGGTCCTTTCCCCGCAGGGTCACTCTACTTTATCAATTTCTATTTCAGACGATCAAGATTAGGGTGATGTATCTGTGATGTCTTCCAACAGTGTGCCTCCGTCGTCACAATTAATGAAGGGCTAGCGGAAAAGTGCTCATGTAAATACGCCAATTGCCTAAGAGGACCCTAGTAGGTTCGACGGCCTTTGACGTCCGCTAGCTCGCCCGGTGTAGCGTCCATTCACCGAATGGTTCGGCAGCCGGGTTCGTCCGTTGCGGTCTAGAAGGAATTTTGGGGTGATGCGAGCACTATAAACTAACCTAATGCACACCCAGTGACGGCGGATCGGAGGGAGAACGCAGGAAGCCTTTTAGTCCGGTTCATAGCTCGTTCCGGTCCATCCGGACGGCAAGCGAGAGAGGCCCCTCTCTCGTTCAACAACATCTGGCCCCAGATGTTGTGGTACAAAATGTGTCGTAAGCGGAGCATACGTCCGTCGCTCGGGACGCTCCGTTGTATAGGCAGTCCGCTGAGACTGCTAAGGCTTCCTCTTCTCGTCAGCGCACACGACCGCACCTTGGCTGCGTGACCGCCGATATATTACCAGCTTCGCCGATCAAGGATTCTTCGGCGACCAGGTCACACCATCCGGTAGCCAGGGACACGAGGCCTGCAGACTCCGGACGTTCGCATAGGAAGTGTGCGGGAGTCAACGTACACGGAGCTTCCGGCGGCAATGCATCGTAAGACCGCTACTGCACAGGCCTTGGGAACGGACGTGCTTTCCTTAATAGCACAGTTTATCGCAGCATCCCAGCATCAACTGAATCTGTCGCATATATTTTATCCGACGATGCTGGGTCGGGACGCTCCGCGGAAGCGGGTACGGACGTCCGAAAGTTTCATCCGGTCCGACGGGATACCGAAAGGGATTCGGAGGATTTCGAGCTTTCCCTTTCGGAACAACATATGCTGTTGTGTATGTCATCTGACTTGGTCTTCTACAGCTTCTTTCGTCGGACCAGAATGCTGCGATGCCGGATAAGAAACTGATAGCGTCGGTGGACTTAGAAATTTTTGGTTCGGTTCAGGGACATCGTCCCTCAGTTCCGACATAGTCCAATAATGTCACACAAACTTTTGAATTATTGAACGACGCTATATATATTATTATTTTATGCTTGCTAACCAAGCATTTCTGGTTTCTTGTTCGAAGAGTTATGGAGATGTCTTTCAAAAGTGTGCCTCTGTCGTCATAGTTAATGAAGAGTTAGCGGCAATAAGTGCTCATGGAATATGTCTATCGCCTACGGAGTGACATTCGCTAGCTCACCCGGTGTAGCGTACATTCATCGAATGGTTCGGCTGCCGGGTTCGTCCGTTGCGGTCTAGGAAGGAGATTTGGGTTATGCGAGCACTTTAATTACTTTAGTACTCACCCAGTGACGGCAGATTGAGGACAGATCGGAGGAAGCCTGTTAGTCCTGTTCCTGGCTGGTCCAGGTCCGTCCGGGCTGTGAGCGAGAGAGGTCCCTCTCTCGCCCAACAACATAGGGGACCGCATGTTGTGGTTCAGATATTTTACATTCGGAGCATATGTCCGTTGGTCGGGACGCTCCGTTATATTGACAGTCCGAGAGACTGTCTTTAATGCTTCCTCATCCTCACACCAGGGCACACGACCGCACATTGGCTACGTGACCTCGAGTATCCGATCAGTTTCGGCATTCAGTGATTCCACGGCGAATAGGTCGCGCCATCCGGTAGCCAAGGGACACGAGGCCTATACACTCCGTTCGCTCGCATATTGGTAGTATGCACAGGGTAGCGATCACGGAGCTTCCAGCGGCAATGCATCGTAAGACCGCTTCTCCTCAGGCCTCAGTGACGGACGTGCTATCCGAGTTAGCACAGTTGTTTCGCAGCATCCCAGCAATTGACAGTTTCTCGGTCGAATCAGGAATTATCCGACGGCGCTGGGTCGGTGCAGTCCGCGGTTGCATCAGGTACGGACGACCGAACGTTTTATAGGGTCCGACAGGATGGCGAAAGGGATTCGAAAGATTTCGAGTTTTCCCTTTAATAGTATCGGAAGATGCCTTTCATATCTTTTGGCATTATCTTCCAGTGATTATTATTTCGGACTTCATTGCTGCGATCTTGGATAAGAGACTTATAGCGTCATTGGACTCGGATTTTTCGATCGGTTCGGGGACATTGTCCCTGACTTACCGACGTAGTCCAATATTGTCATTACAACGTGTGTTTTATTTTTCGACGCTATATATATATATATATACAAGCCTGCTACTAAGCATGATAGTTTAGTTTCTTGTCCGCGTTGCTCATTTCTGCCATTTTATCATTTATACAAATAGTTTATTTTGGTAGAGCAGGGCATACCGAGAGTTCATATGCGTCTAGACGGTGTGATTAAAAACTGCATATATTCTTTTTCGCCGTTTATGTCTTTTCCAATTTCAATGTTGGGAACGACATTATGTATAGTAGACTTAACTTAGACGCTTTATTATACGTAATCCGCCTTACTGAGGCGTTATCATTACGTCTTCAAGAAAAGATTTACGGGATATTATTCTCAATGTAATTTCTTTTGAGGGCAGTAGTTTGTTCACGTATAACTCCGCCCTTCAGTGGCTGATTGGAGTTAGTTAGACGTGACGCAGCCCTAGCTACATCCACTCGCGTGGATAGTAAGGTTAAGAACTCTCTCAGAGTCGCTTCGTTCTCGGAGGAGCTTCTCTTCGACGGCAACTTTTCGGCAATCCATGAATTGCTCGATTTACACGTTCTCTTGTCTATCTAGTGTTACAAGAGATTCAGACTGGGGCAAACATTCGGTGGTTGACTCAGAGAGTGCCGCCGCAGTTGCCGGACCCGAGTGTGGCTGTTATGACGGTTGCCAGTCATACAGATTGGGATATAATACTGATCCCTACGGATTCGAAGTGCCAGGGTCTTTGGGTTCCGCAGTCTTTTAGCAATCAGTTTTCTTCCGCGGAATAATGTTTTTTAGGCTTGCTTTATGTCATTGCATGAACATTATTCAGAAACGCATGCCCAAATTCCTGTCCTTTAATTCGACAGTAGTGGCGTATCTCCGGAACCAGGGAGGCACTCTTTCGTTTCCGTTATTCAATTTAATGGAAAGAATCCGTCTGTTGGTTATAGTACACCAAGTTCAGTTTTGGTCCGTCATATTCCGGGTCGTCTGATTGTTTTATCGGACTCCCGTTCTCTTACGGGTCGCTTGTTGCTGTCAGAATGGACTCTCAACAAACAAGTATTCAATCAGATTTGCTATCTATGGGAGCGCCCAATGATGATTTATTTATGACACAGCTTGCTAATCAATTGCAGACATATGTGTTGGCTTGTCCAGATCTCTGAGCTAATATTCTTAACGCTCTATTGATCTATAGGACGGAATGATAGGATACACGTATCCTCCGGCGCTGTTGTTTCAGCAGGTATTGCTAAGATAAACAACCACAATACATTTCTGTTGATAGCATCTCTATCTTCACAGAGATCATGAGTAATTTTCTCTCTTGTCTACTGTGGGTTTTAACGTGAAATCTTCCTCTATGTGAGGATCTTTTTCACTGGGTAAATCGTGTCATCTTTATCACAACCTGCAAGGTCGCAACCTTCATGTATTCCATTGTGTGGTCCGTATTGCATTGTAAGCACTGTACTGGATGAGCTTTGGACGCGATTTCTTACTATAGGAGATCCTCTTCTTCGCTATTCTATGCGGCTAAAGTGGAGGCTCTTCCGTCGTGGTGTAGGGATCATTATGTTCATATTGTTGATCCCTCCATACTACTCATTGCTATTTTTTAGTATACTTGTTTCACAAGATCTACTGCAGCCTGTTATTATTTAGGTTATAGGTTTATGTTACCTCATACCTATGCACTCTACGATAGTTTACAATTGAGTCTTTTGTCTCTTTATCTAAGTCAGTTAGTAACTTTTTGATAAATAGACTTAGAATCTTTAGATTAAATTCCTATACGGATTTTAACTTCGGTTTTTATTTAGCTAAGTAATCATTTAAGCCTCTGGAAACAGTAGTTTTCAAATTCTGACCTTTTAGACAGTAATTCTGTTGGTTTCTCTTTTACTGTAGAGTCAGTGAGTTTCATGCACTATCGATGGATGATTTTCACTTTCATAGTTTCGGAATCAATACTTCCGTTACTATTTAGGTTGGATTGTTGCATAAGAGTTAGGCTCCTATTATCCGGAACCTATTATTTTAAGGTCCTTCCGTCTTCGTATGGGCATAGGCCTTTACTCTTTCCGGGTACAGTTTATGTATTTATAAACAGATTTCTGTTTATTACTATGGGCGTAAGCTTCTTCTGTCTTTGATGTCTAGTAGAAGGACGTTACGCTCCATTTTATTGTTAATGGATTCTATTAACTATCGGTACTGCTTATAGTATATCATTGACTTAGCAGTTGTGCTTAAGATTTCGGCTCATGAAGTAAGAGTTCTTCTACTTCTTGGGCTTACATTAATAGTGTCGCTATTATAGATTTTTGAAGGCCGCTCATTGCGCTCAGCCATCCACATTCATGAATTTTATCTCAGAAATATCGAGTCCATTTCTGGAGGCCTCTATTGTTAGGTCTATTATCTACTGCTCAGAATGTCATTCACTTAACAGTTGCTACTATAGCTAGGTAGGCTGTCTGTTTCGGCAGTGTCTCCGTTCGGCTGCCCTCTTCGCTCTGGGCTATTTGACCCAGGGCAAGAAAAAGGGGGGGGGGGGAGGGTGTTCCCTTGGGTCACCTGTTTTACTATGAAAACAAGGGGATACCTCCTCCGGAGTTAGTAATTCTGAGCTGTTATTGGGATGGTTGTTTAGTGAGAAGTTTAGGTTTTTAAAATTCATTCAAGTCTTAGTTTTTAAAGTATAGCTTTTGAATATTGCATATGTCAACGGACATGATTATGCAATCCTCAGACACTTTTAGGAGTATAAGAGTCTCTATTATCTAGACTTACTTTATTTATTGGCTTACTTTAAAAATTATTAGTATAAGGATTATATTGGATATTAATAGAGTACATGGATGTATGAAGCTCAATTTTGGAAGGTGTTGTATCTTTCTAATTTAACATAAAATAAGAAAGATACATGTAAGGCCTATTACTTCTTTTCCCTACAGGGGATGACTCTATTTTATTTTATTGAGCGTATTCCATTTTGCTCTATGTCCTTGGCCCTCCAGCCTTTTTACTATTCAGCTATGTCTGGGTCATTGGTACAGTATAAAAATGTTAAAAAATTTATAGTAATTTATATATTTTTTATACTTACCAATGACCCAGACGGGGATGGCCCTCCCAGGAGTTGGGAACTCTTGCCTCCCCGCTGAGTACATAGCGCTTACCAGGCACTGGTTATTAGAATGATTAATGGCGCCAATTTCGGAACGTCCTTGACACTGCACATGCGCAGTAGGGGCGAAGTGTGGAGGGCCTTTCAGGACATGTTTTCTTTAGTTTTAGATGCAAATTTTGGGGATTGGGGGGCAAAATTTGTGTTTGGCCCTATATTTTAAGAGTTAGCACCAGCTATGTCTGGGTCATTGGTAAGTATGAAAAATATATAAATTACTATAAATTTTTTAACTTTTTGGAGAAATGGTGATTCTAAGGAGGATATAGAAGGAGGAGAGGAAAAAGAAGTGACAAAAAATAATCAGGGCTGTACTTAAAATTTTTTGATGAAATTATGTTAAGTTGCCTATTTTCGAGGCATGGGCCTCTTGTTGTCATTCTTGCTAAATGTTGCACTGCTTATTCAGTGTTTCCTCTTCCCTAGCCTTCTAAAGTCCCCCCTTGCAATTCTCCCATGCTTTTGGCATATTTTTGAGAAAGTTCATTTCTAAAATTTTCCTGGGAGAGTTGCTTGGATACAGAATGTTTTCTGTTATTTTCCCCATAGTTACGTTTTCACCCATGGGTGTATAAACGTTGTGTTCTGCATCTTCCATCTGATGTTCTGCAGATTCTTCCCTGGGAGTCTCTGTCTTGCATCAGATAGAGTGTAATTTTGATGACTGATTTCGGGCCAGTTTTTTCAGTGCCTGGAGTCATGTTTTCTGGTGTTTTACACTGTTTGTTTACATTGGCAACAGCCTTTTTTGAGGGGGGCTGTTTGCCTTTGGTGTAGTTTATCTCACTATAAGATACATTTATATTATCCGTAAGTGTCTCATTAATTATTTAATATAAATTTAAAATTTTTGACCACACTTTGCCATCGGATCCATCGGGGCTCAACGTTACTTTTCAGCAACTTGGGCTTCGCTGAAAAAATATTTTTTCAAAATTATTTTGATTTGCAATTGTTTTTTTCATTTATTAATGGATTATGTTATTATGTATCTTTGTGTCAGGGGTTTGTGTGAGTAACTAGGACTTGTTGTTGACTTTTCACAATGAAAGGATATTGTTCAAATTGTAATGGGAAGAAATCTTCCTCTGACTTTCATGATCATTGTATTAATTGTAGTCAGTGTTCTCGCACTAATCCCTGTTCTATATGTCAATATTGGGATGACAAACATTGGAAACGCGTGTCACGGTATGTTGTTTCTGGAGAAAGGGCTATGCCGGCTCTTTCTCCTCAAGGTCACTCTACTCTCTCAGTTTCTATTTCAGAGGAACAAGAACAGGGTGATGTTTCCATGTTATCTTCTACAAGTGCGCTTCCGTCGTCACAAATGAATTCAGAGCTAGCGGCAAAAGTGCTCATGGAGATTAGACAAATGTTGTCCGCTAGCTCGCCCGGTGTAGCGTCCATTCGCCGAATGGTTCGGCAGCCGGGTTCGTCCGATGCGGTCCAGGAGGAAATTTTGGGTGATGCGAGCACTATAAACATACAATGTGCACACCCAGTGACGGCGGATAGTAAGCGAGAACGGAGGAAGCCTTTGAGTCCGGTTCCTAGCTCGTCCAGGTCCAGCCGGGCCGCGAGCGAGAGAGGCCCCTCTCTCGTACAACAACATCTGGGACCAGATGTTGTGGTGCAAAATGTGTCGCAAGTGGAGCATACGTCCGTCGCTCGGGACGCTCCGTTGTATAGGCAGTCCGCGGAGACTGCTAAGGCTTCTTCTTCACGTCAGCGCACACGACCGCACCTTGGCTGCGTGACCGCCGATATCTTACCAGCTTCGCCGATCAAGGATTCTTCGGCGACCAGGTCACACCATCCGGCAGCCAGGGATTCGAGACCGATGGACTCCGGACGTTCGCATAGAAAAAGTATGCGGGAGCCATCTGATGCGGAGCTGCCCTCGGCGAAGCAGCGAAAGACTGCGCCTCCGCAGGTCTCGATGCCGGACATTCTTGTGCAGATAGCACAGCTTATCGCAGCATCCCAGCAGCCGACAGAAACGGTGTTGGATCGAGAATTATCCGACGGCGCTGGGTCGGTACGCTCCGCCGAAGCATCGGGGGCGGACGACCGGGAGCATCATGAGGTCTGACCGGATGGTGAAAGGGATACGGATGATTTGGAGCTATCCCTTTCGGAACAACATAAAGCTGCCGTGGACTTCATCCGGCACTTTCTCCCTCAAGTTGTTCCGTCGGGCCAGACTGCTGCGGTTCCGGACAAGAGGATTATAGCGTCATTGGACTCTGAATTTTTTGAGCGGTTCAGGGACATCGATCCCGAGTTTCCGTCGCAGTCCAATAATGTTGCAAGAACATTTGAATTATTGAACGGCGCTATATTTAAACTCGCTTCCAAGACGGGGTAAGCAGGTTTCTTGTCCGCCAATACTCTCAACCTGCCTTTCATTAATGCAAGGAATAAATTCGACACGGCAGGACAGGGTATCCCGAGAGTTCCTCTGCGTATGGACGACGAGGCGGAAGACTTAGAGCTATCATTACCGTCGTCGGCTTCTATTCCAACTGCAGTGTTGGAAACAGCTATTTCGTCTAACAGAGCCAATTTAGATGCCTTATCTTACGCAGATCACCTTACTAAGGCGTTATCACTGCGCCTTCAAGGGAAAGAGTTTCAGGATATACAATCCTCTTTAAGACTTCTTTCAAGGGCAGTAGCTTATTCCATGTGTAACTCCGCCCTTTCAGTGGCAAACCTGGGGTTGGTTAGACGTGACGCAGCCCTAGCTACATCCACACTCGTGGATACTAAGGTGAAGAACTCTCTTAGAGTCGCTTCGGTCTCCGGAGAACTTCTCTTTGACGGCAAGCTTTCTGCTATTTATGATAAAATTACAAAGAAAGCTTCGGATTCTCTGTTGTTCAAATCTGCTTCTAAGAAGTCGGATACAGCAGACAAGAATAAGACAGGCACTTCTGGGTCTAATGCGCCCAAGAGAGGTTCCTATAGAGGTTCCGGTGCGTCCTCTTGGTCTTATTCGAGAGACCGTCAGGGTAGCGACTCTCGTTCGGGACGTCCTTCGGGCCGGGACAACCGGTCGGACACCCCGAGGTCGACGGGGCGAGGTGCGGGTCGTGGAGGACGTGGTTTCTCCTTCCGCAGGCCTCGCAGGTCCAGGAGGTGATGGCTTAAACCTCTATCGCGTACCGGTTGGCGGAAGGTTGTCGAGCTTTTCACAAGAATGGGCGTCGATTACGGACGACCCTTGGGTGAGAGGAGTGACTTCGGAAGGTCTAAAGATATCCTTCAAACGAAAGCCTCCATTAACTCGACGTCCAAAGTGGACTCAACTTCCATCAAATCCGCAGAAAAGAGACGCTCTGTTATCAGAGGTGCAGTCTCTTTTAATGAAGAATGCGGTAGAGGTCGTAGAAAACCAGGAAACTCCAGGATTCTACAGCCATCTGTTTCTGGTTCCGAAACCAGACGGCTCGTTCCGTCCAGTCATAGATTTGAGCTGGATAAACAAGCTGATCGTCGCTCCGAAATTTTATATGGAGACGATTCGGTCGGTCAGAGCGAGTATTTGGGTGAACGATTATGCAACAAGCATAGATCTCAAAGATGCGTACTTTCACGTCATGGTACATCCAACATTCCGAAAGTATCTACGCTTCGCAGTCCTAGGAGTGGTGTATCAATTCCGGGCGATGTGCTTCGGATTGAATCTAGCACCCTGGGCTTTCACTCGGGTAATGAACTCGGTAATGATCTATTTCCGAGCTCATTCGTCTGCGGTAACGTCGGCCTACCTGGACGACATTCTTCAGAGGTACGGCAACGAGTTCACGCTTCAGAACGATGTTCAGAATCTACTAATATTGCTCCGACGTCTCGGTTTTATAGTAAACGAGGAGAAGTCGGATCTGGTGCCGTCCAAGTCATTCACTCATCTGGAAATGAGCTTCGAGACGCACAACAATCTCGTTAGTCTGCCGTTAACCAGAGCGAAATTAGTCAGTTGTTACGCTCGCTATTGTCTGCACGCAGACAAAGTCACAGCGAGAGAATTTATGAGACTGATAGGTCTGTGCGGAGCCGTGGCGGATCTCATTCCGATGGGGCGGTTACGCACGCGTCCTCTCCAAATTTTCTTGACTCAGAATTGGAGTGTGAAAATTCATTCGCTCGACATAGACGTTCTCTTGTCAGATCAAGTGAAACAAGAGATTCAGACTTGGGCAAACATTCAGTGGTTAACTCAGGGAGTTCCGCTGCAGTTGCCGGATCCGAGTTTTACCATTATGACGGATGCCAGTCAAACAGGTTGGGGTGCATCATTAATCCCAACGGATTCGAGATGCCAGGGTCTTTGGGATCCGCAATTCCTGTGCAAGCACATAAACATCAAGGAAATGATGTCAATTTGGCTTGCGTTACGTCATTGGATGGACATTATTCACAATGCTCATGTCCAAATCCTATCCGACAATACGACAGTAGTGGCGTATATACGGAATCAGGGAGGCACTCATTCAGTTCCGTTGTTCAATCTAACGGAAAGAATCCTTCTGTTTGCGCTAGAACATCAGGTTCTTCTTTCGGTCCGTCACATACCGGGTCGTCTGAATGTGCTAGCAGACTCCCTTTCACGAAAGGGTCGCTTGTTGCCGTCGGAGTGGACTCTCAACAAACAAGTATTCAATCAGATTTGCTACCAATGGGAACGGCCAATGATAGACTTATTTGCGACACATCTCAACAATCAGTTGCAGACGTATGTGTCTCCGTGTCCGGATCCAAGAGCATTTGCAGTAGACGCCCTGTCGATCCCTTGGGACGGAATGATAGGATATGCGTATCCTCCAGCGCCGTTAATTCAACAAGTATTGCTAAAGATAAAACAATCTCAATGCAAGATTCTGTTGGTAGCATCTCTGTCGCCACAGAGACCGTGGATAAATCTACTCAGGTGTCTGTTGTGGGACCTACCGCGAAAGCTTCCTCCACGGGAGGATCTTCTTTCGCAGGGGAAATCGCGCCAACTCCATCACAACCCGCAAGGTCTCAACCTTCACGTTTTTCTGTTGTGCGGTCCTTCTTGCATGGCAAGCACTTTACAGGACGAGCAGTGGACGCGATTTCTAACTGTAGGAGGACCTCCTCTTCGCTAAACTATGCGGCTAAGTGGAAGGTTTTTCGTCGTTGGTGTAGGTATCATTCTGTAGATATTTTTTATCCCTCTATACCAGACATTGCAAACTTTCTAGTATACTTGTTTGATGAAATCAAACTGCAGCCTGTTACTATTAAGGGTTATAGGTCTATGTTATGTGATACCTATGCACATCATGATAGTTTACAAATTGGATCTAATGTCTCTTTATCTAAGTTGGTTAGAAACTTCTCGATAAATAGACCCAGAACTCTTAGATTAATTCCTAAATGGAATTTAGCTTGGGTTCTTCTTAAATTGAAGGAAAAGCCATTTGAACCTCTTGGGACAGTAGATTTCAAATTCTTATCTTATAAGACAGCTTTTCTCTTAGCTTTCTCTTCTGCTAGAAGAGTCAGTGAGCTTCATGCACTGTCGGTGGATGATTCTCACTATCGTAGTGTTGGGAACACTATCACCTTCACTACTAATGTGGGTTTTTTAGCTAAGAATCAGGCTCCTAATAAATATCCGGAACCTATTGTTATTAAGGCTCTTCCGTCTTCAGACGGGCGGAGGCCTTTACTCTGTCCTGTTAGAGCATTACGTATCTATAAACAGAGATCTCAGTTTATCAGAAAGGGATGGAAATGTTTCTTTCTGTATTTGATGCCTAATAGAAGGGACATTTCGGTCCATTCTATTGCTAGATGGATTCAATTAACTAACAGTACTGCTTATGAGAGTTTATCTTCTTCTCAGCAGTCTGTGCTTAAGATTTCCGCTCATGAAGTAAGAGCTCTTGCTACTTCTTGGGCTTATGCTAATAGTGTTGCTATTACAGATTTAATGAAGGCTGCTTATTGGTCTCAGCCATCCACATTCACGAATTTTTATCTCAGAAATATTGAGTCCATTTCTGGAGACCTGCATTGTTTAGGTCCGTTATCTGTTGCTCAGAATGTCGTCCACTAAACAGTTGCAACTATAGTTATGCAGGCTTTCTGTTCCGGCAGTGATTCCGTCCGGCTGCCCTCTTCGCTCTGGGCTATTTGACCCAGGGCAAGGGGAAGGGGGGGGGGGGGGGGGCGGGTGTTCCCTTAGGTCACCTGCTTTATAGTGAAAAGCAAGGGAATGCCTCCTCCAAGTCAGTATTTCTGAGTTGCTTCCGGGATGGTTTTAAAGTGTAATATTAATGTTAAAATTCATTCATGTCTTATTTTTAAAGTGTAGCTCGGTGTGAAGCATTTGTATATGTCAAGTGTCAAACGGGCTTTAATATATAATACTCGGACACTTTTAAATGACTATAAAGAGTCTCAATTCTCTGGACTACTTTATTTATTGGCTTACTTTAAAAATAATTAGTATAAGGGTTATACTGGATGTTAATAGAGAACATGAATATTATTGTGCTCAATTATTAAGGGTATTGTATCCTTCTAATTTAATATTAAATAAGAAAGATACATGTAAAGCCTAATACTCCTTTTCTCCTTAAGGGGTTACCTCTTTATTATATAGTTGAGCTTATTGGATTTTCCTCTATGTCCTAGGCCCTCCAGCCTGTTTACTATTCAGCTAAGTCTGGGTCATTGGTACAGTATAAAAATGTTAAAAAATTTATAGTAATTTATATATTTTTTTATACTTACCAATGACCCAGACGGGGATGGCCCTCCCAGGAGTTGGGAACACTTGCCTCCCCGCTGAGTACATAGCGCTGACCAGGCACTGCCAGTAAGAATGATAATTGGTGCCAATTTCGGGACGTCCTTGACACTGCGCATGCGCATTGGGGGCGTAGTATGGAGGTCCTATAGGACATGATTTCTTTTTGTTTTGGATGCAAATTTTGGGGATTGGGGGGCAAAATTTGTGTTTGGCCCTGGTTTTGTTAGAGTTAGCACCAGCTAAGTCTGGGTCATTGGTAAGTATAAAAAATATATAAATTACTATAAATTTTTTAACTTTTTTTCATTTTTTGTCTCAAAAACATAGGTTATGACCTCTCGTTGGAACGAGCTCGATGAGCTCGTTCCAATGAGAGGTCATAACCTATGTTTTTGAGACAAAAAATGAAAAAAATAATGAAAATTATTTGGTGATTTTTGAGAATAATGCTGGCCGGTTTTGACCGTTACGTTGGTAAAGGGTTAAGCTCTACCAAAGATGGATGAATTGTCTAAATTCCTTGTTGCAATTTGGGAAACATTTTCTGCTTGGAATTTTGGTTTTCTTTGACACCATAGGGCTTTACCCTTTACCCAATGCATAGGATATCAAAATGTAATGTTTTAACCCTTTACCAAACGCAGACGATTTCAAAATTTATTACTTTAAATATCATTTTTAAAATTTTTTCAAAAGATTTCAACAAAACTATATCATGTGACCCCTCTTTGGAATGAGCTCGATGAGCTCGTTCCAAAAAGCGGTCACATGATATGGTTTTGTTGAAATTTTTGGAAATATAATAGTTTTTTTCAGCTGCAGAATTTGCATATTACACGGGTGGATGTGGCCGATTTGTTGGGTAAATAGTATCTTTTAAATTTTTGTAAAACTTTTCAACAATACCATATTATATGACCCCTTATTGGAATGAGCTCAACGAGCTCATTCCAATAAAGGGTCACATGATATTTTGTAGAAATTTCTTTGAAAAATAATCTTTTTTCAACTACGCAATTTGTAAGTTATGCGGAAGAATGCACCTGAATTATTAGTTGAAGGATTAAAGGCCAAATTCTGACTTTTATTAATTTTAAGTACCTTGGAAGCTGTTGCTCATACATGGTGCTAAAAGTTTCCTAGAAACAACTGCTGAGTCACAGGACGTTGACTGTCAAGAGTGTAGTAAAAATATACAAAAATCCACAGGACTCATGAAGCTTTAATATTTAACAAGATTTTCTTTTTTTCTGCTTTCAATTATTCTACCATTTATTTATTTAGATACTTGAGAGGAGGTGAAATTGAAACACCCAGTGCATTACTGAGCAGTGAGAACAGTCAGAAATTCTTAGAAGTGAAAGAGTGTTTAAAGTTTGTGGGATTTTCACATGATGTAAGTCTTTACTTAATTACTCAGTGCAAGTGGGCTGAATGTTTAAAATAACTGTCATCACTTCCCTAAATACAAGTTGTGTAATTGTGATTTTATTCATGTCATTACTTATTGCCTAACTAGGCAGTGAAGACATTGGTAGGAATAGTTTTTGAAATATCTGTAACTGAAGATGAAGCTATAAGGAATTCTGAGAGCGAGGCTACATCTTTACGCAACTGTTGGAGACAACACAATTGACCAACATCAGATTTTAAACCTTTACAGGTTAAAGGGACAATAAACTGTATATTTCAGAAAAAAATGTTCTGTTAATAAAATAAGTAAATTCTTTGTGGAAAAGTACCCTCATGTTTCTTATATCATTCAGCAGAAACCACCTGACACCGTGAATAAATTTGGAAGCAAGCTCAAGTAAAAGTTATATGTGTGACTTGATTTTTAACCCTTTACCCAACGTAACGGCCAAAACCGGCCAGCGCTACTCTAAAAAATCGCCAATTAATTTTCAAAATATTTTCATTTTTTGTCTCAAAAACATAGGTTATGACCCCTCGTTGGAACGAGCTTGTTGAGCTTGTTCCAACGAGGGCTCATAACCTATGTTTTTGAGACAAAAAATGAAAAAAAATAGTTATTCAAGAATTATTTTTGCAAGTGTCGTCTGCTTTTCATGTTAGGTAAAGGGTTAACTTACAATCAGTCAATTTTTTCTTTTGATGCAAGATACAGCATTTAGCCTGTTACAAATTTATATCAGTCACAGTAACTTCTGCGAGCACATGCGATCATTCTATTCAGAAAGAGAATGCTTTTAACTGCACTCATCGGAAACTGATTACACATGTCCAAGCCATAAAATAAACAGACTGTCATCTGCAAAATGAGATACCCAGAGGGTGAATTTAGTGATGCTACCCTGCACAGCAGGGTAGCATCACTTAATTTACCCTCTCTGAACCTGAATCTGCCTCCAGATAGGTTTGACGATCTACAGGCTCCTTTGCGTGTGCTGTCCAAGGCGCTCATGCATCTTACTCACACGCATGCCTGTGACCCAGCTATTTTGGAACTAGTTCGAAGGGACTCTGTGCTGGACACAGGCTGATCCCTTCCGGGGGCAGTGTGCTGCTCTTCGATCTGCTTCTTTGGCAGGACCGCTACTGTTCCATGGGTTCCGCGTCGACAGTCCGGGATGACGTGCCACGTCATTCCAAAGATCAGCTGCTGCTTCGTCAGCTTGATCAGCCTTCTAGGGGAGGCAGGGACCGTTCAAAGCCTAAAAAGTGCCCTTCTGCTTCCTCTGCAAAGCAAAGGGCTGATCCTTCTGCCTCCGCTTCTACTTCTTACTCACAGGGTAAAGGTAAGCGTCGGCAGGCTAGAGGGAAGTCACAGGATTCTTCATTCAGTAGAGGAGGTGGTTTCTCCTCCCGTGGGCCGAGTCAGGGCTCGAAATGAAGGTCCTCATCTCGATTCGTCCCAGGTTGGAGGAAGGATAGCAGAGTTCGCAGACCGTTGGGCCACCATCACATCCGATCCTTGGGTGTTAGATGTTGTTTGTTCCGGGCTGCGAATATCCTTCCGAAGGCACCCCACTCTATCCAGAGTGCCTCTTCCAACCACGGTTCCTTCAGACATTTTACATCGGGAGCTTTTGTCCATGGAGATAGACAATCTCCAGGCCAAGGGGGCGTTCAAGGTCATCAAGAGCATTCAGTCTGTGGGGTTGTTCTTGGTGCCGAAGAAGGACGGTCGACTCTGACTGGTTATCGATCCTGAACCTGAACCAGTCTATCATTGCTCCCAAGTTCAGCATGGAGACTTTCAGGTCGGTCCGCCGTTCCATTCACCAGGGAGATTTTGCTTCCTGCATCGACCTGCGAAGCGTTTACTTTCTCGTTCCGATTCATCGTGTGTCGCGGAAGTATCTCGGGTTCCATTTTCTGGGGCGAGTTTACCAGTTGAAGGCCATGTCTTTCGGCCTCCACCTGACTCCTTGGCCCTTCACCCAACCGATGTCACATGTGATAGTCTTCCATCGCACACAGTCCAGGGTGACTACTTCGGCATATCTAGTCGATATCCTCCAGAGGCATTCCAATGCTGCCTCACTGGAGTTGGATGTCGACACTTTGTTGAGCTTGGTCACGTCGCTAGGATTCAGAGTCAACGAGGAGTAGTCGGATCTGGTCCCTTCTCCGTTGTTTTGTCATCTGGGGATGGCCTTCCGAACACAGTTCATTATTGTGGCGGTTCCCCAGTCCAGGGCTGTGATTCTCTCAGCTTTTGCTCTGACTCTGTCCCTGTCCACATCCGCGACAGCACAGGGTATTCTGCGGCTGCTTGGTCTCTGCGGTTAGGTGATGGATCTCATTCTTCTAAGTCGGCTGCATGTCAGACCTCTCCAACACTTTCTGCTCAGTCATTGGAGGCCGAATCTTGATTCTCTGGATCTGATGCTTCAGTTTCCAGCATCTCTTCATCCTCACCTTCTGCACTGGACAAATGTTCTGTGGATCACGCAGTGTGTCCCGTTGGACTTACCCACATCCGATCGCGTTCTGACAGCGGATGCCAGCGATCTCGGATGGGGTGCGACATTGGATCCTCTAGGTCTTTCCCTTCATGGGATGTGGGACCAGGATCGGGCATCTCTACACATCAACTGGAAGGAGCTTCTTGCTCTTCTTCCGAGTTTCAGGCAGTGGATCCCTCACCTGGCAAATCGTCAGGTCCTTCTGTTTGACAATTTGACAGTGATTGCTTCATTCGAAACCAGGGCAGCACGCACTCGGGATGGTCTTGTCAGCTACGCCTTCCTGCCTGTTCCGATTCCGCCTCAGGTTCTAGCCCAGATATGAACCTGCAGTCGTCGAATCCTTTCGATCACACCCTTGTTGCCTCGGTGGGTGTGGATCAATCTGCTCTGTTCTCCGTTAGCGGCGGTTCTGGCATGTCTCCCTCTACGTCATGACTTTCTTTGCCAAAGTCGCCTGAGGAGGTTTCATGTTGACCTGACTTCATGGTGCCTTCGCTCATGTCCTTTATCGGGTCCTGTCTCCTCTGAAGTGGTTTTTAGAGACAAGCAGTGGAGTTGCTTTTCTTCTTCCAGGAGGCAGTCACTCCACTGGTTTAGCCTCTGGCTAAGTAGAAGGTTCTTCGATCGATGGTGCGCGATCACTCTGTTACTTCTGTCACTCCTTCGATCACACCGCTTGCGGAGTTTCTGGTATATGTTTGTTTCTGAAGGTCTCCAGCAATGGGTACAAGTCCATGCTTCGGAGACCTTTTTCAAATGTCGTACTGCATTGTTTCGACACTCATCCTTGCCTCTCCAAGCTTGTTCAGCTCCTTTCCTTGAAAAGGCCTAGGACTTTGCAGTTTACACCAAGATGGACACTTTCTTGGGCGCTGCTCTGCTTGGGGGTGGGGGTGGGGGCATTCATGGATATGCATTTTTCTCACATGCCAGATCTTTCCTGCATCCATTTCTCGATGGATTTGTCTTGCTATTCGTGCAGCTTCCGCTCGGCTAGCTACTGGTGATTGTATTACCAATTGTTTTTTCTGCCTCGAGGTGCATGCATTGTCTTCCTCTCGGGGCTTTTACTAACTCTGTCATGTTGTCGGATGTTATATTGGCAGCCTACTGGAGAAATGCTATCTTCTCCATTTATCTGCGACAGTTGCAAGAGCCGACAGAGGACCTTTGTCCTACGAGCCCTTTTTCTTCGGCTCGGGCTGTTGTCTATCCCAGCCATTCAGCTTTGTACAGGGTTAGTTCCAGCTCCATGCTGTTACTGCCCTTTCTGTCTGTGCATCACGCTTCACCATACGCTTCATCTTTCATTGTCTTTTACTAATGTTTGTGATGCTATGGTTTGATAGGCCTAGAGATCTCTTCCTCTGTCCACGGTTCCAGTGCAATTGAGTTATGTGTGGGTTGGTTATGTGATTCCCTCCTCCTATTGTCTATTCAGCCTGTAGAAAACAATTGTAAGGTAGGTTGATAAGAAATATAAATTTTATAGTAAATTTCCTTTCTTATTATACTTGTTTTTTATAATTGTTTACATGGAGGCCCTCCCGTCTTCTTATTCGGGTAAGAATCCTTCCTCCCGCTGATAACATACCTCCTATGTTGGCAGACTCAGAAGAATGGTGTTGATATTACTGCTTGCGCACTGGATAATGGAAGTGGTGGAATTCTACTAAGAGAAGAGGGTCCCTTACGGGGTGTGCACCGATGGCGCTCAACCCAGTTTTAGCTTATTTTTTCGTGGTGTTTTTACACCACTTTTCTTTCCCAAATCTCTTGGTTAAAATAGAGAGTATTTTATCTGAGTTAGGTTCTTCCACTGTAGTGCAAGCCTGTAGTAAACAATTGCGGTAGATATAATAAGAAAGGAAATTTACTATAAAATTTATATTTTTATATAGGCTTACCTTTATTTTAAAGCTGAAAAATATAATAAAGAAACATACAGCTGAAACACTACTATATGGCTATAGTACAATTGGAATAATGTATTGGATTATGTCATGCATATCTCAAGAATGTAATACCATGACCTCACCAAGATCTTCATTTATAAAAAATCAATTCAAAGATGCTAAATGGTTATCAAAATATATGCGAAGAAGTCAAGAAGGGGAGGAATATTGTAAGATAAATTGGTTATTACCACCAAGGGTGTTTCCGAGATGGTGAGATAAATTTTTCTTTCCCACTATGTGTTGATTGAGAAACTTGTATCAAGCCTCGATGGTGTTCCTATTACGAATCGTGACTCACCTTAAAGGGCTCACCACAGTACCTAATAAGAACATCATCTCGGCTTCAAGTTTCTCGATCAGCTCATAGTGGTGATAACATATATTTATAAAACCCAGACTGATGCATATTGTGACTCTTCAATTTATCTGTAAGGTCAAATAGGAAAGCAGAGTTTATTTTTTTTAATTTTAATGATGACACAAGTTTTTTCGCAGAATTTTAATGAAGAGGGAGGCGCCTAAGATTTTTTTTTAAACCTAATCAGATGTTTTATAGCAAACTTCCTCTTCTTGTGATGTTTGGTAAATTACATATTGGTAAAAAAACCTCACCAGTATCTGAATGTAAGTTTCTGTGTGTGCCAAACCAGATTTGCAGACAATCCCATTCTTTGTGCTTTAGAAACACCCTTTGGCATCAAAATTGAATTAAGTGTAAGAACCCTGTTTTAATTAGCTCATCGGATTTCTTATTCAGTGGTTTCGAGTTCAAATCAAACCAGTCATTAGTACACTGGAACTCAAGCAAATGTTTTGTGCTTGATATATTTGCTGAATAGAATAATCCTGGTAATTGTATAAAACATTCAAAAACAAACCTTTTGCTCTATCTTGAGATCAAATTTGACCAGCCAAAGTCACCTCATGTCGGACAGTTTTACGGGTGGAGGAAGTCGGAGTACAGGAGACAACCATTGGTTAATGACAAGCAACTATCAGATTCCCCAACATACTAACTCCACACAAGTAGGGTTAGCATTGGTTGAAGACAAGTGCACCGTCGATATGCTGTACTACTTAGCGTACAGCACCACCGTTCCCTCACTTGGCAATTGGGACACAAGGACACAATGCAGTTACCCCTGGCAGGGATCGACCATGGACCTTTTTTTGTAGAAAAATTGAATGCCCCTTTTTAGTCACTCACACTAGGGGGTATGCCCTGGTGGGGGTATACCGGGTGACATACCATCTCTAGTTTGTCTTGAAAACATACCATGTGATAGATTACTGGAATGAGCTCAGTTAGCTTATTCCACTGAAGAATAATTGGTTATGTTTTTGAGATAAAAAATGAACACTGTGGCAATTCACCCTTAACCTAACAAAATGGGAAAAACATGCCAGTGCTATTCACAGAAATCATTAAAGACAAAGGGATTATGTCTCAAGGAAACAAAACCCAGTACTTAGACAATAGAAATCCTTTGTGTTAGGCCACACTTCCTACCGCTTAAGGTACAGAATAGCTGCCTGGAAGGACAGATGGATGGATGCATGTATTCCAGTACACCTTAATATCTATTGAAAGGTTTGATTATATTCTTTGAATGTACTTCATATTCCATTCAAAGCAAATAATAATTTGTTGATGGGGATTTGTTTATCATCATTATTCATTGGAAAGTGAAAGATCTCTCCATAAATTGTAACAAAATAATTATTTTTAACTATGCATTTGTTAGTATAAAAATGAATGCATCACACATTAACTTGCAAAACAATTATTATAACCCCACTCTTGAAGAGATTGGGAGGTGTACTGGATTACTTGCATCCATCCTTCCAGGCAAACATTCAGTACCTTAAGTGCTAAGAGGTGTGGCATAACACAGAAGATGTCCATTGCCTAAGTACTGGGTATTGTTTCCTTAAGTCATAATCCTTTTTATCTTAAGTGGTAGGGGGTTGGGTTTACAACAAAAGAAAGACCACTTAAGTGTCAATTTTAATGGCATCCGTCCATCTGCCTGTCCAGTTGTCCATCCATCCATCTGGATCCATATCACTCATATCAGCAGTGAGTGGTTGGATTACAACGGAATTCGGTATGTGGCAAAGCTGTAATCAATGGTAGGGGTATGCACTAGACCATGACCCACCTTTTGTTTATAAATGACAATTTTAAGAAATGTAAAAATTTATACGTCTACCAGTGTCTGATTACTGTTGATTTTCTGGTACATGCATAATAAAGTGTCAAAAATACAGCAATACACAAAAGAAATACAGAGTGCTATATGTGGCTTCCAACACTATTCGTTATAGCTTTGGTAGTTAGATATAAACATACCATCATGGCTTCTATTGATTTAAACCAAAGTCATTGTGGTTGCATTTCCACTTATCTAACAGTTTGTGGAGGAAACAATATTTGTTTTACAAGTAAAGATGGGATTGATTTGCTTCCAAACCATATCTTATGAGGCCCTTTTGGAATGAGCTCTTTAAGCTCATGCCAAGAATGAATGAATGATAGGAAGCTGGTGGTTCAGTCGTTAGAGCATTGAACTTTAAACTGAAAGGTTGACCGTTCAATACTGACGAGTGATAACATTGTTGTGTCCTTGAGCAAGACACTTAATCTTGATTGCCCCCATGGGACATAGTGGCGCTGAGTCCTGAGATGTACTACACATTGATGGTGCACTTGTCTTCAACCACTCCAAACACTATTTTGAAGAATCAGTAAGTTGGGGAGTCGAACAGTTTCTCATTGTTGCTCAGTGGTTCTCTCTGAGTACTCTTTCTTATTCCACACATAAAACTATCCAACATGATGTGACTGTGGTTTTTGAAAGTATCATTAAAGCCCTGTGAACAAACAAGCAAGCGATGAATGATCATAAGGCCTAACAAACTTAAAAATATGTTTCCTAGTCTTATTGTCCTTTTGGCTGCCACATGCTCTCTTTTTATAACCAATGCAAACTTAAAAAAATAAAAATTAAATGGTTTATGTATGATATTTTACCTAAGTTAATAAAATTGATAAATTTGTCTCTTGAATGCAACAAGGCTTTTAGCATTGCAAACCCTTCTTGCACTCAGGAGATGAAATATATGACTGCCCATGCTGTTCTGTAGAGTATGAGGCCTAAAACATAAAAAACAGGAATATGAACTTTTGATGGCAAAGAAATAATTACAAAATTGAAAAAAAAACACCCGTCTACAATCAGTTTTACAAAAAAATGACTTGAGAAACAGAAAATCTACTTTGTGGGGCCTAAGCTACATTTAGAAAGCAAAAATTGCAAAATATGAGAACTGGAATCATGATATTTTTTGTATAGTACTGGACACCTTTGGCCGATGAGTATAGGGTTAAGTTTGCAACATGTTGGCAATTGTTCTTTACAAACTGTTATTTTATATTTGTTGGCACTTTATAAGTCTGTTTTATGGGCTATCTGAAAAAATAATTTGTTTTGGAAGGATTACTGCAGAATATGCAATATGCATCGGATTGCCATCAAAAAGGACATTTTATAAAACAAATTCTTAAAATTTGCACCTCTCTGTTATGTGGGGGAAAATGCTGACAAAACTTCATCAGCAGTTTTCTAGTTCATACAGGTTTATATACCCATTTTTTTTTACAAAAAAATGATGTATTATGTTTTGACTTTTCTTATCTTCCTGAGTATTAGCATTTTTTTTGTCCGTGTCATAACTTTTTAACATAAAGAGATATCACAATGAAACTGACATCACATACCTACACCACAAGACAGTGTGTAAAATTCATGAGTGACCCACCAAAGTCAAGGTCACAGATAGAGCTCAACACATGGAATCAGCATGCACCTCATCTTTTTCCTGTCTGGCCCCTAACTTTTTATGGGAGGAGATATAGCAACGAAACTTACCCAGCATATGTACCACTAATGTACTACCACTAGACAGTGTATTGCATACAAAATTCATGATGACCTACCAAGGTCAGGGTCACAGATAGGTCAACATGTGAAATTAGCATGAACCTCAAAGTTTTCATGTCTCAGGCATATCCTTTCATTGGAAAGAGATATCACAATGAAACTTACACAACATATGTACCAGCACTAGATGGTGTGTTGCATACAAAATTCATCACCGACCCACAAAGGTCACGGTCATAGATAGAGGTAAAAAAATGGAATCAGCAAGTACTTCAACTATTTCATGTCAGGACCAGAAATCTTAGTGGGAAGAGACATCACAATGAAACTTGCACAAGATATGGACCACCACTGCATGATATGTGGCCTAAAAATTCACGACCAACTTACTAAGATCACATAGACATCAACCTATCGAATCAACATGTATATCAGCTTTTTCGTATCCAGCCCATAACTTTTTTATGGAAGGAGAAATAGCATTGAAACTTTCACAACATATGTATAACCACTAGATGACATGTTCCAAAGAAAATTGCTGATGGCCAACCAAGATCAAGGTCACAGATGGAATCAGCCCGAACATCAACTTTTTAATGAGGCGAGATATTACAATTAAACTTACACAAGATATGTACCAGCACCAGACGGTGTGTTGAGTACAAAATTAATGGCGACTTATTGAGATCAAGGTCATAGATTGAGGGTAACAAATGGAATTGGCATGTACATTAACTCATCTAGTGCCCTCCCCACCAAGTTGTATATAATGATACTCCTCTAGGCAGTGCTCTTGTTTTGAAAATCAATTTTTCAGATGAAATCATATCAGATGTCTAATAATAATTGATTTTCTAGAGCGTAAAACCACAAATAGTGCTCTAAAACGTTTGACAGAAATAAATACACTTTTCTGAAATAAAGAGTCACATCTGTTTTGGTTGCCTCTTAGAGAGGTTCAGGAGAATGCTTCAGTTAATAGGAATGTTTTAAGATTTCTTTTGAAGACATGTCTAAAAAACTATTTCAGAATGTTGTTTTGAGAGTGGGAAAATATTCATAACATATGTTTCTTAGAATGATGAGATGTTTATGGTTGTACTAATGGCCTTGGCCATCTATTGCAATTGGTATGAATACTTTTAATGATTCCT
Organism: Pictodentalium vernedei; assembly: GCA_031216915.1. Taxonomy (NCBI): domain Eukaryota; kingdom Metazoa; phylum Mollusca; class Scaphopoda; order Dentaliida; family Dentaliidae; genus Pictodentalium; species Pictodentalium vernedei. The sequence continues at coordinate 125,259,211 of CM062290.1, forward strand.
GGTTCCACAAAGTATCCACCCATGCTCCAACCACCATGATTCCCTCCCCTATCCTTTCCACCCATCTTCCTTTGATCACATGATTATCCCACCCTCCATCTTTTTCTTTCCCTTCATCCCTCTCACTGGCTGACTACTTATTATTTCCTGCCTGACTCATTGAGTACAGAGCAGGCATGTCAAAGTACCGCCAGTACCAACATAACCAACACCGGGATGAGACAGAGCCTGTACCATCCAAACCGGTACTGGTACTGGGACAAATCAACAATTGGGTGACATATCACAATTAGATGGGAGAAATTTGCATTTAAACCTAACCAGTCCCCAAGATTGCAAAGATAAACATGGCATCGTACGATTATTCTGTGACGACATCAAAGTAATCATAAAGCACGAAAATCATACTTTATGTTCACATTGATATCATCACAGAATAATTTCTTTGAAGTAACTGATGACGGCGCTTTCATTGCCTTTGATGCCATGTTTGAAAGGTTAAAATGGTCGACCTTATCGTGTTTTGATATGTTTATTCACAAATGTGTTGAAAGTTTGTCGTGCAAGTGTGCCATACATGATTATCAGTCTGTTTACCCTTGTTCAGTTAGGAATTTCCACATAAAATATTTTGTCACGGTACTGGCGGGACAAAAGCTTCAGTACTGGTACCGATTGGAGCATGAGAGAACCGGCGGTACCGGTACAGGTACCAGTTGACATGCCTGGTACAGAGATAAAATTATTGTTTCTGGAGAGGTACTGATGTACAGTCTTACTGTACATATTAACTATAATAAATCTATAATAAAAATTTATGCAGGCAAGAATGACAAACAAAGCAGTGGTAAGTAACATTTTACATTGTAAATTGAATGATCATTTCATCTTTGCTTTATTAGCATTACTCACATTCATTTTAGACATGTTTCACAGCAATACAGTGGAGCCCACTTAATTGGATATCTCTTAATTGTATATCCCTGTTAATTGAATATAATTTTCAAACACAAAACCATTTACCATATCTTCGGTACAAATTTGATCTGTTAATTGCCTATGGATTGTAGAGTAATCTCCTGTTAATTGTATATAAATTTTTGTAATATGCCAAAAAAATTACTGTGACACGCACCAAATTCCCCTTATTTATCAACCTTTTTGGCCTCACTACATCCAATACAAGCATTTATTCTATTATATCTTGTTTGACAGAGCTCTATGAGCTCTGTCAAACCAGATATATTAGAATAAATGCTCAGTTTACCTCCAAAACACAGGAAACTGGCCAAATCCCTGTTAATTGTATACGCCTGTTAACTGAATAATTTTCACTGGCAAAATGGATATTCAATTAAGAGGATTCTACTGTACAATACAGATAGTTGTTCCATCTATAAAAGAAAGATTCCTGTACCAATTGTTAGAAGTTGTACCATATGAGAACACCATGACATTTTGCTATTATAACTGGATATGTGGACCTTTCATTGGGCGCAATAGAATGAATTTTCAATAATCTGAGAGTGTATTTTGTTATCTTAACCCTTTGAACCCGAGGGTCCATTTTTTCGACACAGGAACATGGTTCATGATAATTTCATTTAGTAGGATGGCTGCTAAGTGAATGTGTAGGGTAGATCAGTTAGGGCTGCATGTTAAAAATATTCATTGGTCTACCCCCAAATAATGAATATGAACTCTTCCAGTTGCTGCCATTGAACTGATTTGGAAGATACCACCAGTGTTCAAAGGGTTAATCTATCACTATTTCCTCTTATTATTTGTTATAGATAAGATGAGACTAATGTTTATTCCTTCTCTCCAAAAGTGCCAACTTTTAAAATATTTATTTAGTAAACATTTAAATTAACCATTTACCTTAAATGACAAAAAGAATCTTCAATAAGGCCTAAAAAAGTTAAAAATCTGTTTCTCGGACACTCCCGCATTGTCCTTTTGGCTGCCACATGCTCTCTATTTATAACCAATGCAAACTTAAAAAAATAAAAATTGAATTGCTTGTGTCTGATATTTTACCGAAGTTAATAAAATTGATGAATTTGTCCCTTGAGTGCAACAAGGCTTTTCAATAATAATTTTACCGATGAATGGAGTGTTAAATATAACCGATCTGCTAAGTGTGCATGCTTTTTCTGATTTCCTTTTCCATTGATGATGATCCCATTGAAAAATTTTGAAAACAATAACTGAGACCCTTCTGCTAACCGACTTCCTGGTACACACCCCTTCAGTCATGCGGACCACATTTTACACGTTTTCTTTGATTCAAGAAAGGGATTGGAGTTGTGAGTGGTTTAAAGTTGTCAGCTATCCCCCACATTATTTTCTCACCTTCTTCATCCTCTGTTGCCCATGCTCCCCCCCCCACCCCACACTCTTAAAAAACATAATTTATATCTGTTGTCTAACTTGCTAATATATTTGCCACCTTTTTTGAATGTCCATTTGTTTATTTCCCGTTAAGCTGTTAAATTGCAAAATAGTGCGATTTCTGAGCAAATTGCAAAATTGTGAGATTTCTGAGCAAAAATAGTGAGATTTGAATTTTTATATAGCTGAAAAAGGAAAATTTCTCAACTTTAATAATATATAATATAATAATGGGGAGTTGGCAGTTGCTCGTCATTGCTCGGTGGTTCTCTCTGGGTACTCCTGCTTTCTCCACCCATAAAACTGTCCCCGACACAATATGACCTTGACTGTTAAAGTGTCGTTAAGCCTTAATAAATAAATAAATAAATAAATAAATAAATAAATAAATAAATAAATAAAAGTTTTACTTCCACGACAAAAGCTTTATATTCTTTGGATATGCACCATATTCAGTTAGAATCAATAATACAGGGGTTCATCAATAAATCATTATAAAACAATTATAAGTATACAAATTCTGGCAGCCACAAATAACTAGTTGAGTGCTAGAAGCCACTACCATGGCCTTATTGCAAAGTACTGAAAGCCATTGTACAATTATTTTGAAACAAAATATTGCTAAACTCCCCTTGCTAGTTGCATGATATCTTTGAAAAAAAATATTCATGTTACAAATCACCTTTAAGCAATAATTTGGTACTATTCCAGTTACTGTGGCTCCCTTCAAGTTAACCTTTTTTTTTACCTAACTTATGACTATATTTGGCCAGTACTATTCACTGAAATTGGCAAACAAATTGTATTATTTTTATGCCCCTGCCATAAAATGGCCATGGCATATAGTGTTACCCTTGTTGCCTGTCATTCCATCTTTACTTCTTTCCATCATTCTGATATAACAGTTTTCTGGATTTGTTTTCACCATACATTGAGGTAATTAGTTGATTTCTGGTTCTTTGCTTTGTCATGGGTACCTACAAATCAAGATCAAGTTTGGTCCTGGTCTGATGTTTTTTCACAGAGTTATTAACCTTGTCATGCCATCCTTTTATCATTCTGTCATTCCTGAATCAGAGTTTACCATCTTTTTTTTCATGGTACATTGAGGTAATTGTCTGATTTATGATATGAGGCATTCGTCATGGGTACCTACCTATAAACCGTGGTCGAGTTTGGCCCTGGTCAGGTGATTTTTCCCAGAGTTATTGACCGTGAACTTAGTTTGTGATGTGAAAACTCAGTTAATCAGTTTTCCAGACTTTTATCTCCATACATTTAGGTAATTGGCTGATTTCTGGTATGTGGATTTGTCATGGGTACCTACAAAACAAGTTTGAATTTGGTTGGAAAGGGTCCCAAGAACTATTTTCTGTCATCGTTAGTGGAGTTATTATAGATGAGTATGAACAAGTGGGCCTGGAAATTTTGCATGGAGAGGAGTCCACTATATGCTCAGTAGTGCTCATGGTTGAGCACATTTCAGTGCATGAAAATTTAATAGATTCCATGCCGTATTCAGATGATGAGTCATTTGTAAAGAAATTGTAAGAGTCTGGGATAATCGAGCTCATAGAGCTAATTTGTGCCCCAGAGTTATTAGAGCTCAATCATTATAGATGCTATGTGTATGTAATGGCCTAATGACAATGGCTAGAGAGGGCTGGATATCTGTGTTCACAAAAATGAAGCACATTATTTTTTAGTTAGTGGAGATTCAATTTGTGCCTCCATTTGGTTGATTAACTCTTAAACTAATGAGAATTTGAAAAATATTTTTCATCATATCTAGTCATGGCTGCTATAAAGCACCCATAACTAGATGTGAAGTAAAAATCATAAATTTAACTCAAGAAATCATTAGTCAAACAAGTAATCCAATATACAAGGGAGAATTTGGATAGAAGTGCTCCAACTATAGTTATTTTGCTAATAATAATAACATTTTGGCCAGCCCCTGATTTGCCGTGGTTCTCGGACGAGAAGGCCTTGGTTACCCCTGTACTCCCAACTGCCTCCCTATTTCCACGCTTCTTCTCTCCTCCCAACACTCGGAGACGAACTGCTTGATGACATCCCTTGCCCCATTCTTCCCAATCTCTCCGATTAGCATGTTAACCCTCTCCTTTGAGTATCCCTCTCACCACAGGTCCTTCCTTCTCCCATCCCACTTCCCCATTATACTCACAGTGAATCTCATTCTTTTAGACTGGTACTTTGTGCATTCTAGAAGAAAGTGTTCCAGGGTCTCCACCATGCCCAAGTTACACATCTGGCACTCCCTTTTACCGTCTTTCCCAATTTTTTCCCTCAGCTTCAGGGATCGTGACCTCAGCTTCAACAACAGTGACCACCCAAAGGTGCCATCAAGGTACTCTTCAAAACCTGGCTTCTCTTTATCACGCAGGGCACCCAAAGACCTCTTTGATTTGACCCCTCTCTCACCAATTACGGTTACAATCCTCCATGACCCTTTCTCTGACAATTTTTTTACCCTGGTTTGCCCCAATGTTCAGGTCCAAGATCTCCAGTGAGTAGTTCTCTACTAGCTCCCTCACGTGGACCATCCACCCCATTTTGATATTTGAGTTGAAAATTCTCAGGAACATTACTTTACACCATCAGCTGTCAGGGAGATTTACCAAATAATTAAGATAACCGAGTTTCAACAGGTCTATCCTGTCCTTGATCCTCATCCACCCAAGCTCACCCCTGTTTGCTTCTAGCGCTGCGGCATTACTCGACCCCGTTATCCATCGACCTGCATCGTTCTGCAGGATTTCCAAGCTTTTTATGGCCGTCTGATTTAGGGGTACCACTTCCGTACCGTATGTTATACTTGGCAGCCCCACCATTTGCCAAATGGTTTTCCCCACGAAAACCTTATTGAAACTGTTTCTCCCTATAAGTTTCATTTGGTTAAGGATTCGCTTCCCCTTCAGAATCAATTTATTTGTGTGGTTTCGGTAGATGCCTCTTCCTGTAATGTTTATATTTACCCCCAAATACTCGTAATCACCTGTCTCTCCTACACTGAGAAGTTTGCTGCTCCCTTCTGGAATGCAGAACTCACCCACTCTTCACCTTCGAGTGGGGTCCACTTTGCGGCCCACAGGTATAACTTTGCTCTTGCTTTCACTAAGTTTGAGTCTCCATTTGCTCCCATATTTCCCAACAATTCCCAGCATTTTCGTTAGCCCCTCTTCGCTTTCTGACACTAGAACCATATCGTCTGCAAGAAATACCCCTGGGATCTTCAAGTCCCCAACTGCTACCCCCTCGTCGCTATGCAGGAGTTCATCTCCTAAACCTTTGATGTGCAATGCAAACAGGATTGGCGAAAGGATACACCCCTGTTTTAGGCCTATCTCCATAGGCACACGTTTTGTTGTAATGTTTCTCAGGCTAAGTTCACTCTGTACATCTTTATATAATGCTTTCATAATTCCAACAAACTCGCCTCCTAAGCCCAGAGCCTCCAGCTTGCACCCCATACCCTCCCTCCTTACTCTATCTTATGCCTTTTTGACATCCAAAAAGGCCATAAACATCTTTTTCTTTTTTGCTTTTGCAGATTCTATCATTTGGGATAGCGTGAAAAGATGGTCGGTAACTCTCCTTCCCTTCTTGAAGCCATTCTGGATTTCTCCCAAAAAACCCTTCTCTTCAATCACCTCCTCTAGTCTCCCATACAGGACTTTACAGAAAACCTTTCCAACATTGCTACTGCCAGAGATTCCTCGATAGTTATCCAAAATGTCTTTTTCCCCCTTTTTGTGAATAAATGTCACTTTGCTTTCTCTCCCCTCCTTTGGGATCTCTTGATTTTCTTTGGCTAGGTTGAATAGGGCAGTTAGGCTTTCCACGAATTCCTCTCCCCCTTTTTTGATAAACTTGTTAAGAATTTCATCCACTTCTCCCGTTTTTCCATCCCTTAAGTTTGATATCACCTTTCGCACCTCCTCCATTTTAATTTCACTGCTCACGAAGTTCGATAGGTGTTCCTCGACCTGATTTGGACACTCAGGAGGGCTCCCCATGCCCCATCGCTGATCGTTTACCTTTTCCCAGTGCTTGACTAGTTCTGATGCGACTTGATCTTGCTCGTCTGTAACTCTGCCATCTACTTTAATACTCTGTGGGTTACTTCCTTTGTTACGTTTATTCACCCATTTCCAAAATACGTTCGAACTTGACCCCCCTGTCGTTCTTATCATCCTAATAAGACTGCTATTTCGTACTCTCCGATTATCGTCTTTAATCTTATTTACTTTATTTTGTGCTTGGTGGTATTCTTCCTTTGCTACTGTGGCCTCGTTGCTTTCTGCCCCCTTAAGCTTTCTACTTCTCTTGTATGCAGCACATTTAGCTTTTCTTCCCTTTATGGCCCTTTTCAGTTCTTCATTCACTCTGTACCCAAGATCCCGTGTTGGCACCCTGATCTTTCCTACACTTTCCTTCCCTGCCTCCACTAGGCTCGCAACTATGGCGTTGGCCATCTTCTGGACACTCCCCCTGTTGGGTACGGTTGCAAGCTTTGGTTTCAGTTTTTCATTGAACTTTGCCCAGTCAGCATCCTTTTTGAGTTCCCAAATATCCTTGAAGCTTCCTTTGCTTTTTACTAGATTTTTGGCCCTGATCGTCACTGCAATCAAGTTGCGATCACTATCCACCTCCATTTTACCCTCATCATCCACTTCTACCCCTATCACCTCCCTCCATAAATTAATATCTGTGAGAATGTAGTCGATTATTGATTTTCTGTCGTTCCTGTCCCAGGTCCATTTCCCCTCAAACCTCCTGTCCCTGTTCAGAATCTTCAGACCGAGCTCATTTGTGAAGTTCAACAGCTTCCTTCCATTCCTGTTGACTTTCTTGTCCCCACCCTCTATGCCTTCTTCATTATTACCTATGTGACCATTAAAGTCACCCATCAGAATTATACCGAGCCCCTTGTTTTGTAGTTCGGTGATATTGGACCTTAGTGTTGAGTATATCGAATCATTCCACTCGGGTTTGCTTCCCTCCACCGCACAATACACAACCCCACGGGCAATACTTTTGTTTCTCAGATTGATCTTTACCCATCCAATTTCTTTCGATACCTCAACCGGGGTGCTGACGTCTTCCAGGTCTGTAATCAGCGATGGTTTTAAATCCTCTTTAATGTACATGCCTACCCCTCCCCTTTTTTTTCTGGCCTTCCGTTCACCCTACACCTATCCACACGCACCCCCTTACTTGGTCTACCCATTCCTTGTGTCTTACCCATGTTTCGCTTAAGCCCATGACATCAAACTCCTCTGCCTCGATCAATGTAGCAATTTCACTTACTTTCCGGTGGAGACCCTGGATGTTGCTATAACCCACTTTCAGGGTATCAAGGTTCATTGGCTTCTGCCTACTGGTCCCATTATTATCTAATCCCTGTATGTTTGTATTTCCTATTTTGTGTACTATTTTGTGTACCTGTGCTTTCCTTGGGAAGCTATTCCTATTGATTTGGACTTTTTGTCCCTTTTCCTTATCCCCCTTGTCCCATTTTTTACAACTATGGTTCGTAACACATTTCCTGTGTTCATTCCCCCCTTCACTGTTCCCCCCCTCCCCTCCCTATACCAAAAAAGGCTCCACCACCTGTAACATATTTCTTCCTAAATCCTCTGTACCCCTTGGGCTAAGATGGAGACTATCTCTTCCATATAGGTCCTTTCTGCCCCAAAATGATCCCCAATTGTCTACAAAGGGTATCCCGAGTTCCTTACAATACTCCCCCAATTCCTTGTTGGTCCCAATGATCTGCGAATTAAGCTCACCCCCACCACCTAGTACTGGGAGAAGCCCCACATGGTCATCGCAATCTCCCTCACTATCCGATTCTAAACGAATACGCCTTTGCCCCACCCCCCCCCCTCCCCCCCTGACTCACACTACTAGCCTGGGGATTTGACACTCTAGCCCCTACTTCTCCCCTACCCTCAACCCGACGCACCTTCCTATTCCCAAAAGACCCACTATCCATGTCAAAAGTCCGCTTCCTACTACCCACCACCTTCCATCCCCCATCGAATGCCACCCTAACTGGGGTAACACCAGACTGTCCTGTCTTCCCCAGTTTCCCCCTCACCACCTGCACCTCTTTCTCCAACTTTACATATGCCTCTAGCAGCTGCATTAACTCTACACAGATGGCACACATCCCCAACTCCCCCAGCTCACGCCCATCCACATACACCATATCACAGTGCTTACACACATCCGACCGCTGGCCGTCCATTGGTAACTCACTAGCCCCCCTGTGATGGCCTCAACCACTGCCCCCCTGTACACCTATACTAACCATCTCTACACTGCTAGTCTGAACCTCTCGTGTCAAGAAACACGTACCATCCATAGCAACCATAGCCAAAATTAGAATGAGAAACTTAAACTTTGAAAAACCAGTCGAAATCGTAAACAAAACAAAACACCGAAAATGACCCGCGCGAAGATAAGGAACACTCCACTTATATCCAATAAAGAAACTAAACTAAACACTAATATAACTATCTTTTATTAAAAATCACATCTATACAACACTAAAACAATATATATATATATCTGCAGTAACACCTGGAAGAAAAATATGGATAATTGAGCTAACTTTTGACAACTGAATTGAAAATACTCCCTGTTGGTTCGGAGATGGACACTGCCTGGCAACTATTCCTTGTCCTGGGCAGGAATATCCACCAGGTGCATGCAAGGAATTAAGCCATAATTCCATGTTAGGTACAATTCTGAACATAAGAAATTATCATTGTATGCAATCCATTTTTCAAATGCTTGGGTTGAAAAAAGAAGTCCTCTAAAGTGGGCAGCATAGATATAAAGGATTGGCCGACCTTGAATTCTTTAGCCCTTTGTTGCCGTATGAGAGAGGCAAAGATGCTGAAAGTGACCTTAAACACCAGTAAATAAATAATCTTTGTTACCATTATTCAAGTAATATAATTGATGTATTGAATTTTCACAATTCACATAACTTAAGTAGTTTATTATCAGATACTAACACCATCAAAATTAACTGCTGATTTTGCAATTTGTTTCCAGATGATGTTCACCTATTTAGAAAGTTTGCTTTCAAGTTTAATTTTTTGTAATCACAGTAGCAATTTGTGACTCCATTTTCACCTTGCAGTCTAGAATATTGCTATATTTTAACCTCTAAAATTATTGACACTTTTTTCCCCTAAATCATTTCTCAAATTTCACATTTAAATTATATGCTCTGATGTCTCACTAGACCCTATATTAATTTGTGACTCCATTTTCACCTTGCAGGCTAAAATATTGCTATATTTCAACATATAAAATTGTTGACACTTTTTCCCCTAAATCATTTCTCAAATTTCACATTTAAATTCTACACTCTGATGTCTCATTAGACCCTATATTGTGGATAAAAGGCCAATTGATGAGTTAGGAAATTATCCTTTAATGTAAAGGCCTGACATTGTAAGTTATCTCTGCCAAGATGTATGGTATATGGAGATTTAATACCTGGATGTCTCATTTAACCCTTTACCTAACATGAAAAGCAGACGACACTTGCAAAAAAAATTCTTGAATAACTTATTTTTTTCATTTTTTGTCTCAAAAACATAGGTTATGACCCCTCATTGGAACGAGCTCGATGAGCTCGTTCCAATGAGGGGTCATAACCTATGTTTTTGAGACAAAAAATGAAAAAAATAATGAAAATTAATTGGCGATTTTTGAGAATAGCGCTGGCTGGTTTGGGCCGTTACGTTGGGTAAAGGGTTAAACACCGAGCCGCAGGTGAGGTGTTTAAATGAGACATCCAGGTATTAAATCTCCATATACCATACATGTTGATAGAGATAACGTTTTTGTCCCATTTGAAATGCAATAGAAACGTAGTGGAGAAAAATTTGTGGACGCGTTTCTCACGCTCCACAATCATTTCTTGAATAATCGTTTTGATTAAATTACAAATGCAGAAGACAATAGATAGAAATACATCCCTTGGGTCATTAAGGAAATGAGTAAACAGTATTTTGTTGACATATCGTCCCCCGAGTTTCAACGTGTTCTATGTGCCTTATGGCACATAGAATACATTGGAACCGAGGGGACGATATTTGCTCTTATTTTATTTTTCTCAAGTTATTTCAATTAATTATTCGACTATATAATTTATAACAACAAAATATGATTGAATTGTCGGAAATCTGATAATATTTGTGACTATTTTCATGGGCACATTATTAAATTGTCCAATGTGTAGGGACAGTCTCGTAAAGCATCTCATCAATATTGCTCTTCGTCAAGCTTTCAGCCTCTTGGCCTTCTTCAAGGACCGTTGATAAATTTGCAAACTACATCTCAGCACTATACTAAACAACAATCAACATTGAAAAGAAAACTATCACACAGTTTCGAGAGAGGGGGGGCGGGGATGGGACACAGATACATGTGGGAGGGGTGGTGGTTAGTAAAGGGCTGAAAAATACATGCCGTGGCGTGGGTACAACCCCTACGGGACAAATTACCTAATTATCCGATACAGACCATTACTCTGGGCCTCAGCAGTACTACAACTTTATAGGCTATAGTTACCTCGTTTTATGTATATAAAGTTGTAGTCCAGCTGTCGTGGGTGGGTGGGGCCTGCTAGTGGGCATTTTGCACCCGGACGCGATTGTAGCTAGACCCCTGTGGTTTCCATCCATGGAGCACCGGGATTTAGCTCTGCTTCATTTATGGTGGTTCGCTTGGTGCCGTGGCGGTTCGTATTTTTATAATATGCGTGGATGTTGTGCCCACTGGTGTATTTCGCCCCATCCGCGGTGGTCGTACTTTAATTATTAGATAATATTATACTAACGTTCCAACGAAACTATGTGATAGTTTTCTTTTCAATGTTGATTGTTGTTTAGTATAGTGTGGAGATGTAGTTTGCAAATTTATCAACGGTCCTTGAAGAAGGCCAAGAGGCCGAAAGCTTGACGAAGAGCAATATTATGAGATATTTTCATGGGTTTTTTTTTGTTCATTTTTCATATCGATGTGAGCAGAAGCGAAACACTTCCATTTAAACCGTATACCCCCAATGTTTCACGTGCCTGTGTACCCTGGATGTTACACGATCTCATATACCTTGGATGCTGGGTGCACCCTTTGCCATGGCTATTTGTCCAAGGCATTCTGACCAATCAAAAGACAGAATTTATCGGTATATAGGAACAATTTGGTTTTAAGATCTAAAATATTATGTTGGTTAAGCTTTGGCAATAGCTGTTCTCAGGATAATGTCTTTTTTGTTTAATGCTAGAAGTCCCTATCATTGTTCCATTGAAAAATGTTGAAGGCTACTTTAACCCTTTACCCAACGCAGACGATATCAAAATTTATTATTTTAAATATCATTTTTTTTAATTTTTCAAAACATTCCAACAAAACCATATCATGTGACCCCTCGTTGGAATGAGCTCGACGAGCTTGTTCCAACGAGGGGTCACATGATATGGTTTTGTTGAAATTTTTTGAGAAAATAATATTTTTTCAACTGCTGAATTTGCATATTACGCAGGTGGATGCGGGCGATTCGTTAGGTAAAGGGTTAATGACTTTACTCTGTATGCTTTAGGGCAGTTCCACCAAGAAGTGGACACAGATGTTAAATTTTAAATTCTATTTTCCGCAACCAGAACTATATTTTTCTGTTGGATGAATATTTGGAGATATCCAAAAAGGCAAATTTGTCTTGTCACAGACATATACTGTGGACATACATTTCAAGCATGATAATTTTTGCATGTCAGAAGAATGATACCTATTTTCTTTGACAAGTTAACAACTGTTTCTCACTACTAATCCCTTTGTCTTAAATAGGATAGAAATAAAAACAATGCCATAGTATAAAAAACTAGTTACATTTCTAGATTAGGTTATAGTTTCCGTAAAAAATACTATCCAATCTCATGGAAACCAAAGGTATGTCCGATAACAAATTTGATTATGGACAGATTCACCATGTATAACTGTGTGTAAATTGTGTGTCCATAAAGCTGATTTTACAACACAATTTTCACACAGAGCTGTTCTTCTTCCTTTCAAAAGGTATTCAAAATTCATACATCTGTTACTTTTTTAGGGGCAAATCCTTTACCCCAAATAATTTTGCCTGTATTTCACCAAAGGAAAAGGAGAAAGTAAAGTTATTCAAACCTGCTAGCTAACATCCATCAAAACACACTGGTAGTTAACAATGTAAACACAACACATGCAGAACATCATAGACCTATGACCACCACTAGCAGATTCACAGAATTGGCTAGGAATCCTACATACATGATCCCAAGTATGGAATCTCACTTGGTGAAATCCCTTTCTGTGGCCTTTCATGGTATGTGCTTATGTGCAGCATGTGGAGTCACTCTTTCAAGTAATTGTACATGAGCACATATCAGCACGTCCAGCATGTGCTCATACATTTGTTGTTTGTGATGTGTACACATTCTTACACCAAGCCTTTTTTGGTCTTTCAAGCATGTGTTCATGTGCTGTGTGCATTTTGCTTATGTAATTAACTACCACATACATGTAAGCAAATCTCAGACCAATTAACACCTGTTAGATTAACAGAATCGGCTTGGAGTCTCATAAAGTTCATATATGACATCCCTCACTCGGAATTCCACTTACTGGAATCCGTTCCTATGGTCAGCCTGTGGCTGTAGAATTAATTTTGCATTGTGCATGTTAAAGTGTTATATGCTTTTGTGACAGAATGTGCATTTTCACTTAGTACACATTGACACATCAAGCATGTGCCTCTGTGCTGCATGTGATGTGTACACATTGTTATACATTGTGTACTGGCACATCCTGCCACCATTGGAAGATTCATGGAATCGGCTAGAAGTTCCACATAAGGAATGCTTAGTGGAATTCCTTTCTATGACCAGTCAATAGAATCCATTTTTCATTGTGTATGCTAAAATACAGTATGGCTGCCATGGACGGTCACTTTCCACGAGTGGGCAGTATTGCATGGATGCAATAATATTAGATTCCAAACACAAAGTACAAGAATAGTCATCAAAAATTTAATTATTGTATCAACGGGTATTACCCGGTGCTTCATTAATTAAAATTTTGCTGATGATTTTTATTGCCTGGTAAATACAAGCATGGACATCACTGCCCATGCATATATTACGACCATTCCACACACAGTAACTGTACTGTATGGAATCACTTTTTCAACTATTTGTACATAAGCACCTATTGGCATATCCAGCCTGTGTCCAAGCAAAGCATGTGATGTGTACACATTGTTACACATTGTGTACTTGCACACAGACACATCTGGGGAAGTCAAAATAGGTAGACCAGGGCAGATAGAAGTCAGAACATAGATAGAACATGTCCAGGGATGGAGGGAATGAGACGTAGGGTTAGCAGAAACCAAGGACTCTACAAGCCAGCAAAGATATTCCCACTGAATTAAAGAATAATTTTAGAGGTTTCTTGGTCCTATACACTATCATAGTTGGAATAAAAAACAAGAATTCTGGAAAAATTTAATCCAAATAAAGTTTGTTTTGGTAATTTTTAGCTTAACTTGACAAAGTCAAGATAAGCTATTGCCATCACATGTGCGGACGTCTGTTAGTCTGTAAGACTCTGAGTCTGTTGGTCTGTGAGTCTGGTCTCATTTTCCTTTAGCATAGGCTACACCTCGTAGTTCTTGACCGTGCGTCACAAAATTTCATACGCAGGTTTGAGGTCATGTCTATATGAGAACGTTCCCTTTTGGTTGTGATCGGTCAACCATGATGGCTGCCAGAGTCCAAAACCTGAAAACTTTTAGCACAGTCTACAGGTCATATTTATGAAGGGATTTTATTGTAACTTGGCAGGATGACTCTGTAAAATGTCAATTTGAGAACGTCCTCTTTTGGTCATGACCATGATGGCTACCCAAGCCCGAAACCCAAAAACTTTTAGCACAGTCTACAGGTCATATTTAATATGGAGGGATTTTATTGTAACTTGGTAGGATGACTTTGGATGATGTCTAAATGAGAACCTTCCCATTTGACTGCGATCTGTCAATGGTGACTGCTGCCTGAGTCCAAAACCTGAAAACGTCATATTCATGGAGGGATTTCATTGTAACTTGGTAGGATGATTCCAGATAATGTCTAGATGAGAACGTCCCCTTTTGGTAGCAATCATTCAATCATAATGGCTGCCCGAGCCCAAAACCTGTGAACCTTTAGCATAGACTACTGGTCGTATTTATGAAGGGATTTTATTGTAACTTGGTAGGATGACTCCATATAATGTCTAGATGAGAACATTTCCTTTTGATTGCGATTGGTCAACTGTGATGGCTACAGGGGCCCCGAAGCCCAAAACCCTTTAGCACAGTCTACAGGCTGTATTTATGAAAGGATTTCATAGTAACTTGGTAGGATGATTCCAGATAATGTCTAGATGTGAACGTCCCCATCAACCGTGATGGCTTCCAGAGCCCAAAACACAAAAACCTTTAGCATGGACTACAGGTTGTATTTATGAAGGGATTTCTTTGTATCTTGGTAGGATGACTCAGTATAATGAACAGATGAGGACATCCCCTTTTGGTTACGATTGATCAACTGTGATAGCTACACTGGCCCGAAGCCAGAAAACCTTTAGCACAGTTTACAGGCCATTTGCAGTTTATGGAGGGGATTTCATTGTAACTTGATAGGATGACTCATTTTAGAATAATTTCACTGTAACTTGGTAACTTTGACATACATTAACTGTGAGGGCCACATTAACCTACCCCTCAGTTCTTTAGTACAGTCTACACCTCAAATTATTAGTTCAACTTTGGTGAAGCCAAATTTGAGGTATTGCCATGGCCTGTCGTCTGTCTGTCCATCTGTCTGTCCATCGCACTGTACACACGGCTCGGGCTAGAGGCCGCATTTATGAACCGATCTTTACGAAACTTCTTGGGTTCCTTTGTTATCACCTTGAGACGAGAACGAGTGTTTTGAGGTCTTGTCCAAAATGTAAGACGGCAGCTATATTGTACCCAAATTAGGTGCAATCAGATTTTTGCACAGAACTTCCATATGAAAGCTCCGATTTGAATAATTTTATTGCATGAATGTTTAGTAACATGGGATACATCATATTTTATATGGGTTTTTTTCTCATGCAAATTAGACTAACTTTGATTTATTTATTATTACTTTCAGCTCTGTAAGTGCAAATGCCAATACGGCTTGGGCTAGAGGTCGTATTTATGAACCGATCTTTACGAAACTTCTTGGGTACCTTTGTTATCACCGTGGGATGAGAACGACTGTTTTGGCGTGAGGTCTGAAATTCAAGGTGGTCGCTGGTGGCCATTTTGTACAAAATTAGGTGCAATCAGATTTTTGTGCTGAAGTTCCATATGAAAGCGCTGATCTGAATAATTTTCTGTGTAAATGTTTAGTACCATGGGATACATCACATATAATACGGGTTTTTTTCTCGTGCATAAATTATGCTGATAAGACTAACTTTGATCTATTTAATGTTACTTTCAGCACTGTAACTGCAAATGCCAACACACCTCGGGCTAGAGGCCATATTTATGAACCGATCTTTACGAAACTCCTTGGGTACCTTTGTTATCACCTTAGGATGAGAATGAGTGTTTTTGGGTGCAGTCCAAAATTCAAGATGGCTGCCGGCGGCCATTTTGTACCAAAATTGATGCATTCAGTGTTTTGTACAGAACTTTTGTATGAAAGTTTTGATTTGAATAAATTTCTGTATGAATGTTTTGTAACATGGAATACATCCCATATAATGCAGGTTTTTTTCTCGTGCAAAAATTATGCAAATTAGATGAACTTTGATTTATTCAGTGCTACTTATACACAGTAAGTGCACATGTCAATATGGCTCGGGCTAGAGTCTGTATTTATGAACCGATCTTCACAGACCTTCTTGGATACCTTTGTTATCACCTTGGGATGAGAACGAGTGTTTCTGGGTGCGGTCCAAAATTCAAGATGGCTGCCAGTGGCCATTTTGTACCGAAATTAGGTCCAATCAGTTTTTTGTACACAACTTCTATATGGCTCAGACAAGAGGGTGTATTTATGAACCGATATTTACGAAACTTCTTGTGTACCTTTGTTATCACCGTGGGACGAGAACGAATGTTTTTGGGTGCGGTCCAAAATTCAAGATGGCCACCAGCAACCTTTTTGTACCAAAATTAGTGCAATCAGTTTCTTGTACAGAACTTCTGTATGAAAGTTCTGAATTGAATAAATTTTTGTAGGAATGTTTAGTAACATGGAATACATCACATATAATACAGTTTTTTTTTCTCGTGCAGAAATTATGCAAATTGGATGAACTTTGATTTGTTCAGTGCTACTTATGCACAGTAAGTGCACATACATGTCAATACATCTCGGGCTAGAGTCTGTATTTATGAACTGATCTTCACAAACTTCTTGGGGTACCTTTGTTATCACCTTGTGACAGGAATGAGTGTTTTTGGGTGCCTTTGTTATCACTGTGCTATGAGAACAAATATTTTTGGGTTCGGTCAGCCCCCCTCCCCCCTCTGGGACTCAAAGATTTCTTTTCTAGTTTAGCATCTAACTGTCGCCCACCTTTACAATACCTTACCTACACATTTGTTACAGGCTACGGTTAGCATTTATGTACAGACCATTACAATACTTTACATGTACCTTTGTTATCAGGTCATTACCTAGATGTTTGTCATTGCTGTGTCACATACTAGACATGTGCATGTCTTAAACAAGTTAAGCTACAGTGTCATTGACACTTTCATTTTTATTGAAAACATCGCATACAGGGAACAGAAATTAACATATTCTCATTTATCACAGTTCTTGTTGTATTTCATAATCGCTTCATAAACATTGAACATTGTCCTTTTCATCAAACACAACATATGGGCAAGTTAAGCTACAGTGTCATTGACACTTTCATTTGTATTTATCAGGTTGTTTCTGGGTATTAGATGTACTCCTATACGATACTCTGCATACTCTCAGAACAACCCCCCCCCTCCCCCCTGCCTCCCCCCCTTCCCCCATACATTAAGGGCCCTCCAGGCTCATAGCAAACACCTTCTACCACAGAGCCCAAGATGGTGGCCTCTTGTAAACAAAATGGATGAAGGAAACCCACGCCACCTTAAACATTTCCCCGTGGGAACCCCGGGAAGTAAGCAGCACTTGTTTACTGTGGTAAACCAGTTCTGCTTTACTAGTAAAATAGGACCCAGTCACCAATGCTTGGGGTGAAAGTCCTCTAAAATGGGCAACATGTAGATCAACGATTGACTAAACTTGACTTGATCTCCATGTTGTGTCACGATTAGCCATGGTGCATAAATATGTTACGTTAACCACCAACAAACTGAAACTGAAACCTTAAACATTCATGTGCATGTGCTCTAACACCACTTATCACCATAATGATGATAACACTCATGTGACACACACAACATGAACTATCAAACGATACTGAATTTGTTACATTCCTAGTTGCATTTTGTGAAAAATATGCTGCTTGAAATTTCAGAAGTTTGTCATTGGTGTGCAGAGGGTTAAACTATTCTCATGATGTGGCTTGAGTTTGTACCTCTGAGTCTATTAACAGTACCTGTCACAATATCTATACATGGTTCGATCGTCAAATTCTCACTTCAGAATGATCACGGCACACATGACAAGAGAATCTCCATCTGCATGTTATTCTCTCTTAATCCTTTGGGGCCCAAGAGATTTTAATACATTTTGGCAATGCTTTAACAGTGTACATTCTGTGCCTTTGCAGTTGTTTTTTGGCAAGCCTTGGCTGCATGTATAGGCAGCCAAGACTTGCCTAGAAACAACTGTCAAGATACTTCGACTGTATCTTGCAAGTTTTTTCAGAGTTGGCATGTTGGGACACCTGTTCTATTACAGTAAATGTGATCAAAGTCAGAACTAGTCCTCCTGGGCTTAAATATGGTGTGTTGGATTGAACAGATTATCATTCCATATTTGGCTCACATTCTATCTTTACAACATATCATGCTGTTACAATGTTGGACCTATCCACATAATGATGTGCAGTCAGATGGACCAACATATATAATAGCCTGCTAAGCCTTTAAACAACTCTAACTCCAACTACATATGTCCTGTCCACAGGAGTCCAAAACAGGTTCATCAAAAGTAATTGTCATACAATATGTAATGAAACTAATCTAACACAAAAGATTTACATTGTTTACATATTGCATACTTTTTTTCATGATTTCTAATTCCTATGCCCTTAACCCTTTGAATCTGAGAGTCCGTTTTTACACCCTAGGAACATCATACATCATAATTTCATTAAGTAGGATGGCTGCTAAGTGAATGTGTGGGGAGACCAATCAATATTTCCAACGTGCATCCACAAAGAAAAGATTAATTGTTCTCCCCAAATAATGAATATGGACTCTTGTCCATCCATCTGTCCATATGTCCATCTGTCTAGTTTATGTGGCTAATTGTTGGTACACAGCACTTATGTGTCTAGTCTGATTTATGTGACTAGCCACATAAAGTTGAACTAACAGATGACGTTTATGTGTCTAAAAAAAGTGAGTTATGTGGCTAAAATGTTTTTTATGTGGCTAAAATGGTTTTTTGGCTAAAAAGTGACAAAAAGTGGGTATTGTATTTTCAGGGATTTTATTTTAAGGTAAGGAATAGGATTAGGGTCAGAAAGCTGAAAGGGTAAGGGTTTGCTACCACCCAGAAATTAGACTTAAAAAAGAGTTTTTCGTGGCTGTCCATGCCTTTTAAATTCCTCAAATATTTTAGCCACATAAACCTGATTTGTAGGAGCATCCATCCATCCATCCGTCTGTCTAGGAACAGGAGCATCTGTCCATCCATCCATTCATCTGTCCATCTGTTCGGGCAATAATACGGGACTTATGAGTTTTTTTTTGCTTGGACAGGCATTATGAGCTTACTTCCAGATTCTGAGTTTATGAACAAATATTATGAGGTTATTGTCTAAAATATGAGACTAATCAGGCAAGAATCATTTTGTAGCAATCTTTGGGGGTTTATGTTAAGGTTTATGATCAATTAATGGCTGGGGTTAGCATTGCCCCCTCTTCAGGTTTATCTTGGGGGATCTAACCATGTCTATTCCCCCCAAAAAATTGTCTGAACATTTTAAAATGATCAAGTTTTCTGCAAAAAATTAAGCCCACAATTCCCGTTTTCCTGCACGTCCGTCCACCCATCCATCCATCCATCCGTCCGTCCGTCTGTTCATCCAGTCATCTGTTCATCCATCCATCCATCCACCTAAAGTGGGCAGAATAGCTTAAACAATTGTTAAATTTTGACTTTATGCTTCTTCTGCAGTAATTGTTTAGCCATAGATGCTGATAGTGAACTTAAACACCAATTAACAACTATTAGATCACAAGTCTTATCCACTAATACATACAAAAATGTTCTCATTGCAATATGGCAATAACTAAAATTGCAAATGAAATGGTCAGGGTTCAAACTCCTGTTGAGAGAGTTGTAAATATAGTACGAAAGTCCTGGCTTTTCCAAATCTGTATCATACCTGTCTTAAATGAGCCTCTTGTGATGTTATAAGGTCACAGATGTTCAGAGATTTGTGAACCGATCATTTTACAAAAACAACACAAAAACTCAAGTAACTTTATATTTGTGGCCCTGTCTAAATTTTTTTGTATTAAGGCCCTGCCTAAAATTTGTTTAAATATGGATTATGGCTTAGAATACGATCGTCTATTAACATTTTTGGTTTCTCACTGATAACGCCAGTTTGGATTATTTGATCTCAACCAAAGCTGATATGTGTATTATATAGCTAGTAAAGCAGGCCAAGTTTGAATATGGGTTCCATCAAAATATTTTTACATGAGATACGACCCTTTTTTGACTTGGAATTCCACTGTCCATTGACATTTTTGGTTAACGACCGATAACTCCAGTTTGGATCATTTGATCTCAGCCAAAGATCTCATTTAAAATGGCTAATCGGAATATTTAGCCACGCCTAGCACTGCTCTTGTTGATTTTTGCCCCAGAATTTGCATTTTAACTCACAGAAACTAAAAACAGAAAAAATAAAAATGCTCTTATTTCCCAAACTGCACAGAACAAAGAATTGCCAAATGGTATACAGCTCCTTAGGACCAGTAGAATGAAATGGGTCTAACAAATCTCAATCAGTTATGTCATCAGGTGCCATATAAGTAGGGTAATAAAAACTGCTGAGTCAGCACTTTTCAAAAATGATTTCTTCTGAACTGCCAATCAGAATCTTTCAATATTTGGTATATATAACATCCTTAGGGGGATCTGATTCAAGTTTATGCTGCAAGTCAAGTCCCTGGGTTCTTATTTTGGGCTGAATTTTAACTTAGTGCAATATGAGGAAAATTCTTTAAAAGTCTTCTTTAGATCCACCAGTAAGAATCATTTGATATACAGCATCCTTTTGGAGGTCAAATTCAAGTTTGTGTAAATTAATTTCCTGGGTTCAAATCTGGTCTCCTTATGGAAACCCAAACTTTAACTTTGTGCAGTATGAAGAAAATTCATTAAAAATCTTGTTCTTCAGATCCATCTGTCAGAATCTTCTCATAATTTGTACACAGCATCCTTAGGAAGAGGGGAGGGATGATCAGATTCAAGTTTGTTCAAATCAGGTCTATGAGAGTCCTAGTTTAGCTCCCCATGAAGCTCAAATTTTAACTTGGAGCAATATGAGGAATATTCAAAGATCCTTGTCTTAATATGATTATGTCAGTGCATTTCTGTTGTTGTGTATAAACTCCATTGTTGCAACCTTTCAATTTCACCCAAATTGTAGGAATGGTAGAGTTGCGGCCACGTAACGATGTCTGTAATGACTGCTGTAAATTGGTTATCTGGGTTTTTCTGTCGAGGGAGACCTTATTTAACTGGTTGAGCACTAGAAGCCACTATTAGAGCTTTCACAACAACAAGAAAGTTCTTGAGCAAAAGCCAGCATTTTCCTTGCTTATGTTTCATAGTCAGTCAAATGCAAATACTATTTTGTTTATATAAATTTGTTTTATTACAAGTTACTGGTGAGTGTCTGTGCAAACTACTCCCCAATAACTTGCTATAAAACAAATTTTGAACACCAAGTTCAGACCACCAAAATAATCTAGCCCTCAACCAGTTAACATGACCAAAAATGCCCCGACCAAACCATCAACTATATATCAATTAGTGAATTACATGCATTTACTTTTCACCTTAATGTCTAATCGAAAAGAATTAACCTAAAATTAAAAATTACTGGAGATGCCTTAACCCTTTGCCCAACGTAAAGGCTATGTGTAAATCACTCAATAGTTTCCTGATTCCTTTCAATCCCCCTCTCCCAAACTACATTCCCCCTCCCCATACCCCCCTCCCCCACACTGGAACAAGCACATCACATTCACTCCACCGAGGGGAAGAGGTGCGCCCCAGAAGAAAGAATTAAAAAAATAAATAAATAAAATAAAATAATTTTTGATATTTGGTAAAAAAAGAAATTTTATTTCAATCGAATTTTCTGTTTTTTGTCAATGATTACATCTGTTTGTGAGTGTGTTAGAAAACCTTAATTTATCAAAGAGAAATCCTTCCTGAATCATGTCTTTGTTGATTGTCATTTCACTTGATTTTTTCACACAACTGAATGCTGAATATTTCACTGAATTTTAACCCAAAATTCTAACAGAACTATGTGGCCATTTCAGAGGGAAGGCTGTTTGTAATTTTTCAACATAATTTCAAGCCTAACATTTGATGTGTGCTGGTAGTTAGGAGTTGGGTTTGAAAAATAGACATAATTTTTTGAAGCCTTTCTGGTTACAGTCATTGCAGTATGCAAACATGTACAAGGTGGCACTTCCTTTGTGCCTCTGTCTTGCTGATCCTTCAATACTAATACCTTTATTCCATGAAGACAACTTGATCCAGGTGAGCTTTTTAGGCTCACATGAGCCTCTGGTGAAATAGGGTGATACTGGCATGGGATTGGGGGCAGATAGATTTGATCCTTCCACCTATTTGTTTGTCTGTTTTTCTGTTTACCTACATCTCTACACACTTAACACATACTTCAAATATGTATATACATGTATGTTCTAAGTTTCATTTAAGTATCTCTCAACATAAAACAGAGGGGGGGGGGGGGGAATAAATCTTTCTCTGCCCACCCATCTATTTGTCCGTTTGCTGTCTGCCCATGTCTACCTACATCTGCACATACCTGTATCATACTTTCTTGATAGGATTCTCCTCCTGATCATTCCAGTTGAATGTGGTAATAGTACATGAGAAGTATCTGTATGATGTTCAAAATGCTGTACAACAGATCCCATTTAATTTGCTATTTCTTAATTAAATAACCCTGTTAATTCAATATAACTTCCAAACCCAAACCATTTACCATAACTTCAGTACAAACTGTTATTATAGAGTAAACTCCTGTTAACTGGTAGAGTGTTGAATTATTTTTGGCTGTTAAAATGTTTTTCACGTGTCTTTGCTTTGTTCCAGTAGGCACTCTCCCATAAATTGTCACAAGACAAATTCATAAGGATTAAATAATTTTACTTCAAAGATAATATGAACCACATCCACAGAATATGAAGCCTTTATGTTGGGGTACTTTATGTTACTTCAGAATAAAACACAAATATGGGCTTCCAGCACTAAATTTGTTCACATGTTTTTGCCTTGTTACAATGTATGGGATTGTGCCCACAGGCACTCTCCCATATATTGTAACAACGAAAATCCTCACAGACTAAATAATTTTACTTCAAAGATAATATGAAGTACATCTGCTGTGTATGAAGCCTTTATGTTGCAGCACCTGTATTTCTGAATAAAGCCCAAACTTTGCCTTTCTGCACTCTACCAGTTAATTGCATAAAAAATCTTGTGAGATGTCAAGAAATTACTCTTGCAATTACCCAATTCCACTTGTTTATTGACTTATTTGGTCTCAGAACATCTAATACAGGCACTTAATCCATTATATCATGTACCATATCAAACAAGATTTCATTAGAATAAACACTCAGGTTATCTCCTGAATAAAAGGAAAGTAACCAAATTTCTGTTAACGCTTTACCTAACATGAATAGCAGACGACACTTGCACACAAAATTCGTGAATAACTAATTTTTAGCTCAACTTTGACGTAGTCAAATTTGAGGTTATGCCGTGGCCCGTCGCCCATCGTATGTCTGTCCATCCGTCAGAATACAGCTTGGGCTAGAGGCCGTATTTATGAACCGATCTTTACGAAACTTCTTGGGTACCTTTGTAATCACCATGGGACGAGAACAAGTGTTTTTGGGTGCTGTCCAAAATTCAAGATGGCCACCAGCAGCGATTTTGTACCGAAATTAGTGCAATCAGTTTTTTGTACAGAACTTCTATATGAAGGTTCTGATTTGAATACATTTTTGAATGAATGTTTAGTAACATGGAATACATCACATATAATATGGGTTTTTTTCTCGTGCAGAATTTATGAACTTTGATTTATTCATATATATTTATTATATTTATTTATTTATTTATTGGTGTTTAAGGTCACATATTTATGCACAGTGGCTAATCATGACTGCGATAGTTTTACGGGTGGAGGAAGCCGGAGTACCCGGAGAGAACCACCGAGCAACGACGAGCAGCTGCCAGCTCCCCAACATCGTAACTCCGCACTGCAACACAGGCAGGGTTAGATTGGTTGAAGACATGCGTACCATCGACATGCAGTACGCCTTAGTACATGGCATCATCGTGCACCCACGCGGGCAATGGAGATGAAGTGTCTTGCCCAAGGACACAACGCGGTTGCCGCAGGTGGGATTCGAACCGAGGACCTCTCGGCTTGCAGCCTGCATCTCTACCTACTGAGCCACCGCGCTCCCTTTTTTGCACAGAATGAATATGAAAGTGCTGATTTGAATAAATTTTTGTGTGAATGTTTGGTAACATGGAATACATCACATATAGTACGTTTTTTTTCTCGTGCAGAAATTATGCAAATTAGATGAACTTTGATTTATTCAGTGCTACTTATACACAGTAAGTACACATGTCAGTATGGCTCGGGCTAGAGGCTGTATTTATGAACCGATCGTCACGAAACTTCTTGGGTACCTTTGTTATCACCTTGGGATGAGAACAAGTGTTTTGCGGTGCGGTCCAAAATTCAAGATGGTGGCTGGCAGCCATTTTATACTGAAATTAGGTGTAATCAGTTTTTTGTACAGAACTTCTAGGACTACATTTGTTATCGTGGGATGGTAACGAGTGCTTTTGGGCTAGGCCAAAAATTCAAAATGCCTGCCGGCAGTCATATTTACAGAAATTATGTGTATTACATTTTTTTGTACAGAACCTGTAAAGAAGATTTTTTGTGTCAGTAATATTTGCTATAAATTTATTGGATGCCTTTGTTATCACTGTGGTATGAGAACAAATGTGTTAAAACCAAGTTCCTGTGTTAATATTTGGTGTTGTTTGGGGAGGGTAAACATTATTACTACAACCCGATTTTCAATGAGAAAAATAAAAACTCCTCACATGTGGGAACCCTTTGAGATAAAAATAAAAAATTTAAATACCTACATTTTTAGAAGGACTGGACAAATATTTATTAATTAGTATGAATCAACTGTAGAAGGGTTTGAATCAAACAGGCCAAAACAATTGCTAACATTTGGCTTATGGTGCACCACATAAAGATCCCCGTTGTAACATTAACCCCATGTTTAGCATCTATCTGTCACCCACCTTTACAATACTTTACCTGTACCATTTGTTACAGGCTATAGTCAGTATTTATGTACAGACCTTTACAATACTTTACATGTACCTTTGTTATCAGGCCTAGATGTGTGTCATTCCTATGTCACATACTATACATGTACATGTCTTACACAAGTTGAGCTACAGTGTCATTGACACTTTCATTTTTATCTAAAAAATATAAGGTAATGACCCCTCATTGGAGCGAACTCGGTCCAAAGAGGGGTCATAACCTATGTTTTTGAGACAAAGAAATGAAAAATAATGAAAATTAATTGGCGATTTTTGTGAATAGCGCTAGCCAGTTTTGGCCATTACATTGGGAAAGTGTTGATTGAATGCATCTGTTAATTGATTGATTCTCACTGGGAAATTGGTTATTCTATTATTAAATTATTCAACTGTACAGGTATTTTCAACTGAAAATTCAATTACCAGTGATGCTTTTGAAACAAATATATTTTTTCATTTTTAATATACAGGATATTCAGAACTTGCTAATCATATTGTCTGCAGTCCTACACATTGGAGATATATCATTCAGAGCATCTGGAAACAATGACTCAGCAGAAATTACCAATCTAGAAAAATTAGATAAAGGTAAGCAAATAATTTGATCTTGTTATTCTGTTTGGTTGTACATGATACTTGTATAAAGGATGTTGTGAAATCCAAAATTTTAAACTGCTTGACAACTCTTGTGTTTGAACAATAGGGAATAGAGAGCACTAGGATAGGTTTCAATTCAATCAACTCAAATGGTAGTTTTGTATCCTTCTGGGTAACACAATTGATATTTTCAGCTTTCAACTTGGAAATGTAATTCAATCTACCCCAAAATTGAATGAGGACTCTTCCGATCCATACTTCCAATCCATATCTTCAAATTGATATTTAATATGCAGTTCTGTGAAATCAGGATTCAAAACCTCAGCCCTTATCCTAATGTAACATCCATGTCTGGTCAGTGCCATTCACAAAAAATCACCTTTTTAATTATTATTCCCAGAAGTTTACTTTGTCCATTCCATCCATCCATCCATCCATCCATCCATCCATCCATCCATCCATCCATCCATCCATCTGTTTGTTTGTGCAAATCCTGTCTGGCTCAGAACTTTTGATGGCCTTGAAGGATATTAATGATATTTGGTATTAATGTTGCCCACACTCAGAGGGTGTGTCACGAATAAGTTTGGAATGCCTGTCTACAAGGTCAAGGTCACAGAGTTCAAGTTCGCATACCCATATCCATATCCAAATATACACAAGTCGAGTCTGGCTCCGAACTTATGATGACCTTGAAGGATATTTATGATACTTGGTATTAATGTTGCCCACCTCCAGAGGGTGTGTCGCAAATAAGGGTGGAATGCCTGTCTACAAGGTCAAGGTCACAGGCTCAGTCCAAGTTCACATACCCATATCCAAATATATACAAGTCAGGTCCAGCTTAGAACATTTGATAGCCCTGAAGGATATTAATGATATTTTGTATTGTTGCCCATCACTAGAGGGTGTGTTGCAAATAAGATTGGTTGGATTGCCTGTCTACAAGGTCAAGGTCACAGACTTAGTTCAACAAGTATAACAAGTCATATCCAGCTCCGATCTTTTAATGTCCTTGAATGATATCAATGATATATATGTTGTTGCCCACTATAAGACAGTGTAGGGGTATGGGGGGGCGGGGGGATATTCTTGGTCCCAACTTGACAGGCCTCATCTAGTTTTATTAGCTCACCAACTTTAGTTGTGTGAGCTTATGGCATGGCTCGATAGGTCGGCGTCAGCGTATGTGTCCAATAATGTTAAAGCTTCTGTTTAGGTCACTTACTCGCCCTATTTCCATATCATGACTTTTATAATGCTGCTATATGATGATTATTATCATTTTACCATGATTTAACCCCTCACCCCCTACATTTTAGTCATTTTTCTTAACATTTTTAGTTGCGTTTAGTTTTCAGTTTAGCTCAGAATTTCATGTTTAACTAAGTGTTCAGGTCAGCTGCTGTGCTACTTCTCTTCCCATGGCACTTATATTCATCATACATGTTCCTCAGTATCATTGTTCCATGATTAACCCCTCATACCCTGCATTTTAAACATTTTTATTGACATTTTTATTTGCGTTTAGTATTCTGTTTAGCTCAGAATTTCATGTTTAACTTAGTGTTTAGGTCAGTTGCTGTACTCCTTTCCATCTTTGGAGTATACCTTTTCTACTTTGTTCAAATGAAGCTGCTGCCATCTTCAGGCTGGTGGAGTTTACTATCTGATTTTTTGTCCCAAAAAGTTACTATGCCTCTTGGGGTGGGGTTAATAGGCTCCATAAGCCTAAAATGCTTTTAAAATCCTCTTCTCAAAAGCCACTTGCAATAATGCTTAGATTTCTGGTATGGAACTTACTTTAGTGATACAGATTCACTTTTTTCAAAGAAACTCAGTAGGTCAAAATTTGGTTTCCCAAATTAGGGCTCCACTCAAAATTTCTATTTTCAGAACCAATAGGCAGATGTGAACCAAATTTGTTGTGTTGTATATAACTGGGTCAAAAGTACTTCATTTATGCCAAAAAAATGTTTTTTAAACTGTCTTTTTGTGGTGGGGAGGGGGGTGTAAAGAGAACCATAGGAGTTGAAAACAAAACAGAAATTTTGTTCAGTTGTTGATTTTTATCTCAACTTTGGCAAAGCCAAATCTGAGCTTATGCCATGGCCAGTTGTCTATTTTGTAGAAAATTAGGTACGATCAAATTTTTGCGCTGAACTTCCATGTGAAAGCGCTGATTTGAATAATTTTTTGTATGAATGTTTAGTACCATGGGATACATCACATATAATACAGGTTTTTTCTTGTGCGTTTATTATGCAAATTAGACTAACTTTGATGTATTTAGTGTTACTTTCAGCACTGTAAGTGCAAATGCCAATATGGCTCGGGCTAGAGGACATACGAACCAATCTTTACGAAACTTCTTGGATACCTTTGGTATCAGCGTGGGACGAGAACGAGTGTTTTTGGGTCCGATCCAAAATTCAAGTTGGCTGCTGGCAGCCATTTTGTACAAAATTAGGTGCAATCAGATTTTTGCGCAGAACTTCCATATGAAAGCACTGATTTGAATAATTTTTGTATGAATGTTTAGTACCATGGGATACATCACATATAATACAGGTTTTTTTCTTGTGCGTTTATTATGCAAATTAGACTAACTTTGATGTATTTAGTGTTACTTTCAGCACTGTAAGTGCAAATGCCAATACGTCTCGGGCTAGAGGCCATATTTATGAACCGATCTTTACGAAACTTCTTGGGTACCGTTGGTATCACATTGGGATGAGAACGATTGTTTTTGAGTCCGGTCCAAAATTCTAGGTGGCCGATGGCAGCCATTTTGTAGAAAATTTGGTGCAATCAGATTTTTGCACAGAACTTCCATATTAAAACGTTGATTTGAATAATTTTTTGTGTGAATGTTTAGTACCATGGGATACATCACATATAATACGGGTTTTTTCTCGTGCAAAAATTATGCAAATTAGATGAACTTTGATTTTTTCCAGTGCTACTTACACACAGTAAGTACACATGTCAATACAGCTCGGGCTAGAGTCTGTATTTATGAATCGATCTTCACGAAAACGTCTTGGGTACCTTTGTTATCACCTTGGGATGAGAACGAGTGTTTCTGGGTGCAGTCCAAAATTCAAGATGGCTGCCAGTGGCCATTTTGTACCGAAATTAGGTCTAATCAGTTTTTTGTACACAACTTCTATACGGCTCAGGCTAGAGGCTGTATTCATGAACCGATCTTTACGAAACTTCTTGGGTACCTTTGTTATCACCGTGGGATGAGAACGAGTGTTTTTGGGTGTGGTCCAAAATTCAAGATGGCCACCAGCAGCCATTTTGTACCAAAATTAGTGCAATCAGTCTTTTGTACAGAACTTCTGTATGAAAGTTATGATTTGAATAAATTTTTGTATGAATGTTTAGTAACATGGAATACATCACATATAGTACGGGTTTTTCTCTTGTGCAGAAATTATGCAAATTAGATGAACTTTGATTTATTCAGTGCTACTTATATGCTATAAGTGCACATGTCAATAATGCTCAGGCAAGAGGCTGTATTTATCAACCGATCTTCACGAAACTTCTTGGGTACCTTTGTTATCACCTTGGGACGAGAACGAGTGTTTCTGGGTGCGGTCCAAAATTCAAGATGGCTGCCAGAGTACCGAAATTAGGTCCAATCAGTTTTTTGTCACAACTTCTATACAGCTCATATTTATGAACTGATCTTCACAAAACTTCTTGGATACCTTTGTTTTCACCTTGGGACAGGAACGAGTGAGTTTTGGGGTGCTTTTGTTATCACTGCTATGAGAACAAATATTTTGAGGTTCAGTCAGACCCACTCTGGGACTCAAAGATTTCTTTTCTAGTTTAGCATCTGACTGTCACCCACCTTTACAATACTTTACCTATACATTTGTTACAAGCTATGGTCAGTATTTATGTACAGACTGTTACAATACTTTATATGTACCTTTGTTATCAGGTCATTACCCAGATGTTTGTCATTGCTGTGTCACATACTATACATGTACATGTCTTAACAAGTTGAGCTACAGTGTCATTGACACTTTCATTAATTCTTCACAGAACAGAGCTTTCCTATGACCAGCAGAAATGAATGGCCAAAAAAGTTGCCTTCGGTTGTATCATAGCAAATAAAAAAATTGCTCTTGCTGATGATCACTTGCTGATAAACTCTTCTCTTTTAACAACTTGAGCCAGGTGATTGTTTTAGGCTAACTTGAGCCTCTGGTTCAATTTTGGCTTCCAAAGCATAGCTTATGACCCCTGCCTGGAATAAATTTAGCAAGCAATGTTTTTGAGGCAGTAAATCTCTTTTAGTTTTCCAAGAATAGTTCTTTTCAAGTGTCATTATTAGCCATGTTAGATAAAGAGTAAATTAATCCTCTTTTGTTGCAGCCTTTGTGGCATACAATGGACCTATCCCTTTACCTAATGCCTAAGATATCAAAATTTATTATATTATTTTAATTGTTGGGTTTTTTTTATATATATTTTAAACAATTTCAACAAAACCATATGTCATGTGACCTCTCTTTGGAACAAGCTCGGTGAGCTTCACATGATATAATTTTATTAACATTTTTTGATAACTACATTTTTTTCTACTGCATTATTTGTAAATTATGCAGGCGAATGTGGCCAATTTGTTAGGTAAAGGGTTAACTCTTTTTATATCACTGGAACAGAATTTTTGACCATATTCTTAGTAGTATAACATTCCCATTAATGGCATACTGCTTATTAAATGCACACTTTTCACCCTTGCTAAACAATGCAATATTCAGAATATTTATTTTGTAGTTTGTGAATTGCTCCAAGTTCCATATGAAGAACTCAGCTCATCATTGGTTGAAGAATATACAGTAACAAGAGGTAAATTAACAGCAAAGGTTGCAGTAGTTTATTTTGCATTTAGTTGTTTTTCTCATTGATTTAAGTGTCTCCGTATTCTTGTCATGTGAACATGTGACTTTATTTTCTTTTTTGACATCTAAAGACTTAATTCTGATTTTGATAACATTTGACTGCAATGAACAGGTGCCCCAACAGGCCAGGGTTCCCGCGGGGCCTTGAAAACCTGGAAAAGCCTGGAATTCGTCAAAAAGTCATTCAAGGCCTTGAAAGCCTGGAATTTCCGATGGGAGCCTTGAAAATCCTGGAAAATCGGAGAATTTTGCGACACGTAATTTAATCTGAACATATTTTACAGATAAATATTTACAGCAATTGCGTGTTTATTAATCCGGTCATATTTTGGAGTATGTACGTCAGTTCCGATGTGTGCATTATTGATAGAACTTTGCAGTGATGTGACACTGAAATCCTTTGAATCAAGCATTGTGAATGGTTGCTATTGATGTGGGCGAGCACAATGGTGTATATTTAAGCCAATGGGAAGATTTATTGTAAATTCTGTCTGTTCGAATGCTGAGCGCACGTGCGTGGATAATTTATTCATATTGAAAATATTACAAATGGATGATTGTTCAGTTGAACTATTTGAGTATTTCCGAAGCATGTATGTCTGATGAATTTGCCACAATGTCATCTTAAAGTCCTGGCACGGGCAGTCGCCATCACAGTGGATTCCGAGTTTGGATTTCCAAATGAAAGTGTTATTGTCTTATTCACCTCAAATGTTAACATGTGCGATTTTAAGGATGATTCGCCCATGTATGAAACATTAAAAACTTTTCGACACTTACTGCATTTAGCTGAATACCGTTCAACTGGAACAGGCAGTAACCAGTTATAGTATGCAGTTGATTTAATCCAAGCTTGTTGGAAGGTACACTTCCCCACAACGGAATTACATTTTGCTTTTCGAATGACATTGCCGGAGACATTGTGGGTTACGAAATGTGTCATTTACATGTAACATGTAGTTTACTCATTGGGAGAAAGGATGACATCAATTCATTTGCATTCAGTAAGTATTCAGTTAGAATAGCGGTACATGTACAAGAGACATAGCTATTGAGCCACCTGGTAATTACACTGCAGTTGTAGGATAAACACAAGAAAATGTCTTTCTCAGGCTCACTAATTCTAATCAGTGATATTGCTTGGATAGCTTTCAGAAAGAGTTTTCCAAGAAATGATGTCAAGTGTTAGAATTACCAACAAAGGGAAATATAAGAGAAAGTTTCTAGTCGTTATCTGATAATTTAGGGTACTTTGCCAGCCTTGGCCTTGAAAAGCCTTGAATTTCATAAATGGAGCCTTGAAAATCCACGAAAATTGCCAAGAAATGGCCAGGAATGGCCTTGAATTTCAAAGATTTTAACCTGGGGGAACCCTGCAGGCCCTCTCTGGGTGAACTTTTAGGTTGCAGTCTCAGTATCTTGGCATTTGTTCCGATGTAAGTCTTAGCTTCCCACATAGAGACTTGCCTAGAAACAACTGCAGAGCCTCAGAATGTACACTGTCAGTCAAGCCAGGAAATAAGCAGACTGTCATCTGCAAAATGAGATCCCCAGAGGGTGAATTTGGAGCACAGCAGGGTAGCATCACAAAATTTACCCTCTGTGAACCTCAGTCTGAATCAAGGTCTCAAGCCAAAACAGAAACATGTACCTGGAGGATAATTTGGCACACTGTATGGGATAGCATCAGCACATTCACCCTCTGGGGACCCCATTTTGCAAATGACAGGTTGCCTGTTGTCAGGCTTGCTGTCGGTGTGTAACAATTTAACTAACAAAATATATAAAATTCTCCCGGCTTGAAGGTTAACATTAGTCAGTAAGAGATGTATCACTATGCTATTTGAAGTCTGTTAAAGCTTAAATATAGCATCCCTGTCAGTGTTTAATGTACCATTGGGTTTGTCCAGTTGTGTAATCCCTGTTAAATTTTTGTCATGAATTCATGGTAGAAGGTATATTGTGATAAAGCTTAATCTTATTAGTATTGAGAAAATCAGGCAATAACTTTTTTGAAATAATCATCTTCTATTCAACAAAAGAAGGAGCATGATGGGTGGCTCAGTGGTTACGGCATTGGACTTCAAACCGAAATGTCCATGGTTCGATCCCAGCCAGGGTAACTGCATTGTGTCCTTGGGCAATGCACTTCATCCTGGTTGCCCTTGTGGGTTATAATTGTGCCGCATACTAAAACGTACTTCATGCCAATGGAGCCTTGTCTTCATCCAGTGCTAACCCTGCTTTTGTGGAGTTAGTACGTTGAGGAGTCAGGAAGTTGCTCAGTGGTTTCCTTCAGGTGCTCTGGCTTTCTCCACCCAGAAAACTGTCCAACACGAGGTGACCTTTTTTGTCAAAAGTGTTATTAAACCCCAATAAATAAATAAAATGAATAGACTGCACTTGCTCGTGTAATATGCAAAATGAGCAGTTGAAAAAAAAGAAGTTTTAACAAAACTGTCTCATGTGACCCCTCATTCCAATGAGATGTCGCATGATATGGTTTGTTGAAATTGGGTGCATCAGCTGAAGGGTTAATAGTACTTCAATTTTGAATTTTGAAGCTGAAAGCTGAATTTCCAGGTCTCTGAAAGTGCTTGAAAATTAAATTTTGCTGGTAAAGGGCATGGAAGTCCTTGAAAAATGTATTAACCATTAAAAGTCTAATTCTGACCAGGATCACTTTTTTCCTGCAATAAACCAGGTTCTCCAACATGCAGTTTTAGATAAACTTGCATGTTACATTCCAAGCACCTTGGCAGTTGTTTTCCAGACAAGTCTACAGGTGGCCAAGACCTGCCTGTAAACAGCTGCTAAGCCACAGAATGTGAACTGGTAAAGTGTAGCAAAAATGTATAAATATTATTTCTTGGCCTTTAATTGGTATAGTGCTGAATTATTTTTTGTCATCAAAATTTGTTCACAAGTATTTACCTTGTAACAGTTTATGGGAGAGTGCTTATAGGCACTCTCCCATAAGTTATTACAAGGGAATTCCTTACAGACTAAAGAATTTATCTTCAAAGTTAATATGGAGGACATCCACAGATTTCAAAGCCTTTGAGTTGCAGTGCCTGCACTTGAGTGTAAAGCCCAAATAAGGGCTTCCTGCACTCGGCCAATTAAGGCATACAGTGTTTGCTTGCCTCATTTTGGTTAAATGGAAAATATAAACTGTGGTATTTATTGTATAAATTGCATATTGAAAACACAGAAATGATACCTTCACCAGACACTGATCGTTGAGAAGCTTTCTGGGCAACCCCTAAGAAATTAAGTTGAGAGTACCAATCACTTTATTAAAGCTTTTCCAATGTGTTGTTCAAATCTGTTCATCCTCTGGACACAAAAATCAAAAGTTATTTTTTCAATTTGTGAATCATGCAACGTAGCTCTCTTATTGGAATGATCTTACCAAGCTTATTCAGACAGTGGTCATAAGCTGTGTTTTCAAAGCCAAATTTGAAATTTTAAGGTTATTAAGGAAAAATAAGTGTAGTTGTCCAGTCATATTTGGCAATGTGTTAATTTATCTGTGAAAAGTAAAAGTTGCCATTTCACTTTCATTATTTGAGGGTTGCATTTTGATTTGATTTTCTTATTTTCTCAGATACAGTGTGAATAGATCTGTTGTTGCATGACCTGTTTTTGCAACTGCTTCTCTTACAGGCTCAGTTGTTATTTGTTATTTTGTTATGTTGTTATTTAGATTTACATGGTGAAAAATGTAGAAAAAATTAGCGCTGTTAATTAGCTGATCAGTTTTAGTGTAGTACCTCTATCATTTCTCTGCTTCTTTGCATTTGACTTGTGAAATGCTCATTGTTTTGGTCTTTAAAGATGAATGTTTTTGAAAGGGGAATGCGAGCCTTGAAATATGCAAGGTGTCATTTGTAGATTGAGGTTCCCAGAGGTTGAATTTGCAGATGCTATCCCATATAATGTGTTAGAATTCCCCAATTTATCCTCTGGGTACCTCTTTCTGTTTAGGCCTGAGACCATGATTCAGATTGAGGTTATTCAATTAACCCTTTACTTAACATGAAAGGAAGATGACACATGCATACAAAATTCTTGAATGACTATTTATATTTATTTATTAGTGTTTAAGTTCACATACTTAAGCACAATAGCTAATCGTGGCCGTTCTTGAATAACTAATTTTTAAAAAAAATTTGTCTAAAAAACATAACTTGTGACCCCTCATTGGAATGAGCTCAATGAGCTTTTTTCAGTGATGGGTCATAAGCTATGTTTTCGAGACAAAAAGTGAAAAAATAATGAAAAATGAATGGTGATTTTCAGCTCAACTAGCCAACGTCAAGTATGGCTATTGGGATGGGCTGTGATCAATCGTCTGTCCATACGTACGTATGTATGTTCCTCTGTCCATCCACAATTCATAAGCACACCCTACAGGCCACTGCTCTCACCTGATCAGTTCCAAATTTCATACGGGGGCAATGTTTAGAGAGGGGCTATCAATTTTTTCTGAATTGAGTTGAAAAACAAGGCCACCATCAGCCATTTTGGATTTGACACATAAATTGTGAACAATTCCATTAGCACACATTACAGGCCACACAATTCTTACCTGATCTTTTTCAAATTCCATATGTAGCATTGATATCATATCTTCATGGGAGCTATCACATTTTTCTGAATTTTGTTGAAAAACATGGATGCCAGCTGCCACCTTAGATTTGGCATATAAATTGTCAACAGTTCCATTAGCACAACCCTACATGCTACATATCTCACCCAATCTTTTTCAGATTTGATATGTAGCTTTGGTGTCATATCTAGATTGGAGGTATCAAATTTTGCTGAATTTTGTTCAGAAACATGACCGCCATCGGCCATCTTGGGTTTGGAATATAAACTGTCAACAATTCCAACAGTATACCCTACAGGTTGCATCTCTCACCTGATCTTTTCAGATTTCTTATGTAGCTTTGGTGTGGTGTCTTTTATGTAGAAACTTGATTAAATGACTTGGTATTGCTGCAGCTTTCTATTTAGTTCAGTCCCTTCCTGGACAAGTTAAGCTGCAGTGTCATTGACACTTTCTTTGTGAATTGCACTGGCCGGTTTTGGACGTTATGTTGTTACCATTTTTTGGAGGGAGCACATAATCACTCTCTAATGCATCGTAACAAAACATTTCCTTATAAATAGATTTGACCAATTCAAATAATTTAGCCCTCTACCAATTAAGTAAAGAATGCTGTGTTTCAAAATACCCAATTTATTATTAGATGTTTTCCAGTTCTGTACAAAAGACAATTTAACCCTTTACCTGACATGAAAAGCAAAAGCAGATGACACTTGCAAACAAAATTCTTGAATAACTAATTTTTTTCATATTTTGTCTCAAAAGCATAGGTTATGACCACTCATTGGAACGGGCTCGATGAGCTCGTTCCAAAGAGGGGTAAATACCTATGTTTTTGAGATAAAAAGTGAAAATATAATGAAAATTAATTGGCGATTTTTTAGAATAGCGCTTGCTGGTTTTGGCTGTTAGGTTGTGTAAAGGGTTAAAAAAAAATCTTGTTTCTCGGGAACATTTTTCTGAATTTTTGGTGAGGGAAGGAGGCTTTTTTTCAATCTCTGAAAACATTGTGAAAAATGAAAAAAAAACAGGTAAACAAAATTTTGGGAAATGATTTTGATAATAAGGAATGGTTTTTTTGAAGAATTTTAAAGATGAAAGAGGTGTCTGAGAAACAAGATTTTATTTTAATGGCCTCACTTGTGCATATAACTTTTTTATAGTTGCTAGATTTATTTTTGTTGTGCATGATGTTTTGCATGTTGCATGTTTCTACACATGTAGGTGAACAGATTAAAAAGGAGCGCTCAGTTTCCAATGCATGTGATTGTCGAGATGCTCTTGCAAAAACATTCTATAGCCGCTTGTTTAGTTGGATAGTCAATGGAATAAATCAGATGATACAGCCATTTGAAGAAAGGTGAATAGCTGTTTTTTCTCATTCTTTTCTCACAAACTTATCACAAATATAACTTATTGTTACCCAGTCTGTCTTTTATTCAAAATAGATCTTACTGTCTTGTTAATCCTTTGAATGTGAAGAAGTTGAACATTAGTATTACCTTTCAATTGTTTTCAGAATACCAATTTCATTATGTTTGCTTATTCTGTATTGAGAAACTACTTCTTGTAAGCATGTTGCACCACGGGAAAGGGGTTGAAGAAAATATTCTGACCAATGATTTCTCATGCCTTTTGAACATTGTATAAGAAGCATTAGCAACTTCTAGCCCATGAATGATTGGGTGCAACCTGGTGCCAGTGGTGGTCCAAGTGCTGAAGAGCAGAGAAGTTTGTTAGGGAACATTTTCCAAGTGAAGTTGTGCATGAAACATGACCACCCCAACTAAATTTGCTGAATAACTGAATATGTGTTGTGTGTATATGCAAACAGAACATAATACAGTCTGAACTTAAAGTGTAGATCACACAAAATGTAATGTATATTTTTGTTCATTGAGTTAAAAATGAATATTATCAATGCAGCATACCTCTACTGAGCATAAATTATTTGGAGCCCCAAACTTGATGTCCCCAAACCCTTTTCACATGTTCCTAAAAGTGGCTGAATCAAATCAACCCCAACTATAATTTTTGAATTCCACTATAAGACATATGTGCAAGCAAAGTTCACAACTAATGAACCTCCCTGTTCACCCTGCAGGTTAACCCTTTACCCAACGCAGACGATGTCAAAATTTATTATTTTAAATATCATTTTTTTAATTTTTTCAAAAAATTTCAACAAAACCATATCATGTGACCCCTCTTTGGAACGAACTCGACGAGCTCGTTCCAAAGAGGGGTCACATGATATGGTTTTGTTGGAATTTTTCGAAAAATAATATTTTTTCAGCTGTTGAATTTGCATATTATGCGGACGGATGCAGGCAATTCGTTGGGTAAAGGGTTAACCCTTTACCCAATGTAGTGAATATCAAATTTTTTTTATTTTAATTACTATTTTTTTTAAATTTTTCACAAAATTTTCAACAAAACCCTGTTATGTGACCCCACATTGGAATGAGCTCGATGAGCTCATTCCAGTGTGGTGTAATATGATACGGTTTTGTTGAAATATTTTGAAAAATTAATTTTTTTCTACAACTCAATTTGCAAATTGGATGCGGATGATTTGTTAGGTAAAGGATTAAGTGTCTGCTACTTTTCTTCTGTTTCTTTTTTGTTATTTTTCAGTGAATAAGGATTTTTATACCCCCACAAAACGAAGTTGGGGTGGGGGTGGGGTATATAGGAGTCAACTTGTCCATCGGTCGGTCTGTCGTCATCAGTCCATTTTACATGTAAACTTGTGGAGGGAACTACTTCCACAGTTTTAGCTGCATTTTCATGAAACTTCATAAAATTTATCAACATGATGAGGGGAAGTGCGTGACATAATTTTTTTCCTGGTGGCCATATTGGATTTTTATTTTACTTAGTAAAAATTGAATGACCCTTTTCAGTCACCCACACTAGGTATCACCATGGTGGAGGTATACCAGCCTACAGACCATCTCTAGTTGTTTGGGGGAGGGGGGGGGGGGTCCAATCCATGGGCTGTTGTTCTAATCTACACTCCATTTGATTCTGGAGAGAACCCCTGGAAGTTTTGCAGTGTTGTTTTTCAGTGGTAAATAAGTTCTATTTACTGGCAAAATATGTCCTGCTGATCCATGTCTGAGGTGGAAGTCCTCTCTAAAGTAAGAAGCATTGGTATCAAGGGAGATGTGAACTTTGCTTACCTTGTATCACATGCATTGGTCAAACATCAAGCCTTTCACAAAGAAGTGAAAAGAAAGTCTGGCTGTTTTTAGAAGCAATCCTCATCTAAAGTTAATGTTCTTAAATCAGTAAAGTTTATCAGAAAGATGTCAAATATCAGAATAAAATATCAAATCAGTGCCACAATACTTCTTTACCTCAAATCAAAATCTTTACACAAATAAATACAATTATTTATGAACAAAATCTTGCTAAACAAAGGCTCTCCATGCTGGTTCCATGGTTACTTTGAAAAAGAAATATCAATGCCGTTGGAATGAGCTCATTAAGCCTGTCTAAATCAGGGCTCACATGAAATTGTGTTGTTGATTTTTAGCTCACCTGACTGAAAGTCAGGGTGAGCTTTTCTTATCACTCTTTGTCCGTCGTCCATCGTCCGTCATCTGTCGTCCGTCGTCCTGCGTGAAGGTGGTGTTTGAGCCTCTTTCTCCTAAACCACTAGCCACATTTTAATTAAATTTCATGTAAGTAGTGGTTATATAGGGGCATTTTGATTTTTATCCAAATTAGGTTTCGGCTCATATTGAGCAGAGGTGTGGGGAAAAAATAGCCAAATTTTTTGAAAATCTTCTTCTAATGAACCACCAGTAGCAGAGTCTTGATATGTGGTATACAGAGTCCTTTTGAGGTTTAGAATCAAGTTTGTTTAAGAGAAGTTTGTCGGGCATTATTTGCCTTTGTTATGAAAGGGGCAAAAATTTTGGCCACGCCTAAAATTTCTATTTTCTGAACCATAAGGTCGATTTGAACCAGATTTGATATGAGATGATAATGGGTCATAAAAATTTTTCTCATTGCCCCGTGGGTGTTGCAGAATCAACTGAATTTAATTATTCAGTCGGACTGGCTAGTGAAAGTCTTCCCAGCAATCACGCCTATCTGATTGAATGTTCATAATGCATTTGAATAATGTAAGGGGGTTAAGCCGGATAACCAGTAATGTAAACCCATATTGAATAGTACCTAAATCTGAAAAAGGGTTAATGTCTTAATCATTTTGTAATTATTTTATGTGCTTGTTATCGTAGGTGGCGCTTATATCTAAGGTATGTAATTTGGGCAGGTAAAAATGTTAATTAATTTGTACTGATGGCATGTCGATGAATTGAACGCTATGTCATGCCGATCTGACATGAATTATGTCAATTTAAAGTACTGTGGCAGCAAACTAATGCATGTGATGAGAACCAGAGACTTCTTGGAACTCAATATAGATAATATTTTGGCTTCCTGTGTTCGAGAAAGAAATATTTCAAGTGTCAAAGAGGACAGGTATAAATGTAAATAATTGTCGACATAACACTGGACAGTGGCTAACGTTACACAATAGTTTCTTCGCGGTCAACAGAGCATTACAGGTTCTCCGCAATGTATTATGTAATTTACTATTGGCAAGGTACAGTATTGCCGATGTGATGATGACATATATCAGATTATGTACGATTTTAACTCTATTATGAGCTTCGAGTCAATGATAATGCAAATATCTGCTTGGATTACCAGGTGCCGATCACCGATGTCTTGATGTTACCAAATTCCTGATTGGATCATTCCGAGAATTCAAGTTGAGTCTTGAGTCGAGAATTTCATGTAGACTGTGATAATATAAAAGCGCTTTAACTGTGTTTATTTATGTCGAGCTCGATATATTTCTACGCATAAACCCAGGCCTGGTAAACGTAACTGATGTCATTGCATACAAATACCGTTAAGTAAATGCACCACAAGCACGTGCAATATATGACTTTTCCCAGTAAGACATTAAAAACTTCTGTGATAGTGAACTGCCCATACCCATGTCACCCGAGATACACATATTGACACCCGAGACATTATACAAACTATGGTGACCCAAAAGTGCCTCCTTATCATTGACTTTGAATTCTTTCATGTACATTTGTAGATACGTTCATGCAATTAAAATTCATAAATCATTCTTGGTCTTGAATTTTGGCTCATGAACTTTGAATATGCAAATTGTTTGAGTTCCTGAGGAGTAAATAAACATTTTGGTCCCTCGAGCTAGATTGAGGTTAGTCCATACCCGTGTGTCATTTGTTGTGCGGATAGGGACACACTTCACGCCGGACTTCGCTGTTGTGAATTCAAGGTCAATGTTTGATTCTGAGTGAAAAGATTGTTTTTCACCAAGGTAATCTTGTTTAACCCTCTTAGACTATAATTTATGTGTGAAAGTGGAAAACAGTTTACAAATTTCTTTTCATAGTGTTAATTTGTGTGGTTTGTTTTTTTGAAAAAAATCGACATGGCTATGTCAGGATCGAGTCTAGAAAATTTAATTGAAAAGCGACGTATTTGTCGTATTCGTTTTACAAAAGCCCAAAAATCAGTGTTGCATCACATAGAAATTATTGAACAGCTAAAGGTGGATGGCACCTCCGCCGATAAAATAGAGCTGTCTGTAAGGACTACCCTAAATGATATGCAAAGTCTAAGTCACAATTATAATGAGTTACAAGATGCTCAAAATGAAATAGATTTTAGCCCAGACAGTGTAGAAAGATTAGAAAAAATTGAGCCTAGAAAATAGGGAGAAGGAAGAACTTATTGAGCAGGGATATGTAGACTCATACATGTCATTGAATGCAGAGGTACAAACTCTTGAGAGTAAATGGTTGGTCATACCCAGAGCTCCCAGTAGGCACAGCACCAATGCAAGTGATATATCACATGACAGTAATAAATCGGGACAGATTACTACTAAGCAGCTTACAGAAAGCTCAACGGAAGCTTTCAAATCAATTAATACAGGTTTAACAAGTAATCAGTTATCTGAAATTGTCACAACTATGACTAAAAGGGAACTAAAGGTACTCAAAGGGGAACCAGAACTTTTCGATCAGTGGAAAGAATTAGTAGAATCTGAGCTATCCAAACCTGGGTATACTGAAGCTGAGAAATCCCAATATGTAATGAGTGTCCTTGAGGATGAGGTGTTAAGGGTCGTTTTAGCCTTGAAAAATCCTAGTTACCAAGAGATGATACATGTGCTCGAAAACAAATATGGAGATGTTTTAGTAAGTGTCCAACAAGTTGTGCTTGAAATAGCAAATATAAATGCTACAACATCCGCAAGTGCAAAAGAATTGGAACCATTGTACTCAAAATTAATCACTTGCTGGAATTATTTGTTAAGAAAAACAAATAATGATGAATCATTTATCAGTAGTAGTTGGGTGTTGACTGCATTAGTAAGACCCAAAATTCAAAAAACTTTGGTTCGTAGGTGGGATGGAGAACGAATAAAGGATGAACGCAGTGAATACATTCCTTCAATAAAATTCCCTTTCAAATTAGATGAACTACTGCGTAGACTTAGGGAGGCACAACAAATAGCCAGACACACAGATGTCGAGTCCAAATTTGAGAAAAGTAAATTTAGAAAAGTAGAGTACAATAAGCCATATGATAGAAATAAGCCAAGTAATTATGCTTTGAATACTTCAAAGGGCCATTTTAATGGCGGAGTAAATAGGAATGATAAATGCTTATTTTGTGGAAACAACCATGTGTCATTCAAATGTTTCTCTGTTAAGGAAATGACCATACCAAAGAGGACCGAGAAAGTTAAAGCGGCGAAGGCATGTTTTAACTGTTTGAAGGGACATCATTTTGTTACAGAATGTAAAGCCAAATCTTGTAGTAGATGTGGACGAAAGCACCGCATGCTGTTTCATAAAGACAAAACAAAAGTGAATATCCCAAGAAGGAGGACATTCAAACCCGTGGGAGTGATTCTGACATGGAAAGGGAAAGGGAGACAATTCAATCAACAGCTGGACTTATAAGAGGTGTAAGTGGTCCAAAAGAAATATTAATGCCAAGTGGGATAGCAGAAGTGGATTCTGATAACTGTATAGCAAAGGCTAGAGTATTGTTTGATAGTGGGAGTGGTGTTTCTTTTATTAGTAAAAAATGGCTAAGAAATTGAGTTTAAAGGGTCAAAAAGTTGAGGGTAAATTTTCATTAGCCGGTGGTTCTACTATGCATTTGAAATCCCAAGTAGTGAAATTTTATTTATCATCAGCAATACCAAACTGGAATGGGGAAGTGTTTGAGATAGAAGCTTACATTATTGACAGGCCAAGTGCTGACTTGAAAGAAGGTACAATTGATTTGTCAAGAATGCTCTATTTACAACATTTGCAATTAGCTGACACATATCCATGGTATTGTAAGGTGGAAGTGGATATTATGTTGGGTTTAGAGGACACCTTAAACATACAGTTGAATGAGAAAATATATGGTCCTAAAGGTATGCCAGTGGCACAAAAGACACATTTAGGTTGGATATTATCTGGAGCATGTTCCTCTAAATGTATAGACAATGTAGACTATTCTGTGAATAGTGTATCCTTTGAAATTAAGAATGAGACAGATATAGCTGTGAAACATTGGGAGTTAGAACATGTTGGTATACTTCCATATGAATGTAAGCCACTCACGGCTTTAGAAACAGAAGCTTTAAGTCAGTTCAAAGAGAAAACCAAGCGTGTAGGTTGTGGGTACGAAACCGGTCTTATACTTCACCCTGATTGGCAGAACAGGTTCTTGAAGTCTAATAAAAACATGGCTATTCATCACCTTATATACTTCAAAATGACCCAGAATTAGCTACTCTATATGAGAATCAGCTCCAAGAGCTATTGGAAAATGGCTGTTGTGTAAAAATTGAAGAGCACGATAAGTTCGGCGAATCCGATAGTTGGTACCACATCATCCTGTCATTAGAATGGATAAATCTACCACAAAATTAAGAATTGTTTTTGATGGTTCAGCTAAAGGTATCGAAAGCATATCACTGAACGATACACTTTTGCCTGGACCGGCATTACAGCCAGATTTGGCTGGTGTTCTACTTCGATTTAGAAGGCACAAAGTAGGTATTGTAGCAGATGTAG
The DNA here is from genome assembly GCA_031216915.1 of Pictodentalium vernedei. Taxonomy (NCBI): domain Eukaryota; kingdom Metazoa; phylum Mollusca; class Scaphopoda; order Dentaliida; family Dentaliidae; genus Pictodentalium; species Pictodentalium vernedei. The sequence goes on from CM062290.1 coordinate 125,302,835, forward strand.
AAAAGATGTTTCTGCAAATTGGTATGAATCAAACAGACCAGAACCAGCAAAGATTTTTGTGGAGAAATGTAGATGTATCTAGAAAGCCAGATGAGTACAGACTTACCACTGTCATATTTGGTTTGAAATGCTCACCGTTCTCCAGCATACAAACTATATTTGATCATGTTGAATCAGAAAAGGAAAATTTTTCTCTTGCTGCCAGTGAGATAAAGGAAAATATTTTTGTTGACGATGTTCTCACTGGAGCAGAAGATGCACAGAAAGGTGCTGAATTGTCAATAGGTTTGAAGCAGATATTGGCATCTGGAGAATTTCCCTTGAGGAAATTTCTGTCCAATGAACCAAAGGCATTAGCAAAGCTTGATGACAAAGATTTAGCGATGCACCACATGGTGACAGTGGCCGAAAGTGACTATTCTATGAAAACTCTGGGAGTTAGATACATCCCCAAAAAGGATATCCTGATGTTTAGTTTCTATGAGAAACTGGATGGTAATGTTAGTGAAACACGGCGAAGTGTGTTGAAGCAGCTTCACCGTATATATGACCGACCCAATGGGGTTATTAGCTCCCTTTACAATCAGGGCAAAACAGTTGTTTAAACAAGCATGGACTTTGGTGCATGGTTGGGATGATCCTCTTCCCAAAGAGATTACTGAGAAATGGCTCTCATGGAAAGATGAAGTTCCTGTATTAGATAGATTGAAATACAGAGATGCTTTGTACCAAAACATTTTTATCAACCTAGGTATGCATTGCATGCATTTGGCGATGCCTGCGAGGCTTCGTATGGTGCAGTAGTGTATATCAGAGTTGAAGATTCCATTAGTGGGGCTGTTAAAGTGACAAATTTGTGTTCAAAAACACGGGTTGCGCCTTTTAAGAGCAGAAGAAGCATCCCTGAATTAGAACTTACTGCTAGCCTAATGGCCGCTAGACCAGTCAGATATGTTGAAAGAGAAATAAAACTGCCAATTGAGTCTATCATCTGTTGTACTGACTCAAGAGTAGCTCTTGAGTGGATAAGTAAGCCATCTTACACATGGCAGACATATGTTGCCAATTGTGTATCCGAAATACACGGTTTGGTAGAACCTAGTCAATGGAAACATGTTGCAGGAAAACTAAACCCAGCTGATTTATGTTCTAGGGGTTGCAGTGCTTCTAGTTTAGTACATAGTAACCTGTGGTGGGTTGGTCCAGAATTTTTAACAGACACCGAGGAGCAGTGGCCAAAACAAGACAAAATTTTGACCAACTTAGTTCGTACCATAGCAAATAAAAAACAGAAATGTAATACAACACATGTCACAATTGTGACAAGTAAGGTACAGGTTGACCCTTTGAGGAATATGTCGAAAGGTATGAAACATACAATAAGTTTATTGGTGTGTTTACACATGTACGGAGTTGGATTAAAAAGTATAGAGTGCAGCATGAGGGGAGTATAGAAGGGGAAAACCAAAATCACATATTGACGTCATTACGACGTGAGGAAGAGATGTTCTGGCTAAAGTGGGCTCAAATGTCTGCTTTTAAGGATGAGATACAAGCTTTAAAGGAAGGTTTATCATTGCCCAAAGCAAGCAAGTTGTTTTGCTTAGACCCATATTGGGATGCCTAGAATCAGTTGATCCGTGTTGGTGGAAGATTACATAATGCAAGTTTGCCTGAGGAGGCAAAAAACCCAATCATCATTCCTAGTTACAATTGTTTCATAGAATTGTTGATAAGGCATTATCATGTTATAAATTGTCATACAGGTATTGCACAGACACTTGCCAATTTGAGAACACACTTTTGGCTTGTACGTGGACGCCAAGAGGTGAAGCGTGTACTGTACAAGTGTTCCAAGTGTAGAAATATTGCTCAATCAAAACAACAGAAAATGGCTACACTTCCTGCTGAAAGAGTCACGGGAGTACCACCATTCATGCACGTAGGTGTGGATTTTGCAGGTCCACTTTATGTAAAAGTTAATGCTGATTTGAACAGAAAAGTTTATATAGCTTTATTTTCTTGCATGGTCACGAGGGCAGTCCATTTAGAGTTAGTGGAAGACATGACAGCAATAGAATTTTTGAAATCATTTGAACGGATGGTTAATCGCCGTGGTACTTGTGCTATCATGTATTCAGACAATGCAAAAACCTTTAAGAAAGCATCCACTGTATTGTTACAGTTGTATAAACCCCAAAACAAACAAGTCATTGAGAATAAGTTTTCAAAAAAGGGAATTGAATGGAGGTTCATTACTGAACACGTGCCTTGGCATGGTGGTTTCTATGAGCGTATGGTACGTAGTGTAAAGACCGCTTTAAAGAAAATCTTGGGTAAAGCCAGACTTACTTACTCAGAAATGGAAGCTCTTAACTGAAGTCGAGGCTCAGGTTAATTCACGACCACTCACAGACGTTTCGACCGATAAAAATGATCCTTTACCTTTAACTCCAGGACACTTAGTAATGGGTAGACATTTGCAAGTTCTCTCAGATGTGGATACAAGCACCAGCAAACGTCACTAGGTAAGAGATGGCATTACAGGCAACGATTGGCTAAACCATTTTGGAAACGTTGGAGCCAAGAATATTTACTTGAGTTAAACAGCCGGAGAAAATGGCGAGACATACATGATAATGTAAGAGTAGATGATGTTGTCTTAGTATCTCAGGACAACATTAAGAAGCAGGAATGGACCTTAGGTAGGATAGTGGGGGTCCATCCCGGGAGAGATGGGTTAGTTAGATCAGCAACAGTCAAAACGGGCAAGGGATTGATCAGAAGACCTATACAAAGGTTGCATATCGTAGAAGGTACAGACAGCGCTCACAATTAGCGAAGGTTTCAGCTAAGTTTGGTTGTTCACTTGTTATTTTCATTCCTATGTTATAATTTTGACAGCATTGAATTCAAACTGGTGAAAATCTCCACATGTCCATCTTCAGAGGGGAGTATGTTGCAGAATCAACTGAATTTAATTATTCAGTCGGACTGGCTAGTGAAAGTCTTCCCGGCAATCACGCCTATCTGATTGAATGTTCATAATGCATTTGAATAATGTAAGGGGGTTAAGCCGGATAACCAGTAATGTAAACCCGTATTGAATAGTACCTAAATCTGAAAAAGGGTTAATGTCTTAATCATTTTGTAATTATTTTATGTGCTTGTTATCGTAGGTGGCGCTTATGTCTAAGGTGTGTAATTTGAGCGTTACAGATTCTCCGCAATGTATTATGTAATTTACTATTGGCAAGGTACAGTACTGTCGATGTGATGATGACTTATATCAGATTATGTACAATTTTAACTCTATTACGAGCTTCGAGTCGATGATAATGCAAGTATCTGCGTGGATTACCAGGCGCCGATCACCAATGTCTTGATGTTACCAAATTCCTAATTGGATCATTCCGAGAATTCGAGTTGAGTCTTGAGTCGAGAATTTCGTGTAGACTGTGATAATATAAAAGCGCTTTAACTGTGTTTATGTCGAGCTCGATATATTTCTACGCGTAAACCCAGGCCTGGTAAACGTAACTGACATCATTGCATACAAATACCGTTAAGTAAATGCGCCACAAGCAGGTGCAATATATGACTTTTCCCAGTAAGACATTAAAAACTTATGTGATAGTGAACTGCCCATACCCATGTCACCCGAGATACACATATTGACACCCGAGACATTATACAAACTATGGTGACCCAAAAGTGCCTCCTTATCATTGACTTTGAATTCTTTCATGTACATTTGTAGATACGTTCATGCGATTAAAATTCATAAATCATTCTTGGTCTTGAATTTTGGCTCATGAAATTTGAATATGCAAATTGTTTGAGTTCCTGAGGAGTAAATAAAAATAGGAAAAACCTTAAAACTGCCGTATCTCTAAAACTACACGGCACAGAGTATTTTCTTATTTTGTATAAAGCTTACTTTTATCCTGTAGAATAGAATGGTTAAAACAAATCCCTATCGGTTTGATCACAAGGTACTTTTTTCAGGACTTTGAAAAAGTGCTGAGTCAGCACTTTTTAACACTGTAGGCAATGGGAAAAAGATTAAAAAATCTTCTTCTCCAGATCCAGCAGGCAGAATCTTTTGATATTTGGTATGCAACATTGTAGGGTGGATCTGATTCAAGTTTGTTCAAATCGGCCCCCTGGGTTCATATTTGGGCTCAGTATAGGAGCCCGATTTCAAACTTAGTGCATTTCAGGCAAATTTCTTAAAAAATCTTCTCCAGTTCCAGCAGGCAGAATCTTTTGATATTTGGTATGCAACATTGTGGGGTGGATCTGATTTAAGTTTGTCCAAATCGGCTCCCTAGATTCATATTTGGACTCACTATGGAAGCTCGAATTCGAACTTAGTGCATTTTGGGCAAATTTCTTAAAAAATCTTCTTCTCCAGATGCAGCAGGCAGAATCTTTTGATATTTGGTATGCAACATTGTGGGGTGGATCTGATTTAAGTTTGTTCAAATCTGCTCCCTAGATTCATATTTGGGCTCACTATGGAATCTCGAATTCGAACTTAGTGCAAAATGAGGAATTTTCTTTAAAAATCTTCTTCTTCAGATCCAGCAGTCGGAATGTATTGATATATGGTGTGCAGCATTCTTACGGGGGTGAGATTCAAGTTTGTTAAAGCCAAGTCCCTGGGTTCATATATGGGCTCCCTGTGGGAGCCCAAATTATAACTTAGTTCAATATGAGGAATATTCTTTAAAAATCTTTTTTTTTTAGATCCACTGACCAGAATCTTTGGATATTTGGTTTAAGCTTTTCTTAGGAGGAGCAGATGCAACTTGTTGAAATAAATTCTCGTGGTTGATATTTAGGCTACCATGTCAGTTGAGAGCCCCCAGGCCCCTTAGGGCCTCATGTTTTTTTTAAATTGAAAAATTTAAATAAAATAACAAATTTTGCTGTCTTCTGCATTGGGTAAGATGTTAAATATTTTTCAATGGCAGAGCAGCTATCAAATTAACAGGTTCTACTATAGCAATAATTATAAGCAAATAAAGTATTTAACTTCATATTGCAGTGGTGCCGAACTTGATATTGGTATATTGGATATTTTTGGATTTGAAAATTTTTCAAGAAACAGTTTTGAACAGGTAAAATTCTATGGTATTACTTTTATGTACTCATTTCAGAACTATTATCGGGTAGATTTTTTTGTAAAATGTCTAATGTGAAAATGTAGTAAAAAAGTGTTTATGTCTTTCACAAGTTTACATTTCTTATATCTGAAGTCATTTGCTTTTGAATAGTTGAGTGCACAATCGGCCGATTGTGAGTTCTGAAGTGAGATGTCACAACCAAAAGGAGTAGTAGTTTCAGGAATGCATAGAATAGGGTTAATTTTACAGTACAGTCAGGTTGATATGTCTGTTAATCTGAAGAGCAAGTTACTGTGTGTTTCAAAATAAAAGTATGACGTCAGCGGAAACATGTTAACAGAGCAGCATCTTTGAGCAATGCGAAAGTAGATGACTTATGCTATACTATTTCTTTTCAACTTACTCACAATTGTTTACAATTGGCTGTAACGTAAGTGCAAGCCCTACTTTGGAACTAACTCAAGCTTTTAAGAAACTTTTCCAAACAAGCTGGAAAAGTAAAAGAGTTCAAAAGCACGAAAAAGATCGAAAAAAGGGTCGAGCGAGACCAGTGCTCGAAATTACAGGTACTCTCTCTGCACACCTCTTGCATTTACCGAGCGCATGCGCAACAACCGTGATGTCAATTCCTTTTATTTCTGCCATTGTACATGAAATTTTTGTTCTTAGCTGTTATCTTTGTGAACAACTTATTGTATGTGCTATCTTCATTTGATTGTGTGCAAGTGGATTGTATCCTTTTTCAAGCTTTCAAAATTGTTATTATTTAATGCTATTTTTGATCATTTTTGCTTGTTTCTTCACACAGAGTCTTGTTTTTCCCCCACGTGTGAACACAACCTTCGTTCTGTTTTCTGTCGGAGGGAAGCTTGATTTCATTATTCACATTCATATTATGCCAAAGTCTATTCCTTGTACCTCTTGCCCTCAGGCCCAATCATGTGGTATTTGTGGGGTTTGGTCCTCAAAATTCTGGGCTTCTGTTAACAAGGTGGTTCTCTCCAGAGCTAGAACCCCTCGTTCTCGGGGTAAGGGTAGCCGTGCCGTACAAGACATTTCTGTTAGTGCACGTGGTGACTCTGTCACACAGGATACTGATCTATCTTTTTCTGTGGCGAGTTCCTCTGCAACTGTTGACGGTGCTAGTTTGGTGATACCTGATGTGGAGACCGTGGTCTCTTTGTATTCTGATGTCATTTTTGAGGCATCTGTTTTCGTAGAGAGCTTCTCTGAGGTCAGCTCGGTGACCCTCTCTGATTTGCCTCCTATGCCGTCGGCAGTTGCTAAGGAAGTTGTTACTACAGATCCTATTCTGTATGATGGTGGCTCTTCCATCTCCTCTAGGGATGGTATACAGTCTTGGGGGACCGAGGCTGTATCTGCTAGTGTGTCTGTGAGCTCTCAGCCTCCCCTGGCTTCGCGGCGAAGCTGTGAGGGTTTGCTGTCTGTTCCGTCTCATCTGGCTTGGTTTGCTCCTAGTCGGTTGAGCCGTTTGGTCTCTTCGGCAGCGATTCCTCGCCCGTCGAGCGAATCGTTTATTGTTCCTCCTTCCCCTGCTAGTGTGCTGACTAGCAGGATGGGGTTGGGACATTGTCATCCAGGGCCTGCTGTTTGGCAGAGGTCAGTGACAGCCCCGGTTAGCTGTCACTCTCGGAACCTTCCTCCAGTGATTCCTCACTGTGTTCCGAGTGTGGATGTCGATCGATGCTTGCCGTCGGTCTCAGAGGATGGGCAGTTGGGACCTTCTGCTGCGCAGAGGCCAGTGACAGGTTCCTGTCATTCTTGGGACTATCCTCCAGTGTCTTCTCACCATGTCCCAGGTCCAGCTACCGATCGACATATGCCGTCGGTCTCTTTAGAGGATTTGCAGGCAGGACCTTCTACCAGAAAGGTCCATTGGGAGCACACTCCGTCCAGCGATGCTGCTGCGACGGATTCTCAGGGTGACCTGCATTAGGCCATTTTGGCACTCACCCGGTTGCTTTCTGGCAACCCTCAAGTTGGCCTCCCTGTGCCTCCTGAGGCACAACCTCCTTTGGTCGGTCGCCGAGATGTCTCGCCTGGCCCCTTGGATACTGCACAGTATTCACAGGAGGTTTCTGCTGGTCAGCCCTAGTTGGGCTATGTCTCCTCTGCAACAGAGGATGACGATTTCTTGAAGGTGATGGGCCCCCTCGTCAGTCTTGGGGCATGCTTTGGATTTCGTCTTTGGCTTATTGCCGGACATTCAACCTTCAGACCAGCTATCTGTGACCGTCCGGCCACGGTCCTCTGTGGAGCGCTGTAACCCTGTTGAGCCTTCCAGCTCTGGGGCTTTGTTTCCTCTGCAATCAGCTCAGGTTGTTGAGTCCTTCCAGGGCTTAGATGCCAAAATGTGTTCTAAGGCCCTCAAGGGTTCTTTCTTTTCTAGAGCTGATGCCTTTCTGCCTCCATTGCGGTTTCGCGTTTACGATTCCATCTGTCCGCCAGTCTTCCAAGGGATTACTACTGTGGATGAGGATTCTTCTTCCCTCCAGTTAACTAAGCCTAAGTCGGCAGTTCTCCCGATGTCGGTAGTTGAATCTATGGTGGGCCTGTCCCGAGAGATGCTGGGTATGTTATCTCTCGCGGACCATGTCGTTGCTACCCTGGCTGAATATTTTCCACCAGGGGAGTTTGATTATGCTCAGGCGCCTTTTTGCATTTTGTCACAGGCTCTCATGAACTTGACACCCACTCACGCCTGTAACACAGCTAATTTGGAGCTGGCACGCCGGGATGCGATGTTGGATTCTTCTCCATCCCTTTCTTCTGAGCAGCGTGCTGTTCTGAGGTCTGCCTCTTTGGTTGGACCTCAGTTGTTCCATGGTTCCGTGGAAGCTGTCCGTGGTGACGTTCTTCGTCATTCGAAGGACCAGCCTTTGCTGCGACAGCTGGACCAGCCTGCTGCTGCGGGTGGTGGTCGTTCCAGGCCCGCCAAGCGTCCTGCTGCGTCTGCCTCGTTGACGACATCGGCTACGCCTTCGGCTCTGTCTGCTCCTTCTGCTCAGAAGAAGCGCCAATGCGGCCAGGCTCGCTGGCAGCCTCAGGCTCGCTGGCAGCCTCAGGCAGGATAGTCTCAGGACTTCCCGAGGTAGTGGTTTCGCCACTCGGGGGCCTCGTCGAAGCCACAAGTGAAGGTTCTCACCTCGATTCGCCTCCAGTCAGGGGAAGGCTGTCACTGTTTTACGACCGTTGGACAGAGATAACGTTGGACACTTGGGTCCTCGACATCATACAATCCGGTCTGCAACTGTCCTTCCATCGGCACCCCAGTTTATCTCGGGTGCCCCTCCCGACTCGGGTCCCTTCCGATTCTCTACGTCAGGACCTTCTGGTGCAGGAGATCGACAATCTCCTCTCCAAAGGGGCAATCGAGGTAGTCAGGAACACCCTTTCACCGGGGTTTTACTCGAGACTTTTCTTGGTGCTGAAGAAAAACGGCCAATTTCGTCCTGTCATCGATCTGAGTCTCCTGAACGTGTACATAATAGCTCCACGTTTCAGTATGGAGACTTTCCGGTCGGTTCGACATTCAGTTCATCAGGGCGACTTTGCTGCCAGTATCGACCTGAAGGATGCCTACTTCCATGTACCCATTCATCTGGTGTCACAGAAATACCTTCGGTTCTCGTTTCGGGATCGAGTCTATCAATTCAGAGCTCTCCCATTCGGTTTGAACCTAGCTCCTTGGGCCTTAACCCGACTGATGTCACATGTGCTTCCTTTCCACCATACTTAGTTGGCTGTGACTTCGTCAGCCTACCTGGACGACATCCTCCAACGGCACCATGATGCTGCTGTTCTGGAGTTAGATGTCAGGCAGTTTCTTTGCCTACTAGCATCACTGGGTTTCAGAGTCAATCGCGAGAACTCGGATCTCCTTCCTTCTCAGCGATTTCGTCATTTGGGGATGGATTTCGACACTCTTTACAATGTTGAGTCGGTCCCCCATGCTCGGGCAACAATTCATTCCACCTTTACTCGGAACCTGCTTCAATCGTCCTCGGTCTCGATCAGGTCTTTCCTACGCATGTTGGGCCTTTGCAGTTTGGTGACAGATCTCATTCCGCTTGGTCGCTTTTTTGTCCGACCTCTCCAACACTTCCTGTTGGATCATTGGCGTCCGAATGTAGATCCACTGGACCTGGAACTTCCTATTCCTCGGCCCCTGCTTTGTCACCTCCATCCTTGGGCCCATGTTCCCAGGCTGACACAGGGTGTTCCGTTGGGTCTTCCTTTGGCCGATCGGATCCTTACTGCTGATGCCAGCGATCGGGGCTGGGGTGCGATGTTGGATCCTCTCGGTCTGTCCACTCACGGCGAGTGGGACAGCGAGCAGGTGAGCCTTCATATCACCAGAAGGATTTCCTTGCTCTTCAGTTGAGTTTTCGGCTTTGGATCCCTCACCTGTCGGACCATATTGTCCTTCTTCTTTTGGACAATTCGACAGTAGTGGCCTACATAGGGAATCAAGGAGGCACACATTCGATTTCCATGTATTGGCTGTCTCGGGATCTTCTTCTGTTGGCGCGGGATGTAAACGGTCGGGTGTCCATTCGACACATTCCCGGGCGTCTCAACGTCCTAGCAGACTCCCTGTCCCGATGCGACAGTGTCCTTCCAACTGAATGGATTCTACATCAGTCGGTGTTTCAGGCGATTTGCGAGCAGTGGGGCCGTCCTCAGGTCGACCTTTTTGCTACTCGCTGGAATCATCAGGTAGAGACCTTTGTCTCCCCTTGTCCAGATCCTCTGGCATTTGCAGTAGATTCTGTGTCCCTGGACTGGAAGGGTTGGATCGGCTATGCCTTCCCTCCTGCACCGATTCTTCCTCAAGTATTAGCGAAGATTCGTGCTTGCAGTTGCAGGGTCATTCTGATCGCACCTCTGTCTCCACAGAGGGTGTGGATCAATCTTCTGCGGCCTCTGTTGGCAGATCGGCCGATTCAGCTACCTCTACGTCATGATCTTCTTTCCCAGGGTCTTCCCAGGGTCATCCCAGGAAATATCACAACAACCTGGCGAGCATGTCCCTTCACGCCTGTCTTTTATCAGGTCCTGTCTCCGACGTAGAGGTTTTTCGAGACGAACAGTGGAGTGCATTTCTGCATCACGGCGACATTCCACTGGCATGACTTATGCTGCGAAGTGGAAGGTTTTCTGTTGCTAGTGCGCAGATCACAATGTGGATTACCGTGATCCGTCAATCGCTCAAATTGCGGATTTTCTGGTATATCTTTTTGACTCCAAGGGCCTCCAGCTCATTACGATTAAGGGCTATCAATCTATGCTGTCTGATACTTTCTCTTATGTGGGAAAGCGGTGCATCGGTCGTAATCTTTTTCCCTCCAAACTCATTCGGCACTTTTCTTTGAAGAGGCCTCAAGTGTTGCATCTTGCACCCAAGTGGAACTTGGCATGGGTGTTGCACTGTTTGGAGGGGGCGCAATTCGAGCCTTTATCTGAGACCGATATGCGTTTTCTCACCTATAAGATGGCTTTTCTTCTAGCGTTTGCTTCTGCTCGACGAGTCAGTGAGCTTCATGCGCTATCTATTGATTCTGCTTTCTTCAGAAATGAGGCTAACAGTGTCACCTTCACTACTGATTGCTCTTTTCTGGCTAAGAATCAACTTCCTGATTCGGTACCTCCTCTCATCTGCATTCGGGCTCTCCCCACTGTCGATGGTCGGAGACCTCTTCTTTGTCCTGTTCGTGCGATCAAGACTTACATTAATCGCACTCAGTTCATTAGGAGGGGTGGGAAGAGATTCTTTCTGTCTCTCATTCCTAAGAGGCAGTCTATCTCTTCCCGTTCTATTTCCAGGTGGATCTGTCTTGCAACCAAGCTGGCTCGTTCCCACTTGTCTGCTTCGGATCTTGTTTCGAACAGGTTTAATGCTCATGAGGTTCGTGCAATTTCTACATCCTGGGCGTTCTCCAATTCTGTTTCGCTCCGGGATGTTATGAATGCGGCTTACTGGAGGAATGCTTCTACCTTCTCCTCCTTTTATCTCCGCCACCTACAGCAGCAATCTGAGGATCTTTATTCTTTAGGCCCTCTCGTTGCTGCTCAGGCTGTTGTGCACCCTTGTTAAATTGTTTTTCTCGAGGTTGTGCTTCGCTCAGCCTTGTTCTTTTCAGGTGCTTTTCTCTCTATCTTCATTACAGGTTTCGCTATTGTTCTCTGCCCTCCTTGCTTTTCTTTCTGCTGCTCTTGTTGGTATTGGTTATGTGATTCACCTCCTCCTTTTGTTTATTCAGCCAATTGTAAACATTTGTGAGTAGGTTGAAAAGAAATTAAAATTTCTTAGTAAATTTTGTTTCTTAACATACCTACCACAATTGTTTACCGGAGGCCCACCTTCCTTGGTATATCTTCGATATTGATGCCTCCCCGCTAAATCACAAACTTCTCGTTGGCGGAAATACGGAATTGATGTCATGGTTGTTGCGCATGCACTTGTTAAACGCAAGAGGTGTGCAGCGAGAGAACCTGTAATTTTGAGCGCTGGTCTCACTCGACCCTTTTTTCGATCTTTTTCATGCTTTTGCACTCTATTACTTTTCCAGCTTGTTTGGAAAAGTTTCTTAAAAGCTTGAGTTAGTTCCAAAGTAGGGCTTGCACTTACGTTACAGCCAATTGTAAACAATTGTGGTAGGTATGTTAAGAAACAACATTTACTGAAAAATTTTAATTTTTAGCTCACCTGAGCGAAGCTCAAGGGGAGCTTTACTAATCACTTTCCGTCCGTCATCCACCGTCTGTCCATCCGGCGTCCGGCATTAACTATACATTATCAACTTCTTCTAACAAACTACTGGACCAAATTCAACAAAATTTGTTGTGCATGTACCTTATCATATGTCAATTCAATTTTGTTCAAATCAAGTTGACCTGCCCCTTGGTAGGGCCACACCCAAAAAGTGAGCCTAAATCTTAAAAAATCTTCCTCTCATGAACCAGCAGCATCTGAGACTTGATATTAGGTGTGCAGCTTCCTTTTGGGTGTGTAGACTCAGATTTATTCAAGAGAAGTTCTAGGGGCTCTATTTGCCATCGTTATGGGAGGGGCACTGCAGTTTCTTCTCAGGAAGCCTCTGTTTTATATCGGATAGTGTTAAAATTGGTTACTGATTTCGGGCCATGTTTTCAGTGCCTGGAGTCTTGTTTCCAGTTTTTATTCACTTCTGTTCATGTTGACAACGGTTACTTCTGACAGTGATTCCTTGTCTTCTATTTAGTTCTGCTCATAGCCAGATATATTAATATTGTCCGTAAATGTAATATTAATTTTTAGTCATGTTTTAAAATTTTTCTCCACACTTAGGCTTTTTGGGGATCCATTTGGGCTCATCATTCCCATTGGGAACTTGGGCTCATCTTGAAATTTTTTCAAATTTTTTTTTTTTTTGGAATTATTTTTCGAAATGTTTGTAATGGATTATTATTATTATGTATCTTTGTTTTAAGGGTTGGTGTTTTTAGTTTTTTTTAATGTTTTTTCAAAATGAAAGAATATTGTTCAATTGTAAATCGAGGAAGTCTCCTTCTGATTCTCATGTTCATTGTATTTGCTGTAGTCTGTGTACTCGCACTAATTCTTGCTCAGTGTGTGCCAATTCGGAAGACAAACATGGAGACGTGTGTCACGGTATATTGTTAGTGGTGAGAGGTCCATGCCGGTCCTCTCTCCACAGGGTCACTCTAGTTTTTTCAGTCTCTTTTTCAGAGGAACAAGAACAGGCTGATGTTTCCGTGCTTCAAAAGTGTGCTTCCATCGTCACAATTAACAGCTAGCGGCAAAGTGCTCAAAGAAATGCAGCAAGTGCCTAAGAGGTCCCTAGTAGGATCCACGGTCACTTGTCGCCCGCTAGCTCCCCTGGTGAAGCAATCATTCACGAAATGGTTGAGACGGTGGGTTCGTCCATTGTGGTCCAGGAGAGGAGAAGGGGTGTTGCGAGCACTATAATCTCGGATCACGCATACCCGGCGACGGCGGATCGGAGGATGGAATGGACGAAGCCAAGCAGTCCAGTAGCTAGCTCGTCCAGGTCTACCCGGACCATGAGCGAGAGAAGCCCCCTCTCTCTTACAACAACATCTGGGCCCAGATGTTGTATGTAACGTTTGTCAGTCGGAGCATATGTCCACTCCTCCTGCTCGGGACGCTCCGTCGCATAGACAGACCAGCGCGGCTTGTCTATTGGCTTCCTCATCCTCACGTAAGCACACACGACCGCACCTTGGCTATGTGACCGCAGATATCCAGCCTGCTTCGCCGTCCAGGGATTCCACGTCTAGCAGGTCATGCCATCCGCTAGCCAAAAGGATACGAGGCCTTTCCAGTCGGGACGTTCTCATATAAGAAGTATGCAGGAATTAACGTCCCAGGAGCTTCCAGCTGCTAAATTATGTAAGACAGCGGCTCCACAGGCCTCCATGTTGGACTTGCTATCACAGATAGCTCAATTCATCGCAGCATCCCAGCAGCCATCAGAAACTTTTTCAGAATAGGAACTGTCTGAGGAAGCTGGGTCGGTTCGCTCCCCTGCAGAGTCAGTAAGGGACGACCGAGATTCTCATGTTCTCCAGTTGGATGGTGAAAGGGAATCAGCGGAGCTGGAATTTTCCCTTTCCGAACAACTTGAGGTGGCCGTAGATTTCATCTGGAACACCTTTCAGAAGTTGTTTCTCCGGACCAAAATGCTGCATTACCTGATAAGAGACTGAAGGCGTCACTGGACACAGACTTATTCGGCTGGAATAGGGACATTGCGCCTGAGTCCAGAAATGCCACACGGACATTTGAACTTCTTAATGACACTATATTCAAGCTAGCCTTTAAGACTGGCAAATCCGGTTTCTTATCGTCTCATGCTCTACAGCTGCCTTTCATCAATCATAGAAATAGATTTGAAACGGCAGGACAGGGCATGCCGAGAGTTCCTCTGCGTTTAGATGACCAGGCAGAAGACTTGGAGTTGTCATTGCCGGCGTCTATGTAGATTTCTCCAGTACGCTGGAGATGACAATCTCGTCTAACAGAATCAGTTTAGACGCATTATCTTACACAGATCACCTTACCAGAGCATTATCATTACGTCTCAAAGGAAAAGAATTCCAGGATGTTCAAAACTTCCTTGAGAGTTCTTTCGAGGGCCGTAGCATATTCTACCTATAACTCTGCATTTCAGTGGCTATCTGGAGTAAGTCAGACATGATGCTGCCCTGGCTGCATCCACAAGAGTGGATAGTAAGGTGAAAAACTCTCTTCCAGTCGCTACGGTCTCAGGAGAGCTTCTCTTCGACGGTAAGCTTTCTATAATCTATGATCAGATTACTAAGAAAGCTTCGGATTCTCTGCTTTTAAATCCGCTTCGAAAAAGTCGTACTCAGCAGAGAGGAGTAAGACAGGCACTTCGGGGGTGAATACATCCAAGGAATGTTCTTATAGAGGATCTAAGAAAGCCTCTAGTTCTTACTCCAGAGACCGTCAGAGTAGCGACTCAGGTAGGGGTCGTAATGCTGTCCGAGATAACCGGTCAGACGTCCCTAGGTTGACTGTGCGAGGTATGAGTCGTGGAGGACGTGGTTTCTCCTCCCGCAAGCCTCGTAGGGCCAGGAGGTGATGGTCTACACCTCTGTTGCATTCCAGTGGACGGAAGGCTGTCGAGATTCTTAACCAATTGGTTGTCAATTACAGATGACCCATGGGTGCAAGGGGTTATTTCCGAAGGTCTAAAAATGTCCTTCAAGGAAAAACATCCGTTAACTCGAAGTCCACGTTGGACTCAGCTTCCGTCAAACGTTCCGAAGAGAGATTTGCTTCTGTCAGAAGTTCAATCTCTTCTGGACAAGAATGCTATAGAGGTCGTAGAAAACCTGGAATTTTCTACAGAACCAGACGGCTCGTTTCGTCCAGTTATAGATCTGAGCTGGATAAACAAGCTGATCGTGGCTCCAAAATTTTATATGGAGACCATCCGATCGGTCAGAGCGAGCATTCGAGTGAATGATTATGCTGTGAGCATAGATCTCAAGGATGCGTACTTTCATGTCATGGTACATCCGGTGTTCAGAAAGTATCTTCGCTTCGCTGTCCTAGGAGTCAATTATCAGTTCTGAGCAATGTGCTTCGGTCTGAATCTAGCGCCCTGGGCCTTCACTCGAATAATGAACTCGGTAATGACTCATTTCCGAGCTCATTCGTCTGTGGTAACGTCAGCCTACTTGGACGACATTCTTCAGAGGTATGGCAACAAGTTAACGCTTCAGAACGATGTTCAGAGTCTGCTTCAATTGCTCCGACGTCTCTATTTCATAGTAAACAAAAAGAAGTTGGATCTAGTGCCGTCCAAGTCATTCACCCACGTGGGAATGAGCTTAGAGACGCACAACAATCTCGTTCGTCTGCCGTTAACCAGAGCGATATTCGTCAGTTGTTACACTCGCTTTTGTCTTCACTCAGATATAGTAACAGCGAGAGAATTCATGAGACTGATAGGTTTGTGCGGAGCCGCTGCGGATCTTATTCCGATGGGGCGGCTATGCATTCTTCCACTCCAGATATTTTTACTCAGAATTGGAACGTGAAGACTCATTCGCTCGAAACGAACATCGTCTTGTCGAATCATGTGAAACATGAAATTCAGACTTGGGCAGATATTCAGTGGTTAACTCAGGGAGTACCACTGCAACTGCCAGATCCGATTTTTATGCTATTGACAGATGCGAGTCAAACAGGTTTGGGCGCAGCTTTGAGCTCATCAGATTCGAGGTGCCAGGGTCTTTGGGAACCGCAGTTCCTATACAAGCACATAAACATCAAAAGATGATGTCAATTGGCTTGTGCTACGTCAGTGGATGAACAACATTCAGAATTCGCATGTTCAATTTCTGTCCGACAATTCGACAGTAGTAGCGTATATTCGGAACCAGGGAGGCACTCATTCCATTCCGTTGTTTAATCTAACGGAAAGAATCCTTCTGTTTGTCCTAGAGCGTCAAGTTCTTCTATCGGTCCATCATATTCCGGGTCGTCTGAACATTCTAGCGGATTCCCTTTCTCGGAAAGGTCGTATGTTGCTGTCAGAATGGACTCTCAACAAATGAGTATTCAATCAGATTTCTTACCTATGGGATCGTCCTATGATAGACTTATTTGCGACGCTTCTCAACAATCAGTTGCAGACGTATGTGTCGTCATGCCCAGATTCTCGAGTGTTTGCCGCAGACGCCCTCTCGACCTCTTGGGACGGAATGATAGGATACGCGTTGATTCAGATGATATTGCTAAAATCAAGCAATCTCACTGCAGGATCCTATTGGTAGCATCTCTGTCACCCCAGAGACCATGGATAAATCTACTCAGGTGTTGGTTGTGGGACATTCCGCGGAAGCTACCTCCACGGGAGGACCTTCTTTCGCAGGGGAAATCGCGCACACTGCATCACAACCAGCTAGGTCTCAATCTTCACGTATTTCCCTTGTGCGGTCCTTCTTGCACGGCAAGCATTTTACAGGACGAGCTGTGGACGCAATTTCTAACTACAGGAGGACCTCCTCTTAGCTAAATTATGCTGCTAAGTGGAAGGTTTTCTCTCGATGGTGTAGGGATCATTCTGTTGATTTTATGATCCCTCCATCCCAGACATTGCAAATTTTTTGATCTACTTGTTTGACGAGATCAAACTGCAGCCAAATACTATTAAGGGTTATAAGTCTATGCTATCGGATACCTATCCTCATCATGATAGCTTACAGATTGGATCTAATGTCTCTTTATCTAAGTTAGCGTAAAACTTGTCGATAAATAGACCTAGAACCCTTAGGTTAATTCCTAAGTGGAATTTAGCTTGGGTTCTTCTGAAGCTACAAGATGCGCCATTTGAACCTCTTGATACAGTGGATTTCAAATACTTATCTTATAAGACAGCTTTTCTCTGCTAGAAGAGTTAGTGAGCTTCATGCACTATCTGTTGATGATTCTCACTATCGTAGTTTTGGTAATACTATTACAATGATTAATACTGTTGGATTTTTGGCTAACAATCAGGCTCCTAATAAGTACCCTGAACCTATTGTTTAGGCTCTTCCATCTCCAGACGGTCATAGGCCTTTGCTTTGTCCAGTCAGAGCTATGCGTATTTACAACGTAGATCTCAGTTTATCAGAAAGGAACGTAAGCGTTTCTTTCTGTCTTTGCTGCCCAATAGAAAGGACATTACGGTCCATTCTATTGCAAGGTGGATTCAATTAACTATCCGTACTGCTTATGATAAATTATCTTCATCTCAGAAGTCTGTGCTTATGATTTAGGCGCATGAAGTAATAGCGCTGTCTTCATCTTGGCATATGGTAATAGTGTTGCTATTACCGATTTGATGAAGGCTGCATATTGGTCTCAGCCTTCCACATTCACAAATTTTTATCTTAGAAATATTGAGTCCATTTCTGGTGACCTGCGTTGTTTAGGTCCGTTATCTGTTGCTCAGAATGTCGTCCACTAAACAGTCGCAACTATAGTTATGCAGGCTTTCTGTTCCGGTAGTGACTCTGTCCTGCTGCCCTCTTCGTTCTGGGGTATTTGACCCAGAGCAGGGGGGGGGGGGGGGGGGGGGGGGATGGTGTTCCCTTATATCACCTGCTTTATAGTGAAAAACAAGGGAATACCTCTTCTGGAGTCAGTAATTCTGAGTTGCTGTCGGGATGGTTTTAAAGTGTAAAGCTAATGTCTATCTCATTTATGTAATAATTTTAAAGTGTAGCTCGGTGTGAAGCATTTGTATATGTCACGTGTCATACAAGCGCTAATATACAATCCTCGGACACTTTTAAAAGAGTATGAAGAGTCTCATTCTCTGGACTATCTTTATTTATTGGCTTTCCTTTAAAAAGATTAGTATAATGGGTTACACTGGATGTTAATAGAGATCATTGATGTTATTGTGCTCAGTTACGGAATGGTATTGTGTCTTTCTTTTTTGGTATAAACAAGAAAGATACATGTAAAGCCTGTTCTCCTCTTCTCCCTGAGAGGATAATTCTGTTTACATGTAATTGAGTCTATTGGATTATCCTTTTTGTCCTAGGCCCTCCAGCCTTTTTTCTATTCAGCTAAGTCTGGGTCATTGGTACAGTATAATAAATGTTAAAAAATTTATAGTAATTTACATATTTTTTTATACTTACCAATAACCCAGAAGGGGATGGCCCTGCCATGAGTTGGGAACTCATACCTCCCCGCTGATTACATAACGCTTACCAGGCACTGGTTGTAAGAATGAGGATTTGGCTCCAATTTCGGTACCTCCTGGACACTGCGCATGCGCAGTTTACAAAAGTATGGAGGACCACATAGGACATCTATTTTTGGGATTTTGATGCAAATTTGGGGGGTTGTGGGGGGGGGCAAAATTTGTGTTTGGCTCTAGAATTTAAGAGTTAGCACCAGCTAAGTCTGGGTCATTGGTAAGTATAAAAAATATATAAATTACTATAAATTTTTTAACTTTCACATTGTAGTTTCTGGTAATGTTCAGTTTCTGGTAATGTTCAGTTTTCACCAAATTTGTTCCCTGCAAACTGAATTAACTTTTAACCACCAGGTTTTGATGGAGTCTGGTCATGAGTGCTTCACAGCAGCCACAACTGCATTCAATGAAAAATATCTTTAAAACTATTCAGTAGTTAGGAGTTAAGGGTCTAATTCCAACTCTTACAAATCTTTTGCCTCAAAGTCAAAATAGTTGCTTCAACATGCAATTTGAGGAAGTGTTCAAGCAACAGTGGAATTGCTCTGGCAGTAGTGAATTCCAGTCAGATCTCGGCTAGATATCTTTGCCACACAACTAGGCTCACAGGTTTCAAATTCTGGTAATGCAACTAGAAATGTAGCCAGTTTAATCTTGTCTCTTCTGGTATTTTGGGGGAAATATTCTCCAGAATCTTGCAGGTTAACTGTTTTAGAGCCAAAGCAAACATCATCAGCCCTGAATATCCAATATCATTCTTTGAATTCCTGTTCAAAGCAACTGTTGATTTTCTATAATATGATATACTGTTGGAAATGGCTGTGTAACATTTTTATGTGTTCCTGTACCATTACAAAATAATAATATGATACAGGAAATGGTAACATTTTCATCCATTCTTCATCATTTGTCCATTTGTCGTTTATAATCCATGCATGAATATAGTTATGTCTTCCAATCCCTTACACAATTATAATATGATTTCCTGAATTTTGCTATACATGTATATGCATATATTTTTAAAAAAGAGGTCTGGTGCTGTATAGTTTTTAGCTTTGGATGTGATATCTGTCAAGAGTTATTGCCCTTTGAATTGCATTATGAATCTACTTTGAGTTGTGTTCTAATAACTCAAACAATTTAAACCCGTTGTCTTGATTTTTGATGGATAGGTGTGTTTGTGTATATGAGTTTCAGAGCTATATAGTATTTTAAATGTATTTTTAAAGTCTGTCAAAAGTTAATGCATGTTGATTGAATTACAGTGCAAACCTATTTCAAGTCATCTTTCTGTAATTTGAACAGCTATCATCTGATCCCCCTGATATTCTGTTTGCTTCTGTTTATCCATATAAACCAATGCTGAAAAAAATTGCACATCCGCCTGCCAGTCTATCAGGAATTATTATTACTCTTTGAATTGCTATTTTGGGTAGTCTTTATTTATGTCCTGAAGAAACATATGTCCATGATCCAAATACTGCCCCCCTCCCCTCCATCCACTTCAGGAGTTATTATTCTTTTAACCCTTTACCTAACGTAAAAGTCAAAACCAGCCAGCGTTATTCACAAAAATTACCATTCAATTTTCATTATTTTTTTCATTTTTTTGTCTCAAAAACATAACTCATTACTCCTCATTGGAACAAGCTGATCAAGCTCGTTCTAATAAGGGGTCATAAGCTATGTTTTTGACTCAAAAAATGTAAAAAATTAATTATTCAAGAATTTTGTTTGCAAGTGATGTCTGCCTTTCATGTTAGGTAAAGGATGAAATATTTGTCAGAAAGTTATGTCTGTAGGTGGCACTGTTGGGGAAAAGGTATACCTCTGCAGGCTTTTGTTTGTCTCCTGTTTCCCAATAGAAAATTGTTTGTATTCTTGCATAGCCACTGTCCTTAACACAGAAACTGATCATAAGCAGCAATAATGTGACATAGCCATAGATGCAGAAAGTGATCTTGATCACTCACCAATAAATAAGTAAAGACTAAGGCCACACAAAGCAGATCATCTGTTTAAAACTGCATGCTGTCGGGCAGCTTTTTATTTTTGTAATTATTTTTTTGCCATCAAAAATTCATGTTCTTGGTTTGTTTGATGTTTTACGGCTCATACTCTACAGAATAGCATGGATGGTGCTGTATTTCGTTGAGTGCAAGAAGGCTTTGCAATGCTAAAGCATTGCAAACCCTTCTTGTACTCAAGGGACAAATTTATCAATTTTATTAGCTTGGATAGCATATCAGACATAAACCATTTAATTTTTTTTTTAAATTTGCATTGGCTATCAAAAGAGAGCATGTGTCAGCCAGAAGAACCATGCAGAGGGCCTGAGAAACAGATTTTTCACTTTTTTAGGCCTAATGTTGTATGCTGAAATGTCTCGGTTATTAATCTGAAAGAGATGATGAAGGTGAAACAGTTAACTGTTTTCACAGGCCCATTTCATATGCGTTATTATTACTTAACTAGAGGTATGCATGTCAAAAGGGGTGTGTCGTGGCAAATGTTTGGTTGTACTGTTTCACCAACTGTCAGAATAAACTGAATTTGCAGTGCATACTTTACATACAACAGCAGTTTCTATAAAAAGTGACATAATTGAATCAAATTTCCTGAGCTAATCCAGCACACTGTCATCCCTATGTAATGTATAGCACTGATGTGATGAAGGACATGGGTGGGCTCCAGAATCACATTCACTTCACAATTCTGCAGTGATTCTCATTGAACTTTTTGAAACATCATAAAGCAAACTTACCTCTGCACATCCCTTATTATGCACCCGACCTCTGAAGGAGGATTTGTAGGTATCTAGTGAAGTCATTCATCCATCTGCCTGTCTTTTCTTCCATCCACCCATCTGTCTGTCCGTCTGTTTGTCCATCCATATAAACATTTTGCATTGTAATTTAAGAGCCATCAGTTGGATTTGCATCTCTGTTGGCATGCTGATAGACCCGCATGGGGGGATGGATATGCTGAAGGAACAGGCTCCATCCAGTTTTTCCCAGAGTTATGGCCCTTTTTCACTCTTTTGACTTAAATTTATTTTTTCTGTTCCACAATATCTTTAAGGCTACCTCAAACATGTCTATGGGTTGGGAGCAATGACCCACGCTTTGCATAGTCCTTGTTCCATCTTTGAAGGCATAACAGATAAATATAAGTACACACATAATTACATTGGTCCTGACATCATTTTAAACTGTCGATAAACATGTTTGGAACATATTATGTAATTAAGTGTCTTGTCTGATACCCAATTAGAATGTTTTTGTTTATTCCAGCTATGTATTAACCTGACCAATGAACAACTGCAGGCCTACTTCAATGAACACATCTTTAGTGTAGAACAAGAAGACTGTCTTGTGGAAGGTGTGCCATTAGTAGATGTCAATTTTACGGATAACCAGCCTATCATTGATCTCTTCATGGAGGTATGTTGCTCTGCCCTGATAATTTTGTTAACCCTGTACTTAACGAATCGGCTGCATATACCCTTGTAATTTACACAAATTGAGCAGTTGAAAAAAATTATTTTTCGAAAACATTCCAACAAAACCACATCATGTGGCCCCCTCATTGGAACCAGCTCAAAAAAATTTAAATTTAAAAAAAAAAAAATTTAAATATTAAATTTTGTTCTCCTGGTAGAGGGTAAATCTGGTCTTTCACAAATATTAAAAAATATACCCTTTACAAACCCTTTCCTTATCTTTTTTCAGAACTGTGCCCTTATTTTCGGTTTGACTTTAACCCTTTACCTAACAAATCTCCCACATCCGGCCACGTAATATGCAAATTGAGCAGTTGAAAAAAATATTTTTTTCAAAATATTTCAACAAAACCATATCATGTGACCCCTCATTGGAACGAGCTCATTGAGCTCGTTCCAATGAGGGATCACATGATATGGTTTTGTTGAAATTTTTTGAAAAATTTAAAAAAATTATATTTAAAATAATAAATTTTGAAATCGTCTGCGTTGGGTAAAGGGTTAAAAAATATATGATGATAGTAGCATGTTGATCAAGTAATTTGCAGGGTGATAATTTATTTTGATTGTCAGAATTTGTTTAAATGTTGATGGTCTGAATTTGTTTAAATGTTTTGTTATTTATTGGAGAGTGCTTATACGCACTCTCCAATTTTGTTTTTATTGGGATTTAATGATACTTTCGACAGCCAGGGTCATCTCATGTCAGACAGTATGATAGTTGGAGGAAGTCGAAGTACCTGTAGAGAACCACCAAGCAGTGGTGAGCAACTGTCAGACTGACCACATACTAACTCCACAAAACCAGGGTTAGCATTCATTGACAACAAGTGCATCATCTGCGTGCAGTACACCTTAGTATACTGCACCGCTGTGCCCCCATGTCGGTATTAACTGGTAGAGTGCTGGAAGCCCATATTTGGGCTTTACTCTGAAGTGTCAGTACCAGCACTTAAAGGCTTCATATTTTGTGGATGTTGTTCATACCACCTTTGAAGTGAAATTCTTTAGTCTGTTAGGATTTGCCTTGTTACAATTTATGGGAGAGTGACACTAGGCACTCTCCCATAAATTGTAACAAGGCAGACATATGTGAACACATTTTGATGACCAAAAATAATTCAGCACTCTACCATTTAAGAGCCTTGCTCAAGAACACAACACAGCCCCCGGAGGGGATTGAACTATCTACCTTTTGGTTTGATGTCCAATGCCATAACCACTGAGTCACTGCACTCACAGCACTCTCCAATAATTTGTTCCAAAAATCAATATGAATAAAGTATCACTGATTTTAACTAATGTGAAGCTAATACAAAAAATAAAGAGGCTTTAGTATGGTACCAATGGTTTTTATTAGCTCAACTTTGGCAAAGCCAAATTTGAGCTTATGCCATGGCCCGTTGTCCGTTGTCCGTCTGTCCATCAACAGTTGGATACGGCTCGGGCTAGAGGCCGAATTTATGAACTGATCTTTACGAAACTTCTTGGGTATCTTTGTTATGACCGTGGGACGAGAACGAGTGTTTTGGGGTGCAGTCCGAAATTCAAGATGGCTGCCAGCCACCATTTTGTACCGACGATGCAGGAATCTGTTTTTTGTACAGAACTTCCATATGAAAGCTCTGATTTGAATAATTTTTTGTATGAATGTTTAGTACCATGGGATACATCACATATAATATGGGTTTTTTTCTCGTGCGTAAATTATGCAAATTAGACTAACTTTGATGTTTTTTGGTGTTACTTTCAGCACTGTAAGTGCAAATGCCAATACGGCTCGGGCTAGAGGCCGTATTTATGAACCGATCTTTACGAAACTCCTTGGGTACCTTTGTTATCACCGTGGGACGAGAACGAGTGTTTTTGGGTCTGGTCCAAAATTCAAGATGGCTGATGGCAGCCATTTTGTACAAAATTTGGTGCAATCAGATTTTTGCACAGAACTTCCATATGAAAGCGCTGATTTGAATAATTTGTTGTGTGAATGTTTAGTACCATGGGATACATCACATATAATAAGGGTTTTTTTCTCGTGCAGAAATTATGCAAATTAGATGAACTTTGATTTTTTCAGTGCTACTTACACACAGTAAGTACACATGTCAATACGGCTCGGGCTAGAGTCTGTATTTATGAACCGATCTTCACGAAACTTCTTGGGTACCTTTGTTATCACCTTGGGACGAGAACGAGTGTTTCTGGGTGCGGTCCAAAATTCAAGATGGCTGCCAGTGGCCATTTTGTACTGAAATTAGGTCCAATCAGTTTTTTGTACACAACTTCTATACGGCTCAGGCTAGAGGACGTATTTATGAACCGATCTTTACGAAACTTCTTGGGTACCTTTGTTATCACCGTGGGATGAGAACGAGTGTTTTTGGGTGTGGTTCGAAATTCAAGATGGCCACCAGCAGCCATTTTGTACCAAAAATAGTGCAATCAGTCTTGTACAGAACTTCTGTATGAAAGTTCTGATTTGAATAAAGTTTTGTATGAATGTTTAGTAACATGGAATACATCACATATAGTACGGGTTTTTTCTCGTGCAGAAATTATGCAAATTAGATGAACTTTGATTTATTTAGTGCTACTTATACACTGTAAGTGCACATGTCAATACGGCTCGGGCTAGAGGCTGTATTTATGAACCGATCTTCACAAAACTTCCTGGGTACCTTTGTTATCACCTTGGGACGTGAACAAGTGTTTCTGAGTTTGGTCCAAAATTCAAGATGGCTGCCAGTGGCCATTTTGTACCAAAATTAGGTCCAATCAGTTT
The DNA here is from genome assembly GCA_031216915.1 of Pictodentalium vernedei. Lineage (NCBI taxonomy): Eukaryota > Metazoa > Mollusca > Scaphopoda > Dentaliida > Dentaliidae > Pictodentalium > Pictodentalium vernedei. The sequence continues at coordinate 125,327,528 of CM062290.1, forward strand.
TTTGTCACAGCTTCTACACAGCTCATATTTGTGAACTGATCTTCACGAAACTTCTTGGGTACCTTTGTTTTCACCTTGGGACAGGAATGAGTGTGTTTTGGGGTGCCTTTGTTGTCACTGTGCTATGAGAACAAATATTTTAGGGTTCAGTCAGACCCACTCTGGGACTCAAAGATTTTTTTCTAGTTTAGCATCTGACTGTCACCCACCTTTACAATACTTTACCTATACATTTGTTACAGGCAACGGCCAGTATTTATGTACAGACCGTTACAATACTTTATATGTACCTTTGTTATCAGGTCATTACCTAGATGTTTGTCATTGCTGTGTCACATACTATACATGTACATGTCTTTGTCTTGACAAGTTGAGCTACAGTGTCATTGACACTTTCATTTTTAGTATAGCTCTCGTACATGTTACTAGCACTGAGACAGTTAAGCATAGTTTATTTGAATCAGTCTGGAAGAAAATATTGATGAAAGAAAGAAATTAATGATACTTTCTTTATAAATTTATCTGGGATTTAGCAAATGATTTGCAGACATATCACTTGATTTAAAATTGAAATTGAAAATGAAATGTTCGAGAAATTATTGGTTTGAAATATCATGTGTCAGTTATTGCTTTCATTGATATTTGTACACTATATGGTACTTTAATGTTTCTTATCACCAGAAATGGAAGGTTTTTCCAAACACTAAACTCATTCTTGAGAAGCAGTAAAGTCATTCTGAAAGAAGCACCAAAAATACACAGGAGAATTCTTAACATTACTGGATAATCATTGATGGTGACTCAGAAGTGGAGGAATGAAATAATAAGACCAGTGACATCATTCATTGCTTCAAAATATTAATTCCTTTTAGGACAGTTTTTTTTCAAGCAGAGGTCTGGGTTTCTGCAAGGGCATAATGTTGGAGGGCTTTGGTGCCATGGGGAAAATACAAGTTTGTACAGATTATTGATAATATCAGCTGATAAACCATACCAGATCAAAGAGCCCTGTGCGACGTGTGGCTAATACCATCAAAGTCATTTACAGGATGAAATTGACACTGTCCATCTCACACAGGAACAGTCTACGAGCATAATATATGGTTTCATGGAAAATTGACTAGGGAATAGGACCTGGAAAGGTATCCCTTACCCCTCTCATCTAAAATGGGAACCCCGCAGATGTTCTACATTATTTTTAACAAAGTTGTTCAATACCTTATAGGAAGCATTGTTTGTTTCTCAGTCCATTCAGATATTGTTTGTTAGGTTTTGGATCATGTGATAAATAAAATAATTAAATTAGGTTTGCACCTTGCCAAATGTGTTGCCCCGACCTAATTGACTGAACTTGTTACGTAAATTTAATTATAAACTGGGGACTCATTGAAGATCCTCTATATCTGTACTGTGTGCAAGGTCTGGTGTAGAATTTCTTTTCACATTACCTAGGGTAATGCCGTAATCCTTGAGCCACCGTGGTCCGGAGAAAATAATGCCAGCAACCAAATTGAATTACTTTACCATTGTATAATTTCTCTTTCAAGACAAAAATGTTTTTCATTGAAGTGAGCTTAACCCTTTACCCAACGAATCACCCACATCTGCCCACGTAATATGCAAATTCAGCAGCTGAAAAAATATTATTTTTCGAAAACTTTCAACAAAACCATATCATGTGACCCCTCTTTGGAATGAGCTCATCAAGCTCGTTCCACAGAGGGGTCACATGACATGGTTTTGTTGAAATTTTTTTTTTAAATTTAAAAAATGATATTTATAATAATAAATTTTGAAATCGTCTGCATTGGTTAAAGGCTTAATACGTACATTCCATTGACAGTTCATGAGATTTATCATTGAAGAGAAAAGTGAAAAATTAATCTTGTCCAACATTTTTCAGAAAACACTTTCAATATTTGTTTATTAACTGGTTGAGTGCTAGAAGCCACTATCACGTCTTTCAAATAAATGAGAGTACCAGAGCAAAAGCCAACATTTTCCATGTCTCATATTCATTCGAGTGCAAATAATATTATGTTTATTATACCCCCACTGGAGGTATATAGGAATCGCCTTGTCCGTCCATCCATCCGTCCATCCCAAAATATAATCATGAATAACTTGTAAAGTACTTGGTTGAGTGACTTGATTTTCGGTATGCAGGTGTATCCTATTGCTGTATACTCATAGTGAAATGCAGGTGTCGTTCGAGATTTTATTGCCAGAGTCATTGCCCTTCATGGACTTAGAATTTGTCCACCTTGAAATTAATTCATGAATAACTTGCAGAGTACTCAATGGAATGACTTCATATTTGATTTAAAACTCTGTCTTATTGATGTCTATCCACAGTAGAAGGTCCGTCTGTCTGTCCATCTGTCTGTCCGTCCATCCCAAAATTCAATCATGAATAACTTGTAAAGTACTTGGTTGAGTGACTTGATATTTGGTATGCATGTGTATCCTATTGCAGTATACCCATAGTGAAATGCAGGTGTTGCTCGAGATTTTATTGCCAGAGTCATTGCCCTTTATGAACTTAGTATTTGTATATATTCCAAAACTGTATCGCCTACAGCCAGGCTTGCATTGTTAAATAAGTGGGGGTATCTTTTTGTGTCACCATATGTTGACACTTCATTTTCCTTTCCTTTTCTGAGTTTCAAAAAGAAGCACCTATACAATGTGCTAACATATTTTTAAAAATCGACTTGATAGCAATCTTTATTTTGAATAATACATTCCAATCACCAAAAATAATCTAGCCCTCAACTGGTTAAATAACTAAAAAAAAACTTTCTATGGGATATGCAGATTATTACAAGAGTCAGTATTGATCTGTGTTGTCAGATTCCAATTCCACAAGTCAATGAGATCAGTCAGATCAAACAAGTTGCCATCATGTGTTGTTTGGTCTGACCAGTAATGTCTTGGCCAACAAGGTGGAATATGGAAACCGATTTGAATTGAATGTTATTCAGAGTGTTCAACACAAAGGCACTCAAGTTTTTATTTTGCATTTCTATAATTGTCCTCTCAAAATTTTGCCTGCTTCACCTAAGCCTGGTTTGAGATGGGCATGACATGAATTTGATTAATTTTTTTGTGCAATTCAGAATTGATTGGCATAAGCGTAAGTAACATAAGTATTTAATTAATAGGATTTGGTAATTTTCCACTCTTCTAGTGAAAAACTAAGCATTTATTCTGTTATATCTTGTTTGACAGCATTTAAGCTCTTGGATTGGCAAACATCACTCTGCTTCAATAAAAAGCAACTCTGAAGTTGCTTTGTGAAAATTTGGTCTACCTTGAAATTAGGTCAATGTCGCACACAATTTGAAAAAATAATCACCTCCTTTATTAGCTCACCTGGCCTAAAAGGCCATGTGAGCTTTTCTCATCACTTGGCGTCCGTCATTGTCCAGCGTCCATAAACTTTTCACATTTTTATCTTCTTCTCTATAACTGCTGAGCCAGTGTGAACCAAACTTGGCAGGAATGGTCTATGGGAAGTCCTCTACAAACGATACTCATTTTGTTCCCGTCGGATAAAAAACATGGCATTCTTTGGTTCTGGTTGGTGGATTTTCAAAAATCTTCTCCTCTGAAACTGCCATGCCAAATGTTTTGAAACTTTACATAAATGATGACTGGGACCCCATCTACCAACGATCCTCATTTAATGTTGATCGGGTTACAAACGTGGCCACAATTGCGGCTTACAGTTACTATAGAAACCCTATGGGAAATCACATTTTCATCTTCTTCTCTGGAACTACTGAGCAGACTTGAACCAAATCTGGCAGGGATAGTCTATGGGAGGTCCTCTACAAACGATCCTCATTTTGTTCCCATGAATGTGAAAACATGGCCGCCAGAGGCCTTTGATTCTGATTGGTGGATTTTGAAAAATCTTCTCCTCTAAAACCACTGGGTCAGATGTTTCGAAACTTTACTTGGTTGATGGCTGGGACCCCCTCTACCGACGGTCCTCATTTAATGTTGATCGGGTTGCAAACATGGCTTCAATTGCAGCTTGTAGTTACTGTAGAAACCCTATGGGAAATCACAATTTCATCTTCTTCTCTGGAACTACTGAGTCGACGTAAACCAAACTTGGCAGGAATGGTCTATGGGAGGTCCTCTACAAACGATCCTCATTTTGTTCCAGTGGGTTGAATAACATGGCCACCAGAGGCATTCTTTGATTCTGATGGGTGGATTTTCAAAAATCTTCTCCTCTGAAACTGCCTGGCCAAATGTTTTGATACTTCACATAAATGACTGGTACTCCCTCTACCAACGATCCTCATTTAATGTTGTTTGGGATGTAAACTTGGCCACAGTTGTGGCTTATAATTACTATAGAAACCGTATGGGAAATCACATTTTCATCTTCTTCTCTGGAACTACTGAGCCGACGTGAACCAAATCTGGCAGGGATAGTCTGTGGAAAGTCTTCTACAAATGCTTCTCATTTTTGTTACTGTGCATCAAAAAACATGGCTGCCAGAAGCTTTATTTGATTCTGATTGGTGGATTTTGAAAACTCTTCTCCTCTGAAACCACAGGGCCAAATGTTTTGAAACTTTGCATGGTTGATGACTGGGACACCCTCTACCAATAATCCTCATTTAATATTGATCGTGTTACAAACATGGCCACAACTGCGGTTTAAAGTTACTATAGAAACCTATGGGAAATCACATTTTCATCTTCTTCTCTGGAACGACTGAGCCGACGTGAACCAAACTTCGCAGGAATGGTCTGTAGGAGGCCCTCGCCAAACAATCCTCTTTTTGTTCCTGTTGGTTGGAAAATATTGCCATCTGAGACATTCTCTGATTCTGATTGATGGATTTTGCAAAAATCTTCCCCTCTGAAACTACAAAGTAAATGTTTTGAAAATTCACATGATTGAGGACAGGGATACCTTCTACCAATGATCCTCATGTAATGCTGATGTAATGTTGCAAACATGGTCACAATGCAGCTTATAGTTACCATGGAAAGCTTTTGGGAAATCACATTTTTATATGTAGTTCCAAGTGAGCGATTGCAGGCTCTTTGGAGCCTCCAGTTTATTTATTGGTGTTTAAGGTCACATATTTTTGCACAATAGCTAATCATGACTGCAACGTGGATATAAAGTCAAGTCCAGCCAATCATTTAAACTCATATTACTTCCACCCCAGACATTAGTTGTCGGGTCCTATTTTCCCAGTACAACAGAGCTTGTTTACCACAGTAAATACCCACCAAAAAAAGGTGTATTTTTATACTGTACCAATGACCCAGACATAGCTGGTGCTAACTCTTAAAAATCTAGGGCCAAACACAAATTTTGCCCCCCAATCCCCAAAATTTGCATCTAAAACCAAAGAAATCATGTCCTGAATGGCCCTCCATACTTCGCCTCTACTGCGCATGCGCAGTGTCAAGGAGGTCCCGAAATTGGAGCCATTTATCATTCTTTGTTTGGCCATTCATCAGTTCACATCTGACTGATCTTTGTGCTTGTAAATCTCAGTTTAAATGATGCCAGACACATAAATATTAGAGAAATGGTGGATCTAAAGAGGAAATAGAAGGAGGAGAGGAAAAATGAGTGACAGAAAATAATCAGGGCTGTAACTTAAAATTTTTTTATGAAATTATGTTAAGTTACCTATTTTCGAGGCATGGGCCTGTTGTTGTCATTCTTGTTATAAAGTTACACTGCTTGTTCAGTGTTTCCTCTCTCCCTTTCCTTTAAGTCCCCCCTTGCTATTCTCCCATGCTTTTGGCATTTTTCTGTAATATTATTACTAAAATTTCTTGGGAGTTGTAGCTGGATAACAGAATGAATTCTGTTCTTTTCCCCATGTTTACGTCCTCACCCATGGTGTTTAGGCGTAGTGTTCTGCATCTACCATCTGATGTTCTGCAGTTTCTTTCCTGGAAATCTCTGTTTTGCATCAGATAGTGTATTATTGGTAACTGATTTCGGGCCATAGTTATCAGTGCCTGGAGTCATGTTTCTGGTGTTTTTACACTTCTTGTTCACATTGACAACAATCTCTGTGGAGGGGGATTTCTTGTCTTTGTGTTAGTTTAATCATAACAAGATACATTATTATTATTCATAAGTGTTGCATTAATTTTTTAAAATATTTAAAAAATTTTTGTCCACACTTAGGCTTGGGATCCATTGGGGCTCAACGTTACTTTTCAGAAACTTGGGCTTTTCTGAAAAAATATTTTTTCAAAAAATTTTTTTGATTTCAATTATTTTTTCTATGTTAATGGATCATGTTATTATGTATCTTTGTTTTCAGGGGTTGGTGCGAGTACTAGGACTTTTTGTATTCTTTTCACAATGAAAGGATATTGTTCAATTGTAATAAGAGGAAATCTTCCTCTGACTTTCATAATCATTGTATTAATTGTAGTCAGTGTACTCGCACTAACTCCTGTTCAGTATGTGTCAATTGGGATGACAAACATGGGAGGCGTGTGTTACGGTATGTTAGCGGGGAAATTGCCATGCCGGTCCTTTCTCCGCAGGGTCACTCTAGTTTATCAATCTCTATTTCAGACGAACAAGAACAGGGTGATGTATCCGTGATGGCTTCCAAAAGTGTGCCTCCGTCGTCACAATTAAATGAAGAGCTAGCGGCAAAGTGCTCATGGAAATACGTCAATTGCCTAAGAGGTCCCTGGTAGGATCGATGGCGTTGACGTCCGCTAGCTCGCCCGGTGTAGCGTCCATTCCTCGAATGGTTCGGCAGCCAGGTTCGTCCGTTGCGGTCCAGAAAGGAGTTTTGGGTGATGCGAGCACTATAAATCAACTAAGTGCACACCCAGTGACGGCGGATCAGAGGAGAGAACGGAGGAGGCCTATTAGTCCGGTTCCTAGCTCGTCCGGGTCCATCCGGGCTGCGAGCGAGAGAGGCCGCACTCTCTCGTACAACAACATCTGGGACCAGATGTTGTGGTACAAAACATTTCGCATTCGGAGCATACGTCCGCCGCTCGGGACGCTCCGTTATATAGACAGTCCGGAGAGACTGTCAATAAGGCTTCCTCATCCTCACGGCAGCGCACACGACCGCACCTTGGCTACGTGACCTCGGATATCCAGCCAGCTTCGCCAGTCAGAGAATCCACAGCGACCAGGTCATGCCATCCGGTAGCCAAGGACACGAGGCCTGTAGACTCCGGACGTTCGCATAAGAAAAGTATGCAGGAGTCAACGTACACGGAGCTTCCAGCGGCAAAGCATCGTAAGACCGCTACTCCACAGGCCTCAGTGACGGACGTGCAATCCCAAATAGCACAACTTATCGCAGCATCCCAGCATCGACAGAATCTCTGTCGGATCAGGTAATATCCGACGACGCTGGGTCGGTACGCTCCGCTGAAGCATCAGGTACGGACGTCCGAAAACTTCATAGGGTCCGACAGGATGGTGAAAGGGATTCGGAGGATTTTGCGCTTTCCCTTTCGAACAACATAAGTTGCCGTACATTTCTTCCGGCATTATCTTCCAGATGTTGTTTCGTCGGACCAGAATGCTGCGATGCCGGATAAGAGACTGATAGCATCTTTGGACGCAAGAATTTTTTGATCGGTTCAGGGACATAGTCCCTGAGTTTCCGACACAGTCCAATAATGTCACAGGAACTTTCGAATTATTGAACGACGCTATATATATGCTTGCTATTAAACAAGCAAGTCTGGTTTCTTGTTCGCAAAAGTTACCGTGATGTCTTCCAAAAGTGTGCCTCCGCCGTCATAGTTAAATGAAGAGCTAGCGGCAATAAGTGCTCATAGAAATACGTCAGTCGCCTAAGAGGTCCCTAGAAGGATCTACGGCATTGACATCCGCTAGCTCGCCCGGTGTAGTGTCCATTCATCGAATGGTACGGTCGCTGGGTTCGTCCGTTGCGGTCCAGGAAGGAGATTTGGGTGATGCGAGCACTATAATGAGACAAAAGTACACACCCAGTGACGACGGATCAGAGGAGAGATCGGAGGGAGCCTATTAGTCTGGTTCCTAGCTCGTCCAGGTCCATCCGGGCTGCGAGCGAGAGAGGTCCCTCTATCGTACAACAACATCTGGGACCAGATGTTGTGGTACAAACGTTTCGCATTCGGAGCATATGTCCGCCGCTCGGGACGCTCCGTTATATAGACAGTGCGAGACACTGTTGATAAGGCTTCCTCATCCTCACGGCAGCGCACACGACTGCACCTTGGCTACGTGACCACGAATATCCAGCCAGCTTCGCCAATCAGGGATTCCACGGCGAACAGGTCACGCCATCCGGTAGCCAAGGGACATGAGGCCTGTAGACTCCGGACATTCGCATAATAGAAGTATGTACGGGTCAACGTACACGGAGCTTCCAGCGGCAAAGCAACGTAAGACAGCTTCTCCACAGGCCTCAGTGACAGACGTGCTATCCAAAATAGCACAACTTATCGCAGCATCCCAGCAAATGACAGAATCTCTGTCGGATCAGGAATAATCCGACGACGCTGGGTCGGTTCGCTCCGCCGAAGCATCAGGTACGGACGACCGAGCACTTCATAGGGCCCGACAGGATGGCGAAAGGGATTCGGAGGATTTCGAGCTTTCCCTTTCGGAACAACAGAAGCTGCCATAGATTTCTTCCGGCATTATCTTCCAGGGGTTGTTCCATCGGACTAGAATGCTGCGATGCTGGATAAGAGACTAATAGCGTCATTGGACACAGAATTTTTGATCGGTTCAGGGACATCGTCCCTGAGTTGCCGACACAGTCCAATAATGTCACAAGAACATTCGAATTATTGAACGACGCTATATATAAGCTTGCTACCAAAACAGGCAAGTCTAGTTTCTTGTCCGCAAATGCTCTAAATCTGCCTTTCATCAATTCAAGGAATAAATTTGAAACGGCAGGACAGGGCATACCGAGAGTTCCTCTGCGTCTAGACGACGAGGCTGAAGACTTGGAATTGTCTATATCGCCGTCTATGTCAATTCCAACCACGACGTTGGAAACGACAATAATGTCTAACAGACTTAACTTAGACGCTTTATCATACGCAGACCACCTTACTAAGGCGTTATCATTACGTTTTCAAGGGAAAGAATTCCAGGATATGATCCTCAATGAGATTTCTTTCAAGGGCAGTAGCTTTTCTACGTATAACTCCGCCCTTCAGTGGCAAACCTGGAGTTGGTTAGACGTGACGCAGACCTAGCTACATCCACGCGCGTGGATAGTAAGGTGAAGAACTCTCTCAGAGTCGCTTCGGTCTCGGAGAAGCTTCTCTTCGACGGCAACCCTTCAGCAATCTATGAATTGCTCGATATTGACATTCTCTTGTCAATTAAGACTTGGGCAAACATTCAGTGGTTGACTCAGGGAGTTTCACTGCAGTTGCCGGATCCGAGTTTTACGATTATGACGGATGCCAGTCAAACAAGTTGGGGTACAACATTGATCCCAACGGATTCTAAGTGCCAGGGTCTTTGGGTTCCGCAGTTTCTAGACAAGCACATAAACATCCAAGAAATGATGTCAATTTGGCTTGCACTACGTCATTGGATGAACATTATTCAGAAAGCGCATGTCCAAATCCTGTCCGACAATACGACAGTAGTTGCGTATATCCGGAACCAGGGAGGCACTCATTCTGTTCCGTTATTTAATTTAACGGAAAGAATTCTTCTGTTTGTTCTAGAACACCAAGTTCTCCTTTGGTCAGTCATATTCCGGGTCGTCTGTATGTATTAGCAGACTCCCTTTCACGGAAGGGTCGCTTGTTGCCGTCAGAATGGACTCTCAACAAACAGGTATTCAATCAGATTTGCTACCAATGGGAAAGGCCAATGATAGACTTATTTGCGACACAACTCAACAATCAATTACAGACGTATGTGTCACCATGTCCGGATCCCCGAGCATATGCAGTAGACGCTCTATCGATCTCGTGGGATGGAATGATAGGATATGCGTATCCTCCAGCGCCGTTGATTCAGCAAATATTGCTAAAGATAAAACAATCACAATACAATTCTGTTGGTAGCATCTCTGTCTCCACAGAGACCGTGGATAAATCTACTCAGGTGTCTGCTGTGGGACTTACCGCGAAAACTTCCTCCACGAGAGGATCTTCTTTCGCTGGGGAAATCGTGTCAACTTCATCACAACCCGCAAGGTCTCAACCTTCACGTATTCCGTTGTGCAGTCCTTCTTGCACGGCAAGCATTGTACAGGACGAGCAGTGGACGCGATTTCTAACTGTAGGAGGACCTCCTCTTTGCTATACTATGCGGCTAAAGTGGAAGGTCTTTCGTCGTTGGTGTAGGGATCTTTATGTTGATATTTTTGATCCCTCCATACCAGACATTGCAAACTTTCTAGTATACTTGTTTGACGAGATCAACTGCAGCCTGTTACTATTAAAGGTTATAGGTCTATGTTATCTGATACCTATGCACACCATGATAGTTTACAATTGGATCTAATGTCTCTTTATCAAAATTAGTTAGAAACTTTTCGATATATAGACCTAGAACCCTTAGATTAATTCCTAAATGGAATTTAGCTTGGGTTCTTCTTAAACTAAAAGAAAACCATTTGAGCCTCTTGAGACAGTAGATTTCAAATTCTGGTCTTATAAGACAGCATTTCTCTTAGCTTTCTCTTCGGCTGAAGAGTCAGTGAGCTTCATGCACTATCGGTGGACGATTTTCACTATCGTAGTGTCGGGAACACTATTACCTTTACTACTAATGTTGGATTTTTGGCTAAGAATCAGGCTCCTAATAAATATCTGGAACCTATTGTTATTAAGGCCCTTCCGTCTTCAGACGGGCATAGGCCTTTACTCTGTCCGGTTAGAACTTTATGTATTTATAAATAAGATCTCAGTTTATCAGAAAGGGACGTAAACGCTTCCTCTGTCTCTGATGCCTAATAGAAAGGACATTACGGCCCATTCAATTTAATTGATATTTGAGACAATAGTTTGTTATGACATCGCAGTTTGAATTTTGTTCAGTTCATGTTGCCTCACTCCTTGGTAAGGTCACACCCAAAAAGTGTGCTGAAATCTTAAAAAATCTTCTTCTCATGAACCAGCAGTAGCAGAGACTTGATATTTGATGTGCAGCTTCCTTTTGAGGTGTAGACTCAGATTTGTTCAAGGGAAGTTTGTGGGGCTATATTTGCTGTTGTTATGGGAGGGTCAAGAATATTTTCCCCTCCCAAAATTTCTATTTTCCAAACCGAGAGGCAGATTTGGACCAAATTTGATATGAGGGCTTATTGGGTCATAAGTACTTAATTTATGCAAAACATTTTTTCCCGTCGCCCCATGGGAACTGCAGGAGCTAAAAATAGAAAAAAATAAAATGCCCATATCTCCAAAACTACATGGCATTGAGAATTCTTATTTGGTGTGAAGCTTCCTTAGGACCAACAGAATGGAATGATAAAAAAAAATTGCTACCAGTTTTATCATGGGGTACTTTTCTGGGACTTTGAAAAAGTGCTGAGTCAGCATTTTTTTAACACTGTGGGTAATGAGAAAAACATATAAGACTACTTTTCTCCCAAACCACTGCTCCAAAAGCTTTCAAATTTCACATATAACATCTTTGGAAGATTGTTTCACATGTTTATTGAAATCAATTCCCTGAGTCCATATTTTAGATGGGAGCTAGCGATTTTCTTCCATTTCTTTCAAAAAAATGTCACCGTTTGCAATGACCTTTGAACTTAGTTTAGTCAAACCTCAATATTTCCCTTTAGCACAACCTACAGGACACTTTTATGATTGGATCACTTTGAAACTTGGTATGCTTGTTTGGGATGACCTCTAGATAGAAGCTATTTTTTTTCTTCCATGTCCATCAAAAAGTGATGCCATTGGCAAAGACCTTTGATGAACTTAGTGCAGTTATGCATCAGTATTTCCCTTTTGCACACCCTGTAGCACACATTTATGATCGGCTCACTTTGAAACTTGGTATGCTTGTTTGGAGTGACCTCTAGATAGGAATTATTGATTTTCTTCCTTGTCCATTGAAAAATGTGGGCAATGACCTTTGATAAACTAAGTGCAGTTATGCATCAATATTTCTCTTTGACACACCTTGCAGGGCACATTTATGATTGGATCACTTGGAAACTTGGTGTGCTTGTGTGGGGTGACCTCTATATGGGAGTTACCAATTTTCTTCCATTTCTGTCGAAAAATTTTGCCGCTGGCAATTACCTTTGAACTCAATACCTCTGGCACACCCTTTAGGGCACATTTATGATTGGATCACTTTGAAACTTGGTATGTGTGTCGGGGTGACTTCTTGATGTGAGCTATTGATTTTTTTTTCATTTCCATAAAAAATTATTGTTGTTATCACCAGGCTTTGAACTTACTGCATTTGTGCAGAAACTTATCCCTTTTGCACTCTCTGCAGGGTATATTTATGAATTTCCATAAAAAAGAAAAAAAAAACTTGCCATAAGCAATGACCTTCAAACCTAGTGCGTTTGTGCATTAACATCTTCCTTTGGCATGCCTCAGCGGGCGCATTCATTATCAGGTTGTTTTGAAACTTTGTATGCTTATGCAGGGTGACAAAGATAGGAGCTATCGATTTCTATTCATTTCCATCAAAAACTGTTGCTGTTAGCAACAACCTTTGAATTTATTGCATTTGAGCATCAACATTCTTCTTTGACATGGCCTACAGGGCACATTTATTGTAGGAATGTTTTTGAACTTGGTGTGCTCATTAGGTGAGACCTCTAGATAAGAGCTGTTGATTAGCATTCATTTCTGTGAAAAAAGTTGCCATTTACAATAACCTCTGAACTTTCTGCATTTGTGTATCAACATTCTTTAGCCTTAAAGTTTACATTTTTAAATGCATGGAATATTCTGACGTTGTGCACACTCAATGCTGTTATGTTGAAATTTCACCAAATAACATTGGTACCAATGATCTTCAATTTTGCCATTTCACTTATAACGTACCAGGTTCAAGTTTGTCAAGTTGAGCCACAGTGTCATTGACACTTTCATTCAATTATGCATTGTTGGTGACTAGAGGAAGCTTCCTTTCAATATTGGACAAGTCACCTGAACCAAGATGTCCACCAGTGGCCAATTTGTTATGGCTTCTATGGTAGCCATCTTGAATTTGGTTTCCGTCCAATAACTAATGAATACAGACTTTGATTCAATTTTAATTTTTTTGGTTATGCATTACTGGTGTCTAAAGGAACCTTCCTTTCGATTTTGGATCAGATAACCTGTTCAGTATGGCCGTCATGATGGCCATATTGAATTTATTTTCTGTCCAATGACTAATGAATGCTGACTTGAATCAATTTTATTTTTTGATTATGCATTGTTGGTGTCTAGTCTAAGACTTTTATGACACTGTCTGGGTTATATGCCTGCATCATGCTGCTTTTGTTTTTACTATAGAAATGGATCTTTCGTGCTGCTTTTGTTATTACTATAAAATGGATTTTTTTTCATCTTCTTAGAGACACACTGGAGTAATGGCAGTTCTTGATGAGGAGAGTAGATTTCCTAAGGCTACAGACTTTACTTTGGCAACAAAACTTCACCAAGGACCAGGTATGTTCTTTTGTATAGTCATTAGATCAGGTTAATTTTCTTTGAGGGGGCGCGGTGGCATCGCGGTAACCGGCTTTCGTCAGATCACCGAAGTTAAGCACGTCGAGCGTGGTTAGTGACTGGATGGGTGACCATTTCAGCGACTGATTTGCGCTCCCGCGTTGTGTCCTTGGTCAAGGCATTTAACCTCGATTGCCTGCATGGGGGTACGATGACGCTGTGTACTATGGCATACTGCACATTGATGGTGCGCATGTCTTCAACCAATCTAACCCTGCCTGTGCCACGGTGCAGAGTTCAGAGTTACGATGTTGGAGAGCTTACAGCTGCTCATCGTTGCTCGGTGGTTCTCTCCGGGTACTCCGGCTTCCTCCACCCGTAAAACTGTCACCAACATGATATGACCCTGGCTGTTAATGTGTCATTAAACCCTAATAAAATAAAAAAAAAAAAAAAAAAAATTCTCTTTGCATAATTTCTATTAAAAGCTAAATTTTTACTTCAGCAAAGTATGGATGAATTGAAGATTAACTTCAAGGTGGAACATGTTTGGCATCTGTCTGCATTTTATTTCCAACCAACAACTCATAATAAACAAAACATTGAGTTCATGTAACAAGTACTTTAGGCAGTACTTGTTTAACCCTCTACCCAACATAATGGTCTCACATGGACAATGCCATTCATAAAAATCAAATTAAAAATTTAATTTTAAAAATCGCTAGAAAATTACCTTTTACTGTTTGTGCTTGACATTCCAGACTCAAAGCTTGACTCGGACTCATAGGAAATGTATGAAAGACTGAAACTGAAAAACGTACTACTGACTGCGGTTCAACTGATGCAAATGAAGTCATTACTTCTTACTCAACCGGCTATATGAAGACTGTTTAAAATATATGCCGACTGAAATACATGCAGGATCAGAGCATCGGTCTCATATCTGTCTTTCAGAGAAATTGTGTGACTGGTCAAATGGGCAGAAACTTTCTCATATCACGGAGTTTTTGCAAACCTTGTTATTCCATCAAGAACACCAACATGAAGGTGAATGAAAGAAAGTGAAAACCACTGTGATTATCAGGACTGTGAAGCACATTGACTGTGTATCACCAGGAAGAAAATGGGTGTAAGAAGCGAACTGCAGCACTGGCCCACTCGATGTTTTCTCCCAACATCACCACACTGTTGGATAAATAAACGATAATCTACATAATAATATAAATAATCTTACCATCCACGTCTCCGAGTTTGACTTTTTTTTTTTGTACAATATCTTTGGGATGTTGGTGGTCCTATGAGAGGAGGGATTTACAAATACAGAATACAAATCACAATTTATGAGTGTGTTCCAATGAGGGGTGATCGTTTATGTTTTTGAAAGACAGTTTTTGTGAATATCGCTGGGTGGTTTTTGGCATTACTTTCAGTGAAGGATTAACTCTTTTCCTTACCCAGTAATAACAGAAGACAACATTCACAATTTCTTCTCAGCCTACTCACATTTGTTTACAATTCGCTGTAACATAAGTGCAAGCCCTACTTCGGAATCTAACTCAAGCTAATAAACTTTTCCAAATGAGTTGGAAAAGTGGAAGAGTGCAAAAGCATGAAAAAATAGATTGAAAAGGGGTCGAGCGAGACCGGCGATCGACATTACAGGTACTCTCTCAGCACACCTCTTGCATTTACCGAGCACATGCGCAACAACCGTGACGTCAATTCCTTTTTTTTTCGCCACCGTGCATGGTCAAAATTTTTGTGACTCGTGCTGCTCAGCTTGTTTTCTTTGACAACTTGATTATTTCGCTAATGATTATTGTTATTTGTGCAAAGAGGATTGTATCCTTTACTCAAGCTCAAAATTGATTGTGTTCTATTTATATTTATTCTCATTTTCACTTATTTTCTCTTTACATATCTTGCCTTTTCCACGTGCGAAAATGCAACCCACTTTGATCGGTTTTCCGTTGGTGGGAAGCTTGATTCTTTGGATTTTTTGGGGGGATGTTTCCCACTGGAAATTCTTCTGTCACCTTTTTGGACAATGCCTAAAACTATTCCTTGTCCTTCTTGTATGCAGGTGAAACATGTAGATCATGTTCACAGTACTTGTGTCACTTGCAACAATTGTTCTCAGGCTCATCCCTGTGGTGTTTGTGGGGTTTGGTCTTCCAAGTTCTGGGCTTCCGTTAACAAGGTGGTTCTAACCAGAGCTAGAACCTCTAGTTCTCGGGGCAAAGGTAGCCATGCCTCTTCGGATATTTCTGAGAGTGCTCGTGGTGGCTCTGTCAGGCAGGATTTTGAGCAGCTATTTTGGTAGCAAGTTCCTCTGCAACTGTTGGCGGTGCTGGTGCTGGGATGCCTGAAATGGGGACTGTGGTCTTTCTTCCTTTGGCTTCCGCAGTCACCCTTGAGGTGACTGTTTTCATTGGGAGTTTTTCCAAGGTCAGCTCAGTCACTCTCTCCGATTTGCCACCTGCATCATCTGCAGTTGCTGAGGAAATTGTTCATGCTGCTCCTATCTTGCATGATAGTTCCTCTGCCATCTCTTCCGGGGATGGTATACAGTCTCGGGGGCTCGAGACTGTATCTGGTGGTGTGTCACAGAGCTCCAAGTCTTCCATGGCTTCTCAGCGAAGCTGTACAGGTTTGCTGGCTGCCCCGTCTCATCTGGCTCGGTTTACTCCTAGTCGGTTGGGACGCTCGGTCGCTTCGGCAGCGATTCCTCATTCCTCGGGTGAATCGTTTGTTGTTCTGCCTTCCCCTGCTGATGAGCCGACTAGCAGGATGGGCCTGGGACATTGACGGCCAGGGCCTTCTGTTCGGCAGAGGCCAGTGACGGCTTATGTTAGCTGTCACTCTTGGGACCTTCCTCCAGTGTTTTCTCACCATGTCCCAAGTCTGGCTGTCGATCGATGCTTGTCATCGGTCTCAGAGGATGGGCAGTTGGGGGCCTTCTGTCGCTCAGAGGCCAACGGCAGGTTTCTGTCATTCTTGGGACAATCCTCCGGTGTCTTCTCATCGTATCCCAGGTCCAGCTACCGATCGACATACGCCGTTGGTCTCTCTAGAGGATTTGCAGGCAGGGCCTTCTGTTTTGCAGAGGTCAGTGAATACCCCTTGGGACTGTCCTCCAGTGTCTTCTCACCATCTCCCTACTCTGTCTGCTGAACGACGTTCGTCGTCAGTCCCTTCTGAGGATTTGTTTTTTTCTAGTAGGGTCCATTGAGTAAATACTCCGTCGGGCGCGGCTGCTCTGACAGATTCTCAGGGTGAGCTGAGGCAGGCCGTTCTGGTGCTCACACGGTTGCTTTCTAGCAACCTTCAAGTTGGCTTCCCTGTGCCTCCTGAAGCACAACCTCCTTTGGTCTGTCGCAGATATTTCTCGCCTGGCCCTTTGGATGCTGTTCAACATTTGCAGGAGGTTTCCGCTGGTCAGCCCGAGTTGGGCTACGTCTCTTCTGCCACAGAGGATTACAATTTGCTTGAATGCGACAGGGCCCCCCTTGTCAGTCTTGGGGCAGGCTTTAGATTTTGTCTTTGGCTTATTGCCAGACATTCAGCCTTCAGACCAGCCATCAGTGACCATCTCCTCTGTGGAGTGCTGCAACCCTGTCGAGCCTTCTAGCTCTGGGGTTTTCCGCCCTCTGCAATTGGCTCAGGTTGTTGAGTCCTTCCAGGGCCTGAATGCCAAAATGTGTTCCAAGGCCCTGAAGGGTTCTTTCTTTTCATGATCTGATGCTTTTCTGCCTCCTCATGGTTTCATGTCAAAGAATCCATCTGTCCACCAGTCTTCCAAGGGATGACTACTGTGGACAAGGATTCTTCTTCCCTCAGGTTGACTAAGCCTAAGTCGGCAGTTCTCCTGATGTCGGTAGTTGAATCTATGGTGGGCCTGTCCTGAGAGATGCTGGGCATGTTATCTCATGTGGACCACGTTGTCACTGCCCTGGCTGCCTATTTTCTGCCAGGGGAGTTTGATGATGCTCAGGCACCTTTGCATGTTTCGTCGCAGGCTCTTATGAACCTGACACACGCTCATGCTTGCAACACGGCTAATTTGGAGCTTGCACGCTGGGATGCAGTGTTGGACACTTCTCCATCCCTTCCTTCTGAACAGCGTGCTGTTCTAAGGTCTGCCTCTTTGGTTGGACCTCAGCTGTTGCATGGTTCCGTGGGAGCTGTACGTGGTGAGGTTCTTCATCATTCGAAGGACCAGCTTTTGTTAGGCAGCTGGACCAACCTGCTGCTGTGGGTGGTGGTTGTTCCAGGCCCGCCAAGCACCCAGCTGCATCAGCCACGACTTCGGCTCCGACTGCTCTTTCTACTCAGAAGAAACGCTGACGTGGCCAAGCTCGCTGGCAGCCTCAGGGAGGAAAATCTCAGGACTCTGTTGCTTCCCGAGGGGGTGGTTTCTCCTCTCGGGGGCCTCATCGAGGCCGCAAATGAAGGTCCTCCCCTCGATTCACCTCCAGTCGAGGGAAAGCTGTTGCTGTTTTTCGACCGTTGGACAGAGATAACATCAGACCCTTGGGTCCTTGACGTCATCCAGTCAGGTCTGCGACTGTCCATCTGTCGTCACCCCTGTTTATCTCGGGTGCCCCTCCCGACTCAGGTCCATTCAAATCCTCAGCGTCGGGACCTTTTGGTTCAGGAGATTAACAATCTTCTCTCCAAAGGGGCGATCAAGGTGGTCAGGAACACCCTTTCACTGGGGTTCTACTCGAGACTTGTCTTGGTGCCGAAGAAAAAAGGCCAGTTTCGTCCTGTCATCGATCTGAGTATCCTGAATGAGTCCATCATAGCACCTCGTTTCAGCATGGAGACATTCAGGTCGGTTCGACGATCAATCCATCAGGGCGATTTTGACGCCAGTATCGACCTGAAGGATGCCTATTTCCATGTAACATTCATCTGGTGTCACAGAAATACCTTCGGTTCACGTTTTGGGATCATGTCTTTCAATTCAAAGCTCTCCCATTCGGTTTGAACCTGACTTCTTGGGCCTTCACCCGACTGATGTCACATGTGCTTGCTTTTCACCATACTCAGTCGGCTGTGACTTTGTCTGCCTACCTGGACGACATCCTCCAATTGCACCACAACACTGCAGTCGTGGAGTCCGATGTCTGATGGTTGCTTGGCCTGCTGGCGTCGCTGGGTTTCAGAGTCAATTGCGAGAAGTCGGATCTCCTTCCTTCTCAGCAATTTCGTCATTTGGGTATGGATTTCAACACTTTTCACAATGCGGTGTCGGTTCCCAATGCTCGGGCGGTGATCCTTTCCACCTTGACTCAGAACCTGCTCTGATCCTCCTTGGTCTCGGCCAGGACTTTCCTTCGGATGCTGGGCCTTTGCAGCTCGGTGACAGATCTCATTCCACTGGGTCGCTTGTTTGTCCGACCTCTCCAACACTTCCTGTTGGATCATTGGCGTCCGAATGTGGATCCTCTGGACCTGGAACTTTCTATTCCTCGGTCCTTGCTTTGTCACATCCACCCTTGGGCTGATGTTCCCTGGTTGACTCAGGGTGTCCTGTTGGATCTTCCTTCGGCTGATCGCATCCTTACTGCAGATTCCAGCGATTGGGGCTGGGGTGCGACATTGGATCCTCTTGGTCTGTTTACTCACGTCGAGTGCGACAGTGAGCAGATGACCCTTCATATCAACCAGAAGGTGCTCCCTGTTCTTCTGTTGAGCTTTCAGCAATGGATCTCTCACCTGTCGGACCACACAGTCCTGCGTCTTTCGGACATTTCAACAGTGGTGGCCTACATATGGAATCAAGGTGGCACACATTCGATTCCCTTGTATCGGCTATCTCGGGATCTTCTGCTGTTAGTGTGGGATGTTAACTCTCGGGTGGCCATTCGGCACATTCCCGTCCATCTCAACATCCTAGCAGACTCCCTGTTCCGATGAGACAGTGTCGTCCCCACCGAATGGATGCTGCAGCGGTCGGTGTTTCAGTCGATTTGCGAGCGGTGGGGGTCGTCCTCTTGTCGACCTTTTTTGCCACTCGCTAGAATCATCAGATAGAGACCTTTGTCTCCCCTTGTCTGGATCACTACCCTTTGTGGTAGATGCTCTGTCTCTGAACTGGACAGGTTGGATCGGCTATGCCTTCCTTCCTGCACCGATTCTTCCTCAGGTGTTGGCGGAGATTCGCATTTGCAGTTGCAGGGTCATTCTGATTGCACCCCTGTCTCCACAGAGGGTGTGGATCAATCTGCTGCGGCCTCTGTTGGCAGATCGGCCAATTCATCTACCTTTACGCCACGATCTTCTTTCCCAGGATCAGGAAGTATCACAACAACCTGGCGAGCCTGTCCCTTCACTCCTGTCTTTTATCAGGTCCTGTCTCCGACATAGAGGTTTTTCGAGATGAACAGTGGAGTGCATTTCTGCATCACGGCGACATTCCACTGGCATGACTTATGCTGCTAAATGGAAAGTTTTCTGCTGCTGGTGTACAGCTCAACATGTGGATTATCGTAATCTGTCAATCGCTCAAATTGCGGATTTTCGGGTATACCTTTTTGACTCCAAGGGCCTCCAGCCTGTTACTATTAAGGGCTATTGGTCTATGCTGTCAGCTACTTTCACTTATGTGGGAAAGCAGTGCATCAGTCGTAATCTCTTTCTCTCCAAACTGATTCGGTGCTTTTCTCTGAAGAGGCCTTGAGTTTTCGTCTTATAACCAAATGGAACTTGGCATGGGTGTTACATTGTTTGGAGGGAGTGCTGTTTGAGCCTTTATCTGAGACCGATATGCGTTTTCTCACATATAAGGCTGCTTTCCTTCTAGCGTTTGCTTCGGTCAGACGTGTCAGTGAGCTTCATGCACTTTCTCTTGATTCAGCTTTCTTCAGAAATGAGGCTAACAGTGTAACCTTCACTACTGATTGCTCTTTTCTGGCCAAGAATCATCTTCCTGATTCAGTACCTCCTCCCATCTGCATTCGGGCTCTCCCTGCTATTGATGGTCGGAGGCCTCTTCTTTGTCCTCCTCGTGCGATCAAGACTTATATTAATCGCACGCAGTTCATTCGGAGAGATTCTTTCTGTCTCTCATTCCTTGGATGCAGTCTTTCTCTTTCCATTCTATTTCCAGATGGATCTGTCTTGCAATCAAGCTGGCTTATTCCAGTTTGTCTGCCTTGGATCTTGTTTCGAACTGGTTTAATGCTCATGAGGTTTGTGCCATTTCTACATCCTGGGCGTTCTCCAATTCTGTTTCGCTCAGGGATGTTCTGAATGTGGTTTACTGGAGGAATGCTTCTACTATCTCCTCCTTCTATCTCCGCCACCTACAGCAGCAATCTGAGGACCTTTTTTCTTTAGGCCATCTCGTTGCTCAGGCTGTTTTGCACCCTCATTAAATATGTATTTTCAGGTTTGTGCATCACTCAACCTTGTTCTTTTCAGGTGCTTCATTCTTTTTTCTTTTAAAGGTTTCGCTGTCATTCTCTGCCCTCCTTGCATTTCTTTCTGCTGTGCTTGTTGGTATTGGTTATGTGATTCACCTCCTCCTATTGTTTATTCAGCCAGTTGTAAACAATTGTGAGTAGGTTGAGAAGAAATTAAAATTTTTTAGTAAATTTTGTTTCTTAATATACCTACCACAATTGTTTACCAGAGGCCCACCCTCCTTGGGGATATATTTGATATTGTTGCCTCCCTGCTAAATCACAAACTTCTCGTTGGCGGAAATTTGGAATTGATGTCATGGTTGTTGCACATGCGCTCGGTAAATGCAAGAGGTGTGCAGAGTGAGTACCTGTAATGTTGAGCGCCGGTCTCGCTCGACCCCTTTTCGATCTTTTTTTTCGTACTTTTGCACTCTTCCACTTTTCCAACTCCAAAAAGTTTATTAGCTTGAGTTAGTTCCGAAGTAGGGCTTGCACATATGTTACAGCCAATTATAAACAATTGTGGTAGGTATGTTGAGAAACAAAATTTACTAAAAAATTTTAATTTTCTTTCCTAAATAAGTAAATAATTTCTTTGTTTGCTTCCAAGACAGAGCCTCTTAGCTTTCATTGGAATGAGTATGATAAGCTTGTTCCAATAACTCATCATAATAAGCTATATTTTGGAAGCAAAATTTTTAAAAATAACTAACTATGAATAGCTCTTCCTATTCATAGCGCTGCAATTTTTTACCATTATGTCATATGAAGGGTTAATGTTTTTTAACCCTTTACCTAGCACAATATTTTTAAAAAATAAATTTAATTTCACATTTTTCGAGTTAAACCATACAAATATGGATATCATTAGAACCAGCTCTGATGACCTCCATATTTGTATGGTTTTATTAAGAAACTTCCAAGATATTTTAGGCAGTGGATGGCTTATTCTGGTTAATTTTCGGGCCGTTTTTGACCGATTTGTTATGTAAAGCGTTAATACTTTTCTTAGAGCTCTGAATCAAATTGGTTTGTTGATGTTCAATAGCCTTTAAATATCTCCAGATTTTTATACATTTATAATATACTTTGACGGCCTATATCCTGGGTCTTTCAAGTTATTTCTAGGCAAGTGTTGGCTGCGTATATAGATAGCCAAGACTTGCCTAGAAACAACTGCCAAGGTTCTTAGAATAAAACTTGCAAGTTTGCCCTGAGACTGCATGTGGTGTTCTGTCACCGTAAAAACTGATCAAAGTCGCAATTTTGCCTGTAAGGGTTGAAAAAATTCTATGTAAATATTTTTTGTATTGCAGGAAAGAATTACCCAACATACTACAAGACCCCAAGAGATGGAGGTATCACTTTTACGGTGATACATTATGCTGGTGCTGTGACCTATGATCTTACTGATGTATTGGATAAAAATAGAGACACCCTAGCAAACTCCATTACGTTTACAATGAGAAGTGAGTATACTGAACAATGTAAAATAATATTTGTAGATTAGCCAAGTCTAGATTTGTCAACACCCCTAATATATCAGGACATCACTGCTAAAAACAAGTAATGTATCATACTTTTTAAACACTAGTGTTGAAAAAATCTGGCCTAAAAGAAACCTTCACCTCACAAAAGAATGAAAACTGATCACTAGTTAACCTTCAGGGGGGCTAATAACGATTTTGAGGACTTTTTGCTGCCGCAGAACAGGGTCAACAAGATGCATTTTCAATGCAAATATGCAAGTTACATTCTAAATTCCTTGTTAGATGTTTCCAGGCAAATCTTGACTGCCAATATAGGCAGCAAAGATTTGCCAAGAAACAACTGCAAAGCCACCGTATGTAGACTGTCAGAAGGTAGCAAAATATAGAAAATTTCCAGACCTTTGAGGTTAAAGAACAGAAAATCAAAATTTCTATACTTCTTTCTTAAAGAAGTCATCTTAACACTCACATCAATAAGAATATTGAATGTTCCATGCTTTGATCCTTTCTGTAATGACAATAGAAATTGAATGTGTAGCTTCTTTTGCTGGCAGACTGACCAACTATATCATCCCAACCGACCAACTGACCAATCAAACCATCAATGGAATGAACAAACCAACAAATGACTGACCGACTGTATAGATATATCTAGGCTGGGAATAATCAATCTGTTGATGTATCATATGGAATGTGCAAGACGATTTAGTACCTGGCCACCCTTGGGGGTAAACCATGAGCTCCAGGTTTACCTGTTTGGTTCTCAGGTTTCAACTCATCCAGCAATAGGTTCACATGCATTACGTGTACGCTTCCTGTAAAACACTGCCAATCGACTCCCCACTAACTGCTCTATGAGGTGGGGTATCAAAACCCAACCACGTGACTTCAATAAGACGTACCATCGGTTATAATTAGCACGGAGTGTTTCCCAGTGTCGTGACAAGGTTATTCTCTGACCCAAAATAGGACCTCCAAACATCATTTCTCTGCAAAACGGCTGTTGATAATTAGGGAAAAAAGTGCATCGCTCCCAAACTACACAAATAAAAATAAAATCATTAAAATTTATTTCGAAATATCGTACAAAATGACTTTTGAGGGCAGTTTCGATCTCGCATGAATATTTGTGAAGACCTTCTCGTTACTTTTTGTCGATTTCGGTGTTTCTTTGATACCTTAATTTTTGGATACCAATTAGCACATTTTCTCAACCAGTCAGGCAAATACTATTTTTAGTATCATAGGGAAATTTTTAAAAACGTGTTTCGTTTCAGATGTATTAAGTAAAAATAAGTGCGATATCGTCCTTGAATTTTTACAATCCGACTATTATTAGCGAAGTTACTCCAAAAATGGAAATAATAAAAAAAATCTCATTTGTAACAGGTTGAAGAACCTTTGAAAAAGAGTCATTCAAATACACACCTTTTTTATTCTGCAGTCGTAGGCAATGAAAAAGAACTTTACACAATTTGGTTGCGTTTCCAGGTATTCGCATGAAGGACAGCTGACGTCGACTTAACAGGTTGAGAACAATGTAGTTTCGTTACCCACTATACGGGCCAAATTACCAGAGTTATTAGACCACAGACGTCTGGAAACCTGATCTAAATCACCCCTACCTCAAAACACCTCATTCTTATGTGCACTCCTCCCCCCCCCCTTCCGAAATATATAATACACATATCTGTGTGTTATTTATTTTGGAAGTGTGTGGGTGGGGGACATATATAAGAGGGAGGTGTGACGTTGGGGTGATGTGATATTAATCAGGTCTCCAGACATCTGTGATTAGACTAGGCAGTGGGACCTGGGGGCGGGATGCACAGCAACTCTGAATGATGACATCCCCTTTAATCCGAGGGTGATATACAACATTTCTCAATAAAAAAATAAGCGTTCAACGGGTAATGTTGGATTTTAAGGTGTGCAGAGAACGAGCCGGTCCATTGTGAACTTGCCCCAGTGACGCGGCAATGCATCCATGTTTTACAAGGTGATGTTCCCACTCAACTTGGTGGAGCAAAAATATAAAAATAGAATACCCAAAACACAGGTACAGAATGTTAATCTGCCCCCCCCCCCCCTCCCCCAAAAAATGTTCTTCGTAAAAACACATGCACTGGAAGACCAGTCGGGTATAGATATCATCTGACTGGTTGGTTGGTTGGTTGGGGGGCAGGGGGGGGGGGGGCACTACATACAAATTCATTGGAGGCAGAGAGCCAACAGTTATAGGCCTACCATCTTGCCATCAGAGGGTGCAGTTGCGTAGGCAAACCCCACAAACATTTAATGTCTGTGTTTCTGTCTCCTAATGTTCAGTG
This sequence comes from Pictodentalium vernedei, assembly GCA_031216915.1. NCBI lineage: Eukaryota > Metazoa > Mollusca > Scaphopoda > Dentaliida > Dentaliidae > Pictodentalium > Pictodentalium vernedei. The sequence continues at coordinate 125,352,401 of CM062290.1, forward strand.
TTGTTTTAAGCCTACTATTTGTGGACCTAGGCCTATTAAAAAAAAATCCCTGTGAACTTGGGTGGGGTGGGAATCTTACACAGCATCAAGTGGGATATGTAAGTGTGATATAGGTATTGCTCCTCGTCGTATGGGGCGGAACAAAATTTTCTGACAGACCAAAATAATTTCCAGACTGATTTCAGGTGTGGAACCAAATTTGATAAACAAACCGCGCATGCACCTACATATCAGTTCCCGGATGTAAGATGGCGCTTTGCTGAAATAAATATTATGATTGAATAACACATGGGGTGAGAAATCTGAGTCAAATCCTCTCCAACACAGTTTCGTCCAGCATGCGGTTCGACCCATTGTTCAGGCGAACAGAATATTCTTTTACATTGAACCATGCAGGGTCTTTGAAACACTGTGGATGACAAAGACTGCAATTGTGGATATCCTGGAACCCATTAACGGTACATGGAGAGAAATTCTAAACAGAAACACTAACAGAGTGGAATTTTCACACATATATCGTCTTAACCCATGTGAAAGAAGCACTTCATTGAACTGAGTGTCCTTTGCACGACAACCTACGGTCCATCTGCAGAAATATGTTGTGTTCGGTGTCCCTTTTCCACCGAAGCTGAGGGCATATTTTGTGAGTGAAAACCTCACTCCTCAAGTGTTTTAGCAGAGACTTTTCTTTATGTGGCAAGATGGGACATGATGTGTCTGAATGTATCTGAGATCAGTTAAAAATTATAAATTGGCAGAATTTGGGAGAGTTTTCAGTTTCCCATCTGAAGTCAGCAAAATTAGAAGAAACATGTCCATATAGTTTATATTTCGTTAAAAAACACTGCGTATAGCTTGAGGTTTGTTGCTTTGGACCACTGAGAAAAGTAGACCCAGGCTTTTGTAATATAACTGAATATAACACAACACTTAACATGATCAATTATTGAGTTCTCGAGGCAGCAATAAAATTTGGTAGCAATAACATTTCCTAATCCGAACTAATCCTTTAATTACCCTTCCAAAGATGTAAAACAAGAGCCAACAATAGCTACTGATTGTTTCTGAAACAGCCTCTGATCGCAATGAAAACATTGACTGGTGACAATAGATAAATCATAAATTACTCCTATAAAGTTTATTCTTTTGAGAGGCCGATTGATTGACACACATCATTCGTCATTCTCATTGGCCGGCCAGGATTTATTGATTGGCCGATTTCCACTCTGAGTTCAGAAGTGAATCAATCAACAGCAATCATGACACTGGAATTACCAGCCACGCTTAGGAAGACCATTGCAGCTCTGGGCGTCTCTTGCCCTATCACCTGGACTGTCCAGGAGATAGGCAAGAGCGTTCACCTGTCTATGGAATTCAAGACAGAGGATAACACAGAAACAGCACCCTCTTCGGGGAGAGGTAGTACCTTTAGTGAGAGGATCCTCTCTCACACTGGTCCTCACCCGAGGAGGTCAGGAGGCCCTGAAAAGGAAAAGATGAAGAGAATAAGCAGAAAGAAGAGCCCGTCTACCAAGCGCTGGGATTCCAGGCGCTTGGAGGCCTTCTTGGAAAAGAAGAGAGAGAAGAGCGAGGAAGGGAAAGAGGAGGAAACAGCTACCATTTCTACTCCAACTCCCACGGACTCACCCATCTCGCCTCCAGCTCCCCAGCTGGAGACGCCAGATGCGGACGGTCCGATGGAGACTGAGATGGAAATGGAGGCTGTCTTCTCGCCTCTTCCCGTTCCTCTCTCGCCTCTCCCCTCTGCCCCGGAAGGCCAGGACACGGAGTGGGAAGCCATCAGAAAAGGAGCCGAAGAGAGCAAGATCGCATGGCAGGAGCACGCAAAAGCAAGGGAACAACACCGCATCTTAATGGACCAAAAACAGGAGGAAATAATAACAACAATTATGAAAGTACGAACTCTTCAAGAAAAAGAAAAAGAAAACAACAACCCTCAATCACCACCAACACCAACAACAGAAATAAATATCCTATCACCGACACAGCCACCTCCCAGCAAGAAGAAATCAAAAAAGCACAAACGCCGATAGCCTCCCACCTTCCACCTCTCCTTTTCCTCCTCTAACACGACCAGACATGGCCAAAAGCAATTACTAGGTAAAACTACGAAACAGTTAAAGATGGGTCGAAAGGGCTTGCTCCAAATCGTCCCAGCGCACCTTTGGCGCGCTAAAACCATTCTTTTAGCTTAGCTTTTAGCTATTCTTTTGAGATTTCCAACATCAGAAACTGGTTAAATTGAATTACAATTATGTATATCTATATACTTTTATATTTGCACTGCGACTTGTAAAGAAAATTTTGTTTCTAACATTCGACCTACCATTTAACAATTTTATTAGCACTTCGACAAATGTTGAAATTATTTTTAATCTATTTATAGGGAAGACAGTACACATGTGGTGTTTTCCAACAAATATTTGCAACACAATGAGAAAAAATTCAATTTCTAACATTCGGCCTGTCACTTAAGTTAACCGTGCACATGTATATTAGCACAACGAAAAAGCCCTGGGCCGTTTTTATCCGTGGACCGATGTAGGGGCATACCTCAGTTGCTGACTTTATTTATGGCCAACTTCTCCCATGGGCGACTTCATTTGGGGGACGACTTCATTTGAGGGTGACTTCCCACCATTTAACTCGTTATAGACTTTATACCACAACAACAATTTTTTTTGCGACAGTTTATTGGTGTTTTAAATAGATAGTTGCAAAAAATGAGAGAAAAAAACAATTTCTACAGCCCTGTGTCTTGCAGCACACTGAGAGACCATGTGTTTGAGTGTTGTTTTCTTAATACTGGATAGCTGTCTTTTCCACCTAAGATCGCCGTATTTACATGTGCCGAGGCGACGTCCAGTAAGAGCAGGCTTTGACACTCTTATAGTTTAAAGTCCCCCCCCCCCCCCATAAAAACAGATGTATGCCCCCCCCCCCCCCCCCCCCCCCCCCACCACCACCACATGTCAGGGATCACATGTTGCCTATCGCAGAGGTAGGCCTACTGACACCACCTCTAGTTCCACAGAAAGTTAAAAGTTATTTTTCGGCATAATTGTGTTGTTGCCGGAACGCAATTTAATTTGAGTGCATTCAAAAATGGAAACCGGACATTGCAAATAAAATCATTAAAATTATTTTCGACAGTATTAATATGGGCAGATCATAAGCGGTCATAACTGAAATAGAAGGCGATCAATTGCATCTCGATTTGTTGTCAGTCTTTTTTGTGTTGATGATGTAAATGTGTTGAATATTTTTAGTCGATAACTTGAAATAAATCATAAAAATGAATTTATTTTCTTTATACATTATTGCATTAACCCATCGGAACATCCTGAGGCCAAAGAGCGCCAGACCAACGAGGCCAAAAAGCACGGGGTCGAAAAGCGCAAAACTTAAAGCGTGGACCAAATCGGCCAAAAAGTGTCGATCCGGACAGTACTTTTTACATGATTCTGTTTCAAAATATAGTTTATGACTCCTAACTGAAACTAGCCCAGACCCTCAGACCAGTTGCAAAGGAGGGAGCATAAGCTATATTTCAGAAGCAAAGGTGTAGGCTTTTGTGCAATAATCTGGACAGTACTGCTGAACTGTTGGGTAAAGGGTTGACCAATAAACTGTTTATCTAACCTTAGTTAAAGTAGAAGATAGAAGTTGTCAAAATATTTTTTGCTTCCAAAACACAGCTTATGACCCCTGACTGAAACGGATGCTACAAGCTCGTTTCAATCAGAAGTCACATTACGTGTACAGTACCCATATGAGACTGGTCAATTATTACCCCAGTTATTGATGCTAAATTTAGATTAGTGCTGTCTATTTATAGAGGAACTATTTATGAGTGGGCGTGTACAATTAATTACTTATCTTCATTGACAACAGAGCAACAATAACAAGAACATTGGCTTTGATGTATTTTATTTCATTCAAGTGTTTCAACTTTTAACAAGCGATAAACTATAAAAACATAATACATTGCACATAGATATTAACATAAATAAGTTTGTTTTTTGCGCATAGATATTTACATAAATGAGTTGTCTTTTTTTAATCTTTTAACTTCATTTGGTTTCTTATAACTAACATTACAGTGCGTTCAATGTAGATTAAAACAAAAACGCCGCCGCGGTGTGTTCTCCACTGTGGAGTTCCAGTGGACCGCAGTGTTTGATCAGTGGAAGACAGTTTTCAAAACACTGTGACCCACCGTGGTCACGAGGGTTAAGGATTAGTTTAATTGCTTTTGCATATCAGTTTCTCTGCTGATTAATAAATACTGTCTTGTGACGTCAACTGGCAAGACAACTGCGTTTGTTACTGGTAGTAGATAATTTATTTTAAATTAAAATTGGAATTTGGAGGAGGCAGACGGCGACTATTGCTGTGGTTTGAAATTGTAAATTGGGAATAGAACAGTCAGTTCCTTTTGGTTATGTACAAAGTCCTCTTCACTTTCGAAACTAAACTGTTGTGTTTGCGCGATCGTATTGATCGAGGAAATAAATAAACCAGACTTGAGAAAAATAACTACTATTCGCGAAGTTCCCAGTTTCACATTTTGTTTACAGCTGTAGACCAACACGTGATGAACCGTGTTTTTCTTGGGTGGGAAGTGGGGGCTAAAAAGCCTCCTGCGTCACGAAAGCGCGCATGGCTAATGATCGAAGTGATACCAGTTTACGACATTGAGTCAACTCGACCAACCCATTCACTTTCCTGTCTTGCTCTTGTCGGGCTACGCAATTAAAGATTCTTATAAAAAGGATAAAGTAAAAAGAAAATTTTGTGTTTTTGAATGGGTACCAAAAAGTTTCTCACTCGTGACTGAAACTAATGATTATTGCACAGGGAGGAGGGGGGGGGGTGGGGTGGGGGGGGTGGGGGGGGTGGGGTGGACAGGAGATATTTGCACACCGAAACAAATATCCTTCATCCAATTCTGTAGGGCTTTGTACATACTTTTATACTCTTTGCATTTGCAGATTTTTCAACGTTTCTCTACATTGTTGTTATTTGTATTATCAATTGGAATAGCTAAGCCTGTGTATGTAAAAATACGTGGGTGCATATAAGGGAGATACCGAATTAAAATATCTGCGAATGTGCCATTCTAAGAGAGAGTACTCTTCAGTGGGAAAGAGATAGAGAGATACAGATATACGTGATGGGGGGGGGGGGGGGGGAGAAAGTAAGAAAAGGTTAAAGAAAATTAGTACAACGAAAGTATACGCAAGTGCATGTGGGCGTATGTCTGCATATTACTCTGTGTGTGTGTGTGTGTAGGGGGGTGGGGATCCGCAAGGGTGTGTGTGTGTGCTGGTGTGTGCGCAAGTGTTTTGGTTTTTCGGGTTTGGGTTTTTTGGTTTTGTTTTTTTTATGAACTACTGTAAAAAAGACCTACCTCTGATGAAAATGTGTCTCATAAGCCTCCACAGGCTGGATTTCATATAAATATTTTATAAATACTCTATGTATATTATGTATGTGTATTGAAATGTGACACTTAAATAAAATATTCTACTACTACTACTACATTAAAGTAGTCGGGATTGAAGTGATTAATTAAATATAGTAGATTAAACTACCACTTGCACAAGGTGTGAAATAACATTTGAGTGGCGCGACAAAGCACAGAGCTGTCCTTCAAACCAACATCTGTTTTAACACCTCTGCACATGACAACCTTGAGAAAAAATAGGAGACAAATCAACATTTTCAATTACCTTTTATTAATTCAGCAATCATAATTATAACCATATATAAATAAAATCAATAGAAAATATTTTTTTTATTTTTCAATAATGACATGCCGATCGACAAGCCAGACCACCACACATCATAACCCTAGCTCAAACATGCCCCGAAATTTCGTATTATAATTTTTTGGTTTTGTTCCCCCACCACGTGTCTTGAAACCCCAAAAATTAAAATAGGTCTTTCAGGTAGGAGACTCTAGTTCCTCTATCGGAGATTTTCTGGCGCCACCCCTGATTTTTGTGTGCAGCCAGCACATAAAAAATTTCAGTGTCTTGGCAGTGTAAGATTCAGTCATCCATACCACTCTTAAATGGTGAAGTAAATAGTCCCCCACCCTCCGTCCCCCACATCTCTGAAACAAGGCAATTGGACCCCAGACTCCCATAAACCCACACGCACAAATAGGCCTATATCAATGATTGCTTGCCCATCTCCCCCCCCCCCCCTCCATCTTGGTCAGTTTTCCTTGCTAGTGCATGCAGGTGCTTCAATATATGGATTCCGAAGCATCTTGGGCTGAAACGTCCCAGGGCCACCACAAGCATTCCTTTTTCGTTAATGTAGTGTATTTATGTTAATTCCACTCTCAACATACACATTTTAACATTCCACTCTGAACTTAACTAACTTTTAAAATCGTAAATCGGATTCTCTTCCTCCCCAACCCACAATTTGTTCAAAATTCAGTACTGGTAACGTGATTCTTCTCCATCAATAGCTATATAGAGTTAGGTAAAATACCGTCGAGGGAATGATAATTGTGCTGGTCAAGTTATAATTATTTCAACTCACATCCATGATTTCAGTACGGTATAATATTTATTTTTTCATAATTCCTCGAGTTCTGGATCGATTTTGATGAACAACATTCGGAATCGCAATAGCTTTTAATAACTTTTTCAAATATTGAACCATCTTTTTAATATTTCAAAAGTAAAAGTCATTTTTCACGGAGTGTGAAAAAATTTGATCTAATTAAGAGCCGGTGACTGAGAGATCAAAAGATAAACCGACGTCAGTCAAACAACCCATCACACAGTTTGACATATTCATGCGAGATTAAAAACACGATTCATACTCCATATTTTGATCGTTTTTTTCTGCCATATTAATGCTTTTTATTATCAAAAAAACATGTATGGAGCATACGTATTCAATTTATACTTAAGTGCAATACCTAACAATCACTAAACAACAATGAACTAAAACTATTTTTGGTGAAAGAATAAACCTGATTACTGCACTTGCAAAAAACACAAGTTAATTATAGACAAATTGAAGTCACGTGGTGGGGTTTTGAGACCCCACCTCGTAATGTAATTAGTGGGGTCTCAATTTCTGTGTTCATATGGGCAGCGTACACGACATGAGAAGATATGCTTAGGAAGCAAAAAATTGAGATAAAATCCTAAAAAAAATGGGAATGACGAATTTCATGTATAGCGCTGGCCGATTTTTACAGTTATGTCCCGTGAAGTGTTAAATGAAAAAATGAATATTACACAGTAATTAGACTTGAATATTTCTCCATTTGAACTTTATATGCCAAGATTATTTTAATGTGATTTTTAGCTCAACTTTGACGAAGTCAAATTTGAGCTATTGTCATGGCCCGTCTGTCCGTCTGTCCGTCTGTCCGTACGTCAACAATTGGCTATGGCTCGGGCTAGAGGTCGTATTTATGAACCGATCTTTACGAAACTTCTTGTGTACCTTTGTTATGACCCTGGGACGGGAACGAGTGTTTTTAGGTGTGGTCCGAAATTCAAGATGGCTGCCAGTGGCCATTTTGTACCGATGATGCAAAAATCAGTTTTTTGTACAGAACTTCTGTATGAAAGTTCTGATTTGAATAAAGTTTTGTATAAATGTTTAGTACCATGGGATACATCACATATAATACGGGTTTTTTTCTCGTGCGTAAATTATGCAAATTAGACTGACTTTGATTTATTTAGTGTTACTTTCAGAGCTGTAAGTGCCAAGCTGCTATGGCTCGGGCTAGAGGCCGTATTTATGAACCGATCTTTACGAAATTTCTTGGGTACCTTTGTTATGACCGTGGGACGAGAACGAGTGTTTTTGGGTGCGGTCCGAAATTCAAGATGGCTGCCAGCTGCCATTTTGTAAGGACGATGCAGAAATCTGTTTTTTGTAGAGAACTTCCATATGAAAGCTCTGATTTGAATAATTTTTTGTATGAATGTTTAGTACCATGGGATACATCACATATAATACAGGTTTTTTTCTTGTACGTAAATTGTGCAAATTAGACTAATTTTGATGTTTTTTGGGGTTACTTTCAGCACTGTAAGTGCAAATGCCAATACGGCTCGGGCTAGAGGCCATATTTATGAACCGATCTTTACGAAATTTCTTGGGTACCTTTGGTATCACCGTGGGACGAGAACGAGTGTTTTTGGGTCCGGTCCGAAATTCAAGATGGCCGGTGGCAGCCATTTTGTACAAAATTAGGTGCAATCAGATTTTTGCACAGAACTTCCATATGAAAGCCCTGATTTGAATAATTTTTTTGTGTGAATGTTTAGTACCATGGGATACATCACATATAATACGGGTTTTTTTCTTGGGCAGAAATTATGCAAATTAGATGAACTTTGATTTTTTCAGTGCGACTTACACACAGTAAGTACACATGTCAATACGGCTCAGACTAGAGTCTGTATTTATGAACTGATCTTCACAAAATGTCTTGGGTACCTTTGTTATCACCTTGGGACGAGAACGAGTGTTTCTGGGTGCGGTCTAAAATTCAAGATGGCTGCCAGTGGCCATTTTGTACCGAAATTAGGTCTAATCAGTTTTTTGTACACAACTTCTATACAGCTCAGACTAGAGGCCATATTTATGAACCAATCTTTACGAAACTTCTTGGGTACCTTTGTTATCACCGTGGGATGAGAGCGAGTGTTTTTGGGTGTGGTCCGAAATTCAAGATGGCCACCAGCAGCCATTTTGTACCAAAATTAGTGCAATCAGTCTTTTGTATAGAACTTCTGTATGAAAGTTCTGATTTTAATAAATTTTTGTTTGAATGTTTAGTAACATGGAATACATTACATATTGTAAGGGTTTTTTTTTCGTGCAGAAATTATGCAAATTAGATGAACTTTGATTTATTCAGTGCTACTTACACAATGTAAGCACACATGTCAATACGGCTCAGGGTAGAGGCTGTATTTATGAACCGATCTTCACAAAACTTCTTGGGTACCTTTGTTATCTCCTTGGGATGAGAATGAGTGTTTCTGGGTACGGTCCAAAATTCAAGATGGCTGCCAGTGGCCATTTTGTACCGAAATTAGGTCCAATCAGTTTTTTGTCACAAGTTCTATACAGCTCGTATTTATGAACTGATCTTCACAAAACTTCTTGAGTACTTTTGTTTTCACCTTGGGACAGGAACGAGTGTGTTTTGGGGTGCCTTTGTTATCACTGTGCTATGAGAACAAATATTTTGGGGTTCAGTCAGACCCACTCTGGGACTCAAAGATTTTTTCTAGTTCAGCATCTGACTGTCACCCACCTTTACAATACTTTACCTATACATTTGTTACAGGCAACGGTCAGTATTTATGTACAGACCGTTACAATACTTTATATGTACCTTTGTTATCAGGTCATTACCTAGATGTTTGTCATTGCTGTGTCACATACTATACATGTACATGTCTTTGTCTTGACAAGTTGAGTTACAGTGTCATTGACACTTTCATTTGTTTTGGTTACAAATTACAATTAATTGAATATATTGATATATATGCATTCCCAATAAATTGTAACAAAATACAGATTAAATTTCAAAAAGATATTTAGTAACATTTGATAATAAAAGTTGTCAGAAAGGTTAAAAACAACATCTCAAAAGTGTTATGCTTTATCAGACCAGTGCTGGAAAACCCCATTAATTAGCTCCGCCCACTCATAAAAAGTTCCTCTATAAATAGACACAAAGATCTTAATTGAACCGGATTAACAGGGACTGCATTATGTAATCATATGTAACAACTGGGGTAATTTGGAAGACTACTTTTACAGGGACTGTGCACATAATGGGATTTGTGTCCACCTGTCTGGTAACCAAGTACCAAATTATATTGTGCTTAGTACCTCCCTGCAATGGAGGGATATAGAATAGAGCTCACTCTGTCCATCCATCCATCCATCCATCCATCCATCCATCCATCATCCATCCATCCATCCATCCATCCATCCATCCATCCATCTGTCCATCCATCTGCATCCATCTGTCTGGGTCCATCTGTCCATCCATCCATCCATCAATCCATCTGTCCATCTGACCTTTGTTAGCTCATCTTGACAAAGTCAAGCTGAGCTAATCTCATCGCTCTCCGTCCGTCGTCTGCCGTCCATCGTCCGTCGTCCGTCAACACCATGTTTTGCTCTTCTCCTCCAAAGCCACTGGGCCAATTCAAGTGAAAGTTTGTGTGAGTGATGGTCCCAAAGGAGCATTTCATTTTTGTTCAACTCAGCATGCCCAGCCCCATAGGGAGGGAGTGGGGGAAAATGCTCCAAAATATTTTAAAAATCTTCTTCTCAAGAACCAGTGTGTACAATGACTTGATATTTGCTATGGAGCTTCCATATGAGGTGTAGAATCAAGTTTGTTCAAACGAAGTTCGTGAAGTAATATTTGGCTTTGTAATAGGAGGGGTAAGATTTTTGGCCCCGCCCAAAATTTCTATTTTCTGAACTGATGGTCCGGTATGAACCAAATTTGTTTTGTGGTAGTATTGCGTCATAAGTACTTGACCCATGCAAAAAAAAAAAAATTCCCGCATCCCCATGGGAACCCTGGGAGCTAAAAATAGAAATATTTTCAAACGCCCATATTTCCCAAACCCCACGGAACAGATAGCTTTTATTTGGTATGAAGTATCCTTATGACCAGTAGAATTGAATGGTAAAAAAAAATTGCCATCAGTTATGTTAGGGTGTTCTGTAATGGGCATCGAAAAAATGCTGAGTCAGCATATTTGCAAAAATTTAAAAAAATCTTTTCTCCAGAACCAATCATCAGAATCTTTTGATATTTGGTATACAGCATTCATAGGGGGTTAGATAAAAGTTTGTTAAAATAAAGCTCATTGGTTCATATTTGGGCTCTCTACACGAGCCCGAAGTTTTAACATAGGGTAATATGGGGAATATTCTTTAAATATCTTCTTCAGAACCACCAGTCAGAATCTTTTAATATTTGGTATACATCATTGTTATGAGGGTCAGATTCTAGATTGTTCAAACCAAGTCCCTAGGTTAATATTTGGGCTTCCTACGGAAGCCCAAATTTTATCTTTGTTCAATATGGAGGGTAATTTAAAAAAATCTTCTTCTTCAGATCCATCAGTCAGAATGCTTTGATATTTGGTATGCAACATCTCTATGGGGGTCAGATTCAAGTTTGTTCAAATCGGATCCCTAGGTATATATTTGGGCTCACTATGAGAGCCCAAATTTTTACTTAGTGCAATATGAGGAAATTTCTTTAAAAATCTTCTTCTTCAGATCCACCAGTCAGAATGCTTTTATATTTGGTATACAACATCTCTAGGGGGGTCAGATTCCAGGTTGTTCAATTCGAGTGCCTAGGTTAATATTTGGGCTCCATATGGGAACATGAAATTTAACTTAGTACAAAATGAAGGAATTTCTTCAAAAATCTTCTTCAGATTCACTTGTCAGAATGCTTTCATGTTCGGTATACAACATCTCTAGGGGGGTCAGATTCAAGTTTGTTCAAATCGGATCCATAGGTTAATATTTGGGCTCGCTATGGTAGCCCAAATTTGAACTTAGTGCAATTCGAAGAAATTTCTTTACAATTTCTCTTCTTCAGATCCAACAGTCAGAATGCTTTCATATTCAGTACACAAATCTCTAGGGAAGTCAGATTTAACTGTGTTCAAATCAAGAGCCTGGGTTAATATTTGGGCTCTCTATGGGAGCCGGAATTGGCCATTTTGCTGAAGAATTAAAAATTTTGTATTCAGTACCCTCTAGAGGTACTAAGATTAATCCACATAGGTTGTATCAAGGGGCTTCATAGGGGAGCTCTACATTTTACTTATGATCAACTGAAGAAAAGGCATGATGCCCAGATTATTTTTGTCACTCCTGAGGGACTCAAGGATTGACAGTGTAGCCTATGGAGATGGCTTGGTTAATGTAGACTCATTCTTGGACTCTGTTTAAATTGTGTTCTGTACAAGATGAGCGCTTCAGGCCCTGTGGGGCCTCTTGTTTATGGCATAACTTGAACAGTAGTTAATGGATTTCAATTCTTGTTGGTTTTTGTGTCTATAGCAACAAGGTCTACGTCAACTTCGATTGCCGCCGATATCTCTTGAAAATTATGGGTATTATTTCCCTTTGTTATAAAAATATTCTGTAAATCTTGTTTATGGCATAGCTTGAACAATAGTTAACGGATTTCAATCTTTTTGGAATATGTCTCTATAGCAACAATGTTTATGTCAAGTTCAATGACCAGCAATATCTGATTAAAATTATGGGAGTTATTGCCCTTTGTTTAATAAAACATTGTGTAATGTTTGTTTATGTATATAGCTTGAACAGTAGTTAACAAATTTCAATTCTTTTCTGTAAATGTCTCTATAGCAACAATGTCTTCGTCAAATTCGATGACCAGCTATATTTGAAAATTACAAGAGTTATTGCCCTTTATTAAAAGATATCATGCAATGATTGTCTATGGATGGAAAACCTTAAACATTAGTAACCAAATATCAATTTTTGGGGGTATATAACTCCTTGGGAACAATGCCTACCTCAAGTTTGATGACCACCATTATCCAATGAAAATTGTCGGAGTTATTGCTCCCCCCCCCCCCCCCCTCCAGTGCCAATTAGGCATGTTTCTTTTCTTTGATCCAAAATGCATTTTGAAGGATTTAGAATGACTAAATGCAACAAAAAATCGACTCCTATAACACACCCCTCCCCCACCCCCCCACCCCCCACCCCTGTGTCAATTAGGCATTTATTTTTTCTTCACTCAGAAATGCATTTTGCAAGAATTTACAGTGATTACATGCAGAAAAATAAGTGACTCCCATTACCCCACCCCAACTCCCTCCTTTTTCTGGTTAGTTAGGCCACAAAAAATTATTTTTTTGTCTCCAAGATGGGTTTGGCTGAATTTAGAGTGATTTTATGTGGGGAAAAACACATCTATGCTCCCCCTCCCCAATTGAGGTGTGTGGGAGGATTACCAGCTCTTGGTGATGTAGGCCTCTTGTTTTATTTCTGTATAGTTTGGCTTATATGTACTCTCATTTCAGCCAGTAGTAACCAGTTGGTTCGGGAGTTATTTCAGAGTAAAATAACTCGTACTGGAACACTAGCACCAAGTAACAGACAACAGAAATCCAGAAAATTAACTGCTGTCAAATCTCCATTTGAATTTTTCAAAAGATTAAAACAGCCAAAAAGTGACAGACTCCAGGTAATTACTTTCTTGAAAATTGTTCAATTGAAGATGTATTTCATTATCCACATAATTATAATTCATAAGAAAATGTTAAAGTTGTTAAACTTAGTATCTATCAGTGGGAGTCATACCGAAACAGTTTCAAAAAGTGAAGGTGCAACTTCCAAACACACAAATGAAGTAATATAGACTATCTCTTTTGATGATTAAAAAGAAAGAAAACTGTCAAAATTTAATTATAAATGTCGTGTTGTGATGATTTTCATCTCATTAAATTCCTGTATTAAAAATTGTTTACCCATTTGTGAATATTATGCAGTATACATGAAACTATGTTTTATTTTTTTGTGGCAGTTTTAAAAAAATACACTGTGGAATGGTTACATAATGATCAACTGGTTTGCAATCTAAATGCTTTGTCAGTGGCCCAATCGATAATATTAGTAACTTTTTCCAAAATGTACAATAAAAAGAGAACCTACTTTTTTGTTTGGATTATCATGATTATCTTTTTCGTGAGCACATAAAAAATGTGTATTTTCACTTGCAGGTGCTTGTGACAGTGCATTTTTCTTGTGACCACTTATGTCACAATTTTTGGTATCCTCACAAAAACTCAATTATTTGCAAGTAGAAGGTTAACTTATCTGAATAAATGGGATGGTGTTCAACCGATTACCAAAAATGACCGCTGACCGATTACCGGTTATTTGAGCTCACCATCAGCCGATTCTGATGTCGATTCTGATTCTAATACCATGCACTACTAGATGAGTGGAGGCTTGAAAGAACCGGATTTAATTGAACCTATTTCACAGTGTTAAACGTCGTTGACTCAGGTTGCAGTAAAATGTCCAGACGTGCACACTTGGGCACGTGATAGGTAATTTTACTATGACCTGAGTCAGTGGAATGAAATCTTCACTTTTTCCGGTATGAACTGTCGATTGACATAAGTATGTTCAATTGTAAGCCTAACATGTCGTTTAACTTGTATATCCCATAAAGGGGCGTCTAGAAAATACTAGAATACACATTGTGGTTGTTTCTCAACTTTATTGAATGGTGTCATTGACACCATTCTACATTAACAATCGAACAGTTGCAGAAGATAATAAAATGTGGTTAATGAATCATCACAAAATGCTTGGCAACAATCGGTTGAACCGATGTTCCAGGAGGCGTTACTGTTGTCATCCGATTGCCCACAATTGGCCAATTTGGGGTGGCTGATTTCAATCATCATTTGAACACTAAAATGGGACCCATTGAACTGAAGATAGGTCTTTAAAGTAAAGAAATTTTACTGTCATCTTTGTCAGGTTTATCTCCCAACGCAATAAAATCTGTATACTATTAACTGGTGAGGTTTGACCAACAGAGTTTATTTTTTCTTTTTCTTCAGTCTGTGAAGAAATCTGCTCGACCAGTGTCCGGTTATAACACAGACAGAAAAGTTCCATCAACACTTGCATACCATTTCAAGGTTTGTGATATAATTATATGTTAGAGCTAGCGATGTTTCTATGCCCTTTCCATAGTTTTCAGGCAATAGCTTCTTTGTCTTTTTTGCACTGAGTCATCATACCAAAATTTCCACCATAAATGGAATGTACTTGGGAGCTGTTGTTTGAAGATCGATGTTCCTGAATTATAAATAAAATCTCAGTTTCCAGCAAGTAACTTCGATACGCTTAGCCTAACAGCATTGAAACTTCATAGACAGTAAGTAAGGCCCAGGCTATGCATGTCGTACTGAAATTCTTGAAAATGAAATTTCAGATAGATAATGCAAACTGGTTTTGTTACAATTCATTAGAAAATCTGTATTATGCTCCAATTAAAAACAAAACAATTTCAGTGAACAAAGAAACAATTTTTATTGTAGTGAATATGATGTTCTTGCCCTCCACTCCACAATATGCTTTAAGCCTTTTCATATGGTTCCCAATATTATCCTCCAGCTTTAAGCCATTTAACCCCTTAAGGACTAGTTCTGATTTTTGGTCAGTTTTTCTACTGAGGAACAGGTACCCAAACCTGCAGCATTTGTGTTTACTTGCTGCTTAAATCCACAGTAGCCTGGCAGTGGTTTCAAGTCATGTCTTGGCTGCCTAAATAAGTGAATACATGAGTGGAAACTACTGCAACGTGGCAGGCTTAACTGATTATTTTGGACAAAAATTGTTCAAAATTGTCTGAGCCCTTAAAGGATTAATTGCAGCAGCAACCATAACTAATGTCTCTTGTTGGAATGATAAGAGTTTCTGAGCTATGGTTTGAAAGAAATGATATGTATATATTATTGTGATTAACTGGAAAGTTAAATGGTTACCTGTGAAAGCTATATCTAGGCTTTATTAAAAAGTGGAGTTGTTTTGGGAACCCCTTGTGTGCGGAGCACTGCTTGTGGTAAACAAGTTCTATTTTGCGGTTAAATAGGTTACAGTAGACAAAACGTCAGGCAGATGTTCAATATAGTGGGCAGTATAGTTTTATACTATTCTCACCTATGTTACTACCTGCGAAAAAACCTGTACATTAAATTTTAGCTTTTAAAACCACTACCAGTGTAAAGTTTCCTTTGCGGTTAAAATGTTTTCAATGGGAATTTCTGCAATACATTCACACTTTGTGATGTTTCATTCAAACATACTATGTTTTGCGGTACTATCTACTACCTGATATGACTTACTAAGTTTAAAATACCTACAATTAAATATTTAAAATAAAATTTAAGAATTGTTAATAATAATTTGACTGAAAAAACGAGGTAAATTCAGTCAACTTTGTCGATGTGTCTAGCTGTCAATCAAGCATTCAGGTGTAGCTGGATGTACTGCCCACCAGTACAGATGTAAACAGAATGAACCCATGTGGTTGTGATAGAAAGTGTCGTTTCTTCTCCATTTAAGTGACAAAGTTGATTATTTATTAAGAGCTTGGTATAAATAAAACAAATAGGTACTAAGGCCGGTAATTAGATTTAAACCATTCATAGAGTAAGGGTTTTAACCACTCAGCAGTGAGCAGAGTGGTTAAAACCCTTATTCTACAAGTGGTTTAAATTCCATTACCGTCCCCAGTACCTATTTATTATGCCCTCGGCCTCTTTGAGGAGGGGCATTATGTTATCACCATGTCTGGCGTCCGTCCATTAACTTTTCATATTCCTTCAATTAACTAAAGTTCTACCAATCGAATCTTTACCAAACTTCATATGTGTGTTAGGTATTGTGAGTGGAAGAAGCCTATTTATTTTGACCATAGTGAGCCAAAGGTCAAGGTCACAGTGACCTCCAATGTTAAATACACTTGAAATTGGTTTCCGCTCTATAACTAAAGTTCTATCAACCGGATCTTTACCAAACTTCATATGTGGGTTAGATATGATGAGTGGAAAGAAGACTATTTTTTTTTTACCATGATGTGCCAAAGGTCAAGGTCATAGTGACCTCCAATGTTAAATATACTTGAATTTTGTTTCCACTCTATAACTAAAGTTCTGCAAGACTGCTCTTGTTTTTTTTTTAATTCTGTCCATGATATTGCAGGAGGGGGCATATCCATGCTTTGTGTTGTTCTTGTTCTAATTATAAATGATTGACTTAACCTAACTTCATACTTGTGTTGTGGTCATGATATGGCTATAGATGTTAAAAGTGAGCTTAAGAAACAAATAAAAAGTGTAGGTATCACAAAATAAAGTTCCTGTATTCGAAGCTGGTTGTTCATATTTATCAAGTACCAGGTTATATTTTGTTACGATAGATTTGTTTTGTTGCAGTTTATTGGAGAGTGCATGTTGATAATCTCCAAATAATTGTGTTACACACGTAAAACTTCAGCATTCTGCAAGTTAACATTTTCAGATCCACATTCAGTATTCTTAAATGTTTGTTATATAACTATTGATGAAAGTTAAAAAATCATGTATCATCAATTCCTGCCATTTTTTTGCTGTACGGCCTAAAAAACATAAAAATATGTTTCTCAGGCCCTCCCGCATGGTCCTTTTGGCTGCCGCATGCTCCCTTTTTTTAACCAATGTAAACTTAAAAAAATAAAAATTAAATGGTTTATGTGTGATATTTTACCGAAGTTAATAAAATTGATAAATTTGTCCCTTGAGTGCAAGATGGCTTTGCAGTGCTTTAGCATTTCAAAGCCTTCTTGCTCTCAAGGGATGAAATACACCACCTCCCATGCTATTCTGTAGATTATGAGGCCTAAAACATAAACTAAGAACATGAACTTTTGATGGCAAAGAAATAATTACAGAAATAAAAAACAAAATAAAAAATCGCTCGCCCGCATGCAATTTTGCAAATAATGGCCTGAGAAACAGAAGATCTACTTTGTGGGGCCTAAAGAATATTTTATTTTCAATTTCAGAACTCTTTACAAGAACTGTTGTCGAAGATCAATGCTTCAAAGGCTCATTTTATTCGTTGCATAAAACCAAACACCAAAAAGGCAGGCATGATGTTCACTACAGGATATGTGTTGGCTCAGTTACGATATACTGGAGTGTTGGAGACAGTTCGATTGAGGAAGTTTGGTTATGCCATGAGAATAAAATTTAGAGATTTTCTTAACAGGTATGGAATTCCAGATTATTCTGAAATGGATAAACATAATGGGATGTGGGTTTGACAGAAGTTATGTGTGAGAAATATTACTACTTTACCTTTAATCCTGGGGATTTTCACGTGTTTACTACACTTTGACAGTCTACATTCTGTGGCTTTGCAGTAGTTTCTAGGAAAGTCTTGGTTGCCTGTATAGGCAGTCAAGACTGTCTAGAAACAACTACCAAGCACAGTGGAGCCCACTTAATTGGATATCTCTTAACTGAATAACACTGCTAATTGAATGTAATTTCCCAACACAAAACCATTTAACATACCTCCAGTACAAATTTTACCTGTTGATTGAATATAGGTTATAGAGTAAACACTCCTGTTAATTGAATAAAAAATCTTGTAACTTGTCAAGAAATTACGCTGACTCGCCCCAGTTTTCCTTTGTTTATAGACCTATTTGTCCTCAGTGCATCCAGTACAGGCATTTAATCTATTATATCTTGTTTGACAGAGCTCATGGAGATCTGTCAAACAAGATATAATAGAATAAATGCTAAGTTCATCTCCAGAATACAGGAAAGTGACACATTACCTGTTAATTGAATACTCATGTTAATTGAATAATTTTCATTGGCATAGTGGCTATTCATTTGACAGGGTTCCACTGTACTTATAATGCAGCTTTCAAGTTTACCTAAACACTGCAATTTGGGGCACCTGTTTTGTTGCATTAAAAAGTAATTGACTTCAGAATTAGGCTTTCAAGGGTTAAGAGCCTGGGCAGATTTTACAATTGTCGTAACATCAAAACTTTAGAGAGTTGCCTCATCAGTTTTCTTTGTTGAGTATTGGCTGCCTATACACACACCCAAGCTTGACTAGAAATTACTGCTATGGTTATTTGACACCTTTAACTCTTAACCCGCTGATTATTTTCAAGATGTGACTTCCATCATCGGAGCATGGTGGCTCAGTAGGTAGAGATGCAGGCTGCAAACTGAGAAGTCCTCAGTTTGAATACCACCTGCCACAACCATGTTATGTCCTTGGGAAACATACTTAATCCCAATTGCCCATGTGGTGGCACAGTGGTGTTGTGAACTAAGGTGTACTGCACATCAATGGTGCACTTGTCTTCAACCAATGCTAACCCTTCTTGTGTGGAGTTAATATGTTGAGGAGTCTGACAGTTGCTCGGTCATTCTCTGCGGGTACTCCGACTTCCTCCACCCATAAAACTGTCTGACACAAGGTGATTCTGGTTGTCAAAAGTGTCGTTAAACCCAAATAAATAAATAAATAAATAAATAAATATTTTCAAGATATTTTTCATCAACTCTAGTCATGGCTACTGTAAAGAAGCCATGACTAGATTTGATGAAAAAATCCTCTACATTTAACTCTAGAAATCATTTGTAAAACAATCCATTCACTTTACCAGAAGAAAATTTGATTAAATGTGCCCAAACTTTTCTTGTTTTATTGACAAAAGAAATTCTATCCTGGGTAAGAATATCCATCAGCAGCATGCAAGGAGTTAAGATTGTTGTTTCTAATTTAGTGGCAATACTACCTTCCATTGTGTGGGTTGATGAACTCTTATAAGTAATAACATTGTCTTCTGTATCCAGTAATGTGAAAATATGTGTTTAGCTCTTCCTACATGCTAATTCTCTACTAACTAGACTACTTGCTTACTTGCTATGCCCCAACCTGAGGAGCCAGTTTTGGTGGCCACATAGTTGAGGTCTTTGCACATCTGTACTTTAGTGCAAACATTTTGCATTATAACTCGAGCATCAGTTGTCAGATTTTTACCCCTGAGGGAACCCCGGGAAGTGAAGCAGTGCTTGTTTACTTTGGTAAACAAGCTCTGTTTCACTGGTAAAATAGGATCCAGTCACTAATGCTTTGCGAGTCCTCTAAAATAGGCAACATGGGAGTTGCCTTGATTGACTTACCTTGACTTTATCTCCATGTTGTGGTCATGATTAGCCATTGTGCAGAAGTCTGTGACCTTAAACACCAATAAATAAATAAATAAATGTCAGATTTTTATGTCTTTTGATAATACAGGAAATGCATATTTATACCCCCACTTTCGAAGAAAATGGGGGTATACTGGATTACATGTGTCCGTGCATCGGTGTGTCCATGCGTCCATCCGTGTGTGAGTCTGTCCAAGAATATTCATAACTTTTATAACTTACATAAATTATTATTTTCTATAATATTTGTTGGTCATAGATATGCCCACACTAGTTATTTTTTTTTTTTATTACTTGTTTTTATTACTTGTTCACTCAGAAATTGTGTCTGTCTGAGCCAAATTTTGTCTGTTCAGCCTGTATCTCGGGTATCGAATGTTCTATTGCAATGAAATTTGCCGTGAACACTGCTTATGGTATAGGCTTTAAAAAAGGATTCAACGATATTTCTCACATTCTGCTTTTTAGAGTTATCCCCCTTTGTTGACTTAGAAATTGTAGGAAATAGACATTATTTGTCTGTTTAGCCTGCATCTCAGGTATGGGTTATCAGATTTCAGTGAAATATGGCATGCAGTTTGCCTATGACAGATGCTTTTGCCTCATTGCATAAAACTTCCAAACACCAAACAATTTACCATACCTTTTGACTTAGAAATTGTTGGAAAGTGTTATACCCCCACTTTCGAAGAAAATGGTGGTGGGGGGGGGGGGGGGGGGGAGGGGGGTATACTGGATGACATGCATCCTGTCTGTATGTCCATCCGTCCGTCAATGTGTGAGTCCGTCTGAGAATATTCATAACTTTCATTATTTTCTATAATATTTGTTGGTCATAGGTATGCCCACACCAGGCAGTACACCATGTGGGGGTATGCACCGGATGACAGTCCGGCTCTTGTTTTATTTTGTAACCCAATGGCCCAGACTAGCTGGTGCTAACTCAAAAATATATAGGGCCAAATACAAATTTTGCCCCCCCCCCCCCCCCCTCAATCCCCCAAATTTGCATGCAAAACCGAAAATTAAAAGTCCTATCTGGCCCTCCATACATTTACTCTCTGCGCATGTGCAGATGTCAGGAAGTGACCGGAATTGGCGCCAACATCATTCTTTGTTTGGCCCTTCAGTCAGATAACAACAAACTGACATCTGTGCTTTTAAATCTCAGTTTTTATGATGCCAGACACAAATCAATGGTGAATTTGGTGGATCCAAGGACACAACTGGATGATGGAAGGAAGAAAAGGTGGTTTGAAACGTTCAGGGCTGTAACTTTATAATTTTTATAAAAATTATTTCATGTTCCCCATTTTTGGGACATGGGCCTGACGTCATCATTCTTGCTAATGATTTTTCCACTGTTTGTTAAGTGTTCCTTCCCTATCCTTCCTTGAAGCCCCCCAGTTAATCTCCCAAGCTTTTTGGCTTCTTTTATTGAATTTTTTAGCTCAACTTTGGCGAAGCCAAATTTGAGCTTATGCCATGGCCAGTTGTCCGTCATCCGTCTGTCTGTCTGTCCATCTGTCCGTCAACAATTCAATACGGCTCGGGCTAGAGTCCGTGTTTATGAACCGATCTTTACGAAACTTCTTGGGTACCTTTGTTATGACCGTGGAACGAGAATGGGTGTTTTGGGGTCCGGTTCGAAATTCAAGATGGCTGCCAGCCGCCATTTTGTACCAACGATGCAGAAATCTTTTTTTTGCACAGAACTTCCATATGAAAGTGCTGATTTGAATAATTTTTTGTGTGAATGTTTAGTACCATGGGATACATCACATATAATACGGGTTTTTTTCTCGTACGTAAATTATGCAAATTAGACTAACTTTGATGTATTTAGTATTACTTTCAGCACTGTCAGTGCAAATGCCAATATGGCTCGGGCTAGAGGCCGCATTTATGAACCGATCTTTATGAAACTTCTTGGGTACCTTTGGTATCACCGTGGGACGAGAACGAGTGTTTTTGAGTGCGGTCTGAAATTCAAGATGGCCACTGGCAGCCATTTTGTTCAAAATTAAGGGCAATCAGATTTTTGCGCAGATCTTCTACATGAAAGCTCTGATTTGAATAATTTTTTGTGTGAATGTTTAGTACCATGGGATACATCACATATAATACAGGTTTTTTCTCGTGCAGAAATTATGCAAATTAGATGAACTTTGATTTTTTCAGTGCTACTTGCACATAGTAAGTACACATGTCAATACGGCTCGAGCTAGAGGCTGTATTTATCAACCGATCTTCACGAAACTTCTTGGGTACCTCTGCTATCACCTTGGGACGAGAATGAGTGTTTCTGAGTGCGGTCCGAAATTCAAGATGGCTGCCAGTGGCAATTTTGTACCGAAATTAGGGCCAATCAGTTTTTGTACACAACTTCTATACGGCTCAGGATAGAGGCCGTATTTATGAACTGATCTTTACGAAACGTCTTGGGTACCTTTGTTATCACCGTGGGATGAGAACGGGTGTTTTGGGGTGTGGTCCGAAATTCAACATGGCCACCAGCAGCCATTTTGTACCAAAATTAGTGCAATCAGTCTTTTGTACAGGACTTCTGTATGAAAGTTCTGATTTGAATAAATGTTTTTGTATGAATGTTTAGTAAAATGGAATACATCACATACAGTACAGGTTTTTTTCTCTTGCAGAAATTATGCAAATTAGATGAATTTTGATTTATTTAGTGCTACTTATACACTGTAAGTGCACATGTCAATACTGCTCGGGCTAGAGGCTGTATTTATCAACTGATCTTCACGAAACTTCTTGGATACCTTTGTTATCACCTTGGGGCAAGAACAAGTGTTTCTGAGTACGGTCCAAAATTCAAGATGGCTGCCAGTGGCCATTTTGTACCGAAATTAGGTCCAATCAGTTTTTTGTCACAACTTCTATTCAGCTCGTATTTATGAACTGATCTTCACGAAACTTCTTGGGTACCTTTGTTTTCACCTTGGGACAGGAATGAGTGTGTTTTGGGGTGCCTTTGTTATCACTGTGCTATGAGAACAAATATTTTGGGGTTCAGTCAGACCCACTCTGGGACTCAAAGATTTCTTTTCTAGTTTAGCATCTGACTGTCACCCACCTTTACAATACTTTACCTATACATTTGTTACAGACTACGGTCAGTATTTATGTACAGGCTGTTACAATACTTTATATCTACCTTTGTTATCAGGTCATTACCTAGATGTTTGTCATTGCTGTGTCACATACTATACATGTACATGTCTTGACAAGTTGAGCTACTGTGTCATTGACACTTTCATTTTATAAATTTCTTGGGAGTTTGACGTGTTACACAGAATGTTTATTCTGTATATCCCTATGGTTACGTCCTCACCCTAGGGGTGTTTAGGCGTTTTTGGTCATGCATCATGCATCCGATGTATCTTTTTTTCTTCTGAGGAAGATCTTGCTTTACATTGGATAGTTCAAAATCTGTTACTGACTTCGGGCCTTTTTTATTCAGTGCCTGGAGTCTTGCTTCCGGTTTTTCTACTGACGTTGTTTACTTTGACAGTGCTCTGTTAATATATGTAGTTTGACTAGTTTCCTATTTATTATCATGGTAGGACTGCTGTAAGATACATTAAATATTCCGGTAGTTTAGCAATTAATTTTTTGGATAATAAAAAAATTTTTGTCCACACTTAGGATCTATCGGGATACATTGGGCCCATCATTCCCTTTGGGGACTTGGGCTATTGTCAAACTTTTTCGAAAATTTTTTTTGTGTAAATTAATTTTCGATTTATATTTTGAATGTTATTTATTATGTATCTTTTTCTAATATTTAATGTGGAGTGGTGGGAGTACGATCGACTTTATTTTGCTTCATTATGAAAGCGTATTGCTCAAAATGCAAGGCGAGGAAGCCTTTCCTCTGATTTACATGTTGGTTGCCTTGCTTGTAGTCAATGCACTCCCACTAATTCTTGCTCAACATGTGTCGGATGGGATGACAACGTTGGAGACGGGGTGTCACGGTATGTTGTTAGGGGCGAGAGGCCACTGCCGGTTCTCTCACCACAGAGTCATTCTCGTTTCTTAATTTCTCTTTCAGAGGAACAAGGACATGGTGATGTTTATGTGACGCCTAGAGAGAGTGTGCTGCCATCGTCGCATTCAGATGATCAAACAGAGCTAGCGGCAAAGGTGCTCATGAACATTGGACAGGGCTATAAACCACAAACCAGTGGTTTCAGCTCCCTGTCGCCAGCTAGCTCGACTGGTGAAGCATTACTCCTTCCGTGGGTACCGTGACACCGGGTGTGTCCGTTGTGGTCTAAGAAGTGGATTGGGTAGATCGAGCACCTTAAAATATAAACAGGCTGACCCAGCGACGACAGAACAGAAGAAGCCGGCAAGTTCATTGGTAAGCTCGGCGAGGTCTGAAAGGACTGCGAGTGAGAGAGCCCCCTCTCTTTCCCAACAACATCTGGGGCCATCCGGGACGCTCCGTTCAGTTCACAGCCGGCATCGGCTACAGTTTTGGCTTCTGCATCGGCATCTTCCAAGCACACCCGACCGCACCTTAGCTACACGACTTCAGATATCCAGCCTACATTGCCGAGAAGGGACCACTCATCATCAGGAAGTCGGACCATCCGGTAGCTAAGGAGACGAGGCCTCGTTTATTGGGACGTCAGGAGAAAAGAGCCGTCACGGACACACCGTCCCGGTAGCAGCCGGCAGCCAGGAAACAGAAGACTGCTGCTCCTCAGGCCTCCGTAATGGACTTGCTGTCGTGGATTGCGCTTCTCATCCCAGCAAGTGCAGAAGCAGCCTACGGCAGTCTCAGAACCCGAGCTGTCGAATGGTGCTAGGTCGGTCCAGTCATCTGCAAGTTCAGATGCTGCTGACCATGAATTTCAACTGATTCAGTCAGATGGTGAAAGGGATACGGAGGAGGATTACCCTTCCCTTTTGGAACAAGACATGGTTGCGATGGATTTAATCCATCAACGCTACCCTGAATTTGTTCCAGCGAATCAGAATGCTGTGACTACTAAGAAGAAACTACAGGCGTCATTGGATGCTGCCTTTATCCGGACAAAGGAGGAGGTCCTGTCTTTTCTTGATCAGTCTAGACAGGTGTCGCAGGCCTTCGCCCATTTAGACGATGCCATATTCAAACTTTCCAGTGGGAAGAAGAAAGGCGGTTTCTTGACATCATCTTCCATAAATTTACCGTTTCTTGGACTATATTCATTTAAAACGGTCTGGGAAGATGTACAGAGAGTTCCTCTGCATTTGGATGAGCAGGCGGAGGGCCTAGTCATGTCCTTACCTTCGTCATTCACTATTCGCTCGGACACAATTGAGACGGCAATTTCTTCAATCAGAGCGAATTTAGATGCATTGTCTTACGCAGATCACCTTCAAGAGCTGTGGCGCAACGTCTCAACGGAAAGGAATTTGAGGACGTTCGTACCTCTTTAAGAGCCCTTTCCAGGGCTATTATGTTTACCACGTATAACTCTGTCTTAACCGTGGCTAATTTGGAGTTAATCAGACGTGATGGAGCCCTTGCGTCATCATCTTTAAGATTCTCTAGGATTCTACAGTCACCTGTTTCTCCGACTGAAGCCAGACAGCTCGTTCCGACCGGTAATAGACTTGAGCTGGATAACAAGTTTATCATGGCTCTAAAAGTTTATTTATGGTAATCATTCAGTCGGTAAAAGTGAGTGTTCGAGTGATCGACTATGCGGCAGGCATAGATCTAAGGATCTGTACTTTCATGTCCTGGTATATCCGCCATTCAGAGAGTACCTACGATTTGCCGTTCAAGGGATAGTATATCAGTTTCGAGCGATGTGCTTCGGTCTGATTCTAGGGCCCTGGGCATTCACTCGAATAATGAACTCGGTAATGTCACACTTCCGAACTCATTCATCTCTGGTAACGTTGGCTTACTTGGATGACATTCTTCAGAGATATGGCATCAACTACTCTTCAGAATGATGTTTAGAGTCTGCTTCTCTTGCTCCAACGTCTCGGCTTCATCGTAACGAGAAGTCGGATCTAGCTCCGTCCAAGTCGTGCATTCACTTGTTAATTAGCTTCAAGACACACAACAATCTGGTTCGTCTGCCATTACCCAGAGCGAAATTAGTCAGTTGTTATGCTTGCTTTTGTCTACACTCAGACGCATTAACAGCGAGGGAATTTATGCGACTGATGGGGTTGTGCAGATCTTATTCCATTGGGTCGCTTACGCACACATCCCCTCCAGACATTCTTTACCCAGAACTGGAGTGTGAAGACGCATTCGCTCGAAACCAGTGTCGGATCTAGTAAACAAAAGGTTCAGATTTGGACAGATATTCAGTGGTTAACTCAGGGAGTTCCGCTGTGCAGCTGCCGGATCCGGCTTTCACGATTATGACGGATGTGAGTGAACAGGTTGGGGCGCAACCCTGAGCCCGACAGACTCGAAATGCCAGGGTGTTTGGGACCCTCGGTTCCTGGAGAAACACATAAACATCAAAGAAATGATGTCAATTTGGTTAGTGCTACAGCAATGGTTTCGTTATAGCAGACGTGCATATTCTGATATTGTCGTACAACTCGACAGTGGTAGCGTACATCAGGAACCAGGGCGGCACCCATTCATTTCCGTTATGCCAACTGACAGAGAAGATTTTCCTATTACGTCATGTATCATCATGTTCATCTTTCTATCCGTCATATACCGGGTCGTCTGAACGTACTAGCAGACTTGCTCCTCGGAAAGGTCACCTGTTGCAATTGGAATGGATGCTCAACAAGCGATTAATTGGACAGTTTTGCTAGCAGTGGGATCGCCCCATGATAGATCAGTTTGCGACACACCGGAACAATCAGTTACTGTCGTTTGTGTCACCATGCCCAGACCATTGAGCACATGCAGTAGACGCTCTCATGGGGATAGATGATAGGATACGAGTATCCTCCAATCCATTGATTCAGTAGATTATGTTTAAGATCAAACAGTCTCGTTGTGAATCCTAATAGTAGCACCTCTGTCGTCACAGAAACCTTGGATCAGTTTTCTCTAGTGTCTGTTATAGGACACTCCCTGGAAGCTTCCTCCAGGAGAGGACCTTCTTTATCAGGGGAAGTTTTTGTTCTTCATGTCCTTCTCCGCCCATGGTGGCATAATGGAGTCGGTTAGACGTGAGGAAACCATTGTGGTTCCTATATTATTTGATGACTAACACAGGAACGATTTAGTAATGTGGGTGAGGAGATTTAGATAGGACTTTGAATCCCCCTCCCCCCCCACCCCCCCACACACACACACACACACTGCCAATGTGTTTAGAGGCAATTACCAGGCAAGACGTAGTTTCTTCCCGCAAGCCTCGTATAGTTTAATACATATATACTATGCTTTTCTTCACTTTTCGATTGGTGGCTGGGTCGTGTTCTATGGCGACCTCATGGGCACATCCGCTTTTTAGTTGTCTCCTGCTTTTTTTCAAAAAGCGGGAGATATTAAATTCGGGGTGTCCTTCCATCCTTCCTTGTCTTTCGTTTCCAGACTCTAACTTTCCTTACAGTGACCGGATTTCGATGAAATTTGGGTAGTAGATCACTTTCATCAATTGTGGGTCTAAGTTCGAATATGGGCATTTTCCGCTCATATTTAATTAGGTTTCTGAAATTTGATTGGCTGATGGTTTCCAGACTCTTAACTTTCCTTAGAGTCAACCGATTTCAATAAAATTTCATATATGGATTACTTTTCACATCAGTTTAATGTAATATGTCTTATCATACAGTCTTAATTTTTTGTGATTCTCACAGTTACACTCCACATCACTTTACTTGCTTTGACAGTGACCTCCGTGAAAGTAAATCTGATAACCACTGTCTGAAGCACTGTCTGCTCTGTCTCTTCTAAATAACTTCCACTTGCAACTCAACTATATTCCACTGGATGCATTAATTCCCCTTGAAAATGCTGCCCAGCGGGAGACATAAATTCACTGAATTTACTTGTTCGTAATAATTTTAATTTCCTTTCATCTTGGATTACAGGATTGGAGCTATGTTGATCTACTAATTCGGAAGTCCTAGGCCCTCCACCTTTTTACGATTCAGCTAGTCTGGGTCATTGGGATATAGTATAAAAATATTATAAATTCATAGTAATTTGTATATTTTTTATTCTTACCAATGGCCCAGACGGAGATGGCCCTCCCATGAGTGCGCACTCATACCTCCCTGCTGAATTATTATGTAGATCTCTCTTCTACAAATAATGATGTTGGTGCCAATTCCGGTCGCTTCCTGACATCTGCGTAGGAGAGTAAATGTATGGAGGGCCAGATAGGACTTTTAATTTTCGGTTTTGCATGCAAATTTTGGGGATTGGGGGGCAAAATTTGTGTTTGTCCCTAGATATTTTTGAGTTAGCACCAGCTAGTCTGGGCCATTGGTAAGTATAAAAAATATACAAATTACTATGAATTTATAATTTTTAATAATATACCACTCAGAACAGAAATGAAGAAATCCGAATTTCTCTCCGTAGTCATCACCACAAATCATAATTAAGGGGACGCAGAAAAATAATTCTCTCATTTCCGTTTGGAAAGTTCTAAAATATTTTTATGACAGTGATGGCAAAATGTGGTGTAACAAAATATGTTGCCATGAACGATATTTTTTGTGTGCAAGAATTTTTTCTGATTTATTTTTTTTAGTCTTTCACTGGTACGAAGGGGCTTGTAACAGTCCACATACACAGTAACTGTCCTGCAAATCTGTCTATGCAACAAGTGCAGTGTTTTTTGAAAAGTGAATTTTTGTGACTGGTATTAGCTGAGTTGACAATATGTTTTTAGGGATTGATAGGTTTGTAAGCAAGGAAAGCAATCCAGCCACTCTCTTTTCATCTTCCTGTGTCAGTTCATATATGTATTTATATATTAGTGTTTTATGGTCACATACTTATGCACAATGGCTAATCATGACCGTGACAGTTTTATGGGTGAAGGAAGCCAGAGTACCCGGAGAAAACCACCAAGCAACGACAAGCAGCTGCCAGCTCCTCAACATCGTAACTCCACACTGCTACACACACAGGGTTAGATTGGTTGAAGACATGCACACCATCGACATGCAGTATGGCTTAGTACACAGCGTCATCGTGCCCCCATGTGGACAATCGGGGTTAAGTGCCTTGCCTAAGGACACAACACAGGAGTCCGAATCGATCCCTCAGACGGTCACCCATCCGAGGACTAACTGGGCTCGACATTGCTTAACTTTGGTGATCTGATGAAAACCGGTTACCGCAATGCCACCGCACCCCCTGTGTCAGTTCAGGAAACAAACGAGTTAGAATTGCACCTACAGGACAAAATGACTGGAAAAAATTTAATTCTTTTATATGAGACTGTTGGTTACCAGTGCAATCTATTGAATAAATAGTAAATGGAAGTTTCAGTAAGTTGATGGCAAGTTCTTTTTTTTCAGATATGAAGCTTTGAGTATGTGTCACCTACCTGCATATAGTTTTGTGTCAGATGAGCACAAATGTAGAGAAATGCTATGTAACTGCCAGATTGAAGGATTCAAGGTAGTGTTATCACACAGTTTATAAATCCAATCTGGGGAATAGTGAATAGATGATGTTATTTCTTATCAACCAACCTTGCAATTGTTTACAATGGGCTTGCACTACAGTGGAAGTCCCTAACTTAGAAAAATACTCTCTATTTTCTTCTTTCCCAAGCATGTTGGGAAAGAAAAGTGGTGCAAAAGCACCAAGAAAAAATAAGCCAAAACTGGGTTGAGTGAGATTGGCGCATACCCAGTAGGGGACACTCTTCTCCATGCACTAATCCATGGCTTCCGGAACCAGTGCACAGATGTATAATCAACACGTCATTCTATTTTTTTCCACCATGCTGGATGGTGGATCTTCTCGCAACAGTGATACCTTTTGACTTGATGTTGACGATGTTTCCTGTTCTGTTATGTGGTTTCATAGCTGTTTCTTCATTATCCAGATATAAAGGGCTGTGTTTTAATATATTCTCTCGATTATTCACTTTATTTTTCGTGATAAATCTTTATGTACCGATTTCGCACGCGATTTTTGCATACCCTGCCGTTTTGTTCTTTTGTTCATTGATGCTAACCCTTTGGGTTCTGCTTTTAACTGAATTAGGTGTCAGCTGGGAAAGGTTGTGGCAGCTTTTCTCCCCATTGTTGAGGGTAGAATTTCTGCCAGTTCCCTTTTGGTTGATGGGGTACTTCTGTTCCTGTTGGGCCTTTGTTTACAGCCACCTTACCCTGGAACCTGGGGGTGTTCTTGGCTTCACCTTCCCATCTACTTTGCTCTTGTCAAATATGCCTAGGGCGATACCTTGCGGGCCATTTCGTTGTCTTAGCATGTTGAAGTTTCCCATTATTCATGCTCCACTTTGTTTAGGAGTTCTATTGAAAGACCCTGTGGGCTGGGTTGTCTTCCACCTTTTGGGCTTCTGTCTATTGTGTAGTTCGAGGACGTGATATTTTCCTCCTGCGGCCGCAGGAAGGGGAACATAGTCATTTGGGGCCTCCCGATTCGACTCTGTCTGGAGAGAGTTATATCCCCTCCTGGGGGTTTTGCAGTCTTTTTATGGCGTGGATACCGCAGTAGCTGCTGACTTTCTGGCGAAGAGATGCCTGGTTCCGGGACTACTGTCCCCCTCCAGTCGACATCTGAGGCTGTCACTAGGGTTGTGACTCCTCTTTTGGAGGCGAGCTTGGTTGCTCTCTCCTCTTTTCGGCCTTTGTCAACAGCTACTGATGTGTCCGCACCTGCTGCTTCTCCGTCAGTGACATCATTGGTCTCCATTTCAGCTGGCCCCGGCTTATCCCTGCAGGATTTCTGCTTCTTGGAGGTGGGGATATCGGCCTCAACCTTCCCTGGCTTCAACTCGGCGAAGTCGGAAATGGTTGCCAGATGATCCCTTTGCTGTGGTATCTGACGTCGAGCCCAGCAGGTTTTGATTTGGATTGGGTGGGGTCATCATGGACTCTGTTGCGCTTCTGTCCATGCACTGTAGTCCTTCAGCCTGTTTTGCGGGACCGGCACATTTTTGTGCAGCCTGGACCTTCTGTCCCTCAGAGGTCCATGGAAACTCTCCGGAGTTCCCACACTCCAGATCCGTGGGGTATTTCATACCCCTATAAGCATCTGTTCTCAGATGTTTCGGCTGCCACCCATCTCCGCGCTTCGGGTATTCTAGAGGATCGTGACCCTTCGCTGGTTTAGAGGGTCAGATGCAAAGCCACTTTGTCAGGCCGTCCCCACATCGTACTGGCAGATACGGGTTGCGAGCTTAGGGAGGCCCCTCCTTGCTCACTCAGGTTCTTTCCAAGAGCCTTCCTGTTGCCTCCAGCGAGGCTTCCAGGTGCCCTTCGTGGAGTCAACTCCCAGGATTGGAAGCAGGGGGCTGCTTTCTGATCCCATGGTGTTCCTACACCATGGGAGACATCGGCTAGTATGCTTGCCATGGGTTATGTGTCTTCCGACTCAGGCGATGTGTCAGTCACACCTGACGTTGAGAGCCATCAGTCTTCTGACTTGGGGCGGCTCTTGAATTTGTGTTGGAATTCCTTCAAACTGTCAGACCAGCCGGTGGTTTCAGCCAGTCCATGATCATTGGTCGCATGCCTACAGCCTGTGGAGCACCCTGCTTCTGGGCACCTTCGACCGTACCAATCGGTACAAGTGGTCGAAGCTTTTGCAGCATTGGACTCAAAGCTGAGTTCCAGGACTATGAAGACTTCGTTCTTCACTAGGCTGATACCTTTTTTGCCCCCTGTGTGTTATCATTCTTACAATTCCGCCAATCCGTCGGACTGCAAGACTTTGACAGTCTTGGATCAGGACTCCATGCCAAGTCGGCCATTATTCCTATGGCGACTTTGGAGTCCATGTTGGGCTTATCCAGAGAGATGCTCAGCATGCTTTCTCTCTTGGATCACGTCGTCTCTGCCTTGGCTGCTTATCTGCCTCCAGATAAGTTTGACGACATACAGGCTCCTTTGCGTGTGATCCCTAAGACGCTCATGCATCTTACATGCATGCTTGCAACATGGCTATTTTGGATTTAGTTCCCCGGGACACTGTGTTGGACACAAGCTGTCCCCTTCCTGAAAGGCAGGGTGCTGCTCTTCGATTTGCTTCATTGGTGGTCCGCGACTATTCCTTGATTTTGTGGCGATGGTCCGGAATGATGTCCTGCATCATTCCAAAGATCAGCTGCTGCATCGCCAGCTTGATCCGCCTTCTGTGGGAGGCCGGAGCCATTCCAAGTCTAACAAATTCCCTTCTGCTTCCTCTGTGAAGCGTAGGGTTGATCCTCCAGCTACCGCTCTTTCCTCTTTCTCATGTGGTAAGGGTAAGCATCGGCAGTCCTGAGGGAGGTCTCAGGATCCTTCATCTAGCAGAGGAGGTGGTTTCTGCTCTCACCGGCCCCGCCGGGGTTCGAAATGAAGGTCCTCACCTCTATTCGTCCCAGGTTGGAGGAGGGATATCTGAGTTTGGAGACCGTTTGGGCCTCGATCACATCCGATCCTTGGATGTTAGATGTTCGGTCCAGTCTGTGGATATCTTTTCTGAGGCACTCACTCTGTCGAGTGTGCCTCTTCTAACCCATGTTCCTTTCGACGTTTCACATTGGGAACTTTTGATCGGGGAGATTGACATTCTCCTGTCAAAGGGGGTGGTTGAGGTCGTCAAGAACATTCATTCAGTAGGATTTTATTCCCGCCTGTTCTTGGTTCTGAAGAAGGACAGCCGACTGCCACCGGTTATCGATTTGAGTATCCTGCAACCAGTCTCCCATTGCCCCCAAGTTCAGCATGGAGACTTTCAGATCAGTTCACTGCTCCATTCACCAGGGAGATTTCACTTCCAGCATCGACCTGCGAGACGCTTACTTTCACGTTTCAATTCATCAGACATCGCAAAAGTATCTCAGGTTTGCTTTTCTGGGGCGAATTTACCAGTTCAAGGCCATACCTTTCAGCCTCAACCTGGCTCCTTGAACTTCATCTGACTGATGTCGCATGTGATAGCCTTCCATCGTTCTCAGTCAAGGGTGACTATTTTGGCGTATTTGGACAATCTCTTCCAGAGGCATTCCAATGCTGCTCTTCTGGAGTCGGATGTTGCCACACTGGAGGCTGCTCATGTTGCTAGGGTTCAGTGTCAATGAGGAGAAATCAGACCTGGTCCTTTCTCAGTCGTTTTGTCATATGGGGATGGACTTCCGTACTTTTCTAAATATGGTGGTGGTTCCCCAGACAAGGGCTGTGATTCACTCAGCTTTCACCCTGACTCTGATCCAGTCCATGACAGCTCAGAGTATTCTCTGGCAGCTCAGTCTCTGCTGTTCGGTGTTCTCATTCCTCTAGGTCGGCTGCATGTCAGACCTCTCCAACACTTTCTCAGTTGTTGGAGGCCAAATGTTGATCCTCTGGCTCTGGTGCTTTGGTTACCAGCATCTCTTTATGGTCACCTTCTTCCCTGGATGGATGTTCAGTGGATTATGCAGGGAGTTCCGTTAGACTTGCCCATGTCCGATCGTGTTCTGATGGCTGATGCCAGCGATCTCGGATTGTTTGCGACATTGGATCCTCTGGTCTTTTCCTTCACGGTGTATGAGACCAAGATCATGGAGCTCTTCACATCATTCAGAAGGAGCTTCTTGCTCTTCTGCGTTTCTGACAGTGGATCCCCCACCTTTTGAATCGTCAGGTCCTTCTGTTGTCCGACAATTCGACAGTGGTTGCTTACATGTGGAACCAGAGCTGCACACAATCAGTTCCCATGTACTAATTGTCTCTGGATCTTCTACTGCTCGCTCAGAATGTCAATGCCGAAGTGGTGGTTCGTCACATTCCTCATCGTCTGAACATCCTAGCCAACTCCCTGTCCCGCCGGGGCAGGTTCTGTTCCTCCGGGTGGACGCTTCTCAGGGCAGTGTTCCAGTCGCTTTGCGATCTCCAGGGTCATCCCCACGACAATGGTTTTTCGACTCATTGGAACCCTCAGGTGTACACTTTCGTGTCCCTGTGTCTCGATCCTCTGGCTTTTGCCATGGATGCTCTGTCACTCGATTGTAATGGTCTAGTTGGCTACACCTTCTCACCGGTTCCCATTCTGCCTCTGGTTCTAGCCAAGATACGAACCTGCAGTTGTCAAATTCTTCTGATCGCTCCCCTGTCATCTCAGCAGGTGTGAATCCATACAGCTCTCTGCTCTCTGTTGGCGTCAGTTCCGGCACGTATCCCTCTGCATCCCGACCTTCTTTGCAAGGTCACCCAAGGAGGTTTCATGTCAACCTGACTTCATTGTGCCTTCACGCATGTATTTTGTCAGGTCCTGTCTCCTCCGTAGAGGTTTTTCGAGACGAGCAGTGGGGTGCTTTTCTTCTTCAAGGTGGCACTCCACTGGTTTAGCCTATGCGGCTAAATGGAAGGTCTTCTGTCGATGGTGTGCTAATCACTCTGTTGATTATGCCGTTCCTTCAATAACACAGATTGCAGAGTTTCTGGTATATCTGTTTGATTCTCGGGGTCTCCAACCTGTTACCATCTAAGGGTACAGGTCCATGCTTTTGGAGACCTCTTTGTTTGTGGGAAAGCGTCGTATCGGCACTAATCTGTCCCTCTCCAAGCTTATTCGGCACTTTTCTTTGAAAAGGCCTCGGAGTTTGCAGCTTACCCCAAGATGGTATTTTTCTTGGGTGCTGCTTTGCTGGGGGGGGGGGGGGGGGGGGCACACACATACTAGATGGCTTTGTCTGATGGCTTTTGCCTCAGCCAGCAGGGTTAGTGAGCTTGACACCCTCTCTGTTGATCCGGCCTTTTCAGGAGCTCTGCCAACAGTGTTACTTTACCACTGATTGCTCCTTTCTGGCCAAGAATCAGATGGCAGAAACTACTCAACCTCCAATCTGTATCAGGGCTCTTCCTTCTCCTAAAGGTAATCGCCCTTTGCTCTGTTCGGTTCGTGCAATTCACATTTTCTTCAGCCGGACCGTGTTCATTAGGAACGACGGGAAATGATATATTTCTGTCTCTTATCTTTGGTCAACAGAAGATCTCTCCTCAGTCCATTTGTAGATGGATTTGTCTTGCTATTCACACGTCATCCGCTCGTCTAGCGAGTGATGATTGTATTACAAATCATTTTTCTGCCCACGAGGTGCGTGTATTGTCTGCCTCCTGAGCTTATGCTAACTCCACAAGTTGTTGGATGTTATGCAGGCAGACTACTGGAGAAGTGCTTCGACTTTCTCCACCTATCTGCGTCAGTTAAAGGAGCAGTCTGAGGACCTTTTTACTTTAGGCCATCTTTTCTTCTGCTCTGGCTGTCATCAACCCTACACATTAGGGTTCTTGCAAGGTCAGTTCCAGCCCTGTTCTTGGTACTGTCCTTTCTGTCTGTGTGTCACACAGGCCCATACGCCTCATTTCCCATTGTCATTTACTAATGGTTGTGATGCTATGGTTTTATAGGCCTAGAGAACTCTTCTGCCCACGGTTCCCGCACAGTCGGGTTATGTGGGGGTTGGTTTTGTGATTCCCTCCTCCTGTTGTCTATTCAGCCTGTTGTAAACAGTTGTAAGGTAGGTTGATAAGAAATTAAAATTTATAGTAAATTTCCTTTCTTATTATACCTACCACAGCTGTTTAGATGGAGGCCCTCTCGTCTTCTTTTTTGGGTAAGAATCCTCCCTCCCCACTAATCACATCACTCCAATGTTGGCGGATTCAGTAAAATGACATGTTGATTATACATCTGCGCACTGGTTCCGGAAGCCATGGATTAGTACATGGAGAAGAGTATCCCCTACTGGGTGTGCACCAGTCTCACCCGACCCAGTTTTGGCTTATTTTTTCTTGGAGCTTTTGCACCACTTTTCTTTCCCAAATCGCTTGGGAAAGCAGGAAATAGAGAGTATGTTTCCGAGTTAGGGACTTCCACTGTAGTGCAAGCCCATTGTAAACAATTGCGGTAGGTATAATAAGAAAGGAAATTTGCTATAAAATTTAAATTTCTCAGTGTCTCAAGAATCTTGAATATATAAAATATAGATCATCTGTT
Organism: Pictodentalium vernedei; assembly: GCA_031216915.1. Lineage (NCBI taxonomy): Eukaryota > Metazoa > Mollusca > Scaphopoda > Dentaliida > Dentaliidae > Pictodentalium > Pictodentalium vernedei. The sequence goes on from CM062290.1 coordinate 125,388,383, forward strand.
TCTCAGGCCATTTTTTGTAAAGTTGTATGTCGGCGGACGTTTTTTTATTTTTGTAATTATTTCTTTACAAACAAATGTTCATGTTCTTGGTTTGTTTTATGTTTTAGGCCTCATAATCTACAGAATAGTATGGGTGGTGGTGTATTTCATACCTTGAATGCAAAAAGGCTTTGTAATGCTAAAGCACTGCAAAGCCTTGTTGAACTCAATGAGCAAATTTATCAATTTTATTAATTTGGGTGAAATATCAGACATAAACCATTTAATTTTAATTTTTTTGTAAGGTTGCATTGGTTATAAAAAGAGAGCATGTGGCAGCCAAAAGGGCCATGTGGGAGGTCCTGAGAAACAGATTTTTTTTAAGCCTAAATGACCAACTTCAATTTGTATCAACTGTTAATTTGGCCTGTAAGTGAAACTTTCTCCTGACTGCAACTTGAAGAGCTTGGAATTGTAGGGTGTCATAGCAAATTGGTAAACAACTGTGATTTGCTGTACCATTCAGTTGTACCATCACCCATGCGTTCATGTTCAACCCTTTACCCAACACACACAATATCAAAATTTGTTATTTTTATAAGCATAATTTTATTTCCTTGATAGAGGTGGGACTCTGTGAAGAGGCACAGCCAACATATAGGTTATTTAAAGTATTTTTTTCAAGTTTTAAATAAAATGTCAACAAAACCATATCATGTGATCCCTCCTTGCAACAAGCTCTACAAGCTATTCCAGGGGTCACATGATAAGGTTTTGTTGAAATTCTTTGAAAAATATTTTTTACACCTGTTCACTTCATAAATTACATGTCTGATTCATTAGGTAAAGGGTTACATTTTGTTCTGTATTGCTTCAAGGTGAGAAACACAGTGTTGTTATTGAGCATTAATCATCCTATTGTTAGCTCACCTAACTGCAAGTCAGTGGGAGCTATTGCCCTCACTTTTGTCCATCGGCCGTTGTCCGTTAACTTTTTGCAAACTTGACATCTTCTTTGCAACCACTAAGTCAAATTCAAACATATATTGCACAGACCATCTATGGAGTATACCCTTTCCATTTTGTTCAAATGAAGCAGCTACCATATCCGGGTTTTGGTTTATGCCCCTAAATCTTAAAAACGTTTAAAAATCTTCTTCTCATGAACCACCAGAGGGAATGCCTTGATATTTAGTATGGAACATCCTTTTGTGTAGAAGATTAAAGTTTGTTCAAGGGAAGTTGATAGGTCAATATCTGGGCTCTCTGTGGGGGCATATCCATTTTGGGCTTTGCCCCAAATTTCTATTTCAAGAACCAGTGGGCCAATTTCAACCAAATTTGGCATGTAGTGTAAGTGGGTCCTAAGTAATTGATTGATACCCCCCTCAAAAATTATTTCACAGCCCTGTGGCAACCCCAGGGGCTAAAAACAAAAAAAAATTCAAAAGCCCATATATCCCAAACCACAAGGAACAGAGAACTGTTATTTGGTATGAAGCATCCTTAGGACCATAAGAAGGGACTGGTTAAAACAAATTGCCACCAGTTCAATCAGGGTGCCCAGTAGAGGGTATTAAAAACGTCATCAATTACACTCTATCTGATGCAAAACAGAGACTCCCAGGGGAGAATCTGTAGAACATCAGATGGAAGATGCAGAACACAAACGTTATACACCCATGGGTGAAAACGTAACTATGGGGAAAATAACAGAAAACATTCTGTAACCAAGCAACTCTCCCAGGAAATTTTAGAAATGAAATTTCTCAAAAATATGCCAAAAGCATGGGAGAATTGCCAGGGGGGACTTTAGAAGGCTAGGGGAGAGGAAACACTGAATAAGCAGTGCAACAATTAGCAAGAATGACAACAAGAGGCCCATGCCTCGAAAATAGGCAACTTAACATAATTTCATCAAAAAATTTTAAGTACAGCCCTGATTATTTTTTGCCACTTCTTTTTCCTCTCCTCCTTCTATCCTCCTTAGAATCACATTTTCTCCAAAAATTACGTGTCTGGCATCCTTTAAACTGAGATTTACAAGCACAAAGATCAGTGAGATGTTGACTGATGAAGGGCCAAACAGAGAATGATAATTGGCGCCAATTTCGGGACGACTGCGTCACTGCGCATGCGCAGTGGAGGCGTACTATGGAGGTCCTTTAGGACATGATTTCTTTTTGTTTTGGATGCAAATTTTGGGGATTGGGGGGCAAAATTTGTGTTTGGCCCTGGTTTTGTTGGAGTTAGCACCAGCTAAGTCTGGGTCATTGGTAAGTATAAAAAATATATAAATTACTATAAATTTTTTAACTTTTGCAGTAGTTTATCGTGAAGGAAAATTTTCATTCATTGAGAACCTTGATTGACATATTGTTCTTAAAATAACAAAATTGTTGTTATGAACATTGTAATCTTGTTATTTTAATCAGAAAATTGTTAAAATTTGTGACTTCAAATATATATGTTTTTTTTCTGGTTTCTTGAAAACTTTTATCTGTTTCCTGTATGGATGTCTTTTAATTTAATCCTTTCAAGACTTCAGTGTGGGTTCCAAAAATGTTATTGATGCCATGATCAAACACTTTCAGTTCTATGCACATACATGTTTTTTCTGGTTCTTTGGAAAAAAATTGATCTGTTTTCTGTATGAATATCTTTAATTTTTTAATTTAACCCTCTCATGACTTCAATGTGTTTTGCAAAGATTTTATTTTGATGTTGAACCCTTTCAGTTCTGTGCAAATATATATACTACTCAAAGTTTGCTAAGCACCAAATATTTGACACATCATTGTGAAATTTGCTTGTGACATAGATGCGATATTTTTGTTGGATATGATTGAGGAATGTATTGAGATGGTCACCAGTGTTTTCATTAGCTCTCTTGACAGGCAGACTATTTTTATACTGTACCAATGACCCAGACTTAGCTGGTGCTAACTCTAACAAAACCAGGGCCAAACACAAATTTTGCCCCCCAATCCCCAAAATTTGCATCCAAAACAAAAAGAAATCATGTCCTAAAGGACCTCCATACTACGCCTCTACTGCGCATGCGCAGTGACGCAGACGTCCCGAAATTGGTGCCAATTATCATTCTCTGTTTGGCCCTTCATCAGTCAACATCTCACTGATCTTTGTGCTTGTAAATCTCAGTTTAAAGGATGCCAGACACGTAATTTTTGGAGAAAATGTGATTCTAAGGAGGATAGAAGGAGGAGAGGAAAAAGAAGTGGCAAAAAATAATCAGGGCTGTACTTAAAATTTTTTGATGAAATTATGTTAAGTTGCCTATTTTCGAGGAATGGGCCTCTTGTTGTCATTCTTGCTAATTGTTGCACTGCTTATTCAGTGTTTCCTCTCCCCTAGCCTTCTAAAGTCCCCCCTTGCAATTCTCCCATGCTTTTGGCATATTTTTGAGAAATTTCATTTCTAAAATTTCCTGGGAGAGTTGCTTGGTTACAGAATGTTTTCTGTTATTTTCCCCATAGTTACGTTTTCACCCATGGGTGTATAACGTTTGTGTTCTGCATCTTCCATCTGATGTTCTGCAGATTCTCCCCTGGGAGTCTCTGTTTTGCATCAGATAGAGTGTAATTTGATGACTGATTCCGGGCCAGTTTTTTCAGTGCCTGGAGTCATGTTTTCTGGTGTTTTTACACTGTTTGTTTACATTGGCAACAGCCTTTTTTGAGGGGAGCTGTTTGCCTTTGCTGTAGTTTATCTCACTATAAGATACATTTATATTATCCGTAAGTGTCTCATTAATTATTTAATATAAATTTAAAATTTTTGACCACACTTTGCCATCGGATCCATCGGGGCTCAACGTTACTTTTCAGCAACTTGGGCTTCGCTGAAAAAATATTTTTTCAAAATTATTTTGATTTGCAATTGTTTTTTCATTTATTAATGGATCATGTTATTATGTATCTTTGTGTCCGGGGTTTTTGCGAGTAACTAGGACTTATTGTTGTTCTTTCACAATGAAGGGACATTGTTCAAATTGTAATAGGAAGAAATCTTCCTCTGACTTTCATGATCATTGTATTAATTGTAGTCAGTGTTCTCGCATTAATCCCTATCCTATATGTGAATATTGGGATGAGAAACATTGGAAACGTGTGTCACGATATGTTGTTTCTGGAGAAAGGGCTATGCTGGCTCTTTCTCCGCAAGGTCACTCTACTCTCTCAGTTTCTATTTCAGAGGAACCAGAACAGGGTGATGTTTCCATGTTATCTTCTACAAGTGTGCGTCCGTCGTCACAAATGAATTCAGAGCTAGCGGCAAAAGTGCTCATGGAGATTAGACAAATGTCGTCCGCTAGCTCGCCCGGTGTAGCGTCCATTCACCGAATGGTTCGGCAGCCGGGTTCGTCCGATGCGGTCCAGGAGGAAATTTTGGGTGATGCGAGCACTATAAACATAATAGATGCACACCCAGTGACGGCGGATAGTAAGCGAGAACGGAGGAAGCCTTTGAGTCCGGTTCCTAGCTCGTCCAGGTCCAGCCGGGCCGCGAGCGAGAGAGGCTCCTCTCTCGTACAACAACATCTGGGACCAGATGTTGTGGTACAAAATGTGTCTTTAGCGGAGCATACGTCCGTCGCTCGGGACGCTCCTTTGTATAAGCAGTCCGCAGAGACTGTTAAGGCTTCCTCTTCTCGTCAGCGCACACGACCGCACCTTGGCTGTGTGACCGCCGATATATTACCAGCTTCGCCGATCAAGGATTCTTCGGCGACCAGGTCACACCATCCGGCAGCCAGGGATTCGAGACCGATGGACTCCGGACGTTCGCATAGGAAAAGTATGCGGGAGCCATCTGATGCGGAGCTGCCCTCGGCGAAGCAGCGAAAGACTGCGCCTCCGCAGGTCTCGACGCCGGACATTCTTGTGCAGATAGCACAGCTTATCGCAGCATCCCAGCAGCCGACAGAAACGGTGTCGGATCGAGAATTATCCGACGGCGCTGGGTCGGTACGCTCCGCCGAAGCATCGGGGGCAGATGACCGGGAACATCATGAGGTCCGACCGGATGGTGAAAGGGATACGGATGACTTGGAGCTATCCCTTTCGGAACAACATAAAGCTGCCGTGGACTTCATCCGGCACTTTCTCCCTCAAGTTGTTCCGTCGGGCCAGACTGCTGTGGTTCCGGACAAGAGAATTATAGCGTCATTGGACTCTGAATTTTTTGAGCCATTCAGGGACATCGCTCCCGAGTTTCCGTCGCAGTCCAATAATGTTGCAAGAACATTTGAATTATTGAACGACGCTATATTTAAACTTGCTTCCAGGACGGGGAAAGCAGGTTTCTTGTCCGCTAATTCTCTCAACCTGCCTTTCATTAATGCAAGGAATAAATTCGATACGGCAGGACAGGGTATACCGAGAGTTCCTCTGTGTATGGACGACGAGGCGGAAGACTTAGAGCTATCATTACCGTCGTCAGCTTCTATTCCAACCGCGGTGCTGGAAACAGCTATTGCGTCTAACAGAGCCAATTTAGATGCCTTATCTTACGCAGATCACCTTACTAAGGCGTTATCACTGCGCCTTCAGGGGAAAGAGTTTCAGGATATACAATCCTCTTTAAGACTTCTTTCAAGGGCAGTAGCTTATTCCACGTGTAACTCCGCCCTTTCAGTGGTAAATCTGGAGTTGGTTAGACGTGACGCAGCCCTAGCTACATCCACACTAGTGGATTCTAAGGTTAAGAACTCTCTTAGAGTCGCTTCGGTCTCAGGAGAACTTCTCTTTGATGGCAAGCTTTCCGCTATTTATGATAAAATTACAAAGAAAGCTAAGGATTCTCTGTTGTTCAAATCTGCTCCTAAGAAGTCGGATACAGCAGACACGAATAAGACAGGCACTTCTGGGTCTAATGCGCCCAAGAGAGGTTCCTATAGAGGTTCCGGTGCGTCCTCTTGGTCTTATTCGAGAGACCGTCAGGATAGCGACTCTCGTTCGGGACGTCCTTCAGGCCGGGACAATCGGTCGGACGCCCCGAGGTCGACGGGGCGAGGTGCGGGCCGTGGAAGACGTGGTTTCTCCTACCGCAGGCCTCGCAGGTCCAGGAGGTGATGGCTTAAACCTCTATCGCGTTCCGGTTGGCGGAAGGTTGTCAAGCTTTTCACAAGAATGGGCGTCGATTACGGACGACCCTTGGGTGAGAGGAGTGATTTCGGAAGGTCTAAAGATATCCTTCAAACGAAAGCCTCCATTAACTCGAAGTCCAAAGTGGACTCATCTTCCGTCAAATCCGCAGAAAAGAGACGCTCAGTTATCAGAAGTGCAGTCTCTTTTAATGAAGAACGCGGTAGAGGTCGTAGAAAACCAGGAATCTCCGGGATTCTACAGCCATCTGTTTCTGGTTCCGAAACCAGATGGCTCGTTCCGTCCAGTCATAGATTTGAGCTGGATAAACAAGCTGATCGTCGCTCCGAAGTTTTATATGGAGACGATTCGATCGGTCAGAGCGAGTATTCGGGTGAACGATTATGCAACGAGCATAGATCTCAAAGATGCGTACTTTCACGTCATGGTACATCCGACATTCCGAAAGTATCTACGCTTCGCAGTCCTAGGAGTGGTGTATCAATTCCGGGCGATGTGCTTCGGATTGAATCTAGCACCCTGGGCTTTCACTCGGGTAATGAACTCGGTAATGATCTACTTCCGAGCTCATTCGTCTGCGGTAACGTCGGCCTACCTGGACGACATTCTTCAGAGGTACGGCAACGAGTTAACGCTTCAGAACGATGTTCAGAATCTTCTTCTATTGCTCCGACGTCTCGGTTTTATAGTAAACGAGGAGAAGTCAGATCTGGTGCCGTCCAAGTCATTCACTCATCTGGGAATGAGCTTCGAGACGCACAACAATCTCGTTCGTCTGCCGTTAACCAGAGCGAAATTAGTCAGTTGTTATGCTCGCTATTGTCTGCACGCAGACAAAGTCATGGCGAGAGAATTTATGAGACTGATAGGTCTGTGCGGAGCCGCCGCGGATCTCATTCCGATGGGGCGGTTACGCACACGTCCTCTTCAAATTTTCTTGACTCAGAATTGGAGTGTGAAAATTCATTCGCTCGATGTAGACGTTCTCTTGTCAGATCAAGTGAAACAAGAGATTCAGACTTGGGCAAACATTCAGTGGTTAACTCAGGGAGTTCCGCTGCAGTTGCCGGATCCGAGTTTTACCATTATGACGGATGCCAGTCAAACAGGTTGGGGTGCATCATTAATCCCAACGGATTCGAGATGCTAGGGTCTTTGGGATCCGCAATTCCTGTGCAAGCACATAAACATCAAGGAAATGATGTCAATTTGGCTTGCGTTACGTCACTGGATGGACATTATTCACGATGCTCATGTCCAAATCCGACAATACGACAGTAGTGGCGTATATACGGAATCAGGGAGGCACTCATTCAGTTCCGTTGTTCAATCTAACGGAAAGAATCCTTCTGTTTGTGCTAGAACATCACGTTCTTCTTTCGGTCCGTCACATACTGGGTCGTCTGAATGTGCTAGCAGACTCCCTTTCACGAAAGGGTCGCTTGTTGCCGTCGGAGTGGACTCTCAACAAACAAGTATTCAATCAGATTTGCTACCAATGGGAACGGCCAATGATAGACTTATTTGCGACACATCTCAACAATCAGTTGCAGACGTATGTGTCTCTGTGTCCGGATCCAAGAGCATTTGCAGTAGACGCTCTGTCGATCCCTTGGGACGGAATGATCGGATATGCGTATCCTCCAGCGCCGTTAATTCAACAAGTATTGCTAAAGATAAAACAATCTCAATGCAAGATTCTGTTGGTAGCATCTCTGTCGCCACAGAGACCGTGGATAAATCTACTCAGGTGTCTGTTGTGGGACCTACCGCAAAAGCTTCCTCCACGGGAGGATCTTCTTTCGCAGGGGAAATCGCGCCAACTCCATCACAACCCGCAAGGTCTCAACCTTCACGTTTTTCCGTTGTGCGGTCCTTCTTGCATGGCAAGCACTTTACAGGACGAGCAGTGGACGCGATTTCTAACTGTAGGAGGACCTCCTCTTCGCTAAACTATGCGGCTAAGTGGAAGGTTTTTCGTCGTTGGTGTAGGGATCATTCTGTAGATATATTCGATCCCTCTATACCAGACATTGCAAACTTTCTAGTATACTTGTTTAACGAAATCAAACTGCAGCCTGTTACTATAAAGGGTTATAGATCTATGTTATCTGATACCTATGCACATCATGATAGTTTACAAATTGGATCTAATGTCTCTTTATCTAAGTTGGTTAGAAACTTTTCGATAAATAGACCCAGAACTCTTAGATTAATTCCTAAGTGGAATTTAGCTTGGGTTCTTCTTAAATTGAAGGAAAAGCCTTTTGAACCTCTTGGGACAGTAGATTTCAAATTCTTATCTTATAAGACAGCTTTTCTCTTAGCTTTCTCTTCTGCTAGAAGAGTCAGTGAGCTTCATGCACTGTCGGTGGATGATTCTCATTATCGTAGTGTTGGGAACACTATCACCTTCACTACTAATGTGGGTTTTTTAGCTAAGAATCAGGCTCCTAATAAATATCCGGAACCTATTGTTATTAAGGCTCTTCCGTCTTCAGACGGGCGTAGGCCTTTACTCTGTCCTGTTAGAGCGTTACGTATCTATAAACAGAGATCTCAGTTTATCAGAAAGGGACGGAAATGTTTCTTTCTGTCTTTGATGCCTAATAGAAAGGACATTTCGGTCCATTCTATTGCTAGATGGATTCAATTAACTATCCGTACTGCTTATGAAGATTTATCTTCTTCTCTGCAGTCTGTGCTTAAGATTTCTGCTCATGAAGTAAGAGCTCTTTCTACTTCCTGGGCTTATGCTAATAGTGTTGCTATTACAGATTTAATGAAGGCTGCTTATTGGTCTCAGCCATCCACATTTACGAATTTTTATCTCAGAAATATTGAGTCCATTTCTGGAGACCTGCATTGTTTAGGTCCGTTATCTGTTGCTCAGAATGTCGTCCACTAAACAGTTGCAACTATAGTTATGCAGGCTTTCTGTTCCGGCAGTGACTCCGTCCGGCTGCCCTCTTTGCTCTGGGCTATTTGACCCAGGGCAAGGGGAAGGGGGGGGGGGGGGGCGGGTGTTCCCTTAGGTCACCTGCTTTATAGTGAAAAGCAAGGGAATGCCTCCTCCAGGTCAGTATTTCTGAGTCGCTTCCGGGATGGTTTTAAAGTGTAATATTAATGTTAAAATTCATTCATGTCTTATTTTTAAAGTGTAGCTCGGTGTGAAGCATTTGTATATGTCAAGTGTCAAACGGGCTTTAATATACAATACTCGGACACTTTTAAATGACTATAAAGAGTCTCAATTCTCTGGACTACTTTATTTATTGGCTTGCTTTAAAAATAATTAGTATAAGGGTTATACTGGATGTTAATAGAGAACATGAATGTTATTGTGCTCAATTATTAAGGGTAGTGTATCTTTCTAATTTAATATTAAATAAGAAAGATACATGTAAAGCCTAATACTCCTTTTCTCCTGAAGGGGTTACCTCTTTTCTATATAGTTGAGCTTATTGGATTTTCCTCTATGTCCTAGGCCCTCCAGCCTGTTTACTATTCAGCTAAGTCTGGGTCATTGGTACAGTATAAAAATGTTAAAAAATTTATAGTAATTTATATATTTTTTATACTTACCAATGACCCAGACGGGGATGGCCCTCCCTAGAGTTGGGTACTCTTGCCTCCCCGCTGAGTACATAGCGCTGACCAGGCACTGCCAGTAAGAATGATAATTGGCGCCAATTTCGGGACGTCTGCGTCACTGCGCATGCGCAGTAGAGGCGTAGTATGGAGGTCCTTTAGGACATGATTTCTTTTTGTTTTGGATGCAAATTTTGGGGATTGGGGGGCAAAATTTGTGTTTGGCCCTGGTTTTGTTAGAGTTAGCACCAGCTAAGTCTGGGTCATTGGTAAGTATAAAAAATATATAAATTACTATAAATTTTTTAACTTTCGTGACAGTCATGGAAAGCATGTACCCCTTGATTTTCATGTTTTCGTGTACTGTCTACATGTACATCACATATGTAGGGTATTCAATCTTCATTTCAACACAAACCCTTGTGATTTAATGATTGAATATGGCAAATGCAAATGTAAGAAGTCATTTGTCTGAAGCAGAAATGTGGCGGGCTGTAGGGATGGTGGAGCAAGGGGCTACCCATCGTCAGGTTGGTGAAGCTCTTGGTGTGCACCATTCGGTGGCATGGTGGTGGCATAGACAGGGCAACATCTGCAGCTGAAGACTGGTTTTTGATCATTCAGGCCGGAAGGATCCACTTTGCCGCAGCAACCCAGCTTCTCAGTGACCTTCAGAATGCATCCGGGGTAAATGTTTCAATGCAGACTATCCGGACAAGTTGCACGAATGTGGTCTTCGATTGAGAAGACCATGTATTCGCATTCCGCTGTCCCAGAACTGCTGCCAGGCACTATTTGAATGGGTCATGGGCCATGTTGGATGGACCACAAAAGATTGCGACCTGTCCGTTTTACAAATGAGTCAAGGTACTGCCGAGACTACAGAGATGGGCGTTCTAGGGTATGGAGAAGATCAGGAGAGCGATTCCAAGCAGCCAACATTGCTGAGCATGACCGCTATGGTGGAGGGTCAATTATGGTCTGGGGCGGCATCAGCAGGGATGACTGTGCATAGCTCTGTGTCCTTGACTGTGGTACATTGACTGCACAATGGTATATTGATGAGATCCAGGATGCTCACGTCAGATTGTATGCAGGTGCAGTGGGTGATAGATTCATTCTGATGGACGATGATGCCCATACTTATGTTGCCCATGCTGTCCAGGAGTACCGACAGAGGGGGGGATTGAGCGTATGGACTGGCCAGCAAGTTCCCCTGACCTCAATCCAATCAAACATGTCTGGAATGAGTTGCAGCTTGCAATTTCAGCCCTCCCAGTCCAGCCAAGAAGTGTCCAGGAGCTTGGTGCCATGCTGGTCCAAGAATGGAACAACATCCCACAAAGGCCCACCAGGAACCTAATTTGGACCATGAGAAGGCGTTGTCAAGCTGTAATTAACAGTAATGGGTCTCATACTAGATACTGAAGCCACCACACCAGTTCGCTCCTTCAACTTTTTGGCATTTTGAAAAATTTCCTCTTTTACCAAAAATATCCATTTTCCATGGTTATCATATTCAAAAGCTAAAAAATAATGTCAAACACAAATAAAATCTTAATTTCTGTACTTAAATCATTAAAGATATAATTAAATAAAAAATATATACACCTTTCATTACAATATTTCAACTAAAACGTAAAACGGGTAGTTGGATATACTTGGTGCTTAGCAAACTTTGAGTAGTATATGTTTTTTCTGTCTGGTTTCTTCGAAACATTTATCTGATTCCTGTGTGGATGTCTTTAATTTAATCCTCTCAAGACTTCAATGTGGCTTTCAAAGGTTTTATTGATGCCTTGATCAAACCTTTTTCAATGCTGTGGACATATATGTTTTCCTGGTTTCTTGGAAAAAATTTCTCTAATTCCTGTATGAATATCTTTAATTTTACTCTCTCAAGGCTTCATTGTAATTTCCAAAGATTTTATTTCATGTAATACTGTTAATGAAAACCTATTTCTGATTTCTTTAAAAATATTTTACTCCCCAAAATAAGCCTCCATAAATTCTCTTTCTGTTTTGTTTATTTTTGATGCTTTAACCATTTTCACACAGACTTGAATTTACTGGTGCCAGTAAAATTCTGTTTCTCAAGTTTGAAATCTTTCTTATTCTTTAAAACCACTGGACCAAATTCATTCATTTATGGCACAGACTATCTTTGGAGTAAACCTTTTCTCCTTTGCTCAAATGAAGCTGCTGCCATCTTCAGGCTGGTGGAATTTACTCTTCTGATTTTTCTCTCCAAGTCACTATATCCCTTAGAGTGGGGGTTAATGCTCCATAAGCTTAATATGCTTTTAAAATCCTCTTTTTATAAGCCACTTGCAATATTGCTTAGATTGCTTGTATGGAACTTACTTTAGTGATGCAGATTCACTTTTTTTCAAATAAACTCAGTAAGTGAAAATTTGGGCTCCCAAATTTTGGGCTACACTCAATACTTCTATTTTCAGGTTCATTGGGCCGATGTGAACCATTTTTGTCACGTATTATATAACTTGGTCATAAGTATTTCATTTATGGTGGAATTTTTTTTGTTTGGGGGTGGGGGGGGGGGGGTGGAGGGTTAGAGAGAACAACAGTAGTTGAAAACAAAACAAAAATTGACAGAACAGAGCTTGCTAGAAAGCTTTCCTAGGACCAGCAGAAATGAATGGCCAAAAAAGTTGCCTTTGATAGTGTCATAGCAAATCAAAAAATTGTGCTTGCCACTGATCACTTATTGATACACTCATCTCTTTTGACAACTTGAGCCAGGTGAGCATTTTAGGCTCACTTGAGCCTCTGGTTTATGTTATTGCTGACAAATTATAGTACACAAAAAGTGTTTTAACTCTGTTTCGCATTTTTAAGCAACAAAAAGGGCTAAGAGATACCGATATATATTGCAGTGTTAAGGAAAGGCTGAAATAAGCAATGTGGAACACAGTTTTTATGCTATCAGGTGCCATTGGCGCCAATTGCTCTGACAATTCATTTGGTTCCAAACAGACAGCCTTTGGCACCAAAATTTGTCACCAAACATTTACTTTTGGTAGGTCTCAAAGGCTATGCAGATTTTTATTTCAGTGCATGATTTTTTATAAAATCTCCACCTGATGACACAGGTTAGACATAATTCACGCCTGCCAAGTAAACTATAAGTAACAGGTTTAATCATGGCTCTCTGTTATGGGTCAACTGTACAGCTTTTCCTTTTAATCTGATTGTCATCAGAACATTTCTTTGTTACTCTTTATTTTTTATCTTTCTTTAAATTTTTATCAGCCTTCTGGAAGATAATAAATTGTTTACTGCTACCTTATTTGTAGTGAATAAACAGAGAGTAAATAATAATAATGAAATTATTTTTTAAATGGTAATAATAGCATTTTACTTTATTTATTTATTTTTTTTTATTAGTATTAGTTTTTATTATCAATATTTTTGTCATTTGTGTTTTTTTATACTAAAATACTTAAAAGAACCAGATACAGTGGAGCCCACTTAATTGGATATCTCTTAATTGTATATCCCTGTTAATTGAATATAATTTTCAAACACAAAACCATTTCCCATACCTTCACTACAAATTTAATCTGTTAATTACATATGGTTTGTAGAGTAAACTCCTGTTAATTGTATATAAATTTTTGTAATATGTCGAAAAAATTACTGTGACACGCTCCAAATTCCCATTATTTATCAACCTTTTCGGCCTTACTACATCCTTACTACATCCAATACAGACATTTATTCTATTATATCTTGTTTGACAGAGCTCTATGAGCTCTGTCAAACAAGATATAATAGAATAAATGCTCAGTTTACCTCCAGAATACAGAAAACTGACCAAATCCCTGTTAATTGTATACTTCTGTTAATTGAATAATTTTCACTGGCAAAATGGATATTCAGTTAAGAGGATTCTACTGTAATACTAAATTAGAATATGGTACTTTTGAGTTCAACAAAGTGGCATCTGCAATGTTTTAGCTTTGTAGATGATGCATAGTTGCACTCAAAGGACGATACACGGCTAATTTGCTCTCATTTACAATCTGATTCCATTTGGCACCAAAAGAATTCATTTGGCACCGACCAAAAAATTCCACTTGGACCCAAAAATTTGTACAGGCCTGCCAATTATATCTAACAGTGCTGATTAATCTTTGTCAAACCAGATGTAATTGTTTCAATTTTCATTTTAAATAAGTATCACTGAATAGATTGCCATCATACTGCCAACATGGTACAAGTTGATGGACATTGGACAGAAAATACTTTACCCAGTATTTTTATTTTCAAACATTGTACTGTTTGTTTTTACAAATCCTGTAAACACAGGGCAAAGTAGTATTTGAATGATATTTGCATATTCCTGTATGCAAAATGACTAAATGTATTTGGTATTATTACCACTTTTGCAGACGTTCCTAGCACATTAACAATGTTTAACTGGGCATTGAAACCTCGTAATGCTCAACAAGTACAAGTCATGTGACGTGTTAGGCCGTTATTGACTATAACAGCCCAACACGTCAATAACAGCCCGACACGTCTAAATATAGACAATGACGTCACATCTCTCAGCCGATCAACAATATTTTTCCCAGATTTCCATTGGGATCGAAATTCAATCCGGATTTTTTAAATTTGTAAACACAATTAACACATTTGTTTCAAGTGTTTCCCTTTGTGTCACGGATAGATAATGTATCAAATATAGGAAGCAATACGCACAAAGTAAGTGATGACATCTTTGATGTATAAACTCCTTGCCTAAAGTTCGCATTTCAAAGATATATTTCATCATCTAACTTCCCAAATTTCGCCATAGACTGATCAGACGATAGTCATGTTACCCGGTTTGTTTGTCAACAAATCAGTAGATAGTGTCGCTGTTTTTTAATTCTAAAATGTCAAACTTCATTTATTTATCTTATTTCCCATATAATTTAATTGTAATGTACCCGATGTACGAAAGTGGCAATAATAGAAATAACATGACTTTGTCGGGCATTACAGTGTATCAACGGCTCAACAGAAATGGTCAACAGCCCTTGAGCTTATTAGCTAAACTGTAATGCCCTTCAAAATCATGTTATTGTTATATTATACAGTACTGTTGCGGTGGACTGATCATAATCCATACGAGGGCAGTGATGTCCATGCATACATATACCAGGTAATGAAGATCATCAGCAGCAAAATTTTAATTAATGAAGCACTGTGTTGTACACCAGAGCTTCATTAATTAAATTTTTGATGATTATTTCTATTATTTGTGTTTGGCATCTAGTATTATTGCGTCCGTGGAAATATTGCTCACCTGTGAAAAGTGACTAGTCCACAGTGGCTGTACTGCAGAATATCTAGAAGTATTGGCACAAACAATTATTGTGATCATTGAGATCTACTAATGAAATGTACAGCCACAGCAAATTCTATTCAGGACAGCAACTTTTGTCTTGGGATGGTGTATGATTAATTTGTCTTGAATGTCTTGCATGTAACTCTGGTAAAAAAATTAGGTGCAATTTACATATTTTATATTGTGATACATCATGAGAACTTGTGAGATAATCTTGAATGCCATTGGCCCAGATGTCGGAAGCAACAACTCTCAAATCAACTTTCAGTGTATCATTCTCACTAATATATTATTAACATTTCAGGTTGGTAGAACAAAACTGTTCTTACAACAGAATCAGATTGATCTTCTTGAAGAACAAACATTTGAATACAATGAAAAAATAATTAAAATACAAAGTGGTAAGTATAAGTAACCCTTAGGTCCCTGTACAGCAAGCCAGAAAATAAGCAGACTGTCATCTGTAAAATGAGGTCCCCAGAGGGTGAATTTAGTGATGCTATCCTAAACAGCAGGGTAGCATCACTAAATTCACCCTCTGTGAACCTCAATCTGAATCAGGGTCTCAAAACTAAACAGAAAGAGGTACCCAGAGGATAAATTGGCTCACTCTATGGGATAACATCATCATATTCACCCTCTGGGGACCTCATTCTGCAAATGTCAGACTGCTTATTTTCATGCCTGCTGTACAGTTACAGTCACAAACAGCCCCCTCTTATATTTCTCCTAAAATGTTGTCCAAAGTCTATTTCTCCTTAAGAACTTGACTGGTACAATGCATTTATCCTAATAGTTTTTTATATGCCCGTCATTTTTTGATGGACGTATTATGTTATGGCGCCTGCCT
The DNA here is from genome assembly GCA_031216915.1 of Pictodentalium vernedei. Taxonomy (NCBI): domain Eukaryota; kingdom Metazoa; phylum Mollusca; class Scaphopoda; order Dentaliida; family Dentaliidae; genus Pictodentalium; species Pictodentalium vernedei. The sequence continues at coordinate 125,404,290 of CM062290.1, forward strand.
GCCTGCCTGCCTGCCAGCCAGCCAGCCAGTTTTTGTGTCGCAAACTCCTCCAAAGGTTCACAACATGCTATATTGTTCAAACTTTACAAACATTTTGATCAGTAATTGCCGTTGTGGATGTGACAAGAGCAGGTAACTCAGTTTTGTATTTCCTGAGTTATGCCCCCTTTTAGTACTTGAAACATCACATTATTGTGTCGCTTACTCCTTCAACATTTTACATGCTATATTGTTCAAGCTTTGCACACATGGTGATCACCAATTGCCATTGTGCATGTGACAAAAGCAGGTAACTCTATTTTGTATTTCTAGTGTTATGTCCCCCCCTTTTAGTACTTAAAACATTACACTATTGTGTCGCCTAGTCCTTCAACATTTTACATGCTATATTGTTCAAACTTTGCACACATGTTGATCACCAATTGTCATTGTGCATGTGTCAAGAGCAGGTAACTCTGTTGTGTATATCCAGAGTTATGCCCCCCCCCCCCCCCCCCCCTTTTTAGTACTTGAAACATCACAGTATTGTGTCGCCTACTCCTTCAACATTTTTACATGCTATACATACACATGTATTGTTCAAACTTTGCACACATGGTGATTTTTGGTATGTGAGCTCCTTTGGTACTCAAGATTCAAGTTTGTTCAAAGAAATTTTCTCGGTCAGTATTTGGGCTCGCTATGGGAGGATCCCTATTTTGTGCCCCACCCAAAATTTCTATTTTCCGAACTGAGAGGCCTATTTGAACCAAATTTGCTATGAGGTATTATTGGGTCCTAAGTCCTTGATTCATGCCAAAAAAAAATTCCCACTGCCCCGTTGGAACCCAAGAAGCTAAAAATAGAAAAAAATTCAAGTGCCCATGCAGTAGAACCTGCCATGGGCGACTACCCTTGGGACTTACCAAAAGTGGTCGTTAATGACAGGTGGTCGTTGACGAGAGGTTTGCTGATAGGGGCCCATTTAACCTATTTTCGTTTGTATCGTTTTGTTTTGATCACAGATGTACTTGTACCACGTGTAAATGTACTATTAAAACATATATGTCAACAAAGTTTGTTGTTGTTTTCTAAAACGTTGAGGTGGGTATTTAGTTCTTTATTGAATGGTTCATATTAAACTATTAAAACATATATGTCAACAAAATTTGTTGTTGTTTTCTAAAACGTTGAGGTGGGTATTTAGTTCTTTATTGAATTGTTTATATTAAATGATAATTATTTCATGTCATACCACATTATGGGAAGCATAATCGAACCCCGGAATCCAAGGTAAGTCCGTAATGAGGAAGTAAACATCAGAGAAAAGTAGGCTGTGCGTGAATTGCACGTGCTAACAGGCGATCACGAGGTCGGGAGATTCCGTTTCAATCTCTTGCTTAGCAGAGAGAAGGCAACGGAATATACCGAGCCGGTGAAAGCTGATGGCTTTGGTACAAAGGCACAGCTTGAAAAAGGGCCTCTGGCGTCACAATTGACAGAATGTGTGCGCGTGTGGGGGGTGGGGGGGGGGGCATTTTTTTCAACATCTTTTGGGTTAGTGTTAAAATAAAGAAACAACAATTTTTTCATTTTAATTTATTTATCGCAGTACGAGAATACATGTATAAAAATGAAAGCTGATCTTCTACATAAAATGCAACATATTTATAAAAGCACATTAGAAGAATGGACAATGATGGGAGTTGGCATGAAGAATTTTGGTAAGGGAATTAGTACATGGTCTCTGAAAAGGGATGCGTGGTTTGGTATCCGAGATGTTTCGTACCCTGGTTGTTTCGTTCTGGTATGAAATGACCAAGACTTTGGGAAAAAAGATTGTTTCTGATCTGAAAAACATTCCGAACTTACAGATTTATATCTGGCGCCAAGTTAAAATTAGGGGGTTAGGGTACGGAAATTATACTTTTTTTGTTTCTGATCTGAAAAATCTAGTTTATCACGCCTCATAGAGGAGTCCTAAAATATATTTTTGAGACAAAGAACATTCCGAATTTACAGATTTATACGTGGTGAGGGGTGGGGGGGACAACAAGAACAATTTTGATAAGGGCATTAGTACATGGTCTCTGAAAAGGGATGCGTGGTTTGGTATCCCAGATGTTTCGTACCCTGGTTGTTTCGTTCTGGTATGAAATGACCAAGACTTTGGGAAAAAAAGATTGTTTCTGATCTGAAAAACATTCTGAACTTACAGATTTATATCTGGCGCCAAGTTAAAATTAGGGGGTTAGGGCACGGAAATTATACTTTTTTTGTTTCTGATCTGAAAAATCTAGTTTATCACGCCTCATAGAGGAGTCATAAAATATATTTTTGAGACAAAAAACTTTCCGAATTTACAGATTTATATGTGGAGGGGGGGGGGGGGGCGGGGGGGGACAACAAGAAACAATTTTGATAAGGGAATTAGTATATGGTCTCTGAAAAGGGATGCGTGGTTTGGTATCCCAGATGTTTCGTACCCTGGTTGTTTTGTTCTGGTATGAAATGACCAAGACTTTGGGAAAAAAAGATTGTTTCTGATCTGAAAAACATTCTGAACTTACAGATTTATATCTGGCGCCAAGTTAAAATTAGGGGGTTAGGGCACAGAAATTATACTTTTTTTGTTTCTGATCTGAAAAATCTAGTTCATCACGCCTCATAGAGGAGTCATAAAATATATTTTTGAGACAAAAAACATTCCGAATTTACAGATTTATACGTGGTGTGGGGGGGGGGGGGGGGGGAACAACAAGAAACAACATGTCTGAGATGTTTCTGATCTGAAAAATCTAGTTTATCACGCCTCATAGAGGAGTCATAAAATATATTTTTGAGACAAAAAACATTCCGAATTGACAGATTTATACGTGGTAGGGGTGGGGGGGGGGGGGGGGGGACAACAAGAAACAACATGTCTGAGGGGTCACCCTTACACTTCACATTTATACATTCTTAGGAAAAAAATGATCAATTTTACTTTGTTTTTGCTTTACAGTTTCAAAATGCTTCTCTAATGTTGTTTCTAAAGATATAATGTCTGTCATCAAACTTGCATTGTGACAATGCAATGCATATTTTTTCAGCTGATTCAAATGTTCAGTAGCCTGTGAGAATGTGATATTTGGTTCAACACTGTCACTATTTGTTTCTTGGTCACTTTCGTCACTTTCTGCAGTCTCAGAATTCAGTGTTGTCTGACCCTTTAGAATGGGAACTTCTCAATCAATATTCTCCACCTCGGGCGAAGTTTGTACACAATCTTCATAACTACAATAATCGTCCATACTCATGCCGTTAAGTAGCTTGCCAGCCTCCTCATCAATACTGTCCCTATCATCTGGAATTTCCACAGTTTCCGAAGTTGTTTCACTAAGTCCACATTTGGCAAAGCATTTTTAGCTCATCTTGACAAAGTCAAGCTGAGCTAATCTAATCGCTTCCCGTCCGTCGTCCGTCGTCTGTCATCCGTCGTCCGTCAACACCATGTTTTGGTCTTCTCCTCCAAAGCCACTGGGCCAATTCAAGTGAAAGTTTGTGTGAGTGATGGTCCCAAAGGGGCATTTCATTTTTGTTCAACTCAGTATGCCCGGCCCCATAGGGAGGGAGTGGGGGAAGATGCTCCAAAATATTTTAAAAATCTTCTTCTCAAGAACCAGTGTGTGCAATGACTTGATATTTGCTATGGAGCTTCCATATGAGGTGTAGAATCAAGTTTGTTCAAACGAAGTTCGTAAAGTAATATTTGGCTTTGTAATAGGAGGGGTAAGATTTTTGGCCCCACCCAAAATTTGTATTTTCTGAACCGATGGTCCGGTATGAACCAAATTTGGTTTGTGGTAGTATTGGGTCATAAGTACTTGACCCATGCAAAAAAAAAAATTCCCGCATCCCCATGGGAACCCTGGGAGCTAAAAATAGAAATATTTTCAAACGCCCATATTTCCCAAACCCCACGGAACAGAGAGCTTTTATTTGGTATAAAGTATCCTTCTGACCAGTAGAATTGAATGGTAAAAAAAAATTGCCATCGGTTATGTTAGGGTGTTCTGTAATGGGCATCAAAAAAATGCTGAGTCAGCATATTTGCAAAAATTAAAAAAAATCTTTTCTCCAGAACCAATCATCAGAATCTTTTGATATTTGGTATACAGCATTCATAGGGGGGTCAGATAAAAGTTTGTTCAAATAAAGCTCATTGGTTCATATTTGGGCTCTCTACAGGAGCCCGAAGTTTTAACATAGGGTAATATGGGGAATATTCTTTAAAAATCTTCTTCTTCAGAACCACCAGTCAGAATCTTTTAATATTTGGTATACATTATTGTTATGAGGGTCAGATTCTAGGTTGTTCAAACCAAGTCCCTAGGTTAATATTTGGGCTTCCTACGGAAGCCCAAATTTTATCTTTGTTCAATATGGAGGGTAATTTAAAAAAATCTTCTTCTTCACATCCATCAGTCAGAATGCTTTGATATTTGGTATGCAACATCTCTATGGGGGTCAGATTCAAGTTTGTTCAAATCAAATAACTAGGTATATATTTGTGCTCACTATGGTAGCCCAAATTTTTACTTAGTGCAATATGAGAAAATTTCTTTAAAAATCTTCTTCTTCAGATCCACCAGTCGTAATGCTTTTATATTTGGTATACAACATCTCTAGGGGGGTCAGATTCCAGGTTGTTCAATTCGAGTGCCTAGGTTAATATTTGGGCTCCATATGGGAACATGAAATTTAACTTAGTACAATATGAGGGAATTTCTTCAAAAATCTTCTTCTTCAGATTCACTTGTCAGAATGCTTTCACATTTGGTATTCAACATCTCTAGGGGGGTCAGATTCAAGTTTGTTCAAATCGGATCCATAGGTCAATATTTGGGCTCGCTATGGTAGCCCAAATTTGAACTTAGTGCAATTTGAAGAAATTTCTTTACAATTTCTCTTCTTCAGATACAACAGTCAGAATGCTTTCATATTCGGTACACAACATCTCTAGGGAAGTCAGATTTAACTGTGTTCAAATCAAGAGCCTGGGTTAATATTTGGGCTCTCTATGGGAGCCGGAATTGGCCATTTTGCTGAAGAATTAAAAATTTTGTATTCAGTACCCTCTAGAGGTACTAAGATTAATCCACATAGGTTGTATCAAGGGGCTTCATAGGGGAGCTCTGCATTTTACTTATGAGCAACTGAAGAAAAGGCATGATGCCCAGATTATTTTTGTCACTCCTGAGGGACTCAAGGATTGACAGTGTAGCCTATGGAGATGGCTTGCTTAATGTAGACTCATTCTTGGACTCTGTTTAAATTGTGTTCTGTACAAGATGAGCGCTTCAGGGCCCGTGGGGCCTCTTGTTGTATTGTGCTGCTACTTACACTGCTCCATGCAAATTTCACCCACATAATTGCGTCTAATAAAGAGACAGATTTTGCAAAATCCGTAGCTCTAGTGCACTCATCAGTCTTACACACAACATGCCTAAGAAACGTTTTTCTGTAATTAAGTTTCACCGATTGTATTATGCCAGCATCACATGGCTGCAGCTTGGAAGTAGTGTTAGTGGGCAAAAAACGCAGTTCAATATTGCTCAGACTGACATCTGTGTGTGCACTGCAGTTGTCTATTAGCAAAAGAATTTTCCTGCTGTTCCGTTTCATATCGTTGTTGACGTTCTTTAACCACGAAGTAAATATCTCACTAGTCATCCAAGCCTTTTTGTTCGCATGATACGATACACCCAGACTGTTTAAATTACAGCCCTTGAAACACCTGGGATTTTTTGATTTTCCAATCACGAGAAGCTTGAGCTTTTCACCTGACGCACTACACGCGATAAGCAATGTAACTCTATCCTCTGCTTTTTTTACTCCTTTCCTATCATCACATTTGGCAACTAATGATTTATCTGGCAACCCACGGAAGAAAATTCCAGTTTCGTCTGCATTAAATATGTTGTCTAAAGAATATCCTTCAGTAGTGTGAGGTAGGCACTTTTTCCACTCGTCCACCGTTTGCTCATTTACACCGGCTGATTCTCCACTTAGTACACTGCATTTTATGTTGTGCCGATTCTTAAAACTTTCCAGCCACCCATTTGACGCTGTGAAGTCAATATGTCCCATCTCATATGATGCAATTATCGCCTTTTCTTGAAGAAGTTTCCCGGTTACTGGAATATTTTTGCTTCTAGCTAGACAAAACCAGTTCCAAACAGCCTCATTTAGATCGCTATACTGAGATTTCCTTGCGTGTAGATATTTTCGTTCTATTTGCTGACCATTTTTCCAATCGCTCTTCACATTTTCTTTATCTTTAATTAATGACTGCCCCTGTGTTTTACCAAATAGCCATTAAACCAGCAATTTTTCTTGCACTCTCACCTCTCTCAGACATATCTATTACTTTAATTCTTTCTTCTAAAGTCAACACTTTCCACTTTTTCGATGCAGGTTCAGCCATTTTGAAAATTAATTTGTTTATGATCATCATTTGCAAAAATCCAGCTATTTATCTGTACTGGTAGATACAGGTAGCTTATGTTCGAAGCCATCATTGTCTTTTCTTGTCTGTAGGAATGCGTACAATCAAAGAAGGCTGACAAGCTGCTCTTCTGTACCAAACATCTGTTATAGTTCTTTCAGTAATTAAAGTTTTTGTGAGCTTGTTTGGGTTAATGACACAATCTGTGTTTTTACAGCATTGTAATGAAAATTAGCAGAACTTTGCCCTTTCGCGTTGAAAAAACAAAACCAAGATGACTCAGTTTTTTTAATTGCGGTCAACTTGTTAGTGCCCTGTTGTGACAGCACTGTCACTGTTGGGTGAATTTTACCCTGCACACAGATTACTTGTCAAAAACAGCTGTTATTCTAAAACTACACCTACCGGCGAATCAATGTTTACTGCTGTTTTTTTTCTAAACACATCGACCCAATTCGTCCAGTGAAATTGTGATTTATTCACTGTGCTCTGCCCCGAACACATCGAAATGTGGATTAAACGTTTAGCTTATAGGTAAGTAAAGCATGTTTTATTAAGGGCATTTATAAATAAATAAATTTGACAGTAAATTTCGCCACGTGCAAAGTGAATTAGGATGAAACCGGGAACTGGGAAATGATAAAAAATAAACAAACACAACATAACTAAATAATTCTTTAATTTTTATTCTTTATACCAGTATATGTATAAATATCATAGCATAAATACAAAACAGTCAGATGGGACAGATTTGAAACGTATATGATAACACAACGATTGGTGACGATCTTCAAGCTGAAAATGGTCACAAAATACAGGTAAAAATCGAGAAACTGGACACAAAAAAGCAGTCGGTGGTCGCATCCGGCAGGTGGTTGCTGACGACAGTGACAATACAACGTGAAACCAATCCGTGCATTGCAAATGTGGTTGTAAATAGCAGGTGGTCGCTTACGTCAGGTGGTTGCTCAGGCAGGTTCTACTGTATCTCCAAAACTGCACGGCACTGAAACTTTTTATTTGGTGTGAAGCTTCCTTAGGACCAATAGAAAGGAATGGTGAAAAAAAATCGCTATCGGTTTTGTCCTAAGGTACAGTTTCGGGACTTTGAAAAAATGCTGAGTCAGCATTATTTAACACTGAAGGTAATGGGAAAAATATAAAATAATCTTTTTCTCCCCAGCCACTGCTCCAAAAGCTTTCATATTTCACATATAACATCTATGCAAGATTGATTCATATGATTGTTGAAATTTAACCCCTGGGTCCATATTTGGGCACTCTTCAGGAGCCCAAATGTTCATATTAGTGCAATATGAGGGATATTCTTTAAAAATCATCTCCAGATCCAACAGTCAGAATTTTTTGATATTTGGTATACAGCATCCTTAGGGAAGGGAGATTGTGGTTTGTTCAAGCCAAGTCCCTGGGTTCATATTTGGGCTCCCTATGGAAGCCCAGATTGTAACTTTGTTCAATATGTGGAATATTCTTTAAAAATTGTCTTCTCCAGATCCAGCAGTCAGATTCTTTTGATATTTGGTGTTCAACACCTCTGGGAGGGTTAGATTGAAGGTTGTTCAAATCAGGTCCCTAAGTTAATATTTGGGCTTTTTATTGAAGCCCAAAGTTTAACTTTGTCAAATATGAGAAAATTTCTTGAAAATTCTTCTTCTTCAGGTCCACCAGTGAGAATCCTTTCATATTTGGTATGTAACATCTCTAGGGGTGTCAAATTCAATTCAAATCGAGTCGCTTGTTTTTTCTTGTTTTTTGTTGGGGTGGGGGTGGGGGCGTGGGAGGGGGTGCTGCTTGGTGTGTTTGGTTATTGTTTTTTAATACTTCACTGAACAGAGCTTGCTAGGAACCTTTTCTAAGACCAACAGAAATGAATGGTGAAAAAAGTTGCCTGTGGTTGTGTCATAGCAAATCAAAAAATTGCTCTTGCTTCTGTTCACTTACTGATACACTCATCTCTTTTGACAATTTGAGCCAGGTGAGAGTTTCAGGCGCACTTGAGCCTCTGGTTTATGATACGTCTTCTTTATTACTGTATAGAGAGACATACATGTAATTCCTAATAATTTTAATTCCTTTCACCTTGGATTACAGGATTGGAACTATGTTGATCTACTAATTCTGAAGTCCTAGGCCCTCCAACTTTTTACGATTTAGCTAGTCTGGGCCCTTGATTTACAGTGTAAAAATATCATAAATTTAAAGTAATTTGTATATTTTTATACTTACAATGGCCCAGACGGAGATGGCCCTCCCATGAGTGGGCACTCTTTCCTCCCCACTGAATTATTATGTAGTACTCTCTTTTACAAAGAATGATGTTGGTGCCAATTCCGGTCACTTCCTGATGTCTCGGCATGCGTGGAGAGTAAATGTATGGAGGGCCAGATAGGACTTTTAATTTTTGGTTTTGCAAGCAAATTTGGGGGATTGGTGGGCTTCAAAGTTTGTGTTTGGCCCTTGATAACTTTGAGTTAAGCACCAGCTAGTCAGGGTCATTGGTAAGTATAAAAATATACAAATTACTTTAAATTTATAATTTTCTTGCACATGAGATTACCAGCATTGGGAAGTTTTAGGACCAGCACTTTGCAAAAATTAATATCATGATTTTAAGGTCATTTGAGTATTAATTATGAAAACATTAGCAAAATACTTTATTGTGCACTTTGAATGCACTTATTACTTGAGAAACTTTTTACGGGGGCTTGCAACAGGTCTGTCCCCTCCTAAAACCACCACTACAACCAATCTCATAAATCATATGTATCCAATGAGTCAGTGTCTTGGTTGATTTATTTATTTATTTATTTATTTATTTATTTATTTATTTATTTATTTATTTATTTATTGGTGTTTAAGGTCACATACTTATGCACAATGGCTAATCGTGACTGTGACAGTTTTACGAGTGGAGGAAGCCGGAGTACCCAGAAAGAAACACCGAGCAACGATGAGCACCTGTCAGCTCCTCAACATTCTAACTCAGTTCAAGCTATGCTCTAGCAGGATTACAGCGGTTGAAGACGTACACCATCGATGTGTAGTGACGCCTCCCATGTATGCAACCAGGATAATGTGCCTTGCCCAATTACACAACGTGGATTGTCCCGGACAGGGATCGAACTCGGGACCTCTAGCATAGAAGTCCAACAGTCTACCACTGAGCCACCGCACTCCTGTTTTGGTTGATATACAAACATGTCTTTGCATGACTGAAGATGACTTTATGTTGCTGTTGTCCTAAAGAAACTTAGTATAGTATCTGGTTCCTTATTCTAGTGAGGCACTGAACATTTATTCTATTATATCTTGTTTGACAGAGCTCAAACAAGATATAATAGACTAAATGCCTATATGGATGTAATGAGGTTGAATAGGTCTATAAACATGGAGAATCAAGTTTATGTCTAAGTAATTCTAGGTCACAGTATTTTCTATTCAATTAACAAGCATTTACTCTATAACATATATGCAATCACTTTACAGGTCAGATATGTACTGAAGGCATAGTTAATGGTTTGGTGTTTGCAATTTGTATGCAATTAATTGGTTGAGTTCTAGAAGCCACTATCATGACTCTTGATAAGTGTTTAAAGCCACCTTTGTGACTTTATTCATTATGAAATAGCTTGTTGTTTGTTGGGCTGTAAGGCTTTCTTCAATTAACTGGTTGAGTGCTAAACGTCACTGTCATGGCTCTATTGAAAAGTGCTGGAAGCCACATTAGTGGCTTTACACTGTATGCATTAGCTTGATGTTTGCTCAGCAGTAGAAGAAAAAATTGTTACATAAAATTGTTTGATTGAATTTTATTGGAGAGTGCTATTGGCACTCTCCACTAAATTGTAACCAAACAATTGTTTATGAACAAAGTCTTGCTAAACTAAGGCTACTCTTGCTGGTAGCATGGTATCTTTGAAAAAAATACCCATGTTTCAAATCACCTCTAAAAAATAATTTAGCACTCAACCAGTTAATCCTTTACCCAACGTAACGGCCAAAACCGGCCAGCGCTATTCTGAAAAATCACCAATTAATTCTCATTATTTTTTCATTTTTTGTCTCAAAAACATAGGCTATGACCCCTCATTGGAACGAGCTCGTTGAGCTCGTTCCAACAAGGGGTCATAACCTATGTTTTTGAGACAAAAAATGAAAAAAATGAGTTATTCAAGAATTATTTTTGCAAGTGTCGTCTGCTTTTCATGTTAGGTAAAGGGTTAAGAAATATTCAAGTAAAGTGGGCTCCACTGAAGTAAGATTAAAACCCATTCAGACAATATTCTGAGCAAATTATTCTCAAACATTGCTTTCAGTCCATATGCGATCCTCATAACTCATTAGCAATCACAACTATGTCTTTGCTTTTATAACAGCATGCATTATGTTTCTATTTACTTTGTAAAAACATCAATCTATTTTATTGATTTTCAGCAATAAGAACCTTGTTGGCAGTGAAAAGAAGACAGAAGGAAATGGTAAAAGTACAGCAACAGCAAGCTCTTATTGTTTCTAGATTTCTTCAACAGGTAGAATTACTGCCAAACACACTTGTAAAATGGCAGACAGATTTAATTCGTCATGATACAGAACGATTTGAGAAAGAACAGGAGGAAAGAATGGCAAAAGAGTAAGAACTTCATTATTTCTGCCCTAACCAGTTCTGTCATTTCTTTTCCTGGCTTGTTCTGTTAATATCTCTCTGAAGGCTGGAGAAGTGGCTCTTGAGTTTCAAAGGGTTAACTGGTAGAGTGCTGGAAGCTCAAATTTGTGCTTTAATCTGAACCACGGCAACCCCAAATAAAAGGCTCTGTATTTAATAGATGTACATCATATTATCTTTGAAGTGAAATTATTTAGTCTGCAAGGATTTGCCTTGTTACAATTTATGGGAGAGTGCCCACAGGCACTCTCCCATAAACTGTAACAAGGCATAGACCTGTGAACAAATTCTGATGACCAAAAATATTTTAGAACTCTACCAGTTAACTGTTAGAGTGCAAATGACATCAGGGAAAGGGTAATTTTATAGTTAGGGAGTTCGAGAGAGTGCTGATGGGAGTGATTTTGAAACAAATTTTGACTGATTGCTGGGAGATTAGGAGGAAGAGTGGGGGAGAAATAGCTCGGTGGGAGATTGGGTTAATGTAGTCCTCTGGTTAGAGAAATGCTACAAATCAGCGGAAGGCCAAAAAATTATTATTATGTGAGTGATCAATGGCAGTTTACACAGAGGACATTTTGATGACATTTTTTCTTCATCACTCATTCACCAGGAATGATAACAACAGGATGTGGGAGGGGTAAGTGGACCCATCGGGCTGACCATAGTAAGGCTCAATGGGAGAAAATTTTGATTTTTCAAATTTGAAGAATGCTGTTTCCTTTCTTCACAGCTCTTTGCTTTGTTACAATTTATAGGATAGTACCTATAAAGTCATTCTCCCATAAATTGTACAAGTAAAATCCATACAGACTAAAATAATTTATCTTAACAGATAATGTGAAGCACATCCAAATAATATGAAGCCTTTAAGTTGAGTAATCTGCACTCCAGAATAAAGCCCAAATAATTGCTTCCAGCACTCAGCCAGTTACCTGATTGAGTGCTAGAGGCCACTATCATGGCTCTATTGAAAAGTGTTTTGGTGACTTTATACGGTAAGCATTAACTTTTGCTCAGCAGCAGAAAAATATTTTTGTATAAAACTTTTATTACTACTTATTGAAGAGTACCAACAGGCAGTCTCCAATAAATGGTAATAAAATGATTATTTATGAATAATATTGTGGTAAACTAAGGTTCCCATTGATGGTAGCATGATATCTTTGAAAAAAATATTCATGTTAGGCCAAATGAAAAAATACATTTGGTTCTCGAGCCATTAATTTTTCAAATCAATGAGGGAGGGAGGCTTTTATTTTTATTTTTTATTTTTTTTTGTGTTTGACAACTGGTAGAACACTAAATTATTCTTGATTAGAAAACTTTGTTCAAATGTTCTTGCCTTGTTGAAATTTATTTTGCCTACTCTCTCCCATAAATTTTAACATTTTACATAACAACAAATCCATGCAGGCTAAAGAATTTCATGTCACAGAGCTTTATGGAACACATTCTCAGAATATGAAGCCTTTAAGTTATGGCACCTGCACTTCAGAAAATGCCCACATATACTTCCAGCAATCAACCAGTTAACCCTTTACCCAACGTAACGGCCAAAAACGGCCAGCGCTATTCTCAAAAATCGCCAATTAATTTTCAAAATTCAAAATATTTTCATTTTTTGTCTCAAAAACATAGGTTATGACCCCTCGTTGGAACGAGCTCGTCGAGCTCGTTCCAACGAGGGGTCATAACCTATGTTTTTGAGACAAAAAATGAAAAAAAATTAGTTATTCAAGAATTTTTTTTGCAAGTGTCATCTGCTTTTCATGTTAGGTAAAGGGTTAATAAAATAATACGAAATACATTAGTGTTCAGTTATATTTATGTATCTTTTTCGAAAAATAAATACTATCCACATAATATTTGAGATATTTTCGAAGAGAACAGAGCAAACTGGATGTTTACAAAACAAATACAATGGAACACTGTTAATTAAATAACCACTTTGCCAATGAAAATTATTCAATAAACAGAAGTATTCAATTTGCAGGGATGTGCCATTTTGCTGTATTCTGGAGATAAACTTAGCATTTATTATTTTATATCTTGCTTGACAGAGTTCCCTGAGCTCTGTCAAACAGGATATAGTAGATTAAATGCCTGTATTGGATTACTGAGGCTAAATAGGTCTATGTACAAAGGAAAACTTGGGAGAGTCAGGGTAATTTCTCGACAGGTTACAAGATTTTTTATTCAATTAACAGGAGTTTACTCTATAACCTATATTCAATTTACAGGTCAAATTTGTACTGGAGGTGTGGTAAATGGTTTTGTGTTGGGAAATTATATTCATTTAACAGGGTAATTCAATTAAGAGATATCCAATTAGGTGGACTCCACTGTATAATAGACACTGTATTTTAATTACGCTTTCTTGAAAACATGTACATCAATCAAAAAAGATAACATTTTAATGACTAATGATTTCATAATAACTTTGGAAGATACTGCAAGCCAATAAAAATTTTCAACAAAGGGAGTTCAGTTTTAATGAGGGAGGTGCCTGAGAACCAAATACTTTTTTTTAGCCTTACAAATCACTTTTGAAAAATAATTTAGTACCAGTTAAATATTAGCATGTATAATTTGAAGATCTCAAAACTTTTTTTTCAAGACTCTTCTAACCGTCTCTCCATTGTAATGGCTGTCATCTCTATCTATCTAGTCAGTGCTATTTTCAAGAATTGCAATTCAGATTCTATTATTTTTTCACTTTTCATTTCTGAAATATAGCTCATGACCCCTCATTAGAATGAGCTTGATCCCATTCCAATGAGGAGTCATAAGGTATATTTTGAGGTAAAAATGCCAATTATATCTTCTGTTCATGTTGGATAAAGGATTAACTTTGTGTTATGAAGTCATTGCACGACCATTTCGTGTAGATTTTTACATGAAAATTGCTTAACCCTTCATCAGACAAATCATCAAATAAAACAAATCAGACCAATACATCAAGAGCAAAAGCATCATTTGGGGATGGTTAGATTTTTATAATTTTTGCAAACCAAACGTAATGTATGCCCCACATATAAAACACGCCCATTGAGCTCATTCCCATGAGAATTTCAGAAGCTGTGTGTAGTAAACAAGATATGAATTTTTTTCATTATTTAATGAAATTTTTTATGTCCTCAAGTTTTTAGGACAGGTTTTAACCCTTTACCTAACATGAAAAGCAGACGACACTTGTGAAAAAAATTCTTGAATAACTAAATTTTCATTTTTTGTCTCCAATACATAGGTTATGACCCCTCATTGGAACGAGCTCAACGAGCTCGTTCCACTGAGGGGTCATAACCTATGTTTTGGAGACAAAAAATGACAAAATCATGAAAATTAATTGGTGATTTTTTAGAATAGCGCTGGCCGGTTTTGGCCGTTACGTTCGGTAAAAGGTTAACCTTTCTTCAGTGTGTTTATGGAATGAAATATTTTCAAGATCACTTCATATTTGGGGTATGTGCTTTGTATTATCTTTGAAGTTAAATCATTTCATTTGTTAGGATTTGCCTTGTTACCATTTATGGGAGAAAGCCTGTAGGCTCTCTCTCCTATATTGTAACAAGACAAAGACCAATCACATTAAATAATTTTTATAATCAAAAATAATTTAGCATTCTATCTATAACTCAACTAGGATAGATCTTTTTCAAGTAAACACTGCAATATTTTCTGTCTTTATGTTGGTGTCTTGCAATCTAGTTCAGGATTTTTATTCTTGCAGCAATAAATGTTAGAGTGATTGCAAAGTTTAAATGATAATGCAACAAATCAATATAGCATGAGAATGTTTTGTGTATTCTGTTTGGAAATGTTTATTTTGGCAGAAATATTGTAAATGAGAAATGTTTTGAACACTACATATTTGATTCCTTCAGGAATATTCATTTTTAGTGCAATCAGATAAGACTACAAATTCATACTTGTTTTGGTGTTTGTTTTCAGTGCTATAGCGATAACACAGTCCTTGGAAGTGTTGGATTCTGTTCTCAATGATTTTGATCTTTATTCACCTTCACCAACAGAATTATCCAACAGTGAGGAAGCATTTATTTTTCCAGATATTCCACAAAAGGGTATGTTAAAACTTTTAATTTTCATTTTGACCCTAAAGTCCCCATATAGCCTCAAACTGCCATTTTTATATCGCTCTGAAAAGGTTGTACCAAGTGTCTTTTTCCTTGAGAACTCTACTGGTAGACAGCATTTGTCTTACACTCAGCCAACAATAATGTAGAAACACTGTTAAGTTATCTGTGGCTGTGTACTTGCACATAGTGTAGGTATTAACATAAAATTATTCTGTTAATCCTTTATCTGACATTAAGCCATATCCAGTTTGCAATATTTACAAAAATCGTCATTCAAATTTTAATATTTTTTTCAATTTTCGCCTTTGAAACATAGCTCATGATCCCTCCTCAGAAAAAGCGTGTCAAGATAGTTCCATTTCGGGAGGTCCTGAGCGATGTTTTGAAGGTAAAAAATGAAATTTTTTTACAATTATTTAAGAAATGTTTTGGCATATGTCATCTCATTGTGTAAAGCAAAGGGTTAACAAAATGAGATGACATATGCAAAAACATTTCTGAAATAATTTTTCTGGTGGAATGTAATTCAGTTTCCTACTCTCTACAACTGCTTTGTATAAGCATTTAACTGATCAACATTTTTGCAAAACATAAGTATTCCATGGATCCCAAATGGGCTTATTTGGAGTTTTACATACTTTTTGTTGCCTCAACCCTCTGCACATTGATATCAAAGTAAGAGCTCTGTCAAGCAAGATTGAATTGGTTAATTTCTAAGTTTGCACTCTGGGAAAAATTAACAGCTAGAAATTTCACTATTTCATCATCAGCATGCAGAGGATTAAAACAAGTGCCTCAACTGGCAATCACAGGTAAGTCTACTAGGCACTGTATTTTTGTCCAGTGGTGGCTGGTTGTACATACCAAGACATGCCAAAGAACTAGACTTTAAGACAGTAGTACCGTCAGACATGTTGAGCTGATGAATTGCTAAATAATGAGATTTCTGAGTCAAGATAGGGAGATTTTGATTTGTATGTGGCTCAGAGAGGAAAATTTATTGAATTTAGGAGTAAGATTCTGTTAAAATACCCAATTTTCAGATGCATTCAATAAAAATTCATTCTGAAAAATAGTGAGTCTCTATCTAAAATAGTGAGACTTAACATGTCTGAGTATAGTTTGATTTCTGTGAAATAGTATAAGCATTTAATCTTCTACCTCACCAACAAAACATATGCTCAGAAAATGGCCTTTGTGCTCATTTCAGTGAGGGGAATAATCTTGGTTTTTGAGGAAAAGAATGAAAATGTGTAGTTATTCAAGAAAAGTTTTCTGAGTGTCGACTTTTCTTCATGTTGGATTGTGACTTTGTACCTTTTTACCACAACAAAACAGGCACTCCAGCATACAGTCATTGGTTAAACCTGCCTCTTACATTCTAAGTCCCATGGCAGTTGTTTCAAGACAAGTCTTGGATGCCTAAACACAGTGTTGATTTCATGAGGGAATGCGGCAGAACACCATTCCCTACTCTGTGCAAGATCTGGAACTGCTTGACCTTGGCAAATATCCAACACACTGTGCAGTGAACAAGACAAAGGAGTGATCTCAGTGTTCAATACAGCGAGCACTCCTTTGCTGGCTGCATGCGGCAGAACACCATTCCCTACTCTGTGCAAGATCTGGAACTGCTTGACCTTGGCAAATATCCAACACACTGTGCAGTGAACAAGACAAAGGAGTGATCTCAGTGTTCAATACAGCGAGCACTCCTTTGCTGGCTGCATTAAACCCATTTTAGTTATCGGTAAGTTACTCTCTTTCCAAACTACAATACAATGTATATATAGATCAGATATAAATACAAAAAATGACATCACGAAAGTGGCATCCTTGGTAAGTAGGTGCATATGTTTTGATTTGTAACTCAATCATGTCTCACCAGAGCGACATATTTTAATACAACAATCAATGGCCCAGACTAGCTGGTGCTAACTCAAAAATTAATCCAGGGCCAAACACAAATTTTGCACCCCATTCCCCAAAATTTGCATGCAAAATCGAAAATTTCACGTCCTATCTGGTCCTCCATCCTTTGCAAACTGTGCAAAATTTGTGTTTGGCCCTGGATTAACTTTTGAGTTAGCACCAGCTAGTCTGGGCCATTGGTAAGTGTAAAAAATATACAAATTACTTTGAATTTATAATATCCACGTTCTTCTCATAAAACAGTGGGAAGATCAGGCTATCTGAGTAAAGAAATCCACCTTAAAAAATCAATGAGAATTTGATTCTTCGGTGTTAAATTTCAAAATGTTTTCCCGTGAAGACCTCCCAGCAAATCATCGATGATTGCTGAAATGATGAGCTCCCGCTCTCCTACTTTTTAAATTTTTATACTGTACCAATGACCCAGACATAGCTGGTGCTAACTCTTAAAAAACTAGGGCCAAACACAAATTTTGCCCCCCAATCCCCAAAATTTGCATCTAAAACCAAAAGAAATCATGTCCTGAAGGACCTCCATACTTTGCCCTTACTGCGCATGTGCAGTGTCAAGGACGTTCCGAAATTGGCGCCAATTATCATTCTCTGTTTGGCCCTTCATCAGTCAACATCTCACTGATCTTTGTGCTTGTAAATCTCAGTTTAAGGATGCCAGACACGTAATTATTGGAGAAATGGTGATTCTAAGGAGGATATAGAAGGAGGAGAGGAAAAAGGAGTGACAAAAAATAATCAGGGCTGTACTTAAAATTTTTTATGAAATTATGTTAAGTTGCCTATTTTCGAGGCATGGGCTTGTTGTTGTCATTCTTGCTATAAAGTTGCACTGCTTATTCAGTGTTTCCTCTCCCCTGGTCTTCTAAGTACCCCCATGCTATTCTCCCATGCTTTTGGCATATTTTTGAGAAAGATCATTTCTAAATTCTCTTGGGAGAATTAGCTTGGTTACAGAATGAATTCTGTTATTTTCCCCATATTTACGTTTTCATCCATGGGTGTATAAACGTTGTGTTCTGCATCTACCACCTGATGTTCTGCAGATTCTCCCCTGGGAGTCTCTGTTTTGCATCAGATAGTGTGTAATTTTGATGACTGATTTCGGGCCAGTATTGTCAGTGCCTGGAGTCATGTTTTCTGGTGTTTTTACACTGTTTGTTTACATTGGCAACAGTCTCTTTTGAGGGGGGCTGTTTGCCTTTGGAGTAGTTTATCTCACTATAAGATACATTATTATTATCCGTAAGTGTTGCATTAATTATTTAATATAATTTTAAAATTTTTGACCACACTTAGCCTTGGGATCCATTGGGGCTCAACGTTACTTTTCAGAAACTTGGGCTTCGCTGAAAAAATATTTTTCAAAAATTATTTTGATTTTCAATTGTTTTTTCTATATTAATGGATCATGTTATTATGTATCTTTGTGTTTAGGGGTTTGTGCGAGTACTAGGACTTGTTGTTGACTTTTCACAATGAAAGGATATTGTTCAAATTGTAATAGGAAGAAATCTTCCTCTGACTTTCATGATCATTGTATTAATTGTAGTCAGTGTACTCGCACTAATCCCTGTTCAATATGTCAATATTGGGATGACAAACATTGGAAACGTGTGTCACGATATGTTGTTAGTGGAGAAAGGGCTATGCCGGCTCTTTCTCCGCAGGGTCACTCTACTCTATCAGTTTCTATTTCAGAGGAACAAGAACAGGGTGATGTTTCCATGTTATCTTCCGCAAGTGCGCTTCCGTCGTCACAAATGAATACAGAGCTAGCAGTAAAAGTGCTCATGGAGATAGACAAATGTCGTCCGCTAGCTCGCCCGTTGTAGCGTCCATTCACCGAATGGTTCGGCAGCCGGGTTCGTCCGATGCGGTCCAGGAGGAAATGTTGGGTGATGCGAGCACTATAAACATTCAACGTGCACACCCAGTGATGGCGGATAGTAGGAGAGATCGGAGGAGGCCTTCGAGTCCGGTTCCTAGCTCGTCCAGGTCCAGCCGGGCCGCGAGCGAGAGAGGCCCCTCTCTCGTACAACAACATCTGGGACCAGATGTTGTGGTACAAAATGTGTCGCAAGCGGAGCACACATCCGTCGCTCGGGACGCTCTGTTGTTTAGGCAGTCCGCTGAGACTGCTCAGGCTTCTTCCTCTCACCAGCGCACACGACCGCACCTTGGCTATGTGACCGCCGATATTTTACCAGCTTCGCCGATCAGGGATTCTTCGGCGACCAGGTCACGCCATCTGGTAGCCAGGGACACGAGGCCGGTTGACTCTGGACGTTCGCATAGGAAGAGTATGCGGGAGTCACCAGATGCGGAGCTGCCCTCGGCGAAGCAGCGAAAGACTGCACCTCTGCAGGCCTCGATGTCGGACGTGCTTGTTCAAATAGCACAACTTATCGCAGCATCCCAGCAACCGACAGAAACGGTGTCGGATCGGGAATTATCCGACGGCGCTGGGTCGGTACGCTCCGCCGAAGCATCGGGTGCGGACGACCGGGAGCATCATGAGATCCGACCGGATGGTGAAAGGGATACGGATGACTTGCAGCTATCCCTTTCGGAACAACATAAAGCTGCTGTGGACTTCATCCGGCACTTTCTTCCTCAAGTTGTTCTGTCGGGCCAGACTGCTGCGGTACCGGACAAGAGAATTATAGCGTCATTGGACACTGATTTCTTTGAGCGGTTCAGGGACATCGCTCCCGAGTTTCCGTCTCAGTCCAATAATGTCACAAGAACATTTGAATTATTGAACGACGCTATATTCAAACTTGCTTCCAAAACAGGTAAAGCGGGTTTCTTGTCCGCCAATACTCTTAACCTGCCTTTCATTAATGCAAGGAATAAATTCGATACGGCAGGACAGGGTATCCCGAGAGTTCCTCTGCGTATGGACGACAAGGCGGAAGACTTAGAATTATCATTACCGTCGTCTGCGTCTATTCCAACCGCGGTGTTGGGGTTGACTATTTCGTCTAACAGAGCCAGTTTAGATGCTTTATCTTACGCAGACCACCTTACTAAGGCGTTATCACTGCGTCTTCAAGGGAAAGAATTCCAGGATATACAATCCTCTTTAAGACTTCTTTCAAGGGCAGTAGCTTATTCCACGTGTAACTCCGCCCTTTCAGTGGCAAACCTGGAGTTGGTTAGACGTGACGCAGCCCTAGCTACATCCACACTCGTGGATAGTAAGGTGAAGAACTCTCTCAGAGTCGCTTCGGTCTCCGGAGAACTTCTCTTCGACGGCAAGCTTTCTGCAATTTACTATAAAATTACTAAGAAAGCTTCGGATTCTCTGCTGTTTAAATCTGCTTCTAAGAAGTCGGACACGGCAGATAAGAGTAAGACAGGCACTTCTGGGTCTAATGCGCCCAAGAGAGGTTCCTATAGAGGTTCTGGTGCGTCCTCTTGGTCTTATTCAAGAGACCGTCAAGGCAGCGACTCACGTGCGGGACGTCCTTCGGGCCAGGACAACCGGTCGGACGCCCCGAGGTCGACGGGACGAGGTGCGGGTCGCGGAGGACGTGGTTTCTCCTACCGCAGGCCTCGCAGGTCCAGGAGGTGATGGCTTCAACCTCTATCGCGTGCCGGTTGGCGGAAGGTTGTCGAGTTTTTCACAAGAGTGGGCGTCGATTACGGACGACCCTTGGGTGAGAGGGGTGATTTCGGAAGGTCTAAAGATATCCTTCAAACTAAAGCCTCCATTAACTCGAAGTCCAAAATGGACTCAACTTCCGTCAAATCCGCAGAAAAGAGACGCTCTGTTATCAGAGGTGCAGTCTCTTTTAGGGAAGAACGCGGTAGAGGTCGTAGAAAACCAGGAGACACCGGGATTCTACAGCCATCTGTTTCTGGTTCCGAAACCAGACGGCTCATTCCGTCCAGTCATAGATTTGAGCTGGATAAACAAGCTGATCGTCGCTCCGAAGTTTTATATGGAGACGATTCGATCGGTCAGAGCGAGTATTCGGGTGAACGATTATGCAACAAGCATAGATCTCAAAGATGCGTACTTTCACGTCATGGTACATCCGACATTCAGAAAGTATCTACGCTTCGCAGTCCTAGGGGTGGTGTATCAATTCCGGGCGATGTGCTTCGGATTGAATCTAGCACCCTGGGCTTTCACTCGGGTAATGAACTCGGTAATGATGTATTTCCGAGCTCATTCGTCTGCGGTAACGTCGGCCTACCTGGACGACATTCTTCAGAGGTATGGCAACGAGTTAACGCTTCAGAACGATGTGCAGAATCTGCTTCTATTGCTCCGACGTCTCGGTTTTATAATAAACGAGGAGAAGTCGGATCTGGTGCCGTCCAAGTCATTCACACATCTGGGAATGAGCTTCGAGATGCACAACAATCTCGTTCCTCTGCCGTTAACCAGAGCGATATTAATCAGTTGTTACGCTTGCTATTGTCTGCACGCAGACAAAGTCACAGCGAGGGAGTTCATGAGACTGATAGGTCTGTGCGGAGCCACTGCGGATCTCATTCCGATGGGGCGGTTACGCACTCGTCCTCTCCAAATTTTCCTGACTCAGAATTGGAGTGTGAAAATTCATTCGCTCGACATAGACGTTCGTTCTCTTGTCAGATCAAGTGAAACGAGAGATTCAGACTTGGGAAAACATTCAGTGGTTAACTCAGGGAGTTCCGCTGCAGTTGCCGGATCCGAGTTTTACCATTATGACGGATGCCAGTCAAACAGCTTGGGGTGCATCATTGATCCCAACGGATTCGAGATGCCAGGGTCTTTGGGATCCGCAATTCCTGTGCAAGCACATAAACATCAAGGAAATGATGTCAATTTGGCTTGCGTTACGTCACTGGATGGACATTATTCACGATGCTCATGTCCAAATCCTATCCGACAATACGACAGTAGTGGCGTATATACGGAATCAGGGAGGCACTCATTCAGTTCCGTTGTTCAATCTAACGGAAAGAATCCTTCTGTTTGCGTTAGAACATCACGTTCTTCATTCGGTCCGTCACATACCGGGTCGTCTGAATGTGCTAGCAGACTCCCTTTCACGAAAGGGTCGCTTGTTGCCGTCGGAGTGGACTCTCAACAAACAAGTATTCAATCAGATTTGCTACCAATGGGAACGGCCAATGATAGACTTATTTGCGACACATCTCAACAATCAGTTGCAGACGTATGTGTCTCCGTGTCCGGATCCAAGAGCATTTGCAGTAGACGCTCTGTCGATCCCTTGGGACGGAATGATAGGATATGCGTATCCTCCAGCGCCGTTAATTCAGCAAGTATTGCTAAAGATAAAACAATCTCAATGCAAGATTCTGTTGGTAGCATCTCTGTCTCCACAGAGACCGTGGATAAATCTACTCAGGTGTCTGTTGTGGGACCTACCGCGAAAGCTTCCTCCACGAGAGGATCTTCTTTCGCAGGGGAAATCGCGTCAACTCCATCACAACCCGCAAGGTCTCAACCTTCACGTTTTTCCGTTGTTCGGTCCTTCTTGCATGGCAAGCACTTTACAGGACGAGCAGTGGACGCGATTTCTAACTGTAGGAGGACCTCCTCTTCGCTAAACTATGCGGCTAAGTGGAAGGTTTTTCGTTGTTGGTGTAGGAATCATTCTGTTGATATTTTTGATCCCTCCATACCAGACATTGCAAACTTTCTAGTATACTTGTTTGACGAAATCAAACTGCAGCCTGTTACTATTAAGGGTTATAGGTCTATGTTATCTGATACCTATGCACATCATGATAGTTTACAAATTGGATCTAATGTCTCTTTATCTAAGTTAGTTAGAAACTTCTCGATAAATAGACCCAGAACTCTTGGGTTAATTCCTAAGTGGAATTTAGCTTGGGTTCTTCTTAAACTGAAGGAAAAGCCATTTGAACCTCTTGGGACAGTAGATTTCAAATTCTTGTCTTATAAGACAGCTTTTCTCTTAGCTTTCTCTTCTGCTAGAAGAGTCAGTGAGCTTCATGCACTGTCGGTGGATGATTCTCATTATCGTAGTGTCGGGAACACTATCACCTTCACTACTAATGTGGGATTTTTAGCTAAGAATCAGGCTCCTAATAAATATCCGGAACCTATTGTTATTAAGGCTCTCCGTCTTCAGACGGGCGTAGGCCTTTACTCTGTCCTGTTAGAGCGTTACGTATCTATAAACAGAGATCTCAGTTTATCAGAAAGGGACGAAAACGTTTCTTTCTGTCTCTGATGCCTAATAGAAAGGACATTTTGGTCCATTCTATTGCTAGATGGATTCAATTAACTATCCGTACTGCTTATGAAAATTTATCTTCTCAGCAGTCTGTGCTTAAGATTTCGGCTCATGAAGTAAGAGCTCTTTCTACATCTTGGGCTTACGCTAATAGTATTGCTATTACAGATTTAATGAAGGCTGCTTATTGGTCTCAGCCATCCACATTCACGAATTTTTATCTCAGAAATATTGAGTCCATTTCTGGAGACCTGCATTGTTTAGGTCCGTTATCTGTTGCTCAGAATGTCGTCCACTAAACAGTTGCAACTATAGTTATGCAGGCTTTCTGTTCTGGCAGTGACTCCGTCCGGCTGCCCTCTTCGCTCTGGGCTATTTGACCCAGGGCAAGGGGAAGGGGGGGGGGGAGGGTGTTCCCTTAGGTCACCTGCTTTATAGTGAAAAGCAAGGGAATGCCTCCTCCGAAGTCAGTATTTCTGAGTCGTTTCCGGGATGGTTTTAAAGTGTAATATTAATGTTAAAAATTCATTCATGTCATATTTTTAAAGTGTAGCTTGGTGTGAAGCATTTGTATATGTCAAGTGTCAAACGGGCGTTAATATACAATCCTCGGACACTTTTATAGAATATAAAGAGTCTCAATTCTCTGGACTAACTTTATTTATTGGCTTACTTTAAAAATAATTAGTATAAAGGGTTATACTGGATGTTAATAGAGAACATGAATGTTATTGTGCTCAATTATGAAGGGTATTGTATCTTTCTAATTTAACATAAAATAAGAAAGATACATGTAAAGCCTAATACTCCTTTTCTCCTTGAGGGGTTGACTCTATATTATATAGTTGAGCTTATTGGATTTTCCTCTATGTCCTAGGCCCTCCAGCCTTTTTACTATTCAGCTATGTCTGGGTCATTGGTACAGTATAAAAATGTTAAAAAATTTATAGTAATTTATATATTTTTTATACTTACCAATGACCCAGACGGGGATGGCCCTCCCAGGAGTTGGGAACTCATACCTCCCCGCTGAGTACATAGCGCTGACCAGGCGCTGCTTGTAAGAATGATAATTGGCGCCAATTTCGGAACGTCCTTGACACTGCGCATGCACGGTAAGGGCAAAGTATGGAGGTCCTTCAGGACATGATTTCTTTTGGTTTTAGATGCAAATTTTGGGGATTGGGGGGCAAAATTTGTGTTTGGCCCTAGTTTTTTAAGAGTTAGCACCAGCTATGTCTGGGTCATTGGTAAGTATAAAAAATATATAAATTACTATAAATTTTTTAACTTTCAGAAAGCTTCACTGCCTATACATAAACCTGTAAGTTACATTGTTAGTCCCTTTCATGTTGTTTCAAGGCAAGTCTTGGGCCTATACAGGAAGCCAAGACTTACCCAGAAACAACTGCAAAGCTACAGGATATATACTGTCGAAGTGAAGCAAAAATTTATAAAAATATGTAGGTCTTTAAAGGTTAAGAAACCACTGCCTGTTAAAATTTAGTTATGAGTGTAAAATCTACAAAGAATCCACCTTTGAAGCAATTTGTTAACTGGTAGAGTGCTAAATGTACGTGGGTCATCCAAATTTGTCCACATCTATTTGCCTTGTTACAATTTATGGGAGAGTGCCTAGTCATGCTCTGCCATAAATTATAACAAGGCAAATCCTCACAGACTAAATAATTTCAGTTCAAAAATAATATGAAGCACATCCACAGAATATGAAGCTATTAAGCTGTGGCATCTGCACTAAAGAATAAAGCTTAAATATGGGCTTCCAGCACTCTACTAGTTAAAGGAAGTCAAATCACTGAAGAAGGAACTATGCTGTTAACTAATCTAGTACTAGTTAAAGGAAGTCAAATCACTGAAGAAGAAACTATGCTGTTAACTAATCTAGTACCACAGGTGCCCCAATGTACAGTCTCTAGGTAAATTTGCTTGTTATATTTTAAGTACATTGGCAATTGTTTCTAGACAAATCTTGGTTGCCTATATAGGTAGCCTAGGAACTGTAAAACCCCATAATGTAAACTGTTAGAATGTTGCAGAAATATATATAATCTCCAGGACATTTTGAGTTTCTTCAGCACAACCTGTAGGTCTCATTATCAACTCCAAACTTGCCAAGATGATTTGATATGATGATTTAATGATAGAGATAGATAGTATAACTGAAAAACAGTTTAGTTTTTTTTCTGTAACTACCCAAAAACTGAATGGCCGTAAGTTGAAAAATCGGGCTGATGGTTTTTGTCGACTTCAATTTTTTGCTTCATCGCGATTGTATAATCTATAAAAAATATGCATACAAGTGAATTATATTCAATAAAAGAGTATTTTATTATAAATAATTCACTAATGCCCAGTATGTTTTTTTCTGTTTTATTCATTTCAATTTCCTAGTCTTGATCAATTTACGAGTACCAAAGCAAAAATAAGAGACTAGTTGCCCATTCCAGAATGGAATTGGAAGCTCAGTACACTTTGGTTAAATGGCAACTGCAGATGATGTGATGGGGAGTGGTGTGGCATGGGAGGGGGCATGCACTTGAAGAAGGGGTGGGGGGGGGGGGGGGTGAGGACATTCAAAATGTTGATTTTTATCCCCCTGAAATTTAAATTTTGGGGGATATAGCAGTGGCGCTCTCTGTCCGTCCATCTGTCCATCCATCTGTAGATGGTGATGGTTTCCACTCTTTAACTAAAATTGTGCTTGGCCGACTGAAACCAAACTTGGCATGTGGGTTAGGCATGATGAGAGGAAGAACCCTATTTATTTGGAGATTATTGTGCCAAAGGTCAAGGTCACAGTGACCTTGAAATTGAAATTTTATCAGTCGGAGCTGGTTTCGACTATTAAAAATTATGCATTCCCGATCGAAACCGAACTAGGCATATGGGTTGAACATAATGAGAGGAAGAACCCTACATATTTTTAGGTTATTGTGCCAAAGGTCAAGGTCAAGGTAACCTTGAATGCAAAATTTTATCGGTCCTGATCAAAACCAAACTTGACATATCATCAAATATAGGTCAACTTATCTGTATTATTTGAGTAAATAATACCAATAGAGGCTGTGTTGATTTAATGTAATATATTCCCAAGGTTACTGTATCAGGGTGATTTGTCAGGGTGATTTGCCATCCTTGGCTGTTACCTCTAGTTTAAAATGGCATAAATGGCATCAGCAGATATTTGGCCTATGATCTACTGGGTGCAACCTTGGGCCAATTGTGGTCAAAGAGCTGAAAACTGCTAGATCTTCTTGTGTATTATTCATTCACATACTTTTCCCTGAAATTTATCCAATAATACTCCTGACTAGACTTGGTCTTTTAATACCAGTTTTTCCTATACCTCCAATACTGTAGAAAATAACCAAAACTGTGTACTGAATTGTTTTGTCCAAAAAAACCCTAGTTAATGAGAATGTCCTACTTTGAACCCAGTCCCTTGGCCAAAATGGTCATCATGTTGGCCATCTTGTACTTACCCCTATAGGTCACATTTTTGGACCAGATTTCTCAAAACAACACTTTTATCAATTTATCTTCTTACAGGATAGGTTATCTTCTCACAGCGCAGGTTATCCTTCATTGGAAAAGGTGGTCAAGCTTATATTGACGTAGGATCATTTACAAATGTGTATTCCGCTGCGTGAAATGTGAATGGCATTAAGTGTCCATCCATCCATACATCTGTCTGCACATCTGTCCATATGGCCCAAGTTTTTGTTTCTAGCTGATAACTTGAGTATGCATTGAGATACTTTTTTAAAATTTTATTAGTTATTCCTCTCGACTTTGTGAAAATAATACATTTTATGGTATCTGGATGATAGCTTGAGTATGTATTCAGAGTTTTATGCTCCCTGAAAAATTTTCTAGGGAGCGTATAGTTGCCACTCTGTCCGTCTGTCCATCTGTCTGTCAGTCCGTCCAAAACAAATGGTTTCTTATGCCCCTTGAAGTTGCAAAATCAGTGGTTTCCGGATGATAACTCAAGTTCGCTTTGATGTTTGACCTTTTAATTTTGCAACATTACCACCTACCATGAAATAGGTCAAGTTCAGTTTTCACCGTTATGGCATTTAGCATTCCAGAGTTATGCCCCTTGAAATGTGGCAAAATGGTAAAGGGATAAAACTTTTCTTATGGCATCTTATCAAATGCCTAGGGCATGCATAATCAAATCTGCTTATACATTCACCTTAATTAAGCAGTGACCTGTCTACAAATGCCAGTTTAATCTCCTTCCCAAGGAGCTTTTAATACAGGCTTACTGTGTACTGTTACCCTTGTCCTTCCAAATGTTTTTGTAATTTTTTTTTGGTATGGCTTAAACCATTTCTCAGTTCTGCATTTGAGAAAATTGTGAAGAATGACAAAATACTGGTCAAGTTCATATTTGGCCATTTTTGCATGCTATGCTCTGGAGTTATTCCTCTTGACTTAGTGTAAAATAATACATTTTATAGTTTCTGAATGATAACTTGTTTTATTTTAGTTTGCGGTCATAAAGTTTTTTATTACACGCTAAACGATAGATTATCGAAAACATTGCAGAAAGATAGAAATCAGATCCCCCCACTGTGAAGATATAGAGATTTTCACTTTCACAGTACCAAGCAAAATGGCGGCTTTCATAGCATCACTTGAATGTGAATATGAGTCAAATTATCACTGGAAAATGATCAATTTGTTTTAAAAACTTATAATGAAAAGAAAATCTAGTGTTTTTGAGTGGATACCAATACTTTCCAGCAATTATTCAACACGTATTCACCATGATTGAGTATCGATCTAATCACTTCTGCATATCAATGTGCGTCCGCTGTTTACTTTCATGCATCAATTCAAGGTTGAAACAAGTGGAATTATTGATAGGAATGATCAGATTCTTATAAAAAGCATATAATAAAAAGAAGTGTTTTTGAGTGAATACCGACAATTATCTCACTTGTGACCGAGACAAATGGTTATTTTCGCTTGCACAAGCTCTCGCGAAATATGAACATTTGTCTCAGTCATTCATGAGATAATTTTCAGTATCCACTCAAAAACATGAGATATCCTCTATTTACTTAAGCAGTGGCATTAGGGGAGGATATTCAAAACAAAGATTTTTTACCATGACATAAAGGGCATCAACAAATATTGACATAAATGGTGCTCTAATCTACTGTGTCATTGTATGGTATGTAGGGTATGGGCATCTATGATGATGGAGAATGGGGGCATAGCCATCTTTGACATTATTCTAGTTTTTCAAACTTCTCCAAAAGGTTATTACTATCAGTTTTGGAAAATGTTGCTTATTGTGCAAAGGAAAGGTGATTTGGGATCAATTGTCCACCATTATGCTTGGAGTGGATTGTAACAGAAAGACCTGTGGAATGGTGTTTCCATTCAAATAATAAATTGATTTTTTTGTGTGCTGTGGTCATATTATAGCCATATATGCTGAAAGTGACCTTGAATACCAATATGTAAACATGAAGCACCAGCATAGTTCCATCCAATGGATATCTGAGTTTCCAATGTTTTTCATAGGGTTATATATGTGAGAACTCCACTCTGCAGATATTTTAATTGTAATGAACTGTCCCAATCCTATTGATGCTAGTTTGTAACCTTCTGCTCACTGATGTTTTTATACGCCCGTTTTGAAAAAAACGGTTATATGATGGTATACCGTTGTCCGTCCGTCCATCCTTCCATTTGTCCATCCCTCCATCCATCCACACGTCATACAATAACTCCAAAACACTTCGAGCAATTTTTGTGATTTTTGGGTGGAAAGTATATGTTGATGGAAGGAAGCTCCCTTTCGATTTGTGTCACTGTCAGATTTGTCATTCCAGAGTTATGGGACTTTATTCATCAAAATATAAGCAATTTTCCACATGTCGGACAATAACTTGAAAATGCTTTGAGCAATTTTCATGATATCGCTGTCCGATTTGTCATTTCAGAGTTATGGGACTTTATTCATCAAAATATAAGCAATTTTCCACATGTCGAACAATAACTTGAAAATGCTTAGAGCAATTTTCATGATTTTTTTGTTGCAAGTATATGTTGATAGAAGGAATCTCCCTTTCAATTTGTGTCACTGTCTGATTTGTCTTTCCAGAGTTATGGGACTTTATTCATCAAAATAGAGGCAATTTTCCACATGTCGGACAATAACTTGAGAATGCTTAGAGCAATTTTCATGATTTTTTGGTTGCAAGTATACATTGATAGAAGGAATCTCCCTTTTGATTTGTGTTACAATCGGAATTGTCATTCCAGAGTTATGGGACTTTATTCATCAAAATATAGGCAATTTTCCACATGTCAGACAACTTGAAAATGCTTTGAGCAATTTTCATGATTTTTTGGTTGCAAGTATATGTTGATAACTGGAATTTCCCTTTCGATTTATTTCCAAATTAATGAACACAGTATGTTGTTGGTTATGATTATTGTACAAGAATATAAAAAAACTGACAAGTACACATGTATACTCATATTGTGTGCTTCTCTCTTGTAATTAATAACGGTCGTATCATGCGCTCATGGCGCAGCTGTTTATTTCCATAATGCAGCTAGTCATTTAACCAGTTCAGTTGGGGTGTGGTATCTCAGTGGTAAGAACATTATACTTCAGATTGAAAGATGTTCCACCATTCGATCCTGACCTGTGATAACTGCATTGTGTTCTTGGGCAAGGCACTTAATCCTGATTGCCCACATGGGGACATGGCGGCATGGAGTAGTAAAATCTTACTGTCAAATAAATAAATAAATAAATAAATAAATAACTTGGTGGTTGTCACCGGGTACTCTGCCTTCCTCCACCAATAAAACTGCCCAACATGAAGGGACCCCGGCTGTTGAAAGTGTGTTAACCCTTTGCCTAACATAATGGCCAAAACCGGTCAGCACTATTCACAAAAACTGCCATTTAATTTTCATTATTTTTTGTCTCAAAAACCTAGGTTATGGCCCCTCTTCGGAATGAGCTTGTTCCAAAGAGGGGTCATAACCTAGGTTTTTGAGACAAAAATGAAAAAAATTAGTTATGGCCACACAAAGTAGATGTTCTGTTTCTCAGGGAAAGTTTTGTAAAATTGCATGCGGGCGGGCGGATTTTTATTTTATATTTTATTTTTGTAATTATTTCTTTGCCATCAGAAGTTCATATTCTTGGTTTATTTTATTTTTTAGGCCTCATAATGTACAGAATAGCAGGGGTGGTGGTGTATTTCGTCCCTTGGGTGCAACAAGGCTTTGCAATGCTAAAGCATTACAAAGCCTTGTTGCACTCAAGGGACAAATTTATCAATTTTATTAACTTGAGTAAAATATAGACATAAACCATTTAATTATTATTTTTTTCAAGTTTGCATTGGTCATAAAAAGAGAGCATGCGGCAGCCAAAAGGTCCATGCGGGAGGGCCTGAGAAACAGATTTTTAATTTTATTAAGCCTATTCAAGAATTTTGTTTGCAAGTGTTGTCTGCTTTTCATGTTAGGTAAAGGGTTAAACCCCAATAAATTTATATATATTTAACCATTTCCATCTTGTTTGACAGAGCTCACTGAGCTCTGTTAAAAAAGATTGAATTGGTTAAATTACTAGTTGCATTATGGGAAGCATTTACCACATGAAATTTTTGTAATTTAGACATTGGTGCGGGGAGGGTTAAGCTGAAAATCTTGTTTTATCAAAATATAATTGGTTAGAAATGGAACAGTATTAGGTACTGCTTACACAGTTCTTCTCAGATGGGATTAACATGGTGGTTCTGCAGCTATCCACACAATACCAATCACCTACTTATCTGTCTCTTCAGCTATCAGTATCTTCAGCTGTCAGTTTGAGTATTTTCTTTCTGCTAATGATATAAAGTTTGAGCACAAGCAGAGAATTTTGATGAATAAATTTTAAATACCATTTTTTTTAACCTTTTACCAATGAAATGGACAAATTCGTCCCACCCTAATCACAGAAATCATCATTAAAAGTAGCTTGTTACCCCTCATTGAACCAGCTCATTGAGCTCATTCAAATAATGGGTCATATGGCCCCACAAAGTAGATCATCTGTTTCTCAGGCAATTTTGTGTAAAATTGCATGTGGGCGGGCAGTTTTTATGCCCCCCGACTTGGGTCGGGTGGCATATAGTGATTGAAGTGTGCGTGTGTCTGTGTGTGTGTTCGAGCCAATAACTTGAAAACTGTTAGGGCCACAGTCATCAAACTTCACACAATTATAAAGGACCATAGGA
Source organism: Pictodentalium vernedei (assembly GCA_031216915.1). Lineage (NCBI taxonomy): Eukaryota > Metazoa > Mollusca > Scaphopoda > Dentaliida > Dentaliidae > Pictodentalium > Pictodentalium vernedei. Next base: position 125,436,002 of record CM062290.1, read on the forward strand.
GGATGTGTCACACACCATAGCTAGGTTTGTACCTTCAAGGTCAAGGTCATATTTCAAGGTCACACTAAAAATCGGTCAATATTCGTGTCTCAGACATAACTCGGAAACGAATCATAGTACAATTGTTAAACTTTTTACAAATGTTAAGGACAGTCAGAAGGTGTGTCATGTATAATAGTTTCCGCCGCATCTCTAAGGTGAAGGTCACTAGGAGGGGGGGGGGGGGCATGCGTTACCTTAGTAACATTCTTCTTGTTATTCTCCCCGACTTGGGTTGAAGTGTGCGTGTGTCCGTGTGTGTGTCCAAGCCAATAACTCGAAAACTGTTCAGGCCACAGTCATCAAACTTCACAGAATTATAAAGGAACATGGGAGGATGTGTCGCACACCATAGCCGGGTTCGTACCTTCCAGGTCAAGGTCACATTTCAAGGTCACACTAAAAATTGGTCAATATTTGTGTCTCAGCCATAACTCGGAAACGAATCATAGTACAATTGTTAAAACTTTTTACAAATGTTAAGGACAGTCAGAAGGTGTGTCGCATATAATAGTTTCTGCCACATCTGCAAGGTGAAGGTCACAAGGGCTGGGGGGGGGGGGGGACATGCGTTACCTTAGTAACCTTCTTCTCGTTTATTTTATTTTTATTTTTGTAATTATTTCTTTGCCATCAAAAGTTCATGTTCTTGGTTTGTTTTATGTTTTAGGTCTCATAATCTACAGAATAGCATGGGTGGTAGTGTATTTGTCCTTTGAGTGCAAGAAGGCTTTGCAATGCTTAAGCATTGCAAAGTCTTCCTGCACTCAAGGGACATATTTATCAATTTTATTAACTTGGGTAAAATGCAGACATAAACCATTTAATTTTTTAAGTTTGCATTGGTTATAAAAAGAGAGCACGTGACAGCCAAATGGACCATGCTGGATGGGTATGAGAAACAGATTTTTAACTTTTTTAGGCCTAAGCCATATTTGGAAAGAAAATCATAAACTTATTCATTATTTAGAAAATGATTGTGTTGTGTGCTCTTCGCATTTGGTAAAAGGTTAAAAAATCCTCTTGACTAAGAATAGAAGAGGATATAAATAAAAGTATTTAAAAAGTTTTAAAGTTTCTGAGATATGTGCTATTAACAGGGTTTCTTTGAGTAACTTAGGAAGTTGAGAAGTGTTTATTTACAGTGGTAAACAAGTTATGTTTTAACTGATTGGTGCTAGGAGCCACTATCGGAGCTCTATTGAAAAGTTCTGAAAGCCTCTATAGTGGCTTTACACTATTTACATAGGATTGTTGTTTTCTAAACAGCACAAAATGAGGTATTATATAGAATTGTTTTGTTACAATTTATTGGAGAGTGCCAAAGGGCATTCTCCAATAAATTGGAACAAAACAATTGTCCATGTAAAAAATCTTGCTAAACTAAGGCTTTCTTTGCTGGTTGCATGGCATCTTTGAAACAAAATATTCACGTTTCAAATCACCTTTGAAAAATAATTTATCACTCAACCAGTTAATATTAAAATATGACCCAGTATTCTATGCCTGTGGTGGAAGTCCTGTAGTGAGCAAGCTAATTAGAAAAAGAAAATTACCAAAAGTCAAGCCTGCTCAAACCATGTTGATGTAAGTTTTGGTTGTAAAGATACAATGTAGTTCTTTATCGCTGGCAAGTATAAGGATACAGTGGGTGAATGTGCATCTTGTGCGGATGTTTGCACCAGAGTAAATGTTAGCCCTCAAGTACGTTCAGCATCAACAGAAATTCATGTAGCTGGCCCAGTTTGTGAAGTTATGAATTAATATTGACAGTTTATTGTGCCCACAGAAATATAAAGATTAAAAAATATTAACAGGCATTTGTTTCCATCTATACTGGAGACAACTGGGAAAAAGACAGAAAGAAGAGTTTTCTTCCAACTGTAAATCTTGTAAGTGGTATTATGTACGGAACCCCATGAGGAGGCATTAGAGCCTTCAGATGATTTCCTATTTCTTTCCTTGAGTGGTAGAATGCAAAATCATTTTTCAAAGGTGATTTGTAATGCTAGTATATTATTTTGTTACAATTTATTGGAGAGTGCCTCTGGCACTTTCCAATAATTTGTAAATATTTTTGTGCTTAGTAAACAAGGTAATGATTATAGTGTAAAGCCACAAGTGGCTTTCAGCACTTCAGTAAAGCCCTGAAAGTGGCTTTTAGCTCTCAAACAGTTAATTTTGTTTTCAGTTCTGATCTTTCCTATTGGGTTTGTACTTCCTTTTTCACTTCCCCATTTTGTTTGGAACTGGGAAAACTAGTGGGGGGGGGGGGGGTCCATATGGCTGGCGACAGCATACATATCAGTCAAACAACGAATGCACAATGTGGCTATACTGTTTTTGACAGCCATATCTTCTGGATGAAGTCGTTGATATTGCTTAATGATCTTTTAAGACTGTACTAGAGAGTAACAAATTAAATAAAACAGAGTTGTCCTGAATTCAAAGATCACTTGATGCTAAAATAAGGGCTGAGCTAGCCAAACTAGTTTTGAACTTAGCTGTTCTTCATCAGTGGCACTAAGTCAAAGGTCACTGTCGCTCACTTCCTTTTATACTCTTCCTGTGACCTCAAAGTTTACTGGATTATTGGGGTCATTATGTGTACACTCCATACGAAAACATTATCCAAAAATCCATTATCCAAAAATCGACTGAGTGTGTTATGTGTAATTACATAATGTCAGACGTCCACTCACTAATCAGTGTTGATTGGACTGTATTGGGAAAAGATTCGCAAATTAACATATTAATTTCTGTTCACAAAATCCTTTTTTTGTACCTGATACATTGTGTTTGGGAATTTTGTATATCAAATAAAATCTTTAAAGGTGAAAATCAGTTCGGCAAATCCCGTTATTTTGTGTGATAAATTTGAGCCAAAAAATGAGAATTTCGCCAATCACATACAACAGTGTGGCTCTTCCGTCAATTGGCTATACATTGCATGAAATATTCTAAAGTCATTGGAGACCAGCGAACAAACTCAGGGGGGAATCCAAATCATATATCAGCGAAAATTTTATTTTAATATGAAAACAAATCGAAAATCTCACGAATTAACGGACGGATTTTTTCAATTCCTATATAAACCGCAGTACAGAGGTCTGGAAAAGAAAAATATGGCATTTGTATCGGAATATTTTATTAAATGTAGGTTTTAGAAATTTTCTGACTGAACAATATAATTGCTAATCAGGGACAGTCTCTGAAAGATTTTTCTCGTGAAACATTAATTGGTTATGTAATCCTTCTCACGTGACCGCACTAAAACAGCTTTTCATACCCGGTCGTTTCAACACAAACGACGGGGTATTAACAAGTGCAGTTTTGTATGCAATGTACACGTAATGCATGACCACTCATGGGCTATCCTGAGTGATAATTGAAAAATTTGACCTGAACTGCTACAGGGTCATTAGTTAACCAAATGTCCTCAGAGAAGGATGCCTTCCCAATGTCATACCGATTACATTCATTTGTATTGTTGGGGGTAGGCAATGCTTCCAATTTGGATTTATCTTTCAGGCAGGAGTAATCTACCCTGGTGGTGTAATGTACAGCATAAGGTATTGACTTCATGCTTGTGACTGTAAACACCAGTCAATAAATATTAACAGGTTTACTTTATCAAACATATCTTGTTGTGTTGGAAAAAAATAGAAAACCATTATTATATTGGTATTCATTTTTTTTCATCTGATACAGCACTCAGTTTGCTCTTAAATTGGTTAATAAGTTGGCTGTGATAACCTGATTTATGTCTGTCAAGTTGTTAATTTTCTGAATGATTGGGCTAATCATATATTCTCACTATCAATTTTATTGGTGTGTAAAATACATTACATACTTTACCTTGTAAATATTATGGATGTCTTGTGTAATGTTGGATACACAGCTGCAAAATGTTGCCAATTATATTCATCTTTGCTTATTTTTGTGAAATTTTCATTTGAAATTCTTTTGGAATGTGGGAATACACAAAAGTTTGAGTGAAATTCTTTGGATAAAAAGGAGTATTTCTACTGCTCATTGTAGAATGACAGGTAGAGTTTTTGTAGCTTTTTGGATACCATCTTAACTAGGGTGCCTACCCCCCCCCCCCCCCTCCCCACCTCCCATCCCCCTTTGGGAATCTCGGGAAGTGGAGCACTGCCTGTTTACTGTAGTGAACAAGTTCTGCTTTAGTGATAAAATATGACCTGGAACAAACCCCTGAGATGGAAGACCTTCTCTAAAATGGGCCGCATAAACAATTGGCTAAACATTCCCTCATACCTTTGGTGCAGTTGTGATACAGCCACAGATGTTGAAAATCACTTTAAATAAAAAAGGTGCTAGATAAATTCTGGTTGTCTGAATTTCTCCTGCAATGATTTTGAATTGTGTCTGAAAAGGGTTCCTGTATCTATTTGCATTTCGTGAAAATCCAGGAATTTAGAAATCTCTTGCCAAGGACTTACTAAACTATCCTTCATATGGCAGTTGCAATAAAGCCATAGATGCTAAAAATCACTTCAGTACTAATAAATAAATAAATAAGTTGTGGGATCATTTCTGGTTGTCTGAATTTGTCCTTTACTGATTTCAAACTGTGTCTGAACTGGGTTCCTATATCTAATTGCATTAGGCTGCATATATGATTGTGATGTGACCTTTAGCAAGGGACTATTGAGAATAAATTTCCTTGGCTTACATTTCTATATAAGTATTTGTAGGTCTTAGAGGGAAGTACCTTTTTTTTACTCCAGAACATCCATAAAAATCCTTGAATTGGGAAGCGCGGTGGCTCAGTAGGTAGAGGTGCATACTGCAACCCGAGAGGTCCTCGATTTGAATTCCAACTGCGGCAACTGCATTGTGTCTTTGGGGAAGACACATCACCCCCATTGCCCACATGGGGCACAGTGATGTTGTGTATTAAGGCATACTGCACGTCGATGGTGCACCTGTCTTCAACCAGTGCTAACCCTGCTTGTTTGGAGTTAGTATGTTGGGGGGCTGACAGTTGCTCACCCTTGCTTGGTGGTTCTCTCCGGGTACTCCGGCTTCCTCCACCCGTAAAACTGTCGTGGTTATGATTAGCCATTGTGCAGAAATATGTGAGTCACTGACCTTAGACACCAATAAATAAATAAATACTTTTCTAGCCTCTTGAAAACTTTTGAAAATATAGTGTGATGCTTCTGGAAACTACTTGCATTGACTGTTCATTCAGGTGTTGAAACCCCACTGAAGGTACTCTCCACTAAATTGCAGTAAAGATATTCATATGAACAAAATATCACTTGCTTCTTGCTAAATATAAATTTCACCGGAAAAGTTAAAGCCTTTATGAGAGTTTGTTGAGTCACCCATTTTTCAGATATTGGTTAGCAGAATATCCCTATTAACAGAAGTACAAGAAGCCACTACCATATATATGGCTCTTTTGAAATGTGCTGATTACTATATTAGTAGCTTTACACTCTAAGCATATAGCTTGTTTCCTCAGGGGTAGAAGAAAAATTTAGATAAAATTGCTTTGTTGCAATTTATTGGAGAGTGCCGATTGGCACTCTCCATTAAATTGTAACAAAGTGATTATTTATGGGCCAGACTTTTGCTAAACATTCATTCCCACTGCTGTAGAATGATATCTTTGGGAAAAATACTCCCATTACAAATCACCATTGAATAATAATTTAGCACTCAACCAGTTAATTGCACATAAATGTCAAACACCAAACCCATTTTACTGATCCAAACCTAACTTGTTGATTCATATAGATTATTGAGAAAATCACTCTGAACTTTTTCCTCACTGATAACAAAATGATAAATTTTAAGTAATTTGTATATTTTTTATACTAACCAAGGGGCCAGACTTAGCTGGTGCAACCTCAATATTATTAAGGGTCAAACACAAATTTTGAACCCCCCCCCCCCCCCCAATCCCCCAAATTTGCATACAATACTGAAAATTAAAAGTTGTATCTGGCCCTCCATACTTTTAGTACTTGCGCATGCGCAGTTCCCAGAAAGAGACCGAAATTGGCGCCACCATCATTCTTCCTAGTTGTGCCTACTGAAGTGATAACTCAGTGGGGAGGTATGAGTGCCCACTCATGGGAGGGCCATCCCCATCTGGGCCATTGGTAAGTATAAAAAATATACAAATTACTTAAAATTTATCAAATTTTTATACTAAAACTAATGGCCCAGACTTAGCTGAATCGTAAAACGGCTGAGGGCCTTGGACTTAAGAATTAGCAGACCAAAATACAGCTCCTTAGCCTGCATTAGAACTCCCAAAGTGAAAAGAAGTTTAAAAATTTAAGGAGTTACGTATATGTCTCTCTATACAACAATAGAGAAGACATACCACCGAAATAAGGAGCAATATCCAAGTAATTCCCTATTATTTAGCATAATTGATTACACTCATTGGAAGTACGAGCCCCTAATTTTGAGGCTAGTCCGGAATAAGACACTTAAAATTAGGAAAGGCGTGTCAGAGAGAGACTAATGCCCACAAACACACGCCATATATAATGTAACAAGCTGTACATAAGATCAGAATAATCTGCAGACTATAGTAGCTTAACTCATAGGTACACACTTATTAAAAGGCCAGAAGAGGTAAAGAGGAAAACACCCCCTCCCCCCCCCCCCTTTTTTTGAAGGAAACAAAGAGGGGAAGGTCTGGAAACAGTGAAAAAGCAGTACCGAATAATATATATATTCATCTAAAAGGCACCCAGCTATTAATTATTATTAATTTATTGGTGCTTAATGCCACATCAGCAGCTAAGACTATATCATTGCGATCCCGGTTATTAAAATTGCAAGCTTATGCCGCATCTGGAATACGTAGCTAGGACGAAAACCGGTGATCTCAGTATGTACAACCTTAAACTTGTCCAATTGAATCCCAATGGAAAGTTATCTAATAGAACATATATGCTTCTTAGCCAACACACAGCCGACCACGTTCTGGTGTACAATTAATCCCAATAATCAACCTCCAATAATCAACCTCAATTACATGAGAGTAGGAATATGTCTCGTGTACCACTTATGGTTGAAAACTGGATTCAGAACATGGAACGGGATACGATTAAAACCCGTCATGGACCATCCCCAAATGATTCATTATTCCCTAGGTCCATTAAAACCAATGACTGTTCAGAGAAAGAATATACCACTCCGAATAATGGAGCCAAAATTAGAGAACGTATGCATAGACGGCTTGTTGGAAACTCCACAACTGATCCAACTAGCCCTCAAATTCTTATGAGCTCTATACTAATGCAGAGCCAGACTAAGAGAATCTATTCTGTAATACGTTTGCCTAATAATATATACATATTATGCACGCAATCAACAGAATCCTGCCTGTACCCTCATCTAAATACAGCCTGTATTGAATGTGTGACTGAGCGATACAAAAACTAACCAGGAAACTGAAGGAATAAAATGACACTAATGCGATTAACCTGAGGAATAGACTCATACGTCATAAGAAAAGCAGACAGCTGTGAGCGTAACTACTCGGAGTAGACTAATTGCCACATTTGGAGGATGTCACCCAGATAGCCGACATGCCTGCCACACAGAAACACGAAGGCTAGTAATATCAACCATATGTATTCATGAAAGAATTTGGAATCCCCAAACATTTACTGTTCAAGAATCATTTGCTCATATATAACTTATGAACGATCAATCACAGGAAGCAAACCAACTAGAGTGGCTGGGCCCCTGATATCGCCGTTAGACCACAACCTACCCACCGATCAAAGAGCAATAAAAGACATGGATATAATTGAATGCATAGGAGGCTTACAGGAAGAGCACTACGTCCTGCCCTGTAACTGCCTCTTAACATATCATATTGAACCCCCCTCACCCGCAATACTTAAATCGCTAAGTAAGTAAGTCTGGCGCAATAATATTAAGGCTTGGAACAGTGCCAAATTCCTTTTTCACTACATGAAAAAGAAACTTCACACTACATTCCAAAGCTATACTGCTGCTGCTATTCTCAGTAAAGAGTAATACAGCTAAAAAGCTATAGTTAGCCAAAGCAAGCAGAATGATACTAACCTGGCGTGACTCATAACGCTTTAGTGTTAGTTATCTAAAATAGTATAGAAACAATATGGCTCCCTCACATCTGATCGACTCCATAATGCCACTAAGGATGGAGGGGGACATGATGAACATGGCGCTATTGCAAGGAATATACACGCAGAAACAGTGTCGAAATATCTCTTGAAATCAAATACAGTACCCCATGTCGTCAAATAATACACCATATAGACATAATATCCAGTCCATCAAGTGGAAATATAATCCACAACAATAGATTTGATAAAAATGAAAGTGGGAGACGAAAACTGTGTTCCGGCACATAAGAAACATAGATGAACTCCTTGTGCCTCGTATCGATTATAGCAGGAATATAATCCTGAAAAGGAGTTAACTATAGGCATTCAAAAGAACGCTCATTAATCACACTAGGTCAATATGGCATTATCAATAGGGCTAAAAGCCTCAGACAACTAACACAAAAACAAAACCGCTAAGAAGAGAACAAACTCTTCTCAAGTAACTGTACCTTGTCCAATAGGAGAGTGGTCTCAGCCTGGCTGAAGCAGCTAAAGATCTTCCTCTTCATGAAGACAATGAAATGGCTGATAACTGCGGCCCTACAAGCTCACTAAGGAAACTTAAATGCTAGCCGCTAATGACAGGGATAAAAAGATTTCTCATACTTCTAGCTAAGCTACTAAAGTGTCAACAATAAGACAAATGTCTATGGCACTTAAGAAAACAACACCGAGAAGGAAAAAAGCACTCTTTTCCTTAAGCGGTTCTATTCCCAAAAGACAGCGGTCTTAGCTTAGTTAATGAAGCTTAGAAGACTTCATCTCCATGAAGACAGATATCTCTGTGTAATTTTTTTCGACTTTAGACAGCTCACAAGATGGAGACTTACAACGTTAGTCACTTAAGTTAAGGGAAAAATGGCTGCACTTGATTCTTATAAGGCATCAACAAAAGGACTAAAAGCCCCAGATGCCTAAGAATGCAACACTGAGAAGGAAACAACATGCTCTTTCCTTTCAACGGCCCTAATTCCAAAGAGACAGCCGTCTCCTATTAGATAGCGTAGCTAATAAGTCTTCATCCCGTGAAGACAAATATCTCGGTGAAACTGCGATCTTGAAAGCTCACTAAACAGAGACTTACAACATTAGTCACTCAAGGTAAGGAATAAGGACCACTCTAACGACCGAAATTCCAAAGAGACAGTAGCCTCAGCTAGCTAACACAGTTTATTAGTCTTCATCTCCATGAAGACAAAATATCTGTTTCACCTGCGGCCTTGGAAAGCTCACTAAACAGAGACTTACAACATTAGCCGCAGTGTATAAGAAAAAGACTGCCATAAATTATATAAGGCTACTATGACGTCAGACGCTAATGATATATAGACACAGACCGATCTTAATTCACATAAGCCAAACTAAGGTGACAACAATAGGACTAATTGCCTGTGATGCCTAGAAATATTACACTGAGAAGGAAAACAATCTTTCCTTCTAGCGGCCTTATTCCAAAAAGCTAGCGATCTCAGCTTAGTTAACACAGCCTAGAAGTCATATATCGGTGAAAGCAGATATCTGTGTGTTACCCTGCAGCCTTAGACAGTTCACTAAATGGAGACTTACGACATTAGCTACTAATGTATAAGAAAAGACTGCTCTAACTGTACATAAGGCTACTATGGTGTCCACAACAGCACTAAATGCCTCTGACACCTTGGAATACAACACTGAGAAAGAAAAGACTTATTCCTTCTATTGGCTCTATTCCCAACAAGACAGCTGTCACAGCCTATCTGTGAGCTATAGATCTTCTATTCGTAAGGAATAGAACATTGCCTTTCTTATACTATTGCTAAGCCAAGGGAGGCATTGTTAATCGGACCGAAAGCCTTCAACACCTGAGCCGAAAGATCTGGGAAGGAAGATCTTTATCTTTCCTTCGCCCGAACCTTAAGCTGTTTTTTGCCTAGCAAATGCAGACTTTTGTTCAGATGGAACAAGATTCGAAGAGCTTATGAATAAAAATTCATAGTCTTAATGTGTCGTTCTGTGAGGGATGGAGAATCAACCTCTGTAGTCCTCTCACTAGCTGAATGTTCCATCTGAAACATGGTCAACACCATCCGAATGTACAGATGGCTCACTACCGGAGACTGTTGATGGCAGAACCTGCGACTACTGGGATGCTACGCTGCGCAATCTGCGGCAGCAGGTCTGTGAATGAGGCTTGCACAGCAGCGATTATCCGCTTCTTCACCATATGCTGCTCACAGGATGGAGATCTGTCCCCAGATCTTCGATGCATGTCCCGTATAAAAATGCCTCAAATGACTAGCAGCAGGTTAATCCTACTTTAGTGTTGAAGACTGGGTACATCTCCATGAAACAGCATGAACATGCAAAGTCGGATAGCTAGTCTGCAGTCTGACGTGCTTCATCGATGAAGCACTGGAAGAAGCCATAGCTGCAACTGGCCCTGGCTACTGTGTCAAAGGAGCATCCCGAACCGCAAGCGTGAACAGGCGTCCCAACTCACTAAAGTTTCTCGAATCGAAAACAGTTGCCCCGACTGCTGACGGAACGCAGAGGGATCTCCAGCTCGCGGTCTGGCTCCAGACCTCGCCGAGCATTCTGTTTAGAAACTTGTAGGCTTCTTAGCTTGCTTTTTCATTGCTCCGACTCATTAAAGTTTCTCAGAATGGACAAACAGTCACCCCTGACTGCTAACAGGATGGAGAACGCTCTCCAACTCACAAGCTGGCCCTAGATCTCGCCAAGTATCCCGTTGAGAAACTTGTAGGATAATTCCCTTTGCATACGCTCCCATGTAAGAAGAAGAAGCCATAACCGCAACTGATGCCGGCTGCATTGTGGAAAGAACATCCCAACTCATTATAGTTTCTTGCAACGGACACTATCGACTCTGACTGTCAAACTGGACAACGAGGGTTCTCCAACTCGCGATCTGACCCCAGATTTCAACAAGCGTCCCATAGAGAAACTTAAATGCTTCTTCTCCTTATTGCCATCGTTGCTGGGTGAGCTTTCGGCTCTCTAAAAAGGGACCACCATTGCACCGGTCGAGCTAGCTGCATGCAGAGAATTAAGCTACTCCAGCTTTGATCCTGTGCTTTAATATCATGAGCACCTTGGCAGCTAGCTCTATTTTACTCATCAGAGCATGGCTCATCAGAGTGCGATGACAGCAACATGTAACGGACAGGTGTCAAAGTACCATCACCAAGCTCTTGTTCCTCTGAAAAAGAGACTGAAAGACTAGTATTTGCCAGTGGTGAAGGCTCCCATCGGAACTTCACTGCCCACCATACAGGTCGACATCCGTTTCCAACATTTGCATCCCATAGTACAAGTATTGAAGGAGTTCCGCGACTAATGGCAAACAACAAGCCATTATTCCAAAGCTTCTTGAACTTACACTAAGTACCAATTATTATAATGGCAACAATAATAATGAAGCCAAAAACATAAGTCCACTGCAGTCTCAAATATAAATGTCACAAGGATACATAACATAGACAAAAAAAAAATTTTGAATAAAATTTTAAACATTTTTTTCGAAAAATTTTGATTGAAGCCTAAGTGCCCCAAGGGAACCTCATGAGCCCAAGGGCATCCCAATAGAGCCTAAGTGTGGACAACCAGTAACTAATTAAAGCTAAACTACCAGAATAAGATATACTATGTATCCTAATAGAAAAACAGTATTTGTTTTTACACTAAACAATGAATTCACATGAATCCAAAACATTATTGAACAGACAACAACGTCAAGAGGAAAAACTGAAAACTAACCAACAACAGGCACAACAAACTTAGTTCTTTTGGAGAACAGTTTGTTCGTGTGTGTATACAACATCTTTACCCACGTAGATGGTTTGATCATCACCAAACTTGACACATGAATGTATGTGGACCTCATAATTACTACAAATTGAGCGTGTTCCAATGAAAATGGTCACATGATCAACCTGAAATTAAACAGTCTGTCATGTGCAGAATGAGTTCCCCTGAGGGTAAATTTGCTGATGCTATCACCTACACTGGACTGGAATCCCCCAATTTATCCTCTGGGTACCTCTTTCTGTTTAGGTCAGAGAGCTTGATTCAGATTGAGTTCACAGAGGATAAATTTAGTAATGCTACCCTGCTAGGCAGGGTAACGTCACCAAATTCACCCCATGGGGACCTCATTCTGCAGATGATAGTTGGCTAATTTCCAGGCTTGCACATGATATGTTTTTTTTAGCTCACCTGACTGAAAGTCAGGGGGAGCTCAAGTGATCACTTTTCTGTCCGGCATCTGTCTGTCCATCTGTCCTTCCATCCATCCATCATAAACTTTACATTATCGACTTCTCCTTCTAAACCTCTGTGCCAAATTGAACCAAATTTGATATGCATGGTCCGTATCATATGTCAATTCAAGTTCGTTCAAATAAAGTTCCCACACTCCATAGGGAGGGAGTGGAGAAAATGTTCCAAAATTCTAGAAAAATCTTCTCATGAACTAGTGGGTACAATGACTTGATATTTGGTATGAAGCTTCCTTCTGAGGTGTAGAATCCTCAACCAAAGTTTGTGAAACAATATTTGCCTTCGTAATGGGAGGGGCAAGATTTTGGGCCCTACCCAAAATGTCTATTTTCTGAAGCGATGGTCCGATTTGAACGAAATTCGGTATGTGGTATTACTGGGTCATAAGTACTTGATTTATGCTAAAAAAAATTCCTGTGTTTCCCATGGGAACCCCATGGGAATGCCCCTATTTCCCAAACCACATGGAACAGAGAACTGTTATATGGCATGAAGCATCCTTAGGACAATTAGAAACAAATGATAAAAAAAAATTGCCATCGTTTTTGTTAGCCTGTTCTGTAGGGTGCATCGAAAAAATGCTCAGTCAGCATATTTTCAAATATTAAAAAACATTTCTTCTCAAGAACCACTGATCAGAATCTATATTTGGCATACAGCATCCATAGGGTAGAGGAGGCAGGCAGATACAAGTGTGTTCAATTTAAGCCCCTCAGTTCGTATTTGGGCTCAATACAGGAGCCCAAAGCTTAACTTTGGGCAATATTGGAAATAAGCTTTAAAAATCTTCTTCAGAACCACTGGTCAGAATGTTTTAATATTTGGTAAACATCATTGTTACGAGGATCCGTTCAAGTTTGTTCGCATCAAGTCTCTCAGTTAATATTTGGGCTTCCTATGGGGGCCCAAATTTTAACTTAGTACAATATGAGGAAATTTCTTTAAAGATCTTCTTCTTCAGATCCACCAGGCAGAATCTTTTTATATTTGGTATACAGGATCTCTAGGTGGGTCCGATTCAAGTTTGTTCAAATCGAGTACCTAGGTTAATATTTGGGCTTTCTGTGGGGGCCCTAATTTTACCTTAGTCCAATATGGAGGAAATTTCTTAAAAAATCTTCTTCTTCAGATCCACCAGTCAGAATCCTTTCATTTTTAGCTCACCTGACTTTCAGTCAGGAGAGCTATAGTGATCACTCACCGTCCGTCGTCCTGCGTCCGTCGTCCGTGAACATGGTGTTTGCGTCTTCTCCTCCCAAACCGCTGAACCAATTTAATTGATATTTGAGATAATAGTTTGTTATGACATCGCAATTTGATTTTGTTCAAATCAAGTTGCCTCGCCCGTGGGTAGGGCCACACCCAAAAAGTGTGCTGAAATCTTAAAAAATCTTCTTCTCATGAACCAGCAGTAGCAAAGATTTGATATTTGGTGTGCAGCTTCCTTTTGAGGTGTAGACTCAGATTTGTTCAAGAGAAGTTTGTGGGGCTATACTTGGCGTCGTTATGGGAGGGGCAAAATTTTTGGCCCCGCCCAAAATTTCTATTTTCCAAACCGAGAGGCTGATTTGAATCATATTTTATGTGAGGGCTTATTGGGTCATAAGTACCTAATTTATGCTGATTTTGTTTTTCCCCGTAGCCCCATGGGAACCGCAGGAGCTAAAAATAGAAAAAAATTAAAACGCCCATATCTTCAAAACTGCACGGCACCGAGAATTTTTATTTGGTGTGAAGCTTCCTTAGGACCAACAGAAAGAATTGGTAAAAAAAAATTGCCATCGGTTTTATCATAGGGTACAGTTTCGGGACTTTGAAAAAGTGCTGAGTCAGCACTTTTTAACACTGTAGGCAATGGGAAAAACATTAAAAAATCTTCTTCTCCAGATCCAGCATGCAGAATCTTTTGATATTTGGTATGCAACATTGGAGGGTGGATCTGATTCAAGTTTGTTCAAATCGGCCCCCTGGGTTCATATTTGGGCTCAGTATAGGAGCCCGATTTCAAACTTAGTGCATTTCAGGCAAATTTCTTAAAAAATCTTCTTCTCCAGATCCAGCAGGCAGAATGTTTTGATATTTGGTATGCAACATTGTGGGGTGGATCTGATTCAAGTTTGTTCAAATCGGCCCCCTGGGTTTATATTTGGGCTCAGTATAGGAGCCCAAATTTGAACTTACTGCATTTCAGGCAAATTTCTTTGAAAATCTTCTTCTCCAGATCCAGCAGGCAGAATCTTTTGATATTTGGTATGCAACATTGTGGGGTGGATCTGATTCAAGTTTGTTCAAATCGGCCCCTTGGGTTTATATTTGGGCTCAGTATAGGAGCCCAAATTTGAACTGAATGCATTTCAGGCAAATTTCTTTGAAAATCTTCTTCTCAAGATCCAGCAGGCAGAATCTTTTGATATTGGGTATGCATCATTGTGGGGTGGATCTGATTCAAGTTTGTTCAAATCGGCTCCCTGGGTTTATATTTGGGCTCAGTATAGGAGCCCAAATTTGAACTTAGTGCTTTTCAGGCAAATTTCTTAAAAAATCTTCTACTCCAGATCCAGCAGGCAGAATCTTTTGATATTTGGTATGCAACATTGTGGGGTGGATCTGATTCTATTTTGTTCAAACCGGCTCCCTAGATTCATATTTGGGCTCACTATAGAAGCTCGAATTCGAACTTAGTGCATTTCAGGCAAATTTCTTCAAAAATCTTCTTCTCCAGATCCTGCAGGCAGAATCTTTTGATATTTGGTATGCAACATTGTGGGGTGGATCTGATTCCAGTTTGTTCAAATCGGCCACCTGGATTCATATTTGGGCTCACTATAGAAGCCCAAATTCGAACTTAGTGCATTTCAGGCAAATTTCTTTGAAAATCTTCTTCTCAAGATCCAGCAGGCAGAATCTTGTGATATTTGGTTTGCAGCATCCTTAGGGGGGTGAGATTCAAGTTTGTTCAAGCCATGTCCCTAGGTCCATATTTGGGCTCACTGTGGGAGCTTGAATTGTAACTTGGTTCAAAATGAGGAATTTTCTTTAAAAATCTTCTTCTTCAGATCCAGCAGTCGGAATGTTTTGATATTTGGTGTGCAGAATCCTTAGGGGTGTGAGATTCAGGTTTGTTAAAGCCAAGTCCCTAGGTTCATATATGGGCTCCCTGTGGGAGCCTGAATTATGACTTAGTTCAATATGAGGAATATTCTTTAAAAATCTTTTTTTAGATCCACTGGTCAGAATATTTGGATATTTGGTTTCAGCTTTTCTTAGGAGGAGCAGATGCAACTTGTGGAAATCAATTCTCTGGGTTGATATTTAGGCTACCATGTCAGGTGAGCGCCCTCAGGCCCCCTGGGGCCTCTTGTTTTTGGAATATAATCTCTCTAGGAGGGTCAGATTCTTGCTTGTTTATATTGGGCCCCTGGGTTAATATTTAAGCTCTCTATTGGAGCCTAAAGTTTAACTTATTGCAATATGAGGGAATTTCTGTAAAAATCTTCTCCAGAACCATCAGTTAGAATCTTTTGATATTTGGTATACTACATCTCCAGGGTGTCAGATTCAAGTTGTTCAAATCGAGTCCCAGGGTTAATATTTGGGCTCACTAAGTTTACCTTATTGCAGTATGAGGAAATTTCTTTAAAAATTTTCTTCTTCAGATTCACCAGTCAGAATCCTTTCATATTTTGTGTACAACATCTCAAGAGGGGTGGGGGTGGGGGAGGGTGGGGGGGAGGGGGGACTGCACATATAAATTAATACCATTTTAATATTTATTTGGGGTGGATTAAGCAGTTTTTGTTGAGTTAAAATGTTTTTTTAATTTATTTTTAAATTAAGCAAAAGTTTTAAAGGGACCTTATAGCACTTGAACCCTCTGCACACTGACATTTCAAGCAGCAAATTTTCCCATATATCAACATAGAATTTAACCAGTTCAATCCTCTTTGGCAGAGCTCATTGAGCATCGTCTGTCAAACAGATTGAATTGGTTGTTCCCAGTTGCTTTATGGGAAATTATTTGCTTCTTGAAATTTTGATATTTCAGCATTAGTGTACAAGGGTTAATATATAAGACCATTGTTCACTGAAGAAATGAGACTTGGCGTACTACTTGAAAATGATGGTTGCTAACTTGTGTCATTGAAAAGGAAAGGGTTTATTACTTCCTCTGTGTTGTATCACCACCTAGTCAGATCACATCACTCACCAGAAGTCAAATATTGTATTGTGTAAAAACAGGAAACAATATGAAGCTGTTAAATATAGGTCAAATACAAAGTTCTTGTAGATTGTCACACTGTGTTGACATACAGAATCTCAAGTGTTTCTACATATCTTGTTAATGTTACAAATCATAACATCAAGAAGAAACAGTAAATATTCAGAAAATGTTTTGAAGAAGACATTATAATATCTTCGTTCTGTAAGTACAGCATCTCCCATTTATTCACTTACTACTTAATGGAACTATCCTGCTAATTGCATATTTCTGGCAAACACCAAACCATTTCCCATATCTTTTGTTCATAGTAATTTTCCTGTTAATTTCTAATGATTATAGAATAAATTCCTGGTAACTGAATAAAGATCAGTAAGAGATTTACACTGATTGCATCAAAATACCTGTCTTCATAGACCAATTCAGCTTTGTATTTCTAATGTCAGGATTTAACCCTTTGAACCTCAGTAGCCGCTTTCCCATCAAGGAAAGTGATATGCCATAACATCATTAAATAGGATGGCTGTTCAGTAAATGTGTGGGGTAGACCAATCAATATTTTCATTATTTTGAAAATATTGATTGCTCTACCCCAAATAATGAATATGGACTCTTCTAATTGCTGCCATTGAACTGGCATGAAAGATACCACAAGAGTTCAAAGGGTTAATATGTTATATCTTGTGAGATATAATGGAGTAAATACTCCCTTTATCACCACATTATAATTTATAGCACTTGGACAAATCTGGTTAACCTGTGCCTAAAGTAAACAGAATACGATGCTGGCAGTTTTTTTCTTGGATAACTGGAATGAGTATGACATGCTCGTTCTAATGAGTGTCATGAGCTAAGTTTTGGGAGAAAAATTTGAAAGTAATAGCATATTCGAATGACAGTATTAACTAAATTTCATGGTTAGTTACATATTTTTCACATTTACAATATTAGTATTCAATTAAATCATTACCAGTACACTGCATTTGTAATATCAAATATTTTGCTTTTCAGTTCTTACCCATTGCAATTTCTTATTATACCCCCGATAGGGAAATATTTTGGGGTCACTCCTGACATGCGCTTCTCATCACATCATGTCATGTCATGTGTCATCATGACATGTCACTGGACAAATATTTTATTACTTGGCAAAATTTAACCAAAGTTAGGACATACGCTCACAATTAAATTTTGCTCAGCTTGAAAAATCTTGTTCTTCCGAACCACTGTACAGAAAGTATCGATTTTTGACAGGTAGCATCTTTCACTCCTAAATATTCAAGTGTATAAAAGCCAAACCCTTGCATCTGTATTTGGCCTTATTTGGGAGTTCAAAAATTGTAATTTTTAGCTCAACTTGACAAAGTTAAGCTGAGCCATTGCCATCACTTCTCATCCGTTGGCATACTTATGTCCACCATTTCCTTTGGCTCACCGCACAGGTCGCATTTATGATCAGATCACTTTGAAACTTGGTATGCTTGTTTGGGGTGACCTCTAGATGGGAGCTGTCGATTTTCTTCCATATCCGTCAAAAAATGTTGCCACTGCACAACGTTCTTTGAACTTAGTTTAGTCAGACCTCAATATTTCCCTTTGGCACACCCAACAGAGCACATTTATAACCAGATTGCTTTGAAGCCTGGTATGCTTGTTTGGGGTGACCTCTAGATGGGAGCTATATATTTTCTTCCATTTCTGTCAAAAAATGTTGCCGCTGGCAACGTTCTTAGAACTTAGTTAAGTCCGACCTCAGTATTTCACTTTGGCACACCCTCCAGGGTGGATGCTTGTTTGGGGTGACCTCTAGATGGGAGCTGTCGATTTTCTTCCATTTCTATCAAAAAATCTTGCCGTTGTCAATGACCTTTGAACTTAGTTCAGTCAGGCATCAGTATATTCCTTTGGCATGCCTTACAGGGCACATTTATGATCAGATTGGTTTGAAACTTGGTATGCTTGTTTTGGGGTAACCTCTTGATGGGAGCTATCGATTTTCTTCAACTTCTGTCAAAAAATGTTGCCGCTGGCAATGACCTTTAATGAACTTAGTGCAGTTATGCATCAATATTTCCCTTTGGCACAACCTACAGAGAACATTTATGATCGGATTGCATTGAAACATGGTATGCTTGTTTGAGGTAACCTCTAGATGGGAGCTATCGATTTTCTTCAATTTCTGTCACAAAATGTTGCTGCTGGCATTGACCTTTGATGAACTCAGTGCAGTTATGCATCAATATTTCCCATTGGCACTCCCTGCAGTGCACATTTATGATCAGATCGCTTTGAAACCTGGTGTGCCTGTTTGGGGTGCTGTTTGGGGTGGCCTAGATGGGAACTCTCCTCTTTCTTCTATTTTCGTCAAAAAATGTTGCAGCTGGCAACAACCTTTGAACTTAGTTTAGTTAGACCTTAATATTTCCCTTTGACACACCCTACAGAGAACATTTATGATCGGATTGCATTGAAACCTTGCATGCTTGTTTAGGGTGACATTTAGACAGGAGCTATTTATTTTCTTCCTTGTCTGTCAAAATATGTTGCCATTGGGAACGACCTTTGATAACCTTAGTGCAGTTATGCATCAATGTTTTTCTTTGGCACACCCTGCAGGGCACATTTATGATCAGATCACTTTGAAACTTGGTATGCTTGTTTGGGGTGACCTCTAGCTACGAACTATTGATTTTCTTCCTTGTCCGTCAAAATGTTGCCATTGGCAACGACCTTTGATGAACTTATTTATATGAACAATATTTCCCTTTGACACACCCTGTAGGGCACATTTATGATTGAATTATTGTCGATATCAGCAGCCTTTGAACTTACTGCATTTGTGCAGCAATTTATCCGTTTTGCACTCTCTGCAGAGTATATTTGTGAATTTCCATAAAAAAGATAAAAAAAAAAACATTGCCACAATCACCTTCAAACTTAGTGCATTTGTGCATTAACATCTTCCTTTGGCATGCCTCAGAGGGCACATTCATTATCAAGTTGTTTTGAAACTTTATATGCTTATGCCGGATGACAAAGATAGGAACTATTGATTTTCTTTTCATTTCCATCAAAAATGGTTGCTGTTAGCAACAATCTTTGAATTTATTGCATTTGTGCATCAACATTCTTCTTTGACATGGCCTACAGGACACATTTGTCTTAGGATTGTTTTTAGCTCACCTGAGCGAAGCTCAAGGGGAGCTTTACTAATCACTTTCTGTCCGTCGTCGTCCGTCCAGCGTTAACTTTACATT
Organism: Pictodentalium vernedei; assembly: GCA_031216915.1. Classification (NCBI taxonomy): domain Eukaryota; kingdom Metazoa; phylum Mollusca; class Scaphopoda; order Dentaliida; family Dentaliidae; genus Pictodentalium; species Pictodentalium vernedei. Next base: position 125,455,951 of record CM062290.1, read on the forward strand.
ATCGACTTCTCCTCCTAAACCACTAGCCCAATTTTATTCAAATGTTGGCTAAATGTTTATTACCTAATGCCAATTCAGATTTGTTCAAATGAAGTTGCCCCTCCTCCTGGGTGGTGCCACGCCCCCAAGGGGCACCAAAATCTTTGTAAATCTTCTTCTCATGAACCAGCAGTAGCAGAGACTTGATATATGGTGTGCAGCTTCCTTTTGAGGTGTAGACTCAGATTTGTTCAAGAGAAGTTTGTGGGGCTATACTTGGCGTCGTTATGGGAGGGGCAAACTTTTTTGCCCCGCCCAAAATTTCTATTTTCCAAACCGAGAGGCTGATTTGAACCAAATTTTATGTGAGGGCTTATTGGGTCATGAGTACTTGATTTATGCAAAAAAAAAATTTCCCGCAGCCCCGTGGGAACCGCAGGAGCTAAAAATAGAAAAAATTTAAAACGCCATCTCTCCAAAACTGCACGGCATTGAGAATTTTTATTTGGTGTGCAGCTTCCTTAGGACCAACAGAAAGGATTGGTAAAAAAAAATTGCCATCGGTTTTATCATAGGGTACAGTTTTGGGACTTTGAAAAAGTGCTGAGTCAGCACTTTTTAACACTGTGGGCAATGGGAAAAACATTAAAAAATCTTCTTCTCCAGATCCAGCAGGCAGAATCTTTTGATATTTGATATGCAACATTTTAGGGTGGATCTGATTCAAGTTTGTTCAAATTGGCCCCCTGGGTTCATATTTGGGCTCAGTATAGGAGCCCGATTTCGAACTTAGTGCATTTCAGGCAAATTTCTTAAAAAATCTTCTTCTCCAGATCCAGCAGGCAGAATGTTTTGATATTTGGTATGCAACATTGTGGGGTGGATCTGATTCAAGTTTGTTCAAATCGGCCCCCTGGGTTTATATTTGGGCTCAGTATAGGAGCCCAAATTTGAACTTACTGCATTTCAGGCAAATTTCTTTGAAAATCTTCTCCAGATCCAGCAGGCAGAATCTTTTGATTTTTGGCATGCAACTTTGTAGGGTGGATCTGATTCAAGTTTGTTCAAATCGGCCCCCTAGATTCATATTTGGGCTCACTATAGGAGCTTGAATTCGAACTTAGTGCATTTCAGGCAAATTTCTTCAAAAATCTTCTTCTCCAGATCCAGCAGGCAGAATCTTTTGATATTTGGTATGCAACGTTGCGGGGTAGATCTGATTCAAGTTTGTTCAAATCGGCCCCCTGGATTCATATTTGGGCTTACTATAGAAGCCCGAATTCGAACTTAGTGCATTTCAGGCAAATTTCTTCAAAAATCTTCTTCTCCAGATCCAGCAGGCAGAATCTTTTGATATTTGGTATGCAACATTGTAGGGTGGATCTGATTCAAGTTTGTTCAAATCGGCCCCCTGGGTTCATATTTGAGCTCAGAAAAGGAGCCCGATTTCGAACTTAGTGCATTTCAGGCAAATTTCTAAAAAAATCTTCTTCTCCAGATCCAGCAGGCAGAATCTTTTGATATTTGGTATGCAACATTGTGGGGTGGATCTGATTCAAGTTTGTTCAAATCGGCCCCCTGGGTTTATATTTGGGCTCAGTATAGGAGCCCAAATTTGAACTTACTGCATTTCAGGCAAATTTCTTTGAAAATCTTCTTCTCCAGATCCAGCAGGCAGAATCTTTTGATATTTGGCATGCAACATTGTAGGGTGGATCTGATTCAAGTTTGTTCAAATCGGCTCCCTAGATTCATATTTGGGCTCACTATAGGAGCTCGAATTCGAACTTAGTGCATTTCAGGCGAATTTCTTCAAAAATCTTCTCCAGATCCAGCAGGTAGAATCTTTTGATATTTGGTATGCAACGTTGCGGGGTAGATCTGATTCAAGTTTGTTCAAATCGGCCCCCTGGATTCATATTTGGGCTTACTATAGAAGCCCGAATTCGAACTTAGTGCATTTCAGGCAAATTTCTTAAAAAATCTTCTTCTCCAGATCCAGCAGGCAGAATCTTTTCATATTTGGTAAGCAACATTGTGGGGTGTATCTGATTCAAGTTTGTTCAAATCGGATCCCTGGGTTAATATTTGGGCTCAGTATAGGAGCCCGATTTCGAACTTAGTGCATTTCAGGCAAATTTCTTAAAAAATCTTCTTCTCCAGATCCAGCAGGCAGAATCTTTTGATATTTGGCATGCAACATTGTAGGGTGGATCTGATTCAAGTTTGTTCAAATCGTCCCCCTGGGTTCATATTTGGGCTCAGTATAGGAGCCCGATTTCGAACTTAGTGCATTTAGGCAAATTTCTTAAAAAATCTTCTTCTCCAGATCCAGCAGGCAGAATCTTTTGATGTTTGGTATGCAACATTGTGGGGTGGATCTGATTCAAGTTTGTTCAAATCGGCTTCCTAGATTCATATTTGGGCTCACTATAGAAGCTCGAATTTGAACTTAGTGCATTTCATGCAAATTTCTTAAAAAATCTTCTTCTCCAGATCCAGCTGGCAGAATCTTTTCATATTTGGTAAGCAACATTGTGGGGTGGATCTGATTCAAGTTTGTTCAAATCGGCCCCCTGGGTTTATATTTGGGCTCAGTATAGGAGCCCAAATTTTAACTTAGTGCATTTCAAGCAAATTTATTAAAAAATCTTCTTCTCCAGATCCAGCAGGCAGAATCTTTTGATATTTGGTATGCAACATTGTGGGATGGATCTGATTCAAGTTTGTTCAAATCGGCTTCCTAGATTCATATTTGGGCTCACTATAGAAGCTCGAATTCGAACTTAGTGCATTTCAGGCAAATTTCTTAAAAAAATTTCTTCTCCAGATCCAGCAGGCAGAATCTTTTGATATTTGGTATGTAACATTGTGGGATGGATCTGATGCAAATTTGTTCAAATCGGCTCCCTAGATTCATATTTGGGCTTACTATAGAAGCTCGAATTCGAACTTAGTGCATTTCAGGCAAATTTCTTAAAAAATCATCTTCTCCAGATCCAGCAGGCAGAATCTTTTGATATTTGGTATGCAACATTGCGGGGTGGATCTGATTCAAGTTTGTTCAAATCGGCCCCCTGGATTCATATTTGGGCTCACTATAGAAGCTCGAATTCAAACTTAGTGCATTTCGGGCAAATTTCTTCAAAAATCTTCTTCTCCAGATCCAGCAGGCAGAATCTTTTGATATTTGGTATGCAACATTGCGGGGTGGATCTGATTCAAGTTTGTTCAAATCGGCCCCCTGGATTCATATTTGGGCTTAATATAGAAGCCCGAATTCGCACTTAGTGCATTTCGGCAAATTTATTAAAAAATCTTCTTCTCCAGATCCAGCAGGCAGAATCTTTTGATATTTGGTATGCAACATTGTGGGGTGGATCTGATTCAAGTTTGTTCAAATCGGCTTCCTAGTTTCATATTTGGGCTCACTATAGAAGCTCGAATTCGAACTTAGTGCATTTCAGGCAAATTTCTTAAAAAATCTTCTTCTCCAGATCCAGCTTCAGAATCTTTTCATATTTGGTAAGCAACATTGTGGGGTGGATCTGATTCAAGTTTGTTCAAATCGGCCCCCTGGATTCATATTTGGGCTTAATATAGAAGCCCGAATTCGCACTTAGTGCATTTCGGGTAAATTTTCTTCTCCAGATCCAGCAGGCAGAATCTTTTGATATTTGGTATGTAACATTGTGGGATGGATCTGATGCAAATTTGTTCAAATCGGCTCCCTAGATTCATATTTGGGCTTACTATAGAAGCTCGAATTCGAACTTAGTGCATTTCAGGCAAATTTCTTAAAAAATCATCTTCTCCAGATCCAGCAGGCAGAATCTTTTGATATTTGGTATGCAACATTGCGGGGTGGATCTGATTCAAGTTTGTTCAAATCTGCCCCCTGGATTCATATTTGGGCTCATTATAGAAGCTCAAATTCAAACTTAGTGCATTTCGGGCAAATTTCTTTAAAAATCTTCTTCTCCAGATCCAGCAGGCAGAATCTTTTGATATTTGGTATGCAACATTGTGGGGTGGATCTGATTGTGATTCATGAACGTATTTATTTGTAAAGTTGATAGAATCTTAGACAAAATTTGCAGAAAAGATCTACTATAGAAGGGGTGGTATCCAGGGTGAACTGTTTACCCAAATCTAGCAGTACTAATGCATTATTCACACAAATCTCCGTTCAAATTTTATGACCCCTCATTGGAACACACGCATTCAGCTCATTCCAACAAAGGTCATATGCCATGTTTTCGAGACAAAAGAATAAAAATTTTAGTTATTCATGAAATTTTTAGGCAACTGTTGTCTGTTATTCACATTGCTTCATGAAATTTCAGTACTTTTAGAAGTTACCTCAGTAATCAAGGGTTAATTCCCCTTAATTAAATGTCGCCTCTAAAAAACAACCCCTTTGCATATCTTACCTTTTTACCAGCATAACTGCCAAAACTTGTCAGCATTCTTCGCAAAAATCGCTATTCAAATTTTAATTTTTGTCTCTTAAACATACATATACTTATCGCTTGTAAATACCCCATTGGAATGAGCTTTTTGAGCTCATTCCAATGAGAGGTCGCACACCATGCTTTTTGAGTCAAAAAAGCAATTTTTTAGTTATTCCAGAATTTCGTACGTAAAACACAGCTTTATGACTTCACATTAAAATGAGCTCTCTAAGCTTGTTCCAATCAACATTCACACACTATGTCTTTCACACAAAAAATAAAATTTTCCATTTATTCAGGAATTTTGTTTGCAAGAACACTCTTAACCCCCCCTCCCCCCCCCCCCCCCTCCACTCCACACACACAGACACACACACAAACACAGACACACACATCTAAAAGTTCGTCAGCAAAAAAACAGTTACTTCAATTTTTAAATGCATTATAGGAACAACTTGCCTAATCAAATTTAAATACTTTTGCATCATTCTGTATCTAGAACAAACCATTTACCATATCTTTACGCAAAATTCTCCAGCATCATTCACAAAAAAACACCATTATTTATATATTCACATTTCTGTCTCAAAAATATACCTGATCTTCCCATACCCCTATTGGAATAAGCTGTTTGAGCTTGTTCCAATGATGATAAAAAAAACTAATATTTTGGAAAATTTGTGAAAATTTTTGTTTTCTTGCATGCAAATATATACATGTAGCACATGGAAGATATCCACAGTTGGGGAGAGATGTCCAAGGCTATCTCTTCACATTCCTTGTTTGTGCTTCATGCTAAACCAGTTTGTCTGCAGAGATAAATTTGCTTTATTAAAAATCATTGGAGATTGGCCACACACCAATGATTTTAAATAAAACTAATTTTAGGTAACAAATGTTGAACTTCAAACAAAATCTATCACTCAACCAGTTAATGTTGATGAGGCATGACATGGTGAAGGTGACCTAAAATACTTCTTAGAGTCACTTTGTCAGGTGAGCGATTAAGGCCATGTGGGGCCTCTTGTTGAACTTGGAGTGCTCATTAGGCAGTACCTCTAGTTAAGAGCTATTGATTAGCATTCATTTCTGTGAAAAAAGTTGCTGTTCACAATAACCTCTGAACTTACTGCATTTGTGTATCAACATTCTTCCTTTAGCCAGCCTTACAGTTTACATTTAAAAATGCATGGATTGCTCTGACCTTGTGCACACACAATGTTTAAATTTCACCAAATAACTTTGGTACCAATGATCTTCAATTTTGCCATTTCACTTATAATTTACCAAGTTCAGGTTTGTCAAGTTGAGCTACAGTGTCATTCACACTTTCATTTTCTGACCCACTGCACAGAAAATGTTGAATTTTGACAAGCAGCATCTTACACTCATATAAATAAATTAAAGTCTGTTCAAGCCATGTTTCTGCATCCATACATGGACTTATCAGATGTTGCCTTTGGCCCCCAAAATTCAAAAGTTGTAATTTTTGGCAATTATTTTGTTCTATTTTGATGGAACAGACATGCTTAGTTACACTGTAACAAATGTTACTGCATCGAATATGTTTGCCATGTTTGATTTTGGGTGCCTCAAGGAGAGATAATTTGGTAAAAACATGCAATTTGTCATGCAATTTATCATTGTAGAGAAAGTGTTAATTTTTGGCAAGTAGCATGTTTCACCCACATACATTCTTGTTAGGCTTTTGTGGCCATCTTGACCAAAGACTAAAAGTTGTCATTGTGCTCTAAAGTGTAAAACTTATTATTTTTTGTCTTTTTCAGTGAGAGTAGTCCAATCTGTAATACTGCCAATCATTGTGGCAACTTATTAAGTTTGTTACTGCTTGTATGAGATTGTTAATCAAGCATAAATACAAATAGTTTTGATCCAGTGGTGTTCCATGTAACCATTGGCATGGACCGATGTTCAAACACCTCTAGCGATGGTCAACTGATGGCTTAAAATCAGCCAATGTCAGGTGCGATTGTCGAACATCAGTTAATCACAACTCAAGCTCCCATTGAAAGATCCATAACTGTCTCGGTTAACTCTTTACCTTCCATGATCGACAAAACTAGCTAGTGCTAATCACAAAATCATTTAAATTTTATTATTTTCTGTCTCAAAAAAATTAAGCTTATATCCCCATTGGAATGAGGTATGAGGAGTCATAAGCAATGTTTGGGAGGCAATTATTTATTTAACCCTTTACCTAACATGAAAAGCAGACGACACTTGTAAAAAATATTCTTGAACAACTAATTTTTTTCATTTTTTGTCTCAAAAACATAGGTTATGCCCCCTCATTGGAACGAGCTCGATGAGCTCGTTCCAATGAGGGGTCATAACCTGTGTTTTTGAGACAAAAAATGAAAAAAATAATGAAAATTAATTGGCGATTTTTGAGAATAGCGCTGGCCGGTTTTGGCCATTACGTTGGGTAAAGGGTTAACCCTTTGAAACCGAGTGGCCACTTTTCCAGCCTGGGAAAATGGTGTGTCATAACTTCATTGAGTAGGATGACTGCTGAGTGAATGCATGGGGTAGACCAATTAATACTTTCAAGATGCAGCCATGGGGCTGCACTTTGAAATTATTAATTGGTCTACCCCAAATAATAAAGATTGACTCTTCCAACTGCTGCCATTGAACTGACATGGAAGATATCACCAGTGCTTAAAGGGTTAAGAGGTTTTTTTGCAAGTGTTGTCAGCTATTTGGGTTGGGTAAAAGGTTAATCTGTCAGCTAACAAGAGTTCAAGATTTTCTTTACAACTTCTATTTCTGAATATGGGAGCGCAGTGGCTCAGTGGTAGACTGTTGGACTTCTATGCTAGAGGTCCCGAGTTTGATCCCCGTCCGGGACAACCTGTGTTGTATCCTTGGGCAAGGCACTTTATTCGGGTGCCTACATGGGGCATGATGATGCAGTGTACTAAGGCATACTGCATGTCGATGGTGCGCATGTCTTGAACTGCTGTAACCCTGCTTGAGTGGAGAGTTAGAATGTTGAGGAGCTGATAGTTGCTCGCCGTTGCTCGGTGGTTCTCTCTGGGTACTCCGGCTTCCTCCCCCATAAAACTGTTGCGGTCACGATTAGCTATTGTGCATAAGTATATGACCTTAAACACCAAAAAATAAATAAATAAATATAAATATTTCTGAATATCCATTAAGCCTTTGTTATTTGTCTGGCACTTTCTAAACCTTGTAATATGGCCATAACCAGGTACTGCCGTTAGCAGAGATTGCCATTTAAATTTTATTATTTTTTGATATTTTTGCACCCCCCCACAATAATCAAAACAACAACAAACAAACAAACAGAAAAAAAGACCTAGCTAGGCTGCAGTAAAAAAAAAAAATTTCATCCAGCCGATTTTTCAAACTCGGACAGATGACTGTAGTTTAGTTTTTTTTTATATTTCATCCAGAGACTGCATAATCTATAACAGCCCTAGGAACTGGTTGGTTGAGGGCAAGGGGGTGGGGGATATGGGTCTAAAACCTATGGCAAGAGATTACTTAGCTAATTAAATGGGAATACAATTTGAGAATAATACTCCATGAATAGCTCAAAAGGTACTCAAAAAGTATTCTCCAGCTGCTCGGTCTCTGCGGTTTGGTGACGGATCTCATTCCTTTAAGTCTGCTGCATGTCAGACCTCTCCAACACTTTCTGCTCAGTCGTTGGAGACTGAATGTTGATCCTCTGGATCTGCTGCTTCAGTTACCAGAGTCTCTTCATCGTCACCTTCTCCCCTGGATGGATGTTCAGTGGATTATGCAGGGAGTTCCGTTGGGCTTACCGACGTCTGATCATATTCTGACGGCAGCCGCCAGCAATTTTGGATGGGGTGCGACATTGGATCCTCTAGGTCTTTTCCTTCATGGGGCATGGGACTAGGATCAAGCAGCTCTTCACATCAACCAGAAGGAGCTTCTTGCTCTTTTGAGTTTCCGGCAGTGGATCCACCCACCTTTCGAATCGCCAGGTCCTTCTGTTGTCCGACAATTTGACAGCGGTTGCTTACATTCAGAACCAGGGCGGCACGCACTCGGTTCCCATGTATGAATTCCCTCGGGATCTTCTACTGCTTGCTCAGGATGTCAATGCTGGAGTCATGGTTCGTCACATTCCCGGTCGTCTGAACATCCTAGCCAACTCCCTGTCCCGATGGGGCAGGGTCTTTTCCACCGAGTGGATGCTCCACAGGCCTGTGTTCCAGTCGATGTGCGATATCTGGGGTTGTTCCCACATCAATCTCTTTGCGACTCGTTGGAACCATCAGTCGTGTCCCCATGTCCAGATCCTCTGGCTTTTGCCATGGATGCTCTGTCACTCGATTGGAATGGTCTTGTCGGCTACGCCTTCCTGTCGGTTCCGATTCTGCCCCAGGTTCTAGCCAAGATATGAACCTGCAGTTGTCTAATTCTGATCGCTCCCCTGTCACCTCAGTGGGTGTGGATCAATCAGCTCCGCTCTCTGTTGGTGGCGGTTCTGGCATGTCTCCCTCTACATCGTGACCTTCTTTGCCAAGGCCACCCGAGGAGGTTTCACGTCAAGTCGTCAACCCGACTTCATTGTGCCTTCATGCATATCTTTTGTCAGGTCCTGTCTCCTCCGTAGAGGTTTTTTTGAGACGAGCAGTGGAGTGCATTTCTTCTTCAAGGAGGCACTCCACTGGTTTAGCCTATGTGGCTAAGTGAAAGGTCTTCTGTCGATGGTGTGCTGATCACTCTGTTGATTAGGCCAATCCACAGATTGTGGAGTTTCTGGTATATCTGTTTGATTCTCTCGGTCTCCAGCCTGTTACCATCAAAGGGTACAGGTCCATGCTTTCGGAGACCTTTTCATATGTGGGACAACGTCGTATCAGAACTAATCCATACCTCTCCTAGCTTGTTCGGCACTTTTCCTTGAAATGGTTTAGGACTTTGCAGCTTACTCCAAGATGGAATCTTTTTTGGGTGCTGCTTTGCTTGGGGGGTGGGGGAGAGGGGGCGCCGTTCGAACCTTTATCCCAGGTGGATATGCATTTTCTCACATACAAGATGGTTTTTCTGGTGGCTTTTGCCTCAGCCAGATGGATTAGTGAGCTCCACGGCCTCACGGTTGATCCGGCTTTTTTTCAGGAGCTCTCCTAACAGTGTTATGTTTATCACTGATTGCTCCTTTCTGGCCAAGAATCAGAAACGACTCCGCCTCCTATCTGTATCAGGGCTCTTCCTTCTGCTGAGGGTAATTGCCCATTGCTCTGTCGGTTCGTGCAATTCGCATTTATCTCAATCGGATGCAGTTCATTAGGAAAGGCAGGAAACGATTTTTTGTGTTTCTTATTCCTGGTCGACAGAAGATCTCTCCTCAATCCCATTTTCTCGATGGATTTGTCTTGCTATTCGTGCGGCTTACGCTCGTCTAGCGACTGACGATTGTTTTACCAATCGTATTTCTGCCCACGAGGTGCGTGCATTGTCTACCTCTTTGGCTTATGCTAACTCTGTCAAGTTACCGGATGTTATGCAGGGAGCCAACTGGAGAAATGCGTCTACTTTCTCCACCTTCTATCTGCGTCAGTTGCAGGAGCAATTAGGCTTCTTACAAAGTCAGTTCCGGCTCTGTGCTATTACTGTCCTTTCAGTCTGTGTGTCGCACAGAACTGTACGCCTCATCTCTCATTGTCTTTTACTAATGATTTGATAGTCCTAGGGACCTCTCTCTTCCTCTGTCCATGGTTCCAGTGCAATTGGGTTATATGGGGATTGGTTATGTGATTCCCTCCATCCTATTGTCTATTCAGCCTGTAGTAAGCAATAGTAAGGTAGGTTGATGAGAAGTTTAAATTTTATAGTAAATTTCCTTTCTTATTATACCTACCACAATTGTTTACCCTCCCGTCTTCTTATTCGGGTAAGAATCCTTCCTCCCCGCTGATCACATAACTCCATTGTTTGCAGATTCAAAAGAATGATTCATTAGTTACTGCCTGTGCACTGGTTACTGGAAGCCGTGGATATGTATTTAGAGAAGAGCGTCCCCTACTGGGTGTGTGCCGGTAGCACTCGACCCAGTTTTGGCTTATTTTTAGCTCATCTTGACAAAGTCAAGCTGAGCTAATCTCATCGCTCTCCGTCCGTCAACACCATGTTTTGGTCTTCTCCTCCAAAGCCACTGGGCCAATTCAAGTGAAAGTTTGTGTGAGTGATGGTCCCAAAGGGGCATTTCATTTTTGTTCAACTCAGCATGCCCAGCCCCATAGGGAGGGAGTGGGGGAAAATGCTCCAAAATATTTTAAAAATCTTCTTCTCAAGAACCAGTGTGTACAATGACTTGATATTTGCTATGTAGCTTCCATATGAGGTGTAGAATCAAGTTTGTTCAAACGAAGTTCGTGAAGTAATATTTGGCTTTGTAATAGGAGGGGTAAGATTTTTGGCCCCGCCCAAAATTTCTATTTTCTGAACCGATGGTCCGGTATGAACCAAATTTGGTTTGTGGTAGTATTGGGTCATAAGTACTTGACCCATGCAAAAAAAAAAATTCCTGCATGCCCATGGGAACCCTGGGAGCTAAAAATAGAAATATTTTTCAAACGCCCATATTTCCCAAACCCCACGGAACAGAGAGCTTTTATTTGGTATGAAGTATCCTTATGACCAGTAGAATTGAATGGTATAAAAAAATTGCCATCGGTTATGTTAGGGTGTTCTGTAATGGGCATCGAAAAAATGCTGAGTCAGCATATTTGCAAAAATTTTTTAAAATCTTTTCTCCAGAACCAATCACCAGAATCTTTTGATATTTGGTATACAGCATTCATAGGGGGGTCAGATAAAAGTTTGTTGAAATAAAGCTCATTGGTTCATATTTGGGCTCTCTACAGGAGCCCAAAGTTTTAACATAGGGTAATATGGGGAATATTCTTTAAAAATCTTCTTCTTCAGAACCACTAGTCAGAATCTTTTAATATTTGGTATACATCATTGTTATGAGGGTCAGATTCTAAATTGTTCAAACCAAGTCCCTAGGTTAATATTTGGGCTTCCTACGGAAGCCCAAATTTTATCTTTGTTCAGTATGGAGGGTAATTTAAAAAAATCTTCTTCTTCAGATCCATCAGTCAGAATGCTTTGATATTTGGTATGCGACATCTCTATGGGGGCCAGATTCAAGTTTGTTCAAATCAGATCCCTAGGTATATATTTGGGCTCACTATGGTAGCCCAAATTTTTACTTAGTGCAATATGAGGAAATTTCTTTAAAAATCTTCTTCTTCAGATCCACCAGTCGGAATGCTTTTGTATTTGGTATACAACATCTCTAGGGGGGTCAGATTCCAAGTTGTTCAATTCGAGTGCCTAGGTTAATATTTCGGCTCCATATGGGAACATGAAATTTAACTTAGTACAATATGAGGGAATTTCTTCAAAAATCTTCTTCAGATTCACTTGTCAGAATGCTTTCACATTTGGTATACAACATCTCTAGGGGGGTCAGATTCAAGTTTGTTCAAATCGGATCCATAGGTTAATATTTGGGCTCGCTATGGTAGCCCAAATTTGAACTTAGTGCAATTCGAAGAATTTCTTTACAATTTCTCTTCTTCAGATCCAACAGTCAGAATGCTTTCATATTCGGTACACAACATCTCTAGGGAAGTCAGATTTAACTGTGTTCAAATCAAGAGCCTGGGTTAATATTTGGGCTCTCTATGGGAGCCGGAATTGGCCATTTTGCTGATGAATTAAAAATTTTGTATTCAGTACCCTCTAGAGGTACTACGATTAATCCACATAGGTTGTATCAAGGGGCTTCATAGGGGAGCTCTACATTTTACTTAGGATCAACTGAGGAAAAGGCATGATGCCCAGATTATTTTTGTCACTCCTGAGGGACTCAAGGATTGACAGTGTAGCCTATGGAGACGGCTTGCTTAATGTAGACTCATTCTTGGACTCTGTTTAAATTGTGTTCTGTACAAGATGAGCGCTTCAGGCCCCGTGGGGCCTCTTCTTTCTTGGTGCTTTTGCACCACTTTTTTTCCCAAATCCCTTGGGGAATATCAAAATAGAGAGCATATTTCCCGAGTTAGGGTCTTCCACTGTAGTGCAAGCCTGTAATAAACAATTGTGGTAGGTATAATAAGAAAGGAAATTTACAAAAAAATTTAAATTTCCAGAAGCTTTTAGTATGGAGTATATTACTTTTTACCTTACAAACTGTTCTTGGAAAACCTTGAAAGGTGATCTTTGTTTGATTACCACAGCAGATATTTGGGGAAAAGGTCCTGGAAATTTCTTGAAAGATATTGATCAAAGTGTTTAGGTTACAGAGTGTGCTTATAAATAGCAGCTTTTTGGGGGGTGTTTTGTGCCCAGGAAGGAAATTTTGACATTATTTCTTGGGAAGCTCTCTCTGAGAGCTTCCCCAAGAAATGATGTCGGATTTTTGGATTATGTGAAATGTAAAAAGTTATATTTATAGGACCTCTAGCATGTATGTAAACATCAGAGATAATTCAAATAATCCCTGGTGGAGGTCCTGAAATTTTTTTAAAAGGTTCTGGAGAGACCTGGAATTGTTTTCTTTCAGAGCTGTACAAACCCAAGCTGTCAGACCACCAGTGTAATTCTGTAGGGAATTTGACACTCTTATGGCCTGAAACCAATCTTGCTCTCATATAGGTCATCGCCTATGTTTAGATTCACTCATCTGGAATATTTTTGTTGGTTGGGAAAACAAACCTACGACCAGATATGGCTGTCACATATATGCCTGGCCAGATATGTCTAGAAAGTTTTAGCTGTCAATTTTAGATTCACTTGTCCAGAATATTTCAGTAAGTTGGAAAAGTGAACCTATGGTTTGCTTTTCCAACCAACTGATATATTCCGGACAAGTGAATCTAAACATATGTGAAGACTTATTTGAGAACAAAATTGGTTTCAGGCCATAAGAGTATCAAATTCCCTAAAGAATTACACTGGTGGCCTGACACCTTGGGTTTGTACAGCTCTGAAAGAAAACAATTCCAGGTCTCTCCAGAACCTTTTAAAAAAAATTTCCAAAATGTTTCAGGAGCTAGACCAGTTCCAGGCCATAACAGCATCGAAAATCTTGAATTTCTTGAACCTGAAAAAAGTCATAAAGATTCCTTTTTTGTGAATCAAAGCTAGAAATGTTGCTCAAACAGCTTGATATGATTGACATTTTGGTGATATTACAATCAGAAATGAAGACTCCCCACTGCCATAGTCTTTTGATTATGCAGGATAATTCTACAAATTATGGTATTATATACTTTATAAATAACCACATTTCTATTGGCTGGATCTTATACACGTGACTGCTACTCAAAAATTCATGTACACTGGTTTTCCAGTGAATATCAACTTTCTAAATATAGCTTTTGGAATTCCCTTCTCTATAGTTCTATTTCAATCGCTGTAATCTCTATAACATTGTGTATTTTTATGCTATTATGCAGATGATAACTATTTTATTGTTAAATAAAAGTATTTCTGGTCAATATAATTGAACTTTTAATTGACAAATAGAAGATTGTTTTTTTTAACTGGTAGAGTGCTAAATTATTTTTGGTCATCAAAATTTGTTCAGAAGTCTTTGCCATGTCGCAATTTATGAGAGAGTGCCTGTAGGCACTCTCTCATAAATTGCAACAAAGCAAATCCTTACAGACTAAATTATTTCCCTTCAATGATAATATAAAGCACATCCACTGAGTATGATGACTTAAAGTTATGGTACCAGTACTTCAGAATAAAGCCCAAATATGGGCTTCCAGCAGTCTACCAGTTAAGGAAGGTGTATATAATAAAACAGTTATGGACTTTTGTGGTGGTAAATATGATGTGATATGAACTTAAAAAACTTATATTGACCTCGGCTAACGACTCAGGTCAATTTAAGTTTTTTAGGTTCATATCATATCATATTCACCACAACAAAAGTCCATAATTATATATTAATATCTTGATGTTTTCAAGGGAATTAAATATTTATTGATTGGAATATCTATAACTTCAGCTGGAAAGAATATATCTATATCTATGTAAGTAAAGGCACATCACATTACATCAATGGTCATCTGCACACAAATTTTTATGAAAACTGGGTAAACAAACAACCCATTAGAGCGTTGATTTTCTTACAGAATTTGATTTGTATTGGTACAAATCGTGACCAATACGGCTGAAAAATAGTTCTTATTGGAAATCCTTCTCAACACTTAAACAGTTAACTTCCTTACCTCTTTCCTGTTTCCTCCTGAGCCGGATGTGGCTGCTACATAGGGTTAGCTATATGGAGCATGTAATAATCAATACTCACAGTGAATCTGTTTATATAATTAAGTAAAAGTGATGGACATGCCAGAAGTTTTTTTATGTTCAAAAACCTGCGGTTTCACTCCAGGGACAGTTGCTGGAGTAATTCATGTTAGAGAAATTATCTGATGAACAAGTACTGCTTCTTTTTAACAAAATCACCAATTTTCCAATTATTGTCAGAATTTCTAGTTAAAACTAATTACATTGGCTGTGGTTGTTGGCAGTAAATTTTTAAAGCTCCACAATTTATGAAAATATATGTAACCTGAGCAATAGTCAACATCATGACCACAAACATGTGAAGCAAGCTCAAATATTTTTTTTTAAATTGCACTCACTCTTTACAAAACAAGTTGGCTTGGCCACCCAGCAGTATAGATATGAGTTACCCAATATAATTTACTAAAGTGTCATCTCCATTTGATTCATGTTCCACTTATGTGCTTATACTGAAGATGGATAGATGTGAATTATTTCTTAAATAGAGTTTTAGAAAACTTTGTTTTAAGATAATTCCAGCAACCTTTAGAAACTTTTATAATGTTTAATCCTTATTAACTGATTGATAGAAGCCACTATCAGGGCTCTACTGAAAAGTGCTGTAAGCCACTTTAATGGCTTTACACTGTATTCATTACCCCATTTGCTCAGTAGTTGAAACTCACAAAATGTTTAAAAAAATTGTTTTATTTCAATTTTTGGAGAGTGCCTCTTGGCACTCTCCAACAAATTGTAAAAAAAACAATTGTTTATGAACAAAATCTTACTAAACTGGTGCTCCTTTTGCTTGAAGCATGGCACCTTTAAAAAAATACTTGCATTACAATTCACCTTTGATAAAATAATTGACCACTCTACTAGTTAGGAACCTGGAGATTTTTATACATATTTTTCTACTTTTTGACACATCCTGTGACTTTACAGTTTCCATCCCATGGCTTTGCCGTTTCTTCTAGACATGCAGCCATGACTTACCTTGAAAAAACTACCAAGGTTCATACAATGTAATTTGCTAGTTCCTCCAGAGACAGTGTGTTGGGTCACCTGTTCTGTTGAAGTAACAAAAGTGGACAAAGTCAGAGTTAGGCCCCTAAAGGTTAAAGTGAAAAAATGTGTGCTTTGGTCAAATGAAATACGTGAAAATATTTCAAATAATTCATTCCCAATCAAAGCAGTTAACTCCCTTTGTTTTTACTTTACAGTGTTCATTTAAGACATAAGTTGATTTCAGGCCTTGTTGTTGGATGAAAATACAGA
Organism: Pictodentalium vernedei; assembly: GCA_031216915.1. Lineage (NCBI taxonomy): Eukaryota > Metazoa > Mollusca > Scaphopoda > Dentaliida > Dentaliidae > Pictodentalium > Pictodentalium vernedei. The sequence continues at coordinate 125,471,997 of CM062290.1, forward strand.
ATTTTAATTCCTGTAAAAATCCAGTGAACATAGCAATGAGAATCTACCTGGATCACTGTCCACTCCAGTGACCAATTGTAGACATTTGTGTGTGTTTTTTTGTTCAAATTCAAACTGGAAACAAAAGGTTATTGAGACTTTGCTTGATAATACTTGCATTTAATTAAAAGGACATTCCCAGGGAGAAACAGTGCTTGTTTACTGCAGTTAACAAATTCTGCTTTTTGGTAAAATAGGACCTGGTACCAGTGCCTGGGGTGGAAGTCCTCTAAAGTGGACAGAAGAGATATCGATGATTGGCGAAGCAGTGCTTGAGACAAAAAATGAAAACAGAAAGATAATTAATATCCAAAATTATATCAAAAATATCTTTTCAAAAAATCAATATGTTTCAACACTTGTTTGTCTTATCAGGAACTTGGCAAATCCATATGAAAAAATCAGTTTTCATCTAAATGAATATGGTAATCATCCAAAGAGTATAAAACCTTTGTTGTGGTACAAGAAATTATTGTGAGCACAGTGACTGATTGGTTAAAACTTTGGACTTAAGATCAGAAGGTTGCAGGTTTGATCCTCTGCCTCATCACCTGCATTGTGTCTTTGGGCAGGCAAGACACTTATTCCCAGTTGTTCAGGTAGGAGCAGGTTTAGAACTATGTGCTAAGTACTGCTTGTCAATGGTACTCATGTCCCTGCGGGAACCCCAGGAAGTGAAGCAGTGCCTGTTCGCTGCAGTAAACAGGCTCTGTTTTACTGGTAAAATACAGTACATGGAGAGTGTATTATCAATAAATCACCCGCGGAGTGATGATTTCTCTCAAGCAATAAAGGCTAATTTGTTGCAAAGCGTAATTAGCATAAGCAAAGTTTCAGTCAATGGACCTCCGGGTTAAACCCGGAGGTCCATTGGATGAAACTTTGCTTGCACTTCTCGTGTTTCTGTACAGAATTTGAGGGTAGTACATTGGGTGATACCTCCACTCCATGGGTGATTTGGTGACAATCCACCCTCCACATACTGTAGGACCCAGTCACCAATGCTTGGGAGGTGCAAACCCTCTCTAAAATGGGCAACATGGCTTATTGACGCTCACTCTAGGCCTTGAGTTGATACTCATGTTGTGGTCATGATTAGCCATTGTGCAAAAATATGTGACCTTAAACACCAATAAATAAATATATGGTACTCATGCCTTCAACCATTGTGCTAATTGTGCATTTGTCAGTTAGAGAGCTGTTGAGTTTGACAGTTAGTCTCTGTTGCTCAGGAGTTCTCTACAGGTACTCCAGCTTCCATCACTTGAACAGCTATTTGACATGATATGATCATGGCTGTTTAAAGTGTCATTAAACCCCAGTGGTAAATAAAATTAAATAAATAAATAGATAAATGGTTTCCAGCATGGAAATAGTTAAATTTTAACTTGTTGAGTAATTTTGAAATATTTTCGTTCAAATCTAGTCATGACTGCTTCACAGCAGCCATGACAAGATTTGGAGAAAAATTTATGGAAATTTAACTTAAGAAATCATTGGTAAAAAAAGCCTCAACTATTTACAGGGGCAAATTGGGTTAAATATTCCCAAATTTTACTTATTTTAACTGGTTGAGTTCTAGAAGTGACTGGCAGGGCACTTCTGAAAAGTGCTGAAAGCCACATTAGTGGCTTTACACTGTTTGCACTAATTTGTTGTTGGCTCAGCAGTAGTAGAAAGTTTTTTTATTTTTTTTTTATTTTCAGTTTTCACAGTAAATTACATTAACATATATATATGGACAAAATACATTGTGTGAAGAATAAGTACAATCTTCCAATCTAAATTCAACATCGATTTTGTTTGCCTTGCTGAACGAGTATAAATAGAGTGAGTAGAAGAAAATTATTAATATAAAATTGTTTTGTTGCAATTTATTGGAGAGTGACAACTGGCACTCTCCAATAAATTGCAACAAAACAATTATTTAGGAGCAATATCTTGCTAGACTAAGGCTCCTTTTGCTGGTAGATGATATATTTGAAAAAAAACTACCTGCGTTACAAATGACCATCGAAAAAGTAATTTAGCACTCTACTAGTTAATAATGGCAAAAGAAAAACCAGGCCTGGAAGGAATATCCATCCATCAGCAGCATTAAGGAGTTAATCTCTAGCCCAGGTACACAGTACATTATGACTGTCCCTTTGTTTGCACTTTACACAATAACAACCAGACATGTGTTAAAAATTACTGAATACATCATATTCCCAGAGTCTGCTGTATTCAATACTTACTATTCTACAGTTCATGGCTGAGTTGCCACCACATTTGCTTTTCATTGATGTTTTTTTCAATGGAACTGCTCATTTAAATTCAGGGTTGCTAAGGTTATTTTTAACTTTATCACACAGATTAAAATTGATTAAATGATCTGATTTTATAATATGAATTTAGCAGTGCATATTACAATGTTTTAGATGCATTTTCCTGGTTTTCTTTTTGTCAGCAGTACTATTTTCTTGCTGCAACAAGTTGAGGAAAGATTACTTAAATTGATTTCCTTATCTCTAGCTAAAATTACTCAGTTAAAATGAACAAATTTCTTTTTACATTTTTCAAGTTAATTTTATTACAAGTCAAACTCAGCTATCATTAAAAAAGAAGAGTCTATTTCAGTTCTTTGACCATCACCTAACACAACAAGAAGGTGCTTTTTCCAAATTTTCTTGAATAACTATGATATTTTGATTTTGTGACTCCAAAGCAAAGCTTTGAATAACGAAAACCAATCTGTGTTTTGGAGACAAAAATTTTACAAAATAATAAAATTTGAATCGTATAGTTTGTGAAATACCTGGCCAGATATGGCTGTCACATTAAAATTAAAGACCTATTTCTGACTTTTACAACCTCAGGACAGGTGCTCTTAACATGCCACCATGAGGAGATAAGTATGAACGATTGGCTAAACTTGACTTCAAACCTATGTTGCCATCATGATAGAGTCAAAGATGCTGAAAGTGACCTTAAACACCAGTAAATAAATAAATAAATATATTATCAAAGAACTCTTTTAACAAAGAACAGTTTTTTGAAAGATGAACCTGGAAAAGTGTAAAGTAAACCTTGGAATGTCCCACATCTAAAATCTATTTAATTCTGAAAACAGTTTTCAGTCTGCATCAGCATTTTTTTCAATTCAAAAAATAATTTTCTGACAGCCATAATTTTTTCACTGCTTCAGAATCTTACTACATGAGACTTAAGGCCTGCGAAGCTTTGAGATTTGATTCAATTCAATTCAATTTTGAATCCTTAAGTTGGTATTCGGTTTGATTCAAAATCGGCTTTCCTTCAAATCTTTTCATTGGTATTTCACCTGGTATCAGTCATTGATGTAGAAATTGTACATAAATAATGATGAAAATAAAGACTGAGTGTAATTTCCACTATATTAACATAACAAGCATCATACCCATGCCAGCATCCACACTAATTCTAGTTTTACTAGTCAGTGCCACTGCTGAAAGCAAATTTAAAGTTCCCAAGCAATATCAACGATAAGCTCACGGTTTCTAGCAATTAGCATCATGCAGTGCACAGAACTGAATTCTCGCACCCGTTTCTGTTTTTGAACAAAAATCCTTACGGGTAATATTCCAACTACATCATCAAGGCATGCCTTTGATGAAGGCATGCCTTGATGATGCAGTTGGAATATTTTATCAGTCGGTACTTCAAGATGCCTGAATTCGATTTGAGATTCGATTCAATTTTGAATAATAGACTCAATTTGATTCAATTCGAATCGAAAATATGTGATTCGCAGTTCCCTAATTGGATGATTGTTTTGGAGTTCACTTGATATGAATGGAGGGTATAATGCCTGTCTGTATGCTCCAGCTTTTGTTTGTGTATTCAAAGGATTACTTGCTGATTTCTTTCTTGAAATAACCGATCAAAAAGACTCCTCGAGTTGCATATATAATCTTGAAGCCCTTTCCAACAGCTAACTATACAACAGCATTCCGCCATCAGTGTTCTCTCATTATTTTAGAAAATGTCATTATGCAGGAACAGTTGATACTTTCTGTGTCCACTGCTTACTAATTAACCATCTGGCTACTCCTTTTTGCTGAGTATTTGTTTTCATATTCAGTGGAAACATCTGACCATTATATTCCTGTAGGCAGTTTTCAGTGGCTTATAAAAATAAATATATGAATATTCACAGGTTTCAATGCAATTTGATCAGTTGTTTAATTGGAAGAATGTGTGCTGAAATGGCTTGAATAATTGGAAATTACACCCTCTGGTGTTTCTGTTTGATCAATTTGTGTGGCTTTTGACTTTGGTTTATTTAATTAACATACCCCCCCCCCCCCCCCCCACACTTTTTAAAAAAAAAAAAAAAGAGTGTACATTAGATTGTATCTGTCAGTCCATACACACATCCATATGAGTACAACCAAAGCATAACTCAGCTGAAGGTGTATAGACTAGAAACTTGACTCAACTGCAGGAAATTGCAAGGAACCCTGTTCTGAAAATTGTATTTTTTTTTTATCAGTAGAAGCAAAAAAAGGCAAAACAATACATTTTGTTATGGCACTGAAACTGTCAATAAAAAATTGCATAATGTTGACTCATATTTGTTTGTCTAACCACAGCTGGAATTTTCCAAGAAAAAAATAAATTTGTATTCCATTCATATGTTTAAAAATGTTTAATCTTTTTGGAGATGGTATTACCAATGGTGGAAAAAATCAATATTGAATTGTTGTTCAGTGAAGAACGTAAAATTAATACAGTTTGACTTGAACCAAAGAACAACAGTTGAACACATGAGATTGGTTTTCTCTCTGTCAAAGAGAATTGTAATCCTCCCTGCAGACAATAATGGGTCACTCCTGATGAATAGCGCTTCTGCAGTAGCTGGATATTATGATACTATAGCACATGTTTTGCTTACTATTGATCAAGTGCTTTCAAGATGAGTTCCCGTTGACATTCCCTTTTTGTGTTATCTCTAAGGTGAAAGTTATTCACTATCAGAGCAAATTATGGATTAATTTGACAGATATTTAGCATTTTGAGGTAAACTGGAATTATGCATTTTATTTATTTCTCTATAATTATTTACATAGGTGTAGTTTTCAGGATGACAGTGTTCAGCCACAGAATCTATTGACAATTCCATCATACTTCCTTCTGTAATATATTTGTCTCATTATGTGAACCACACAGGATTTCATTAAAAAAATTGTGTAATATTCTTTCTGGAACCGGTGCAGCTTTGGTTGGATAAGCTTGATGAATTACTTCTTTTCAAGAAAGGCAGATAGCTCAGGGACTTTAGAGCTTGTGGGGGTGCTGATATTTGAAAATGAGTTTCAACAATGCTAATGTTATTATCCTTTATCCTAGCTGATGTGTTTATAGATTATACACTCAATGTTATCATCCTTAATACCAAAGAACTTATTTTCTAGTCATGAATTATCAGGATCCATGTCAGCGACAGTAGTGACTACCCCAGCAGCATGTCAAATTACTCAGGGCAAACCTGTTGGGCGACCGGGGTGATTTTAGGGAATTAGTGGGTTGGTGCCAGAAGTCAACTGATTCTCCCAAATTACCCAAATCATTTCTTACGTCACAATTTCTTACATGATTTTCTGGGGGAGGGTCCCAGAACCCCCACTTACATTTTAGTGCCCTCACTTTCAGATTCATTCTGCAGCTCCTATAGAAATGGTTATGCAGATTTGGGATGAGGGCCACAGACATACATGACTTGAAATTTTTAGGGAGGTGGGGGTTGTTACTAGATGAATTCTCCTGAATTTGTCTGTAAAATTGTCTGCAAAAATTGCACGAAATGTCAATGAATTCTGTCGAACAAAATTGAATTGATAAACTCGTAACCCCCTGAGTATTTTCAAGATATTTTTCATCAAATCCAGTCATGGCAGCTCTGAAGCAGCCATGACTAGGTTTGATGAAAAATTCATCAAAATTTATCTTTAGAAATCTTTGGTAAAAAAATCCATTCAGTTTACAAAGGGAAAGTCTGGTTAAAGGTACTTATTTGAGTAGAAAGAGAAATCTTGTCCCAGCTTGGCAGGATTATCTGCCAGCAGCATGCAAGGAGTTAAAATTGAATGATGAGAAAAATTTGCAGGCTGAAATTTTAATATTCCGACCTTGGTGTACAGTGTGTTAAGCAGTAGTATTGGTGATCTGTGTAATCGTAATTTAGCTAAATGTTATATTTCAGATTATTATTTATTTACTGAGGTTTAATGACACTTTCAACAGCCAGGGTCACCTTGTCTTAGACAGTTTTACGGGTGGTGGAAGCTGGAGTATCCAGAGAGAACCACTGAGCTATAGCGAGCAACTGTCAAACTCCCCAGCATACAAAGGACACAATGCAGTTACCCCTGGTGGGGAGTAAACCATGGTCCTTTAGGTTTGAAGTCCAATGCCGTCAGCACTGAGCCACCACATTCTCATTTCAGTTTATTGCATAATGCCTAAAGAAACAGGCATTTATCCCAACCAGTTTCTTAATGCTTTACCTAATACAAAAGACAGACAACACTTGCAAGCAAAATTCTTGTATAACTATTTTTTTCTTTTTTTGCATCAAAAACATTGCTTATGACCCCCTCATTGGAACGAGCTCAACAAGCTCATTCCAATGAGGGATCATAAGCTATGTTTTTGAGACAAAAATGAAAATATAATAAAAATAGAATGGTGAATTTTGTGAATAGCACTGGCTGGATTTGGCCATTATGTTAGGTAAAGTGTTAATACTGAATTGTATCAACCTCAGAATGTGTAGGAAATGAGCAGTTGCCCTCAGGTTGCTCATGTTCAAATTAGCATTGAAACAATGGACAGGTCTAATATACAACAGACTTGATATACCTTTACCATTGATGATTTATTTATTTATTAAGGTTTAACAACACTTTAGCAGCCAAGGTCATATCGTGTTGGTGACAGATTTACAGGTCAAGGTAGCCGGAGTACCCGGATAGAACCACTGAGCTACAAAGAGCAGCTGCCAGCCCCCCCAACATAGTAACTCCGCACTGCAGCACAGGCAGGGTTAGATTATTTGAAGACATGCGCACTAGCGATGTGCAGTACGCCTTAGTACATGGCGGTATCGTGCCCCATGTGGACAGTCGGGGTTAAGTGCCTTGCCCAAGGACACAACATGGGAGTCCGAATCGGGCGCTCAGACGGTCACCCATCCAAGGACTAACCAGACTCGACGTTGCTTAACTTCAGTGATCTGACAAGAATCGGGTTACCCTTACAAACGTCTGAAAACTTTAAATGGGCCAGAGTTTTTTTTACAGAATTGAAGATATATGGAGAGAAAGGGAGAAAGCAAAACTGGTTAAATTGATTGTCAAAAACTGAAGTTTATTCTATTCCCTAATGGCTTCAAGATTGGCCCTGACAAGGAGATTTTTTCTATTGGTGATTATAGGTCTAACATTTAGTGGAACTGATATTTTTAAATTCACCAAATTAAATTTGTCTTTCAGTATTTTTGAAATTTCAACATTATTCCTGTTACAAGTTAGAGTGAATGGAAAGATGGACTGCTTTTTGAACTGGCTCTATTTATACAGACATTCTATCCAAAAAGCTTCCCTTTGGTTTCTAGAATCATCTTATTCTGACTTGGTCTCTTTAATAGGCAGTTGCTCAATCGGAATTTCAAAATTTTCCAATTAATGGTCAGGAAGATTGAAATTTTCTGCTACTGGTGTATCATAACTGCTTTGTTGTGTTCAATTTTTAATGGTTCACAATCATTGATATTTCCAGGGTTTGCCAATTATCTAAGGGTTTCAGGCTTCTAAGGAGGCAAGTGGAATATCCCCTTGACCTCAGTGACCCTAAGAGAATAGAAGAGGCCTCATTGAAATTTATTGTTTCACTCAAATTGCAGTGAAACCATATGAGCTGTGATTTTATGATAGTTTTAAATGTGTGGTGATGGATGGAATGATTTGGTATGTAAAAGTTGATGTGAATTGGTTGGTTGGAAAAATACTTTATAGTCAAGCCAACCGGTGCAAACCAAAAGATCTACAGTTCAATACCCACCAGAGGTAACTGCAGTGTGTACTTGGGCAAGGCACTTAATCCTGATTGCCTTTGTGGAGGCACAGTGGTGCTGTGAACTAAGGCATACTGTATGGCGATGGTGTTGTCTTCAACCAATGCTAACCCTGCTTGTGCGGAGTTAGTACATTGGGGAGTCTGACAGATGCTCACCACTGCTCGGTGGTTCTCTGTGTATACCAGCTTCTCCCACCCATAAAACTCTGACATAAAGTGACCTTGGCTGTCAAAAGTGTCATTAAACCTCAATAAAAAATAAAACAAAGAAACCCTTTAAAATTAGTATATTACTTTACCAATTAAGGAACATAAATTTGGCTTAACACTTGTTCAACAGGATCTAAAGGAGTGTTAATCAGGCTTTAACCTTTTACCTAATGTAACGGCCAAAACCGTTAATTATCACCAATTAATTTTCACTATATTTTCATTTTTTGTCTCAAAAACATAGATTATGACCCCTCTTTGGAACGAGCTCATCGAGCTCGTTCCAATGAGGGGTCATAACCTATGTTTTTGAAACAAAAAATGGAAAAAAATAGTTATTCAAGAATTTTGTGTCATCTGCTTTTCATGTTAGGTAAAGGGTTAAAGCATGAAGGTAAGGGTAATTACTTGAAGTAATTTAGAGTTAAACATTTCTATAAATTGCTTTTTTTGGTGAGGAGGCAACAGTTTATAAAGTACAAGAATATTATAATATTTTAAACTAGATTATTGCCTCATTATTGCTGGATTGCTCAGGATTGCTATTGTAGTTTGACAATAATGAGACAATAATCGGGAGTTATCAAGGATATAATGTTGTTAATGGTATACTTTGTTATAAGCTGTACTACTCTGGTGTTTTCACTGGATGTTTTTTTTTTCATCCCTCATGCTAAAAAGAATGCATGTTGCTTTAAAAAGCCAGGACCTGGTATGGGAAAAGAGAATATGTGTGCTTGACATTCCAGGCTAGTTGTGGCCACTACAAAGATTCTATCCACAGATTGACAAGTACTAGACATTTTATTATCTATAATATAAGTTGGAAAAACAAGTTTACCATATCATTGCCTATTGCTTTTGTTAATTTTGAGCCTGTATCACAATATAGAATATCTGATCAGTAAGTTTTAAGAGTGAAGCAGTGTAGATTTATTCAAATCAGCCTTGACATGGTCATTGGTAGGGCTATAATTGTTTCCTCAACAGAAATGCATTTTCTTTCCAATAAACAGAATCCGAAAAAGATGTCTTGATTGCTTGATTGATGTCATAAATACACATGGAATCCAAGTTGATTCCAGGTTCTTTGCTGTAGAATATGTCATAAGCTTAATAATGTTCTGGAAGAAAATAGAGACAGTATTTTATTTATTTAAGTTAAGACATTGTTAAATGTCACACCCTTGTTGTGTTGTGTAAAGGGCTAAACATCACTCTTGCTGAGATTAGCGGTATTATTGCACTCGCAGGGTATTACATTTTTTGAAAGTGTGACTAAGAGTTGAGCATATACCAAAGGTTTATACTTGGAAAATGAATGGCTCTTTGCATGCAGACAACATAAGGCATTGAAGAAATGAAAAAAATGTCAAGATTCACCATGACCTCGCATGACATAACTTTGATGTTTTCATAATGTATTGTCTTATGTTGGTGTGTGTGATACTTCTATCGCATGCAGATATCTCACCTGGGACATACGTGTCTCCGCAGATTGGAAGTGCTATAAAAAAATTCTCATTTTTCATATTCACAGGCCTGGAAATAGCATGCGAACGATGGTTTAGGTTACATGAGTTATGTAAATTGTAAAATATGTGAACGCAGTGCAGGTTATGATAAAACAGCACAACATAAATTAACTTCCTAATCCTGCATGTTTTGCCATCCAGATAAGACATCTTTTAGAACAAACTCGGCTCAAACGTTGTGCCTTACAACCACATATGACTATAGAGTGGCATGCCATTTACATCTTAACAGAATTTTCATGAAAATGGCAACAACTAACATGCGATCTCGCCAAAGTGAGATCGCACATTACTTGTTGCTATTTATTTGGCAGAAATTCAGTCGAGACGTTAACAGCATGACATGCATATTAAAAAGCATTACAACACTTTGTTTCCTATAGGTTACCACCATGTTATATAGCATAACCTGCTCATGGATTATGATGTAAGCTCTTTATATCCAGGTCTGTATTCAGGCAGACGCAAAATGTACCATTTCTTCATCTTTTATTCCTTGGCTGATGAATATAGCTCTTAATTATATACTTGACATAACCAATATCTGATTAATGCTTCATTGAATGGAAAATGATGCACTATATACACAGAATGCGTGTGTCGTTCTGTGTTTATTACATGCCTTCACATTTATAAAAACAATTATTAGCAGGACACTCAGCAATTCATTTGACAACTATCAATAGAAAGAACACATTTTATAACCAACCAAATTTGTGAAGGGAACCTGTGTTACTATTTGGTCCCCTGAGTTTCAATGTGTTCTATGTGCCTACTGGCACATTGAACACATTGGAACTCAAGTGTTGATTTTCAGCTATCGCTAGCGATTCAAATTGTAATTACGTTGCATGATTTGTAGAAAATTTCAGTGAAATTTTGCTTTTATTTAAAAATAGTCTGTCAACGATTTCCGTTCTGCACATACGTGCAGAACAGATTTTCATTTTCCGCATGGTTTAGTGTTGCTGTAGATGGGGATTACACAGACCAGGCATGTAATAAATACGCAAAGAACACTTTCGGACAGCTCACCACAAGCAACATTTATTTATATATTCTTTCAAGGTTTTCATAATAAACTGATTCTTTAGCATCTGTCAACTGGAATAAAATCAAAGTTTCTGTACATAAGTTTTGCCAAAAACATTCCCAAGTATTATTTCATCTACATGTATTATACACACTACCTGCAGTGTTTAGCTTATTCCACTGACATTTTTTTTTATCATTGACCTACTGATGAAGGTAATTAACCAGTGACTAAATCATAACACTTATACATGTTTTATTAACCATTTATGTAAAATGAATAGCAGACAACACTTCCAAGAACATTTATTGAATAATTTAAAAGTGTATTTTTGGTCTCAAAAATATATGTTTTAAACCCTCATTGGAACAAGCTCAATGAGCTGATTTCTATGTTTCAACGGAAAAATGTGAAAACGTAATGAAAATTGGGAAAAAAAACAGACTGATGATTTATGGCACTGGCTGTTTTTGGCGTTTACATTAGGCAAAGAGTTAATAATTTTGTTCAACCTAAGCATCAGTACTCAAGACCAGGCTGAAGGATGGATGGCTGAAATGAGAGAGCACAGAGGTAAAGGTGTCGGACAGGGATGCAAACATGGTATGCCATGGGTTGAGGGAGAGTGTGTCTTCCATTCTTGAGGAGTTAGTTAGAGCAAGCTCTTTCCAATGACAAGCCATAATCTATATTTTAGAAGCTTCTTTTCAAGTCATATTAAGTAAATGTTACAGGGAAGTTCAGTTTAAAGATAACAAAAATTGAAAGGAAATTTCGTGGTTGACTAGCTGAACGTTTCAATGAAGCAGCCCTGTCCAGCTCTCAGGTGAATGTTCAGATTCTCTCTTGAATCAATTACCCAGTGAATCAAACAGATCCAGGCCTGGCATTCTTTAGGAGTGCAGGAGTGCTGCATGTCTACTGCACGCTTAGAAAAAATTGGGGAGGGCAATTTTTTGCACCCCTTGATTTCCTGGAATATCAGACCTGTTTGGGACTGCCTTTAAAATCTATTATCATTTGTCAATGTTGCATTGATTTGCAGTAGTTCATGACCCATTCTATCGCATTTCGATACATGTTGAGTGTAGAAGACAGTCACATAAGAATTGAATACAACATTTTGAATAATGAGAATATGTGTATGCCAATTTTTCCACTATGTAGCTGAATGTAGTACAATTTTTCAGTCAGAATAGGAATACCTTGAAGTGAATATACAGTACATAGAGCATCCAATATCTATGACATAGAGAGTGTATTGTCAATAAATCACCTGTGGAGTGATGATTTCTCTCAAGCAATAAATGCTAATTTGATGCAAAGCATATAATTAGCATAAACAAAATTTAGCCAATGGACCTCCGGGTTAAACCCGGATGTCCATTGGCTGAAACTTGGCTTGTGTTTCTGTACAAAATTTAAGAGTAGTACCTTGGGTGATAAGAGTAATACGATTGGGTGACAATCCACCGCCTAAGTACTGTAAACAAAACCGCATACAAGTATATGTATTGAAAAGATTCCAGGTGCAATTGCACTCCCAAGCAATCTGAGGAGGGCAATTGTTTTGCACTCCTTGATTTTCTAGACTGCCAGGCCAACAGATCTGTTGACATTTTTGCTTTTGAAGTATATCCTATGTTGCCCTCAAGGAACTGTGTTCATTGAAATTAGGAGTCATAATTAAGATATGTATTGGAAGCAAAAAATCCTTCTTCTTCTCATAAATATATGGCATGTATCATCTGTAAGCAGTGGCAGTTTTTGGAGTGTATGTCAGTTGTGGCACACGGTCATGGAAATGCTGAATAGTTAGAAATTCTGACACACGTTAAGTTGACAACCAGAGGTTGCAGATGTGAGTCGGCCTGTCTGGCACATTGCAGAAACATCAGGTTGGCACTTATGTATCAGAATTAATAACAAGCCATTAATTAAAACTAGAAACTGTTAATTCACATTAAAAAAAATTCCGCAATCAAGCACAAGTATTTCAGTTAGTTCCACAAGTATTTCAGTTAGTTCCTTGAATCCTTTGTAACATGTAACCAACTAACCCAGTGCAATTTTTCCTTAGTTAGTATAAATTTTTATGTGGTATGTACTGACTAAAGCATATATATTTTCATGTGGGGGGGGGGGGGGGGGTGCACTGTGGCTCAGTAGGTAAGGTACAAGCTGCAAGCCAAGAGGTCCTCGGTTTGAATCCCACCTGCAGCAACTGCATTGTGTCCTTGGGCAAGACACTTCACCCTTATTGCCCATATGGGAGCACGGTGATGTTCTGCACCGTCGCTAGTGCACCTCTCTTCAACCAATGCTAACTCTCCTTGTGTGGAGTTAGTATGTTGAGGAGCTGACAGTTGCTTGCCATTGCTCAGTGGTTCTCTCCGGGTACTCCGGCTTCCTCCACCCATAAAACTGTCTTCGTCATGATTAGCCATTGTGCATAAATATGTGACCTTAAACACCAATAAATAATATTTTCATGTGTGGTGTGATATGATGGCCTATCAACTTTTCCTGTACAATGCCTATGGCCAGCCACAAACTGACTCTGTGCAATGTACAGGGTTAGTCACTCTTTTTGTTCTGTTCGTAAATAAGATCATCTCAATTCTGTGACTAACTCCGTGCATTGTGCAGTCTTTTTGAGTGCACATTTTTATGTAGTGTGTGATATGGCAGTTACCTATTTTTTATAACCTGCAGTGCACAGAGTTAGTCACACTTGCTGGTTATAAAAAAGATTTTCATTATTAACTGACTAACTTACCCTGTGTTTATTGTACAGCCTTAATATAAATCTTGTCGAAATTAACTGGAAGAGTGCTGGAAGCCCATTTTGGTGCTTTATCCTGAAGTACAGGTACAACAGCTTAAAGGCTTGATATTCTGTGGATGTGCTTCAATTAATTCTTGAAGTGATATTATTTAGTCTGGATGGAATTGCCCTGCTACAATTTATGGGAGAGTGCCTGTAGGCACTCTCCCTTAAATTGTAGCAAAGCAATAACATGTGAACAAACTTTTAACACCTCAAAAAACTTAGCACTCTACCAGTTAACTCTTTATCCAGCGTAAAGGCCAAAACAAACCAGTACTATTCTCAAAAAGCATTTAAACTCAGTTTATGACCCCTCATTGGAATGGATTGGGGAAAGGGGTTTTTTTCTTCGTGAATTTCAAAAATGAAAACATATTCTATTTTCAATTGATAGCTTGATTAATGTGTTTCTCAGCAATGATAATAATATCTGGGGCCTCTATAATTTTACACACTGGACAGTTAAGCCAACTGAATAATTCTGCCGACTGCTTGAAAGCATCTGTCATATGTATACACTAACCTTCCTTCATTTTTATTCCATTTCCAAGTCTTTAATTCTTTTTCATTTTATAACAATACATTTTGTTGTTAACGTTCCGCAGGTTGCATATGGCCACATACCCAAACAACTCCTGTCTGTAAGCGATGAAGGTTAACCACTTTATGTCAATACTTCATGCACAGGCAGTTGGGCCAACTACTGTTATCTTATTTCAGACTCAGCTGTACGTCATTTATTAGAGTACATGAAAATAGGAGAATTCCTTGAAAATCAATTTTGAGGATAACATCTTCAATTATTCTCTTGTCATTGCTTAACTGAATCTGGGTTGTACCTTGGCATTGATTGGAGAAAAATGTTGAAAATTCTTTCTCAACAGTTTGTGCTGCTATTTTTCATTGCTAGGTAGTTACTTGAAACAGCTCATAGGTGAAAGTGCATTTTCTAAATGTCTCCAGCTCTACTGAATAATTTTTTGTAGCAAAACTGGTAATTAGTGGGTATGAAAAATAACTGGTTCTTCTCACAAATTACTTTGCTATTAGCTGTCGCAATTTCAAGCACTATTCATTTACTGACAGTATTTTCATTCTTCTCACAGAAAAAATAATTGCCCATGTCATTGGGGTACTAACTAAACCAGAAGTGATGGACATGTATAATTTGTTTCTCTGTGATCAGTTAATTCAGAACAGTCATTTACCACATATTTGGAATTGGCCGAGGGAGGGGGAGGGGGGGGGGGGGGGGCGTTGGGGGGCTAGGGGCAGATTTTTTTTTTATTTTATTTTTTCTTTAAGTAATGATGTCAGTTAACTGGTTGAGGGCTAGATTGTTTTTGGTGGTCTGAATTTGTTATTCAAAATATGTTTTATTACAACTTATTGGAGAGTGCCCACAGGCAATCTCCAATAAATTGTAATAAAACAAATTTATATGAACAAAATATTAATTGCGTTTGACAGAGTATGAAACACAAGCAAGGAAAATATTGGCTTTTGGTCTGGTACCCTCATTTTTATGCCCCTGAAAAAAAATATTCGGGTACATATAGTATTTGTCATTTCCATCTGTCTGGAAGATTTCGTGTCCGCTCCATAATTCTATGATGCTTTGTTAGATTTTGTTGAAACTTGGCATACTTGTTGCTTATGGGGAGACGATGTATCGCACACAAATTTGTTTTTCTTTGATGGAGGTCAAGGTCACAGATCAAGGTCATAGTTCGAGGGCATCTGTGGCCGTGTGGCCCTGATAATGGCTTCTAGCACTCAACCAGTTGAAAAAAACCCCACCTTTTTGGCAAGGGTATTTTATACTACTTTGTAAAAATTGCTAAAACCAGAAGGTCATGTTGTGTGAAGTACATGCCAAATCTCAAGGTCATTGTTACCATTAACAGAATTTCAACATCCATACAGTACCTTTACTTATCTTTTCTTAGACAAAACTCATACTGCATACACAATTTGTATATAAGGAGACAATGTTTGAGATAGCTCTTGAGGCAGTTGGTCAAAGGTCAAGATCTCTGTTACTGCACATTGAATTTCAATTTCTATGTGATAACTTCTTGGATGCATATTTCAAACTTCAACTTCATATGCAGATTGTCTATGAGGGGTCGATGTTGGTAATTACTTGAGGGGTTAAAGGTCAAGGTCATCAGTAGAATACCAGTTATCATACAGTAGTTTTCTTCGTAATACAGCACCCGGGTTTTAAACACAATTTGCATTTGAACAGGGGATAGGAAGGATAACTATTAGGGTCGTTGGGCAAAAGTAACGGTCACCATTTCTGGCCAAGAACACTTTCTTTTCTTCCTGTTTATTGAGCATACAGACTTTATACAAAGGTTACTTCAAAGAAGGAGATTTTTACGATTAATTTAAGGGTCTGAAGGTCAAAAGTAAGCACACTATAACTATAAATGTTTCACACTCTTGGAAACAACTTTAGATTCCTTGGACTGACAGCACTGAAATGTCATCTACAGGCCATATATAAGAAAGGGATGTTCAAGATAACTTCTGTTCAAAAGTCATGCTTACTGTTATTATAAATATATTTTACATTTTTAGACAATAACTGTAGTTTCCTTGGCTCTGGGGCACTCCATACAGAGACTGATGTTTGGAAATATCTGGGGTCAGTAGATCAAAAGACAAGATCCCACCATGGTTACACCAGGAAAGGGATCAGTGCTTGTGTTTACTCTGGAAAATGAATTCTGCTTTACGGGTAAAATAGGAACTGGTAACCAATGCCTGGGATAGAAGTACCCTAAAATGAGCATCATGATAGGAATAAATGATTTGCTAAATGTGACTTAATACCTATTTATATATATATAGCCATAGATGCTGAGATTGTAACAAATAATTAAATAAAGATCTTAATAACTTTTTAGCTTAACTTGACAGTCAAGATAAGCTATTGCCATCACTCGTGTAGAAGTCAGTGAGTCTGTAAGTCTGTTCACATTTTCTTTAGCACAGGCTACCCCCATGTAGTTCTTGTACGATCATCACAAAATTTCATATGCAGGTTCGAGGTCATGTCTAGATGAGAACATCCCGTCTTGGTCATGATTGGTCAACCGTGATGGCTATGTGAGCCCGAAACCTGAAAACATTTAGCACAATCAATATTTATAAAGGGATTTCATTGTAACTTGGTAGAATGACTCTGTATAATGTCTAGATGAGAACATCCCCTTTTGGTTGTGATTGGTCAACTATGGTGGGTATGCAAGCCCTAAATCCGAAACCCTTAGCACAGTCTACAGGCTGCATTTTTAAAGGGATTTCATTTTAACTTTTGAGGATGACGCCATGTAAGGTCTAGATGAGAACGTCCCCTTTTGGTTGTGATCGGTCAACCATGATGGTTGCTCAGGCCCAAAACCAGAAAACATTTAGTACAGTCTACAGGTTGTATTTATGAAGGGATTTTATTGTAACTTTGTAGGATGACTCTGTATAAGGGCTAGATGAGCATGTCATATTTTGGTCAGGTTCAGTCAACCGTGATGACCGCAGGGGCACGGTACCTAGAAGCTTTTTGCACAGTCTACAGCTTGCATTTATGAAGGGATTTCATTGCAAATTTGTAGAATGACTCAGTATACTGTCTAGATGAGAATGTCCTATTTTGGCCATGATCGGTCATCTGTGATGGCTGCACAGGCACGTGACCTAGATTTGTTTAACATAGTCTACAGTTCGTATTTATGAAGTGATTTCTTTGTAACTTGGAAGGATAACTTGTATGATGTCTAGATGAGACTGTCCTATTTTGGTCACGATTGGTCAGTTGTTACCGCCACCTGGACATGTGACCTAGATTCCTTTAGCACTGTCTACAGGTTGTTTTTATAAGAGATTTCATTGTAACTTGGTAGGATAACTTGGTACGATGATATCTAGATGAGATTCTCCTATTTTGGTCATGATCGTTCAACCGTGACCGTGGAACTGTCATGTGACCTAGATTCCTTTAGCAAAGTCGCCCAGTTATATTATTGAAGGAATTTCATTGTAACTTGTTATGATGACTTGTTTTGAAATGATCTTACTGTTACTTGGTAACTTTGGTTGACATACATTAACTGTGAGGGCTACATTAACCAAGGCCTCAATTCTTTAGTACAGTCTTCACCTCAAATTATTCTTATCTAAAACATAGCATATAGGGAATAGTAATTAACATATTCTCAATTATCACAATTCTTGTCATATTTCATAATCCTTTCATAAACATTGAACATTATTCTTTTCATCAAACACTACACACAGTCAAGTTAAGCTACAGTGTCATTGACACTTTCATTAAAAATAGGATTTCAGCTTCCAAGCAACAATTTTAGTTTTTAGCTTAACTTGACAACGTCAAGATAAGCTATTGCCATAACTCGTGCAGAAATCTGTTAGTCTGTGAGTCTGTTCACATTTTCCTTTATCACGGGCTACACCCCGCAGTTCTTGTCTGATCATCACGAAATTTCATATGCAGGTTTGGGGTCATGTCTAGATGAGAACGTCCCCTTTTGGTCGCAATCGGTCAACCGGTATGGCTGCCCGAGCCCAAAACCCCAAAACCATTAGCACAGTCTACAGGTCGTATTTATGAAGGGATTTCATTGTAACTTGGTAGGATGCCTCTGTATAATGCCTAGATGAGAGCGTCCCCTTTTGGGCATGATCTGTCAACCGCGATGGCTGCCCAAGCCTGAAACCCAAAAACTTTTAGCACAGTCTGCAGGTCATGTTTAAAATGGAGGGATTTCATTGCAACTTGGTAGGGTGACTCCTTATGATGTCTAGATGAGAATTTTCCCATTTGGGCGTGATCTGCCAACCGTGACGACTGTCCGAGCCCAAAACCCGAAAACCTTTAGCACAGTCTACAGGTCATATTTTTTGAGGAATTTCATTGTAACTTGGTGGGTTGACTTCATATAATGTCTAGAAGAGAAAGTCCCCTTTTGGACGTGATTGGGCAACTGTGGCGGCTACAGGGGACCGAAGCCCGAAAACCTTTAGCACAGTCTACAGGTCATATTTATGAAGGGATTTCATTGTAACTTGGTAGAATGACTCCAAATAATGTCTAGATGAGAACGTCCCATTTTGATCGCGATCATTCAGCCTTGATGGGTGCCTGAGCCCAAAAACCTTTAGCATAGGCAAAAGATCATATTTATGGAAGGATTTCATTGTAACCTGTTAGGTTGACTCCATATAATGCCTAGATGATGTCATCCCCTTTTGGTTGTAATTGGTCAGCTGTGATGGCTACAGGTGCCCGAAGCCCGAAAACCTTGAGCAAAGTCTACAGGTCATATTTATGAAGGGATTTCATTGTAACTTCGTAGGATCACTCCAGAAGATGCCCAGATGAGATTGTCCCCTTTAGTTGCGATCATTCAACCATGATGGCTGCCCGAGCCCGAAGCCCAAAAACCTTTAGCACAGTCTACAGGTCATATTTATGAAGGGATTTCATTGTAACTTGTTAGGTTGACTTCATATAATGTCTAGATGAGAACGTCCCCTTTTGGGCCCGATTGGGCAACTGTGATGGCTACAGGGGCCCGAAGCCCGAAAACCTTTAGAACAGTCTACAGGTCATAATTATGAAGGGATTTCATTGTAGCTTGATAGGATGACTCCACATAATGTCTAGATGAGAACATCCCCTTTTGGTCGCGATCATTCAGCCTTTATGGCCGCCCGAGCCCAAAGACATTTAGCATAGTCTATAGGTCGTATTTATGGAAGGATTTCATTGTAAGTTGTTAGGTTGACTCCATATAATGCCTAGATGATGACATCCCTGTTTAGCCGTGATTGGTCAACTGTGACAGCTTCAGGGGTGCGAAGCCCAAAAACCTTGAGCACAGTCTACAGGTCATATTTATGAAGAGATTTCATTGTAACTTCATAGGATAACTCCAGATGATGCCCAGATGAGAATGTCCCCTTTTGGTTGCGATCATTCACTGTAACTTGGTAATTTTCAGTGATATACGTTAACTGTGAGAGCCACATACATTAACTGTGAGGTCATATTAACTCAGCTCTTTAGTACAGTGTACACCTCCTCATATTATTTTTATCAAAAACATAGCATACAGGGAACAGAAATGAACATATTCCCAGTTATCACAATTCTTGTCTTATTTCATAATCCTTTCATAAACATTGAACATTATCCTTTTGATCAAACACAACACACAAGTTAAGCTACAGTGTCATTGACACTTTCATTGTTTGGCGTTGCCACTCAAATGCCATATACTTATAATGAGTATGTGTGTGAGATATGTTTTAGGGAAAGAAGGTCAAAGTTCAAGGTCACTGTTACCGCAAACAGAATTTCATTTTCCGTGTAATAACTTTTTTCTTGTTTGCACTGCACTCAGCTTTGATACACAGATTGCCCATGGGAAGAGGATGTCTGGAATTGTTTTGATCGACAATAGATCAAAGGTCAGGGTCATTGACTTTAGAATTTCTGTTTACGACAATAACTTTTAGGTTTTTTTTGTCTCGATAGTACTCACTTTATATGCACATTACCTCTGTGGAGACATGTTAGCATACTCTGTGTGGACAGTGAGTATTTTTGTATGAGCTCTTGCTTACCCCTACCTCTGGCATGGATTGGTGAAAAGCTCTACCGGAAAGCTTTCTGGAGTTAATTACAGGCTAGTATCAAAGAAGAAACATGTTTTTTGTGCACATATTCCAATTCTGTTCATCTGATACTGTAGATTTATTAAAATGTCATACAATAGGGCACAAAGTGAGTTTTGACATCCCATTTCACAGGGATAGGGTGGCCAGCAGGATTATATTAGATCAACAAAAACTCATGAGATGAGCTTTTGTGTTCAACAATACTCAGATTGGACTTGCACTTGAAACAGTTAAGCATGTAAAGACACTGCATAAGTTTCTATCAATTCAATTCAAGGAAACTCTTGAGAAGTGGAAGAGAGGTGCCTCATTAGTTTGGTCAACAAGTTCTGTTTCACTGCTACATTGGGGCCTGAAAATGAATGTGTAGTCCTCTGAAGTAGACAGAATAAGTATAAATGTATGGTTTAAATTGAATGTTTACTTATATTATAGAGGTGATATAGCTGCTGTCTTTTGAGAATGGGAGGCACACTGTGCACAACTCCCTGCTATTTGAAGCAAAGCATGCTATTGTTGAGTCCCAGGATCGAGAATATGTTGTCAAGAAAAACTTCATTGAACATCTGCACATCGCACACAGTAAGTTGGGATTCCAAAAATATTACTTGATTTTTCAAATAAGCTTTTTTGCAGGAAAAATCAAATTTATTTGAGTTCAGTATCATGAGCTCGCTCCAGTAAGGGGGTTGGAGGGAGGGGGGGGGGGGGGGGGGGGGGATATAATATGATTTGGTGTTGTTGAATTTTTTCCTACTGCACAGTTTGTAATTTACATGGCAGTTGGTTAGGTAAGGGTTAATCACTCGCTAGGTGGACCCGATGCATGCTGTTGTCTACTCACAATAAATAAAAATTGCAGGTGCGATTGTGCGGAGGAGCGACAGCTCGACTCAAAATGGAAAGATTGATTATTTATTTATATTTATTTATTAGGGTTTAACGGCACTTTAACAGCCAGAGTCATATCATGTCGGTGACAGTTTTACGGGTGGAGGAAGCCGGAGTGCCCGGAGAGAACCACTGAGCAACGATGAGCAGCTGTCAGCTCTCCAACATCATAACTCTGAACTCTTCACCGCGACACAGGCAGGGTTAGATTGGTTGAAGACATGCACACCATCGACATGCAGTACACCTTAGCACATAGCATCATCGTGCCCCCATGTAGGCAAACAGGGTTAAGTTCCTTGCCCAAGGACACAACACGGGAGTGCGAATCAGTTGCTGAAATGGATACGTACGTCTTTCCGTCCGAACAAATTCTTGTGTGTGCAACTCCTCCTACATTAAAGAACCGATTTTGAAGAAACCTTTCAAATATCATCACTACTAAGTGAACATGCGCATATTCCAAAATTTTTGATCTGCGACAATTTTAACCAGGTTATCTCTCTTGAACTTTGATTTAATATGGGTTTCTACATGAAATTCTTGTGTGCACAACTCCTCCTACATTTATCAATCAATTTGGACAAAACTTTTCAGACATCATCACTACTAAGTGAACATGCGCATATTCCAAGATTTTTGATCTGCGACAATTTTAACCAGGTTATCTCCCTTTGACTTAGATTTATTATGTCTTTCCGTCCGAACAAATTCTTTTGTGTGCAACTCCTCCTACATTAATGAACCGATTTTGATGAAACCTTTCAAACATCATCTCTACTAAGTGAACATGTGCATATTCCAAACTTTTTGATCTGCGACAATTTTAACCAGGTTATCTCTCTTGAACTTTGATTTAATATCAGAAGTGCATTCCTCTAAAAACCCAAAGCGGGGGTATTAATCACCTTCAGTGATAGTTCTAGTTTTCTTTTGCACATCATTAACCCTTTGAACCCTCGTTTCCTGGAATGGTATCACCTTTTGTGTACCTGTACTGTGTGATAGGTCAGCCCAATATCAATATACTAGGAGGATAAAATCATAACTGCAGACTGCAGTTATTATTTTATCCTCAATGCCCCTCTTATAATGAGACAAAAATGGGACAAAATTATGCCGGAGACCGAAAATTCGGTCTTGGGAGTTCAAAGGTTTAAATATAGTACAACAGAAAATAAAACTTTGAAGCATTATTGAAAATCAAACATTGCCAAATAAATCTGCATCACTGTTATATCAGACATATTTTACATGACTTGTCAATATGCTTATTAGGGGACGCGGTGGCATCGCGGTAACTGGTTCTCGTCAGATCACCGAAGTTAAGCAACGTCGAGCACGGTTAGTAGTTGGATGGGTGACCATTTCAGCAACTGATTCGTGCTCCCACGTTGTGTCCTTGGGCAAGGCACTTAACCCCGATTGCCTATATGGGGGCACGATGACGCTGTGTACTAAGGTGTACTGCACGTCGAAGATGCGCATGTCTTCAACCAATCTAACCCTGCCTGTGCCGCGGTACAGAGTTCAGAGTTATGATATTGGAGAGCTGACAGCTGCTCGTTGCTCGGTGGTTCTCTCCGGGTACTCCGGCTTCCTCCACCCGTAAAACTGTCACCGACATGATATGACCCTGGCTGTTAATGTGTCGTTAAACCCTAATAAAACAACAACAACAACAAAAATATGCTTATTAGTGGTAAACTTCTTTTTTTGTTAGCTGTACTTTACAACATCAGGTATGAGCTACTGGGATGGGTTGTGATCTGTTTTCCTTCCACACATCCATATGTCTGAATGTATGTCCATACCTCTGTCCGTCCACTATTCCTGTAGCACACCCCACAGGCCACATCTCTCACCCAATCTTTTGCAAATTGTAATGTCTAGATGGGAGCTATTGAAATTTTTCTCAATTTCGTTGAAAAACATGGCCGCCAGTGGCCATCATGGATTTGGCTCATATATTGTCAAGAATTCCATTAGCGTGCCCCATTGGCCACATCTCTCACCCGATCATTTCCAAATTTCATATGTAGCTTTGGTGTAATGTATAGATGGGAGCTATTGAATTTTTCTGAATTTCATTGAAAAACATGGCCACCAGTGGCCATATTGGATTTAGTATAACAATTGTCAACAATTCCATTAGCACACGGCTCACAGGACACATCCCTCACCTGATCTTTTTCAGATTTCATATGTAGCATTGTGTGATATCTAGATGAGAGCTATCGAAACCTGGCTGCCAGCATCCATCTTGGATTTGGCATATAAATTGTCAACAATTTCTTTAGCACACACACCTTATGGAGTGCATCTCTCACTCAATCTTTTTCAACTCTCTTATGTGGCATTAGGGTGATGTGTACATGGGTGCTCTGGTGGGTTTTTTTTAATTTCAGTAAAAAACATGGCCACCAGCAGCCATTTCAGATTTTACTATTAAATTGTCTTCAATTCAAATTAGCATGTACATCCCACAGTTAGTTATTTAGTTCTGACCCTTCTTGGTGAAGTTGATCTGCAGTGTCATTGACACTTTCATTTAACTGATGGCTGTATTCTAAATCTTAAGTTTATTGTAAGCTATAGCAAAAAATAGTCTTAATTGTCTAAAAGGTCCTTAAAAGTTGCTTGAAAGGGTCTTTGAAAGTCTTTGAATTTCATATAACCTCAGCCATAAGACAATGAGCTCTGTATACAGAACTTCAGCTTGTGTGATCCGTTTTAACCCTTTACCTAACATAGCTGCCAAAATCAACCAGAAAATTAACAAGAATAGGAGTACCACAGACTAAAATATCTCAGAAGTTTCTCAATCAAATCATACAAATATGGATATCATTAGAACCAGCTCGTTGAGCTGGTTCTAATGATATCCACATTTTTACGTTTTTATTGAAAAAATGTGAAATTCGTTTTCGAAAAATGTGAAATTTAATTTATTTTTTAAAAATACTGTGTTAGGTAAAGGGTTAAAAAACAGTTTGTTCTTCTGAGATCCATAGTGTGAAAGTTACTGTTCAGTGGATATTTTGGGATACTTCAGCATTGTCTTGGATGTTGAGATATGTCTGAGAAAACTCAACAACAGAAAAAGACGATGTTGTTAAAAAGTGTCTTTCTCCCTCTATTCCCATTTTGCCACCTGAAGCCATTACTATAAAACTTCTATAATTGTATTTTCCGGAATTGTATTTTTCACTTGTCATTATAAATCACTGGAATGAATAATTGGCATTTTAAAAGACATGGCAATTTACCTACAGGTAAATGAAAACGCCAATGATTCATTCAGACATTTTACCACCATATACAGAAACCACCATGTACAGGAAATACAATTCTTGAAAATGCAGTTGTAGAAGTTTTATCGTATTGGCCCCAGGTGGTAACAATTACTAGCTGTTGTCAAAGGCTCTCCCATGACAGTTGCTCGCCATTGCTTTGTGGTTTTCTCAGGTACTCCAGCTTCCTCCACTCGTAAAACTTTCATACACGAGGTGACCCTGGGTGTCGAAAGTGTCATTAAAACCCCAATAAATAGATAAGGCTCTCCCATAATGCTTCAAATTTTACCTCTCAAAACATCTGCATAACAATGCAGATTTTGAATGTTTTAATATATAAAACACCAAAGGCAGAGAACTTCTTCAGCAGATCTGGTCAAAATGAATATGTGAGATGTAGGGTAAAAGCACCTTTCTCTTGTATCATGTAATTAGTAGGAAAGGAGGTTATGTTTTTAGTGGTGTGTATCTATGCGGATTACTGCTGTGTCTGTTTGTGTCTGTGGGTTTCAGCTTTCTTGTGAGAGCTCTAACTCTAAATCCATGTTTACTGACAACCTAATTTTCTCCAGATTTTTCCATACATGTGCTCAGCAGTTGCCAAATTGCAACACTTTGAATTCAAGTTCCAGACATTATCTTTTAACCATCTGCATTTTTGCTCTTCTATGTTAAATATAATTTTTACATTTTTAGCTAACCCATACCTGAAGTGACAGTCATCGTCTTGGCAGCAAGATCATTATACCCCTGCTTCGAAGAAGTGGGGGCTATATAGGAATCGTCCGTACATCTGTCCGTACGTCCATCCGTCCGTACGTCCGTCAGTCCGTACATCTTTCCGTCCAGACAAATTCTTGTGTGCGCAACTCCTCCTACATTAATGAACCGATTTTGATGAAACCTTCATCTCTACTAAGTGAACATGTGCATATTCCAAACTTTTTGATCTGCGACAATTTTAACCGGGTTATCTCTCTTGAACTTTGATTTAATATGGGTTTCTATATGAAATTCTTGTGTGCGCAACTCCTCCTACATTTATCAATCAATTTGGACAAAACTTTTCAGACATCATCACTACTAAGTGAACATGCGCATATTCCAAGATTTTTGATCTGCGACAATTTTAACCAGGTTATCTCCCTTTGACTTAGATTTATTGTGTCTTTCCATCCGAACAAATTCTTGTGTGTGCAACTCCTCCTACATTAATGAACCGATTTTGATGAAACCTTTCAAACATCATCTCTACTAAGTGAACATGTGCATATTCCAAACTTTATAATCTGCGACAATTTTAACCAGGTTATCTCCCTTGAACTTTGATTTAATATGGGTTTCTACATGAAATTCTTGTGTGCGCAACTCCTCCTACATTTATCAATCAATTTGGACAAAACTTTTCAGACATCATCACTACTAAGTGAACATGCGCATATTCCAAGATTTTTGATCTGCGACAATTTTAACCAGGTTATCTCCCTTTGACTTAGATTTATTATGTCTTTCCGTTCGAACAAATTCTTGTGTGCGCAACTCCTCCTACATTAATGAACCGATTTTGATGAAACCTTTCAAACATCATCTCTACTAAGTGACAAAACTTTTCAGACATCATCACTACTAAGTGAACATGCGCATATTCCAAGATTTTTGATCTGCGACAATTTTAACCAGGTTATCTCCCTTTGACTTAGATTTATTGTGTCTTTCCATCCGAACAAATTCTTGTGTGTGCAACTCCTCCTACATTAATGAACCGATTTTGATGAAACCTTTCAAACATCATCTCTACTAAGTGAACATGTGCATATTCCAAACTTTATAATCTGCGACAATTTTAACCAGGTTATCTCCCTTGAACTTTGATTTAATATGGGTTTCTACATGAAATTCTTGTGTGCGCAACTCCTCCTACATTTATCAATCAATTTGGACAAAACTTTTCAGACATCATCACTACTAAGTGAACATGTGCATATTCCAAATTTTTTGATCTGCGACAATTTTAACCAGGTTATCTCTCTTGAACTTTGATTTAATATGGGTTTCTGCATGAAATTCTTGTGTGCGCAACTCCTCCTACATTTATCAATCAATTTGGACGAAAGTTTACAGACATCATCACTACTAAGTGAACATGCGCATATTCCAAAATTTTTGAGCTGTGGCAATTTTAACTAGGTTATCTCCCTTTAACTTAGATTTATTATGGGTTTCTACATGAAATTCTTGTACGTGCAACTCCTCCTACATTTATCAATCAATTTTGACGAAACCTTTCAAACATTATCACAACTAAGTGAACATACGCATATTCCCAAATTTTTGATCTGCGACAATTTTAACCAGGTTATCTCCCTTTAACTTGGATTTATTATGGGTTTTCAAATGGGATTCTTGTGTGTGCAACTCCTCCTACATTAATGAACCGATTTTGAATACATGTTGCACATTGTAAATGTGTTTTTCCAAATGTAAACCATATATGTCTGGGCTCTTTAAGTATTCAGTGCTGTTCTGTGGAAGGCCACATGCAAATACAAATTTCAACAACAAAAAATGATCTTTACGTATACATTTCCTTATGGCCTTCGCCTACATGATCAGAAGTGCATTCCTCTAAAAACCCAAAGCGGGGGTATTAATCACCTTCAGTGATAGTTCTAGTTTATATGAGTACTGTTGACTGCGTTTCATGAGGTAGAAATTTCCAGTACTGCATGACCTCAAACCCATATCATTTATCTTAAGCCACTTAAAAAATGTAATGGCCATATGCACCCAGTGCTATTCACAAAAATGGTCTGTCAATTGTTTTTTCATTTTTTTGCCACCAAAACCTGGCATATGACCCCTGATTTTAACCTTTTACGTAACGAATGGGTGCATCTGACCACATAATTTATAAATTAACCCCCTGCACACTGGTGTCGAAATATCTAAAGTTCAGGGTGCAATTTTTTCCCATAATGCAACTAGAAATTTAACCAATTCAATTTTGTTTGACAGAGCTCATTGAGCATTACAAACAAAATTTAATTGGTTAAATTCCCAGTTGCATTATGGGAAAAATGGCTACTGGAAATCTGGATATTTTGACATCAGTGTGCAGGGGGTTAAGCAGTTTAAAAAAGATTATTTTTCAAAAAATGTCAACAAAACCATTTCTTATCAACCTACTCACAATTGTTTACTACAGGCTTGCACTACAGTGGAAGTCCCTAACTCGGATAAAATACTCTCTATTTTTGTCTTTCCCAAGCAAGTTGGGAAAGAAAAGTGGTGCAAAAGCACCAATAAAAATAAGCCAAAACTGGGTCGAGTGCAACCGGCGCAGACCCAGTACGGGACGCTCTCTCCCAAGTACAACTCCACGACTTCCGTTGCCAGTGCGCATATACCGTCTCTAAAGACTCATTCTTTTTGAATCCGGAAACGTTAGAGTTATGTGATCAGCGGGGAGGAAAGATTCTTTACCCGTAAAGAAGACGGGAGGGCCTCCATGTAAACAATTGTGGTAGGTATAATAAGAAAGGAAATTTACTATAAAATTTAGATATCTTGTGACCCCTCATTGGAACGAGCTTGTTGAGATCATTCCAATGAATGCATCACATCATATGGAAATTGTTAAAATATTTTGAATTTAACCCTTTACATAACGAATCGTCTGCAAACAGCCACGTAAATACAAACTAAGCAGTTGAAAAAAGATTATTGTTAAAAAAATGTCAACAAAACAATATCATGTGACCCCTCATTTTTTCTGGGTTTTTATCAGTTTTTGTTTTAAAAACATGACTCAGGAACTTGAGATCTGCCAATTTCAAATTTTTAGCCAAATCGAGTCAATTTCATTCCCAAATCGAATCAGGCAGAGGATTTCAAATCAAATCCACACAGCCGATGAGACCAGATCGCCCAAATCAAACAAGATGCCATCAAACTTGAATTGAATCCCGCATCTTTTCAAATTGTAAATACTGTAATTCTTAGAATCATAAATATTGTTCATCTCTGCTCAAGTATTGTATTCACTGGCAACTCATCTGTATGGGCAAGTCAATCAAACAAGCAGAATATTTGAATATATATCAGGTACAGGAGCACTGCTGATAGAATCAGACTTCAAGAGGAGGCACTTAATAGGATGTTGAGAGTACTTTGATGATTCAAAAATTTCGGAATCAGCACAACTGAATCAACCCAAATTATCAAAATGGTTTCAAATCGAATTTTGAAGCTTTACAGGGGTCCACCATGAACCCTTATTGGAACAAGGTCTCCAACATGATATAACCTGGGGTGTTGAATGTGTCTTTAAAAACAAAGCAACAAATAAATAAATATTAGAACAAAGTCATCAAGTGCATTCTGCTGAAGATCATAGATTTTGTCGTGAAAGCAAAATATGAAAAAAAATGAAAAAAATACTTCAAGTGCAGTGAGGAAGTCATATTAGGTAAAGAGTTAAACTT
Source organism: Pictodentalium vernedei (assembly GCA_031216915.1). Classification (NCBI taxonomy): domain Eukaryota; kingdom Metazoa; phylum Mollusca; class Scaphopoda; order Dentaliida; family Dentaliidae; genus Pictodentalium; species Pictodentalium vernedei. The sequence goes on from CM062290.1 coordinate 125,501,123, forward strand.
TGTGATGACATCTGTTTATCAGCTTCTAGTTGATCTTTCTATACTAGACATAAAACCTTCAGACCAGCCCTTGTACTTAACAATTGGCGGTAGTAGGCATTACCCCATGAATAGGCTAAAAAATTATTTCAATCTATTTTCCTTTCAAAGATATCACCAGATGCTGTCCACTTTAATTATCAAAAAAACTATCAAACAGCTTCAAAAAAACAAATGGCTATGGTTCGTGATTTCATTAAAATAAAAATGAGATTGAAATATTTCACTGAATGTAACCTGCTTCCAGGCTAGATTACTGGTTAGAGTACCATACCTATTGAAAACCTATGAACACCAGTGTTTGTGCTGTGCTATTCACCGACTTGTCAGTTACATGACTAATATAAGTTTATGTTCATGAAAATTATATTTCTTACTCCATGAAAACCCTAGGAAGTAGAGCAGTGCCTGTTTATTGTGGCAAAATGGTTATGCTATACGTAAAATAGGACCTGGGACCAATACAGTAGAACCTGTCTTGAGAGACCACCCTTTTTGCCAAGCAAAAGTGGTCCCTCAAGACAGGTGGTCTCTCATTAGAGGTTTGAGGTTTTCACTAGTCAGTGAATGACCAACCAGAGAATATTTGTTGCAGAAATGGGAGGAGAGTTGATTTTTCAACTTTTTTTTTATTATTGTTGTATTTTAATTCAGTTTTAATACAAGTACAGAGGTATTGTTTGAGAAATTACAGTTAAAAGTACATAAATTGAAAAATTTTTGAGATTATGATGTGAAGGGGCTGGTCCATCCAAAATAGTAATTTCTTACTTTATGCAAACAAAGTGTTCTCTTTCTATCAATATTTTCAAATGAGTTATTTTTGTAATAATTTACAGTTGTACCTTGAAAAGTCCTGTTTTTGGTGTCTGTCAAGTTTTGTTTTAATAGAAAATAATTTCAGTCACACTTGAAGTAAAAATAAAAGGCCACCCTTCCCCCCAAAAAAGTGTACAATTCGAGATTTGAAAAAAATTAATTTTTCAAGGTCCAAAAAGGGACATAACTCTGGCAAAAAATGTCGGACCAAACCCTGATTGATACACCTATATAACAAATTTTATTTGAATCGGTCAACAACAACTAAAGTTATCAGTCATGAAATTTCTAAGTTGAAAAAGGGGCAAACTCTGGCGAAACTTGTAGGTCCACACCATTATTCAAATTTGGCCTGTATTGTATGTTGATACACCTACATACCAATTTCATTTGATTTAGCCAACTATAACTGAAGTTATCATCAGGAAGCAAAAAAAAATGAATTTTAGAAGTCAAAAAATGGGCATAACTGTGGCAAAAATTGTCAAACCATATCCCGATTGGAACCTGACCTGTATTTTACATTGATACACCTACATACCAAATTACATTTGATTTGGCCAACTATCACTGAAGTTACCATAGGGAAACCAAAAAAAAAGAATTTTTGAAGTTGAAAAAGGGGCATAACTGTGGCAAAAATTGTCAGACCGCACCCCGATTCGAACTTGACCTGTATTTTATGTTGATACACCTACATATCAAATTTCATTTGATTTGATCAACTATAACTAAAATTATCATCGAGAAACGAAAGTGGGATGGACGCACCAATGGACGGACACTGGCTATTTTAATAGTCCCCGAAAAATAGACTTACCAGGGTGGTTTAGTTTGCTTAATCCTCTTTGATTTTGTCACACTTAAGCAAATAATGGACATAAACTCAGTTGGCTTTTTTTAACAATAATCTTTATATTTTCAAAGGGGCCTTGATATAAAAATTTCTCAGACTTGAAGAATAATACAATTGAATAACAATGTAATTGAAAGCCAATTAATATAGTTTTCAGACAATCTACAGTAAAAGATATTTGTCATACATGTGTATGATTTCAGATATTAAGGTTTCAGGGGACAATTGTCCAGACAATTTTACTGTTGGTCAGATGTCAAGTTACATTTTTCAACTATTGATTTCTGTACACATTGCATTGATCTTAATTGATTTTAATACTCTGAAATAACAAAAATTGATTTTCTGGTCTCTCAAAACAGGTGAAAATTGAGTTTTTGCCACCGTTTTGTGGTCTCTCAAGACAGGTGGTCTCTCATGACAGGTGGTCTCTCGTGACAGGCCCATTATAGAGTGAAGGGAACAATTGTCCAGACAATTTTACTGTTGGCCAGATGTCCGGTTACATTTTTAAAGTATTGATTTCTGTACAGAGCATTGATCTTAATTGATTCAGTTCTCTGAAACAACAAAAATTGATTTTCTGGTCTCTCAAAACAGGTGAAAAACTGAGTTTTTGCCACAGTTTTGCAGTCTCTTAAGACAGGTGGTCTCTCATGACAGGTCCATTATAGAGTGACAGCAATCTCTGCATGGCCGCAGTGGTCTCTCAAGACAGGTGGTCTCTTAAGACAGTCGTCTCTCAAGAAAGGTTTTACTGAACTGTAAAACTTTTACAATATTTTCTAGAATTGTATTTTCTAGTTATGACTAACTGGTAGAGTGCTAAATTATTTTTGGTCTTGAAAATTTCTTTGTGCATCTTTACCTTGTTACAATTTATGGGAGAGTGCCAATAGGCACTCTCCCATAAATTGTAACAAGTCAAATGCTGACAGATAAAATAATATCTCTTCAAAGATAATATGAAGCACATCCACAAAATATGAAGCCTTTAAATTGTGGTACCGGCACTTTACAATAAAGCCCAAATATGGGCTTCCAGCACTTTATCAGTTAAATGGGTTAAAATGAACCATTAGCATTTTCAAAGATCTGCCAATTTGCCATCCGGCAAATTGCCATATCTTTTAAAATGCTAATGATTCATTTTAGTTACTAATACTAATAGGGAGAAAATGCAATTATAGAAAATACATTTGTAAAAGTTTTATAGTATTGCCTTCTGGAAACCAATGTCTGGGTGGAGGGCCTCAAAAGCAGGCAGCATAGGTATGAACAATTGGCTAAACTTAATTTTATTCTTATGTTGCAGTGATGCTATAGCCTTAGATGCTAAGAGTGATCCAAAACATAAATAAATAAATGAATATTTACTTGCCATTTATTGCGGACTGATGTCCCTATCCAATAAATTTTCAGAAAATAGTTTTCATGAATAATATTCAAATTGAAAATAAAATAATCTTTACTTTTGACATTTGATGCACTGGTTAAATGCAGATTTTTAACCCTCTACCTATTATAATGGGAAGAACAAATCAACAATATTCACAAAAATTACCATTCACAAAGCCTTCCATTTTGATGGGGCCTGGGCTGATAGGCCCATGATCAGCTCATAAAATGTTTTTTCATGGCCTATCGCTAGTACACGATAAAACAGCATTTTACTTTTCTGTAAGTTAAATAAAAAATGGTCCTGGGAACACTAAATTAGGTGCCGGTAGTCCATCCTTGAAGGCATACTGGTAGGCCCTGACATCATACAAAATACAAGGTCTGCATTCAAATTTTATAATTTTGAAAACTCCCCCCCCCTGTCACAAAAACATGACTTATGACCCTTCATTGCACTGAGCTCGTTCCAATGATGGGTCATAAGCTATGTTTTTGACGCAAAAAATAAAAAAAATTAGTGCTTCAAGAATATTATTTGCAAATGTCATCTGCTTTTCATATTAGGTGAAGGGTTAATCAGCAGCTTCTCTCATTGGATACTGTACAGGACATGCATAATACATACGCAGTGAATGGTGGCTGCATTTTTTAAATTAAACCATAATTTGACTGATATTTAACAAAAACTTGATAGTCTGTCAAAGTTCGCTAATTGTACAATACATCAAATGCTCATGTGTGAGATTTATCATTTTGTGTGACTGTGTCTCCATGTAAATACTTAACTCTCTGAATACTGAATATCAAAATTTCAACCTGCAAATATCTCCCGTAATGCAATTGATTTTTTGTTTGACATTTATTTATTTATTTATTTATTTATTGGAGTTTACCGAAAGCCAGGGATCCCCTCAAGTCAGACAGTTTTATTGGTGGAGGAAGCCGGAGTACCAGGACAGAACTACCAAGCAATGGCACACAAGTGTCAGACTCCCCAGTGTACTAACTACGCATAAGCAGGGTTAGCATTGGTTGAAGACAGGTGCACCATCGATGTGCAGTGTGCTTTAGTACATAGCACCTTGGTGCCCCCACATGAGCAATCTGGATTAAGCGCCTTGCCCAAGAACGTAACACAGTTAACCCTGGTGGAAATCGAACTTTCGGTTTGAAGTTCAATGCTGTAACCACTGAGCCACCGCTCCCTTCTTGCTTGACAGAATTCATTTAACTCTGACAAACAAGTTGGAATTGGTTAAGTTTTAGTTACATTATGGGTAATATTTGGAACTTAAAATTTTGGAGTTTTGGTATCATCATGAAGAGGGTTAGTTACACTACTTTTATCGCTGTAACTTGATATGACAATAAGGACATTTAACCTGCAAAAAATCTCTTAATTAACTTATAATCTGCATTTTTTCCCCAGAAAAGGTAGTTCATGACCTCTCATTGGTGTAAACTCAATGGGCACGTTACAGCGAGGGGGGTCTTTTGGAGGTAAAAATTGAAAATTTCTTATTAACCCTTTACCCATGGTAATGAGAAAAACCAGCCACTGCTACACAGAACATAACAAATAATTTGTATAAAAAACGCTGAGAAATACATATTTAGCACATGTAAACTCTAAATATACCGGGCACGAATATGTCCACTGTAATCCTTATTTTTTGTAATTGTTTCTGCTCATCTTATTTTATAACATGGCATCGCTCTCGAAGTTAAGATCATCCTGGAATGTTCAAGGCCTTGGAGACAAGCTTGGTAATCCGGACGTGATATATGCCTTGAGTAAAAACGATATTAATACACTATCGGAAACATGGGCTAATGAGTCAACAAAATACAAACTGGAAAAGTACGTCACAAAAAGTAAGATGATAAGATCTAAACATAAACAGGCTGAATTGAACAGCGGCAGCATAGCTATTTTGGTGCGCAGAGAAATACACAAAATTTTTTTGGTGGTCCCACATCCTAGTAAAGCCCGCAAGTCTTGAGCACAGTCTACAGGTCATGTTTATGAAGGGATTTCATTGTAACTTCATAGGATCACTCCAGATGATGCCCAGATGAGAATATCCCCTTTTGGTTGCGATCATTCAACCATGATGGCTGCCCAAGCCCAAAGCCCAAAAACCTTTAGCACAGTCTTCAGGTCATATTTATGAATGGATTTCATTGTAACTTGATAGGTTGACTTCATATAATGTCTAGATGAGAACAGCCCCTTTTGGACACCATTAGGCAACTGTGACGGCTACAGGGGCCTGAAGCCCGAAAACCTTGAGCACAGTCTACAGGTGATATTTATGAAGGGATTTCATTGTACCTTGGTAGTATGACTCCAAATAATGTCTAGATGAGAATGTCCCCTTTTGGTCACGATCATTCAGCCTTGATGGCTGCCCGAGCCCAAATCCTCAAAACCTTTAGCATAGTCTATAGGTCATATTTATGGAAGGATTTCATTGTAACCTGTTAGTTTGACTCCATATAATGCCTAGATGATGACATCCCCTTTTGGTCGTGATTGGTCAACTGTGATGGCTTGAAGCCCGAAAATTTTGAGCACAGTCTACAGGTCATATTTATAAAGGGATTTCATTGTAACTTCGTAGGATAACTTTAGATGATGTCTAGATGAGAATGTCCCCTTTTGGTTGCGATCATTCAGCTTTGATGGCTGCCCGAGCCCAAAGCCCAAAAACCTTTAGCACAGTCTACAAGTCATATTTATGAAGTGATTTCATTGTAACTTGGTAGGTTAACTTCATATAATGTCTAGATGAGAACGTCCCCTTTGGACGCAATTGGGAAACTGATGGCTACAGGCGCCTGAAGCCCAAAAACCTTTAGCACAGTCTACAGGCCACATTTATGATGGGATTTCAATGGAACTTGATAGGATGACTCGTTTTGGAATAATTTCACTGTAACTTGGTAACTTTCATTGATATACATTAACTGTGAGGGCCACATATATTAACTGTGAGGTCATATTAACCGACCTCTCAGCTCTTTAGTGCAGTGTTCACCTCACATTATTTTCATCAAAAACATAGCATACAGGGAACAGAAATGAACATATTCCCAATTAACACAATTCTTGTCTTATTTCATAATCCTTTCATAAACATTGAACATTATCTTTTTCATCAAACACAACACACAAGTTAAGCTACAGTGTCATTGACACTTTCATTTGTACATCCGATGATCAACTTAAAAATTAAAATTTACGGGGACAGGAAACCCTCAACTAGTCGACGTTGACTCGACTTTGGGGTACCTACTAGCCGACCTTGGAATTCCAGAGTCGTTTGAACCCTACAGTGAGGTAAGGTTTTAAAGATAGAAGGTGGAGAGTGTAAATGTAAGTGTAAGACTGCTTACATACCCTTTTACTCCTTGTATTGAACATTTAGATTATTTGCTGGATTGCATTTGAGAAAGAACTGACAAAGATTGCTGTTATCTGCATTGTCAGCTGGTTGGTTGCTGAAAATCAATATTTGAGAGCTTGAAAACTACTTGGAATCTCAGTCATTTTTACAATTGAAAAATTCCTTTGTGTAAAAGACGTGATGAGTGAGTTACTTCTAAAATTCCCATAGCTTGGAATATCCACATGGACAATGACTCCGATGTGTGTTCCCTGCCAGCAGGTATTGTCAGTGGAGCACATTCTTTTACATTGTACTGATTTTAATCTTGTTAGACGACAGTATTTTAATGTTGTGTCTCTTAGAGACCTATTTTACAGTACAAATCCTCTTAAGTTCTGTCGGTCCTGAAGGAAATCAACCTTTTTTAATAAATTTTAAAATTGTTTTTATTCTTTTAATCTTGACTCTTCATGTCTCAAATCATCACGTTGATTTATCCCTTTACCCAATGCAGATGATACCAAAATTTATTATTTTGAATATAATTTTTTCAAATTTTTCAAAAGATTTCAACAAAACCATATCATGTGACCCCTCGTTGGAATGAGCTCATCGAGCTCATTCCAACAAGGGGTCACATGATATGGTTTTGTTGAAATTTTTTGAAAAATAATATTTTTTCGACTACTGAATTTGCATATTAGGCGGGCGGATGCGGGCGATTCGTTGGGTAAAGGGTTATATATTATTCACTTCTCTTATCTCATTACTCATTGCTGTTCAAATCACTCCTGTCTTTGACAGATCTGTTGTTGTAGTTATTTTCTATTTTTATTCAATTTTTACAGCATAACTGATAATGAAGTTTTACTTTCTACATTTTCTGGCGATGATATAGCCTTACCTGCTGATGTGGCATTAAGCACCAATAAATAAATAATAATAACTGATATCATCCAAAATGGTATAACAAGGGAAGGCAGTGATTCACTCATTGGATATCTGCATGAAGAAAGGACTTCTAGTGAGGCCTAAAAAAAAGTTAAAAATCTGTTTATCTGCAGGTCTTCCTGCATGGACCTTTTGGCTGCCGCATGATCTCTTTTTATAGCTAATGCAAACTTAAAAAAATAAATATTAAATGGTTTATTTCTGATATTTTACCCACGTTAATAAAATTGATAAATTTGTCCCTTGAGTGCAACAAGGCTTGCCCTTGCAATTCTTTAGCCTTCGTGTCCTCAAGAGACAAAATACACCACCACCCATGCTATTCTGTAGATTATATGAGGCCGAAAACATAAAACAAAGCAAGAACATGAACTTTTGATCGCAAAGAAATAATTACAAAAATAAAATAAAAAAACGTCCCGCCAGCATGCCATTTTACAAAAAAATGGCCTGAGAAATAGAAGATCTACTTTGTGGGGCCTAATGTTTATTCATATTTCTACTTCATATTCTTGATACACCTCCTGCTCTTTCTGGACTCCGAACCCATTCAACGATTAGCACTGAACAGAAAGGACTTTTATTTTGTTATTAATGTTTATTCATATTTATATTTCCTGTTCTTAATACACCAACTACCCTTTCTTGATTTCACTGTCAAATCACAATACAAATGAGGCCTCAGTACAGATTACATAACACGACTTTCATCCAAGAGAAACTACAATGTACTCACAATGGCCTTCTTTTGTGAGCATACTCCTTTGAATAGTTATTAACTTCATTGGCATGAGCTCATCAAGCTCATTCCAGTCAGTTGTCACATGATATCGTTTGGTGAATTTTTTTGGATAAATTTGAAAAATTAATATTTAAAATAATAAATTTTGATAGCATGTTGGGTAAAGGGTTAATTCAATAGCTTCTTTGTCAGTGAAAATTATTCATTTAACAGGAATATTCATTTAACTGGTAGATTTTATTTATCGACCACAGATTTCTTTTTATGATATATTCCTCTGTTACATTTCATTGGATAGTGCCCATAGGCACCATCTAATCAGATGTAATTGAGCAATATTACATTAATAAAATCTGATTCTTTCCAGGGCTAATTTATTTATTTATTTATTTATTTATTTATTTATTTATTTATTTATTTATTTATTTATTGGGGGTTTAAGGTCGCATATTTTTGCGCAGTGGCTAATCATGACCATGACAGTTTTACAGAAGGAGGAAGCTGGAGTACCCGGAGAGAACCACTGAGCAATGGCGAGGAACTGTCAGCTCCCCAACATAAAACTCCACACAAGCAGGGTTAGCATTGGTTGAAGACAAGTGCATCATCGACGTGCAGTATGCCTTAGTACACGACGTCACCGTGCCCCCACATGGACAATGGGGGTGAAGTGTCTGGCCCAAGGACACAACACGGTTGCTGCAGGTGGGATTCGAACCGAGGACCTCTCGGCTTGCAGCCTGCTCCTCTACCCACTGAGCCACCGTGCCCCTTCTTCTGGGGCTAATATGAAATCTTCTCTAACAGAGTGTACATATTTTTCTCACAACCAGTGGTATTTTGTAAAGCCCAAATATGGACTTCCAGAACTCTACCAGTTAACAGGAATGTTATTACTTTCCTATATTCTAGAGACAAATGGATTGGATGTGCTGAGGTCAAATAGGTAAATAAACAAGGGGAATTTGGTAACTGTCAAGGTAATTTCTCAACATATTACAATATTTTTTATTCAGTTAAGGTTTACTCTATAACCTATGTGCATTTAACAGGTCAAATTTGTTCTGAAGGTATGGTAAATGATTTTGTGTTTGGAAGTCAATGAGCTCTGACAAACAAGATTGAATTGGTTCAATTTTTAGTTGCATCATAGAAAACATATGGAATTTTGGTATTTTGACATTAATGTGGACTATGTTCAGACTTCCACACTGATTGAATGATGGAGTTCCAACATACAATAATGAGAATGTCTTTTAGACAATATTCTATACACTAAAATATATAGGAAGGGTTTCCAGCTACAGTTTTAACCTCATGCTTCATGAATTACATTTTTGATGGATTATTCCCAAAATTAATGTTTGGAATCTAATATTATTGCATCCGTGGAAATGTTACCCACCCATGGAAAGTGACCAGTCCAGGTGGCTGTACTGTAAGTCAGTAAGACTGCAAAGATGTGATTACAGATCACTGCCAAACCACCAGACTCTTATTGAGGAAAAAAGATTCTGGAAAAGTTATCCCATCCTTTGAGGCTCAGTGATTAATCAAAATAAAGCATGTTGGAGTTAAGAAACATCACAATATTTTGAATGATCAGCAAAGACATCTTGATTTGTTTAGACTATTTGCTCTGGAACTGAAATGTAATCCAATTTTTCCCAGTTGGCCAATTCTGGTTGGCCACCAAGTCCAAATGTACTTGCAACCGAATTGCATATGTTACATGTATATATGAACAATGATAAAATCTTCAAACATTAAACTATGAAGTAATGAAAGAAATATCTACACTGTTACAAGCAGTCTGGTTTCATCAGCTAGCATGGTGAAATAAAGAAGTACAACAAGTGCATGTACTGAGCTAGCAAGAGGTTTTGTAACAGGAAACTGAAATCTATACAGATTCATGTTTCCACCACCAATGTAGAGGAAAAGGAGAGTAGCAGTGCATATGACTATTGTCGGTTGTAATATTTTCACTGGGGACAGATTGAGGCTTGTTATGTCTTGGTATTTTTTCCTCTCATCTTCTGATCAGTACCAGTATGGATCTGAAGATCAGAAATGAAATATAACTTGAAACTGTTCAATCGCTTTTACCTAATAAAATGGACATCTTTGGCCAGCACTAAAATCGTCATTCAGTTTTTCCCCTATTTTTCTCAGTTTTTACCTCCAAATACATAGCTTAGGACCCCTCATTGGAATGAGCTTGTTGAAATCCTTCCACTGGGTAGTCATTAGCTGTGTTTCAGAAACAAAATATACACCATGTTAGTTCTTCAAAAAATTGGTTTCCAAATGTCTCCTTCAAGTCTCGTTAGATAACTTGAATAGTTAAAAATAAAATGAAACAAAAGTAGAAGCTAAGTACAGTGGATCCCATTTAATTGTATATAATTTTTTACAGACTAACCCTTTTTACTGCATATAATTGTCTGGCACAAAACCATTTACCATACCTGTGTGCAAATTATGATGTAGGACGGTTAATCTCTGTTAACTGGATAAAAAGTGCTGCAAACTACTGAAAACTTACTCTTTTCTTCAAGGAATTCTCCACCTTCACAGACATTTTGGACCTTAGAACTCAGTGTAATCATTTTATTCTTAACCTGCTGAGTATTTTAAAATTATTTTTTACCAAATCTAGTCATGACTGCTGTTAAGCAGCCATAAATAGATTTCATGGAGGATTCATCGAAATTTAACTGAAGAAATCAGTAGTTCAAAAGTTCAATCAATTTACAAGGGGAAATTTGATAAAACGTGCCAAAATTCTTATTTCAGTGGCAAGAGATTTTATGTCCTGGGTGGAAATATCTGCCAGCAGCATCCAAGGAGTTAATCTTTTAACCCTTCACCTAACATGAAAAGCAGACGACACTTGCCAAAAAATTTCTTGATTAACTATTTTTTTTCATTTTTTGTCTCAAAAACATAGGTTATGACCCCTCGTTGGAACGAGCTCATTCCAACGAGGGGTCATAACCTATGTTTTTGAGACAAAAAAAAATGAAAATATAATGAAAATTAATTGGTGATTTTTGAGAATAGCGCTGGCTGGTTTTGGCCGTTACGTTAGGTAAAGGGTTAACTGTTGAATTCATCACCGAATCACCAAATGCAGAAACAAGTTCAAGTTTTAGTTAAAATTAAATACTTCAGTCGCTATTAATTAGCTTTTCAATTAACAAGGTTCCAAAAGTACCATCTCAGGTACTTTTATATCACACTTTTTCAACTACTTCTTGTTCTGTTTATGTTTGACTACAATGCCTGGAGAGTGGATAACCTTTAACTGGTATAGTGCAAAATTTTTTCTCAGTATCAAAATTTGTTCATGCATTTTTGGCTTGTTACAATTGATGAGAGAGTGTAGACACTCACATAAATTGTAACAAGACAAATCGATGGAAATGAAGAAATTTAACTTCAGCGATAATATGAAGAACATCCACAGAATATGAAACCTTTAACTTGAGGTACCTGCTGTTCAAAATATAGCCCAAATATGGGCTTCCAGCATGCTACCCGTTAAAACATGTATGGAGGCAAGCTTTCACCTGGATAAAAACCCACCATCTGGGAAAAAACATAAAAATAACAAGCAAAGTATTATCCAGTGAATCCCTATGTTGAACCCTCAGGTCCATTGGTTAAAACTGTACTTGTCCTTCATCTGCATTATCACAAGAGTCCACATGTATTATCTGTGTAGAAACACTACTCCATGATGTTGTGAAATAGATCTTCAGCTTAAGCTTTTGTTTGTTGGGTTGCAATGGCATTTTCAACAACCAAGGTCATATAATGTTGGACAGTTTTAGTTTTATGGTTGTTGGAAGCCAGAATACCCAGAGAGAACCACCAAATAATGGTAAGTAACTGCCAGACTCTCCAACTTAATAACCTGGCATGAGCTGGGTTAGCACCAGTTGAAGGCAGGTGTTCCTACCCCCCCCCCCCCCCCCCCCCTAGTATACAGTGCCACCATGTTCCCACATAGGCAATCAGGTTGAAGTATCTGGCCCAAGGACACAACACAGATGATGCAGGTCATGATCGAACTGTTGACCTTTCCATCTCAGGTCCAATGCGCTAACCAATGAGCCACCGTTCTCCCTGGCCTTTGGTATTGACTGCTAAGTTTCTTCATGCACAGCTGAAGCAATATCAGTACCGTGTGTTCATCAGATAGTGTATTGTAATGGTATTGATTTACTTCTGGTTTCATGCTGACCAACAATTGATCCTAAGTCCACAGACTGAAGAGTTCATTCTTGATCTATTCTGCATTAAGTGATTGATGCTTGTGGCATAGCTCTGTTGTCATTGATTCATCAATTACCTTCTGAATTTTGCTACATTTTTCTAAATAATGTGAAATTTGCTATTTCAACTGAAACATGGCATATGAACTCTCACTGTAACAGAATGGATAGGCTCAGTACAGAGATGGATCCCAAGTCATGATATGGATAAATAGGGTATGTCCAATGTTTTCATAAATGCTGATAGACAATATCTAACAGATCACAACTAAATCACGATCCGTTTGAAATTTTCTGTCTGCTTTTACCCCCACAATACTGTAGAATCCTCACCGGTCGAAAAACAAATGCGAGAACTCATCCCTCGTATTAGTGTGTCAATTGAATCGAGATAAATAACAATCTAATCATTCAAGAGCCACATTTGTGATCAAAAGTGATGAATATTGTAAGTTGAATGTTTGCTGAGTGAAAAATGGTCTGCACTTATAGTAGTTTTGCATGAGAAAACAAGCAATTTCTTGTTAATGGTGTGTGGGGAAGAGGTGTGTGGGGCGGGGGAGGGTACTTTATGATAATATACTGCTAGAAATAAAAAAATAGTTTTTATAATTTTTGGCATTACTTTGGAAAAGAAAATCACAGAAAGTTCAGTGTGGTGATAAAGTTGAGGTTATAAGCAGTGGTGGAACCCATTTTTAACATTGCATTTTTACATCTTGAGAGGACATTTATGAATTCAGTGTTCCAGCCTTAAAAAAAAATTTTCTATACTTGCTTTTCGCTGGTTTATCACATACAGTTGTTAATTCAATATTTGTGTAACAGAAACTTTTTTTTGTAGCTCAGTGATAGCTGATAGGAGAGGTTATTTTTTAACTGTACATGTTATATTTCTCAGCTAATATTCATCTCTCTCAGGAGTCATACTTCAAGCTTTATTCTGTTTGTTCAGTATTAGTTTAATGGATGCAAGCATATGTTACTTTTCTATCTTAGTTATCCCTTTCAATACAAAGTTACAGGTTTTTCTTCACACTATTTATGAGTTACAGTACAAGTAAAAATAAGTTGTAGCATAACTGCAATAAACTAAGTATACTGCTGCTGCTGCTGCTGTACTGATAAGATCAGAATCTGACATCATTTTCTGAAAAGCTCCCAGTGAGAGCTTTCCAGAAAATGATGTCAGCTTCTGGTCTTATCAGTGTAGGAAGAGAAAGATACATAGTTTATAGTGGTTATCCTACAGCTTATTTTGACTTGTACTGTAAGGTTGCTTTGATTGACCTGGAAATATTCTTGATCAAATTTCTTCTATTGCCTTGATGATAAAATATTAAACAGGAATTCTCCAAGTAACAAAACAATTATCGATTAACAAAATTGTTCTAAGCTAAGGCTACTCTTGCTGGAAGCATAGTATCTGAAAAAAATTCTCATCTTTGAAAAATAATTCAGCACTCTACCAGTTGAAAGTAAGGCTCCTCTTGCTGGAAGTATAGTACAGTGGAGCCCACTTAATTGGATATCTCTTAATTGTGTATCCCTGATAATTGAATATAATTTCCAAACACCAGACCATTTACCATGATTTCAGTGCAAATTTGCCCTGTTAAATGCATATGGGTTATAGAGTAAACTCCTGTTAATTGAATAAAAAATCTTGCAATATGTCATGGAATTACCGTGGAGATGATCAAATTCTACTTGTTTATGGACTTATTTAGTTTAACAATATTTATTTGAATTTGTTATCTGTATACATTACACAGTGGATGGTAAAATAAAAGCATAATAAGGAATACAATAGTACACAAAATAACATAGATATACGAAGAATTAGATTGCTATGTAAAGAAGGGATTCGACAGAAAGTGGAAAGCTTATGTGAGTCATCTCCCTGGACTTATTTGGTGTCAGTACATCCATTACAGGCATTTAATCTATTATATCTTGTTTGACAGAGCTCTTTGAGCTCTGTCAAACATGATATAATAGAATAAATGCTATGTTTATCTCTAGAATGCAGCAAAGTGACATATCCCTCTTAATTGAATACTCCTGTTAATTGAATAATTTTCACTGACAAAGTGGTTATTCAATTAACCCTTTACCTAACGTAATGGCCAAAACCGGCCAGCGCTATTCTCAAAAATCGCCAATTAATTTTCATTATTGTTAGCTCAACTTTGGCGAAGCCAAAATTGAGCTTTTGTCATGGCCCGTCGTCCGTCTGTCTGTACGTCAACAATTGAATACGGCTCGGGCTAGAGGCCGTATTTATGAACCGATCTTTACGAAACTTCTTGGGTACCTTTGTTATGACCGTGGGACGAGAACAAGTGTTTTTGGGTGTGGTCCAAAATTCAAGATGGCCGCCACCTGCCATTTTGTACCGACGATGCACAAATCTGTTTTTTGTACAGAACTTCCATATGAAAGATCTGATTTGAATAATTTTTTGTATGAATGTTTAGTACCATGGGATACATCACATATAATACGGGTTTTTTTCTCGTGCGTAAATTGTGCAAATTAGACTAATTTTGATGTTTTTTGGTGTTACTTTCAGCACTGTAAGTGCAAATGCCAATACGGCTCGGGCTAGAGGCCGTATTTATGAACCGATCTTTACGAAACTTCTTGGGTACCTTTGGTATCACCGTGGGACGAGAACGAATGTTTTTGGGTCTGGTCCGAAATTCAAGATGGCCGATGGCAGCCATTTTGTACAAAATTAGGTGTAATCAGATTTTTGCACAGAACTTCCATATGAAAGCGCTGATTTGAAAAAAATTTTGTGTGAATGTTTAGTACCATGGGATACATCACATATAATACAGGTTTTTTTCTCGTGCAGAAATTATGCAAATTAGATGAACTTTGATTTTTTTATTGCGACTTACACACAGTAAGTACACATGTCAATATGGCTCGGGCTAGAGTCTGTATTTATGAACTGATCTTCACGAAATGTCTTGGGTACCTTTGTTATCACCTTGGGACGAGAACGAGTGTTTCTGGGTGCGGTCTAAAATTCAAGATGGCTGCCAGTGGCCATTTTGTACCGAAATTAGGTCTTATCAGTTTTTTGTGCACAACTTCTATACGGCTCAGACTAGAGGTCATATTTATGAACCAATCTTTATGAAACTTCTTGGGTACCTTTGTTATCACCGTGGGATGAGAGCGAGTGTTTTTGGGTGTGGTCCAAAATTCAAGATGGCCACCAGCAGCCATTTTGTACCAAAATTAGTGCAATCAGTCTTTTGTACAGAACTTCTGTATGAAAGTTTTGACTTGAATAAATTTTTGTATGAATGTTTAGTAACATGGAATACATCACATATTGTAAGTTTTTTTTTTTTCGTGCAGAAATTATGCAAATTAGATGAACTTTGATTTATTCAGTGCTACTTACACAATGTAAGCACACATGTCAATACGGCTCAGGGTAAAGGCTGTATTTAGGAAACGATCTTCACAAAACTTCTTGGGTACCTTTGTTATCACCTTGGGACGAGAATGAGTGTTTCTGGGTGCGGTCCAAAATTCAAGATGGCTGCCAGTGGCCATTTTGTACCAAAATTTGGTCCAATTAGTTTTTTGTCACAAGTTCTACACAGCTCGTATTTATGAACTGATCTTCACAAAACTTCTTGAGTACCTTTGTTTTCACCTTTGGACATGAACGAGTGTGTTTTGGGGGTGCCTTTGTTATCACTGTGCTATGAGAACAAATATGTTGGGGTTGAGTCA